>OY743141.1:12400000-13618000 GCA_963555695.1 Dasypolia templi
TTTCCTCAAAATACGGGAATTGTCCTCGCACCGTTTTATAATAACATGTTTGTGTCTGTTATGTTAAAAACTATCGACCGAGTGACCTTACAAAGTTATAACTTTAAAAGTACTCAAGGACTTAAAACTGTCTGGTAGTTAGTAAAATTGTACATTCAACGCATCAAAACTTTAACTAACTGAAACTTAAAGTAAGTTACTTAACTTTAGTGGAGTTTTATTATTCACTTATGTAATTGTTGAAACCAAGCTTTAAGGCAACGGCGGCGACCGTTTTTAACTAGGCAATTAGGTAAAATATTAAATAGAAGTCAAACTACAAAGTCTTCCACTATTTTCACCATATTGTCAGATATTTAGAAATATAAACCTTTAATGAGGTTTTTGTAACATAACAATTTTGTGATTTGCCTGCCCAAAAGCCTACCATCTTTACCTACCAAAATGTCAATATCCGTTTTGTTTCCTGACTTCGTCCGATTCATAATATTGCAATTTATTTTTCCAGAACTGGAGCACATGCCATGTGACGGAGCGGTTACTGGCCCATACAGCAGTGTTGCGGGCACCACTCTACCCATAGTTCTGTTAACAACGCTTGCCACCACTGTTGCGTTGTAAACGACGCACGGCAGCACACTTGTACCAGTCAAGTGAATATTTACGCAGTAGCAAAGAGTAGAGAAATTATCTATACAAACTAGAACAATAGAAATGCAAATAAATGTTTTACTTCAAAAGTAATTATAAAATAAAGGTTTCATTGAAAATATTCTTGAGATACATATTTGTCTTATTGAAACTGCCATTTTATAATTGTCTGTGGAGACCTAGATGAATATTGCAGATGGCATTTCGAATTTTAATATCGGCTACTAAAGTACTAGAAGTAATTGTTGTATTAATTAAATATATTTTATCACAATCTTACATATCACTGGCGTGTGGTACGTGAAACGAAGTAAAATGGACATTGCAAGGAACGTTACAAAATGGAACTTTTAAAAGTGAAATCGTGATGTGAATTTGTACGTAGGAAATGAAGAAAGGACATAATAACACCAGTACCCTAATTGCGTAATACAAAATCAATCGGAATCTGAATCGTTATGAAACAGATTGCTAATCCATTGCTTCATAAGTTTGACAAAAAAAAACTGCTCAACAATTTAAAAAACAATTTAAAAAACGCAATGAATGTTGTTGAACTGTCAAAATACAACAGATTAGTCGTAATCGTTTACGAAAACGTGTTACGCAATTAGGCTGCTGATTATATTATATTTATTTTTCTGTATCATAATAATATTGTAGCAGAAGTATGTTGATTTTTAAATAATTTAGTTTACGATGTTCCTGTAACTAGTTGTTTCGGATGTTTGATGTTTCGATATATTTAGTTATTGTGTATTTCATGTTATCATTATGGAATTATAAATGTCGGCGGATTATTATATTACCTGTGCGTATATAATAGTGTAAGTTATACTTAGAGAAAGTATTTATACGTCGGCTTTCATTGTTAAAGCGAAGCTTTCACACAAGACAGTTTGATAAAAATCACTATACATATCAAAGTGTGCCTCTGCTTAAATAGCAAAATGACATATCTTATTCGTAGCAAAATTTTACGATTTTATATATTAATGGTAAATTAGAAGTCGAGTGTATACTGTGAGATGAATTTTTATCAATATATTTACCTACTACTATTGTATTTAGGACGCTAATATTCGTACCACTTGAGGATCTTATGAACTCCAAATTCTTATGACTTCGAACAGATAATAGTATATTTTGTGAATAGTCCCTTCTTTAGAATAGATTGCGATATTCTGAGCGCTGAGTAGACTTATCTGTACCTTACTTATTGTATTGATAGGCAAAGCACAAGATACCGTAAATCAATTAGTACAACTAAGTCACACGATTTTGACACTTATTGTTGACACAGGTTGAGTATTCTTTCCTTGAAAACGTCAAAATCAAAATACATATCAGTAATGTAAAACTTATATATGAGGAAATTATATACAGGAATCTATTCGTCTTCACAATAGCCGTGAATTCCAAAACAGTACGTAATTCGTAGCTTAATAACGCTTTAAGTGAAAAATTATCTTATGAACTTAGTAACAATTTTATACTTTTAACATAATATTTGTACTAAAGAAACGTTAGCGGTAATAAGATATTTATACCTATGCGATCGTCAATTACTATCCTTGGACAAGATGGTGGAGCAGTGAAATATCGAAAAAAAGTAGCCATGTTTACACAAAATGAGAAAAATGTTGATTTAGTACTGAATAATATCAAGATTACCCTTTCCCTAGCAGTCATGGATTCCGTACTATCCTAAACATACACATTTATGACCCTTTTATAAGCACGAAGTAGTTTTATAATGTGATAAAGCTATGGTTTCCTCGAAGAGCGGTGACCGCACTTAACGGCCACAGTGACAGCTGTCATAAAAAGGAACACAGCAGGAAAGATTTATATCGTTAGATTCGCCCTACCGCGTCAAAAGATAGTCGCGTTTCTGTTTCGTTTTGACACCTCTAATACACAATGGCGTAGTGACTTGACTTGATTGTCGTGGATACACTATTTAAAAATGCGTACGCTCACTCTTCTCAGTATCGGCACGTTTTCGGGTGAGGACACGTAGTCACACCAAATTGACACAGCTAATTTTTCTACATCATGTACCACTTGTAATTATCAACTAGTGCGGTGAAATAAAATGTTTGTTTAATTAGAAAACTAATGTTTTTTTATTTTTTATTAATTCGGTCCAACAATGGACCAAACTCACGACCCAATGGGTCTCTCTTAATCACAAGCGACATCGCGGCAGGACCAGACAGAGATTGCAGGATGAGCTGGTTTCTTTCAATAAGAACTGATACTTAGAATTTGTTAATTGAGAGAAGTGGAAAGAAAGTACAGAGACATTAGCCCTGCACTGGGACACCACAGCCTTTTAATTATAATAACCCAGCAGTGCGAGCTGGCAGTAGCGTCCCCACGGACTCGATCTTACTGGAGAACATTTTTCTCATCTCTTGCTTGCCTTTCTTTCTTTTTGACGTGAAATACTGATCTCATTTATTTCTTGCCTTCTAATTGGCCACCAAACGTGCTTAAAGGAAGACGTGCTTGCTGGTAGGGATAAGTACCGATCACTACGAGAACCGTGGAATGCAATTGCATTTTTCATATACCTGAGGACAAATCGTTAAGTCATTGTGGGCTAGCGGCCGTTTTCACGAATCCGCATATTGAGTGTGCCATTTTATTTGCGTTTAGGAATATTGATCAGGCAAGGCCCATGGTTCATCCAAAGCTCCAGGTAACCAGTCCAATAGCCACTCAAACTCATAGCCCAATATCTTTTGTTTCCATGTTCTGAAATAATTCTGAAATAAAACCGAGGGTTCTCCTTGGGTGCACTTGCATAGTGCATACAGTGATAGGCGTCATTTAATTTAGAGGGGTTGACTTACTCGTACGCCTTCCGAATGTCCGAACCCAATGGGTTGTCAATTTGATCGACCCCCCTGCTTTTTTTTTCAATAATATTTCATTAGAAACTCGATGCTCTTGTTGTATGCACAAAATAAAAATGTTTATTAACATCTGTACTTATCTACGAAATGCATTTTATATCGAAATAAATAGTGAAGATAAATTACGTGTGTGACACACAGGAAAATAAATCCTGTTAGTCACACTAGAAGTACAATCTGGTGTGACTACGATTACTATCTACTTTTTTGCGTTACTGATTACGGTGAAAGCAAATCTAGCGGTTTAACTAAAGGTCGAATACTGATGTAAATGACCGATTTTCATTATAATATGACGGAACCGCTTTCCTAGGAAACCAAAGCCTACCATTATTTCTACAACCCCTAACAGAGTATTTTCTTAAATTTACAATTCAGGAATATAACTAACATTGGCAAAAGTTGCACACACTCGCTTTCTTGTTGAATTAAGCACAATTTGAGAAGTTGTATGGGATAGCTTTAATTAGTAAGAATAAGGTGTAAAGTGATCTAAATAAGGATTGTATTATAAGTAGTAATTTCAAATAATGTTAAGATCTGTTTTAACCAAAATATTAATTTTTAACTTGTAATAATACGCTTCAAGTAATGTAAACTGTACACAAATACATTTATATTTTGTAAACAAATAAATAGGAAATACGTTTCATTCACATTATATCACTGAGGGAGTATTGCACTTAATTTAAACACGGTTTAACTTTTGAATTTAATAGCAAAAACTATTTATTATAAGATATTATTGTTACTTACTGGTGTCAAAATTATATGTACAATTTAGTCCTTTTACTGTACAATACACATAATAAAAATATAATTAACACCGATCTTATTGCTACAAGTTTTCATAAATATTTATCATGAAGTAAAATAATTGTGATTAAGTTACATCTTCAGTTATAAAACAAGTGTAAATTAGATCATAATATAATATACGAACCGACTGTAGTTATAAATAATATGTTAGGCAATTATATAAAACCTGCACCCTATTTGCGTAACACACTTTCAATCTTATTGCAAGGGTTTTGAAGGAAATTTCTAATCCATTGCTTCATAGGTTTGAAAAATCCATCTGCTAGCTCGCAAATAACGCAATGAACGTGGTTGAACTGTCAACAAGCAAGACATGCTATCAATTGTCATTTAATGTGTGTTACACAATTACCCTACAGGTTATTATTTGTTTTCAATAGGCCTAAATTTGTTTTCACTCATAGATCTATGTTATATAAATGTAGGGTCAACCCTACATTCTATCGCTGTATGAAACGATATCGATACGTACTGTTTGTTAATATATATATTAATTGAATAAGCTTCTCATTAGGCGTAGTTTATAGCATAGCATTTAAGACTTAGATTTGATGTGATTGCCATTAGAATTTTATGTAACTAATACTGGACTCTCTTATTTTCTCTAATATGCAAATACGGCTATTTAGGCAGACTATCCAAACTATTCATCAGGAAAAATCTATGAAATATATGCGTAATATAACAATAATCAATAACAATGTATGTATGTAAAACAGCTCTTAAATGTGTAGTCAATTAGAGAAATCTACAATCGTATCATTTGTTAGTTAAAATAAATGTTTAATGTTATTTGTGTAAAAGCTTATAATAACTGATACGCAAACGATAATAGTAGAAACTGCTTTACAAATTAGGTGCTAATTTAATGTGTGGATACATGAGTGTGCAATTATTCGTTTCATCACTGGAAACTAAATGCGAATGACGTCGACAATATATGTTTTATATATTGGACCCAAGTGTCGTGTGCTCGTAGCGCTATCTGTAGGTGAAAAAAAAAACAACGTATTGTAACTTGTTTTTCTTCATACGTTCATCTTATCGTAATGCTAAAATTACTATCAATATTAGTTAGTATTGTCATAGAATTTAAATATGGAAAAAATCAAGTATATTTTTATTATTACGTAAATTCGTTTGTACAGTTGCACGAATATTTATTTCACCGTAGCGGGAATAAATTATTTTTGTTAGAATACTGTTACACAATAGTGGTATATATTGCTTTTAAATAAGTATTTTGTTTCTTATCTCTATCCAGAAAATTACTCAATAAAATTTAATTAAACGTTTGTTTTTAATTCTGTCGTTTTTTAAAACAGTCGCTCTCCTCGGTTCCTAATATCATATTGAAGTAAATGTATCGAATGGTTTAATTAGCTGATAAAGTATCAATCAATAGGATTATATGAACTTAGAGGGTTGTATTGATGATTTTAAGGATTATAATTCTGTAAACAAGTATTGTTACGATACGATTAACGACAAAGTATTACTTTGGTCAACATACAACCTGACAACATAAAACGTAAGAAATTTTAAATTACGCGGGCAACCTGGCGGTTCCCAGAAACTCTCACCAGACTGCAGCGACATCTATGCTTTACGGACAACACTATATCGTTCACAGATTTACAATAACGGGCTGCGACGACTGGGATCTTATGCAGGCCGAATTAGTGAAGGAGTTTAATTCTACAGGTTTGATAAAAAGAACATAGAGGCCGTTGTAAAAAAAAACGTGGCTTTGCTTTACCTCCACAAAGTAATTATTTACTTCTACAACCGATTGCTTTTTACTAGTCTTACATTTATTAGTTCAACATATTGTAAGCGCACTTTAACGGGCTTACAAAATAAGCCCGTAAAGATGCTGGAAGCTGTTGGGGCTGCCACGCTTCTGCAGTGCGTCTGGAACGTTTTCTGATGCGCATACTGATGGCTTCGCAGTGATCAGACGTAAGCGTGCAGCTCGAACAGTCTCTGAATGTCATTGCGGGGAATTTTGATTGCCCGTTCGTCCGTTATTTGTCCCACCTGCATGTTTACTGACATAGTCATTAAGGTTAATATTTACTAACAAATTATGAATGTTTCTTCTGCAATAAAATGATTATTATTATTATTAAAGAACGTACCTACCTGCTGTTATTATATTCCGAAGTTCCTAACTTCCTAACTATATAAATGCGAAAATACGTTTGTTTGTTACCTTTTCGCGGATAAACAACTAAACCGATCATAATGAAATTTTGCATATAGGAACGTTGTCAGGGGTACAGAAAAGGACATATTATCGTACCATATATCCAGAAACAAAATACTGTTCCCGACGGAATGAACAATAAATAACTTTCGACGGTCACAATTGCTTTAGGACGCTAGATGACGCTATGTGTCTTTCGGTTACAGAACTTAGCGATGGAAAGTTCAAAACCCACATCAAACGTGTCCTTATCAAAAAAACGTACTATAAGATTAAAGACTACGTCGAAGACAAGAAAGTTTTGCAATAATTCCCTCTGCACATGTGGCTTCCCTGGTACCTCATAAACGGCATCACTATGTAAATTTCTAATAACTGCTCCCAAATAATGGTGTTTAATTTTTTATTTTTTATTATTAGATATTGACTTATAAATAACTCTGACATAATATTTTCATTATTTGACATTATATACCTAATTTTTTTTATTAGTTTTGATTCTATTCTATTAGATTATTTCTATATTTTGTAAATGTGAGAACGTCGTAGGCCTTGTGGATTGTAAATTTATATACCATTGTCTATTTGTTTAACATATGGTACTTTTTGACAGGCCTACACTGTCCTCCCATACCTATTAACACTGTAACTAAAAAATATTGTAAAAGACAAATATTTTTAAAAGAGTAACCATGGAGTTTCTTGCGGGCTCTTCTCCATAGGAAACGACCAATTGGAACCGTGCACCTAGAATCTGACGTTTCATAAGTGCCCATGTAGGTTTATGTGAAGTAAAATATTTTGATTTTGATTTTGAATCATGATTAAATTATTATATTAGAAACTATAGTCCATTTTGTGAGCTTATAACCTGGATTAACACAGAATACTTTTTAACACAGTGGTACGTTTTGGTGGAATAAAGCTAGTAAAATATAAGTAAAGTAGTTTGATATTTTGTATGGCACCAGTTTTCATAAACTGCTCTTTATCACGTTTAAGACACTTTTACCCTCATTTGCTTACCCATTTTATGCAATTTCTCATAATAGGCTCTTTATCACGTATAAGACACTTTTACCCTCATTTGCGTACCCATTTTCTGGCATTTTTCATAATAGGTTCTTTATCACGTATAAGACACTTTTTTACCCTCATTTGCGTACCCATTTTCTGGCATTTTTCATAATAGGTTCTTTATCACGTATAAGACACTTTTACCCTCATTTGCGTACCCTTTTTATGGCAGTTTTCATAATATGCTCTTTATCACGTTTAAGACACTTTTACCCTCATTTGCGTACCCTTTTCCCAACAACTTTGGTTTCGGCTTCCAGTGTAACAGGATGCAGCTGAATAACAATAATTTACATGGAGCGACTGCCTATTTGACCTTCACAAGCCAGTTACTGGTTAACGCGATACCCCTAGGTAAGACTGGTTGTCAGACTTTCAGGCTTCTGACGACCCGTAGACTGTCAAAAATCCGGCTTAAGGTGTTTTCTGAGCGGCGAGCAATGGGTAGCTCGCCGTCCGGTAAGGACCAGGCCCGAGTCGACGGCGCGTCGGGTTCCACGCGAGCCTCAAAGAGATGTCAGCACAAAATGACGGGGTCCGATAGGGCCGACACCTCAGGGTCGCGGGAAATACGAAAGAGATAACCATGGCCAGGCAACTGAAGGATAACGGGTAGGTTTTAGTCAGTAAAAGTCTGACACGCCCTCCCGCTCCACCCAGTGCGGTAGAAGTCATTTGATGACTTCCCACCCAAAAAAAATAAAAGTTGCGTTCACAGGCACGGATCAATTGTTTAGGTTAAGTAACGTTTCTTAACCTGAACAATTGACTAGTGTGGCTGTTATTATACAGTATGTTTGGTGCATCATGTGCCAAATTGAAATAGTCGACTGAAGGGGTCATCTGCTAGCCTTTCAGACCCCTTAACACCCCTCATGCCCTGTGGATTTTTTATCGTTTTACTAAAAAAAGACCCAAATTTAACAATAAAATACAAATTTAGAAAAAAATATAAAGCGTAGACTCTGAATTTTATTTCGATGTGTATTGTATAAGAGTACTTTAAATACGAAATTAGTGACATTAGTTACCTAGTTTTTTTTTAATTCACTCGCAAAGGTAAAACTTAAATTAAAGTTGTACATGTTACAGCTGTTTATATGGCTACAAAAAAAAAAAAACAAAAGCGACCGGGATCTTCCAACTCCCTCATTAATTCTCCAGTCTATCCTCTTGCTAAAGATGTGCCACATGCCATAAAAATCTTTTAACAACTTTGTGAATTCGCTAGAATTGTGAATCAAGACACATAAGACTACATTCCAAATTGTAACGTTTTTTTTTTATTGCTTTACTGTTACTTGAGAAAGAGGTAAAATTTGGTTTCTCACTCTTGTGCAGTAAAATCTATCTTCTATCTCTTTCTTGCATACCTTTAATCGGTTTGAAGAAATCACGCACTGCCGCCGATCCGTTATTTTTTTAGTCGAGACATCACTGCCTCTACCACCTAACGTGTGTGTTAGTTCACCGTACTCCGCGATTCTTTCATTTTGTTACTTTGTTATCGTTGAGTTTTGTTGGTTCTTGTTACGTTTTTTTAAACTTTTGTTGTTATTGTTAAACTTTGTTGAGTTTTTTGTTATTGCAATGGCGACATTCTCTAACGAAGAATATGCGGACATCATGATGGCTTACGGAGCCGCCAATGGTGTCGCTCGTGCAGCGCAACGACTTTACCAGGAACGCTTTCCTGATAGACGATTACCTGGCCGCAGAGTCTTCCATGACACATACCGACACATACGCGAGACAGTGTCACTTTTAATGAACCAAGGGGCCATATTGTGCGACATAATGTTGAAGTGGACGAGAGAATACTGGCACTTTTTGAGGAAGACCCTACAAGAAGCATTAGAAATGTGGCATCACATCTTGATCTTTCAATATGGAAAGTGTGGAAAGTCCTTCGTCAAAAGCATCCATTCCACTACACTCCGGTGCAAGGTACGTAATTTTAAACTAACTTTAAACCCGTACACGCTTTGTTTGACGTTGCCTTTGTTTAGCAGGTAATGGGCATGGTATGGCGTCAATTCCAGGTAGTGAATCTGTTAGCACGTACAGCGGGTCCTTTCTTGTGCAATTACTTTATTACTCTTTTAAATTTCTCGTGGGCAGTCCACGAGAAATTTAAAAGAGTTTTTTGTTTGTTGCAGGTCTTGAGGGTGGCGACTTTGACAGACGAGTGGATTTTTGTCGATTTCTTTTACACACGGATGTGGATGATTCTGATTTTTTTCAAAGAATACTGTGGACGGATGAATCCAAATTTACCAAGGATGGGATTCTCAATTTACACAATTTGCACCACTGGACAACGAAAACGGAAAACCGTGTTAAAAGACAAAAATCTTTTCAAAGAAGGTTTAGTGTAAACGTTTGGACAGGAGTGATTGGGAATCAGGTAATTGGACCGCATTACCTGCCCGATAATCTTAATGGCGAAGACTACCTGGAATTCCTACAAAATGACCTGCCCGAATTAGTGACCGATGTGCCCCTATTTAATGAACGTGTGCCCATAGTATTTCAAAATGACAGCTGTCCCGCGCATTGGTGTTTGACTGTGAAGGAACATCTTGACAATGTGTTCCCCAATGCGCGGATTGGACGCGATGGCCCTATTCCATGGCCGCCACGTTCCCCAGATCTAACTCCGTTAGACTTTTATGTCTGGGGACGTGCCAAAAAGCTGGTATACGCCACGGTGGTTCCAACTAGGGAGGTACTAGTCCAACGCATAGAAGCGGCATTCAATACCATTAAGGAGGAAAAAGGCCTTCGTACAACAACTGTCGAAATACGAAACAGATGTCGGGCCTGCATTCGAAAAGGAGGCCAACAATTTGAGCAGGATTTGTAACAATTATGAAATAAATGTTAAAAATGCAATTTAGTTTTTTTAGTTCAAGTAAATCCCACGAAAAGACAGAGATACGAGATAACAGATTTATAGGTTTGTCAGGTATCATTTAAGCATATTTTTTTAAATCATAATTTTTAATATTAGCCTTAGGTGACTCGATTCACAATTCTAGCGAATTCACAAAGTTGTTAAAAGATTTTTATGGCATGTGGTACAGCTTAGCAAGAGGATAGGCTGGAGAATTAATGAGGGAGTTGGAAGATCCCGGTCGCTTTTTTTTTGTAGCCATATAAACAGCTGTAACATGTATAGCTTAATTTAAGTTTTACCTTTGCGAGTGAATTAAAAAAAACTAGGTGACTAATGTCACTAATTTTGTATTTACAAGTACTCTTAAACAATACACATCGAAATAAAATTAAAATTCAGAGTCTACGGCTTATATTTTTTTTAAATTTGCATCAGAATGTAAAATTTGGGTCTTTTTTTAGTAAAACAATAAAAAGTCGATAAAAAAAATCCACAGGGCATGAGGGGTGGACCCCTTAAGAGTCTGTAAGGCTAGCAGATGATCCCTTCAGTCTATCATTTCAATTTGGCACACGATGCACCAAACACCCTGTATATTACTTGGCCACCCTCCCGCTTAAAAATAATATATATCCAGGGGCCACTCTAAAACCGAGTAATAAGAAATAATATGCCCCATAAATATTCTTCAATGCCCAGTGTACTTATTTACTAATTTATTTATAAATAAATAATATAACTCATTGACGATCCACTAGATAAAATCACCCGTCAGATTTATGATAATATTAACGTTGAACATTTGACAAGTGGAATCGTAAGTTGCGTCCTAGATAGATAAGTATAGGAATTCTATTTTGAAGTTAACACCTCACGTGACATTTGTTTGTAGATGAATGAATGACTTTTAATTGACCTTGACCTTGGTTTTCCAAAAGATTTTGGATTTCGCATTCAAGGGTTTTTGTGAGCACTCCATACTTATCTTTTTGAGTTTTCACAATTATCTGAAAAAATTGACTTCATAGGTCAAAAATAATGAATTTTTCATTCCCGTTATAATCCCGTCCAAACTATGAAGAACATAAAGGCCACTGTGCTGTTGGCGTGTTTATTATAAGTTGGGACGCAGTTTAACAAATTAGCTCCAATCGTAGCAACATCGTATCACCGTCGTAGCGGTGTCGTAAAGGAGCGTAGCGGCACCGCGTGGCCTTCCAGTGCAGCGTAGCGGCTATATAGCGTTGCGTAGTGGCAACGTGGCGGAGGCCCCAGCCCGATCACTATGTACGGCAAGCCGATCCCTTGGGAGAAGCAAGCCAAATACCTAGGCGTGATCCTCGATCAAAACCTAACGTTTAAACAGCACATTAAGGCGGTTCGCGCGCGCGCCGCTCTCGCTCTTGGTAGACTCCACTTCATTCTGACAGCCCGTTGCAAACTGTCACTTAAATGCAAGCTGCGTGTCTATACCGCAGTCATCCGTCCCATCATGACCTATGCCTGCGCTGTATTTGCGCACGCTCACCCACGTCATCACCATAAGATGCAGACCCTCCAAAACCGTTTCCTTAGAAAGGTCACGGGTGCCCCCTTCTATGTCCGTAATATAGATCTCCACGTAGACCTTAAAATGCCAACCATAAAACAGTTCATGAAACGCTTATCGAAGCGTTTCTTCGACTGTGGCATCAAACACCCAAACCCCTTGATCTCAGCGGCCGCCCGCTATACTCCCTCCCGCATTAGCAGTATTCGCCGACCAAGGCATACTTTAATCGACCCCGATGACGCCACTACCCTCCTCCAGGAGAGCAGTAAGGCCACCAGCACTTTACACAAGCGCAAAACCCGATCGCCGTGATACCGTCCTCGCCGCCGAGGCCCGCCGCGACGCCCAAATCCACGCCCCTCCCGACCCTTGCTCGAGCCAGCCCGCGCCGTTGAGCCTGTAGCTTTAAATTCGTTCCTAAATCACTCAAATCCTGATCCAGCTATTCCCTTGCTGCCCTCTTCCAGCGACGCCCTAAGCCGAGGTTCGTACCCCACAGGGGGTGCCCTTAGCGTTGTCGCTTAGTTTTTAAGTTAGTACATACGTTTAAGTCCTGGCTGGAGGCCTTAATTTATTAGGGCAACCACAGGCAAGTCCGTCTAAGCAGACGACAACCTCATAGGTTGACCTGCGAGATGCAATTCCCAAAAAAAAAAAAAACGTGGCGGAGGCAGTGTCAGCAGTTGCCAAAAATTATGATGTTGACTGCACCTACCGTAGGTGCAGTCAACATCATAATTTTTGGTGAAAATCCTTTTTTTTTCAAATACTATATTTATTGTAGGAAGTAGGTTGGAAAGTAAAGTAAGAATAAAACTATTCAACATATACATTTATTTATTGACAAATAGCTAGAGCGTTAACATTTAACGCGATCCTCTTAATGCATGACTAGATAGTGATACTGAATTTGGTAATAAACTTTTATTTTTATTTCGGTAACACACGAACTACGTAACATTATGGAAAACTTATTACCAATTAGTTTCTTACTACATTAAGATGTGATGATATAATACTTTTAATATTAACTTATGTTTACCTGACACGGTTTTCATAAAATTGAGGGGTTAGTAACACAGTTTTGCTTCAATTTGTGGTCATCGTTTCCACTGAGCCCCTGATTGGATGCGAGCTCGCGTCCGGAGAAGGGTCCTGTTTAAATCTGGCATCGACGCTAAATAGCGCAACTTATCTGAGATGAATTGTTTGATCGAAGCTTGCGCCTAAGACAACATCGACAGACTAGTCCATTTCGGCGCAAAATTTCACCGAATAATTGATTTAGTAATCGAATCTAAGACTTACATTTTCTAATACAAATAATCTACCGTCATTACGTGTAGTGATTAGTATACGTTATGATTTTTATATAGATTATATCTACATCCAATCAGTAATTAATTACGAAATAAGAAAATTTTAAATAATATAAAATTCAACGGTCAGTTTATGAACCATAACGTGCCTAAACGATTGAACTGTTTGAATAGAACGTAAAATAAAGACATTGTATACAAATATCATCCCTGGGCCGTAGTCGAGAGGCAACTGAGAGCGCGCGTATTCATTTAGAGGTCGTTTAGGCCGCACATGAGGTCAGCGTGTTCGAGGTCCTCGAGGGGGAGGGGGGCGAAGGCAAGTGTCGCAGAGTTGTGGTAGCGTCCACTGGACACCAGCCGGACCACCGTGTCTTCACAAGCAATGAACGCCGGACGCCGAGCTGGAAAATAACCTTTGAGTTAAGATTACCTATTGAAACTCTTAATTTCTTCTTCACCCACGTCAATGCACAGCTTAAACTTTTGGGTCTAGAAGCATGCAAGCATTAAAGTTCCTTTTTTGCGTCGTACAGGACTTTCTTTTTAATTTTGATTTTATATATTTTTTTAAATGTTTTAAGACTGTGTCTAGTTTAGTTTGTGGTACTGCGTTTCACACTTCGTACTGCGTATTCCTGTGCGACTCTCAATACTTTTTCTTTCTTTAATTTATTGTGAAAGTGAGCACTGAGGAAAGTTTGTATACAAGCTCATCGTTTTTGCCGATGGAAAATCTCATCAGGCACACGGCTTTTTTACCATAAATTTGCATGTTACAACATGCAATAAGCTGTTTGTGTCGTTCGAGCGTCTGATTGCATAATACATGCATGCATAATAAGCCTATAATGTTCCCACTGCTGGGACACAGGCCTCCTCTCTGTGAGAGGGAGTGGGCCGTAATCTACCACGCGGGCCCAGTGCGGGTTGGTAGATGTCACATGTCTTCGACTTTTTGGTTCTAAGACATGCCGGTTACCTCACGATGTTTTCCTTCACCGAGCGTCTGATTGTGAGGACAATAAAAAGCTATTAAGAGCTTTAAACGTTGTTTCGAAAAAACCACAATCAATCTAGTAGTATGCTGAGGATAAACTGAAAAAGAGGATAAACGAGTTGGAAAATGGAACTGGTAATGCAATTTTTTATTTAAACTACGTCAATTCAAAAGTGTCTGTAAATGGTTTAATTGGAATATATGCTTTTGAATTTGAATGACAACTTTCAACTTATACATTATTATTATCGTTAACCTACTGTTTAGACAATAAGCAAAACAAAAACTGCTTAGCATATTACAAAAAAAAAGTTTCTTAAGTGATGGCCATAATAGTATGTGGCTGGTCGCATATAATGTTTCTAATTTTCGGGGACGTAGGAGACTTTTCGAACCGGAAAATAATGTAATAATAAAAGGTTTGCCAGACTGATATTTATTCCACTGACAAATTTCATCAAATTCGGTTTGGTAATTTGAATGACACAGACAGATTTAGTTTTTCGTTTTCTTGTGTTATTTTTGCGAAATATCATACAACAATACATTTTTATTTAAAGGTCCTATCTATCATTTTCAATAAGGTAATCTAAAATATGTACATTTCGCCTTGAGATTTCCCTCTTTGTCGCGAAAATGGAAGATAGAAGAGGCGTGTTTTCTTACAAATAACTATAAGTACCTACTTATTGCAGATACACCTTTCTTTGAATGCCACACAATGCAAAACCATTACTATCCATTCAACAGTAAACAAAATAAAACATTCAGAATAGTAACTAATATTTCTTTTCTTGTGGTATTTTTAGCCTGGGCCTAGATAGAAATTCAGAAACTCTAAGGTAAGTTACCTCATGAATGGAACAAACGACCTGTGCTTACATCAATGTAGCTTAGTTTTGTTTTGTGTAATTTAATTTTTAATTTAGTTTACATTCAGATACACATTGTTGTTAATGAACAAATGACTAATACTTATTAGGAAATTTTATATTCCTACTATTCTCTTTGGGTATATGATTTCATTCTCGATTTGGTTCGTTATAGATGTCTTATCTAAAAACAAGCAAACTAAATTAGTTTTACTTCCAGAAAAAAAGTTGGGGGGTTGGATTTTTGAGACGGGGCAGTAAGGGTTGGTACCTTAATCGTAAGGTACGGGAAAACGGTTATATTATTATTATTATCATTTATTTATTTAGACTACAAATGAGGTCCATTGTGTTAGTAACAATCTTACTTAGCCTATGTTGGTACTTACTAACTAAAAAAGATTTTCTCCTATCGGCTAACGCCCACACAAGCGGACTATCTGCCCGGGCGGCTATCGAGTGCAGAATGATGTTGGGACTGCCACGCAATCTGCGAAGTAACGAGGCCAATCTCTTGCGCCATACTGCATCAAAGCTGTCAGTGCGCGCGTCGGCAAACATCGCCGACGCACTGCAGAATCGTGGCAGTCGCAACAGCACCCTGAACGCATTGTTATATTGGATACGCAGAGAATTGCAAGCCCTTTGGGTATATCTGAACCACAATGCCCCCGAGTACAGTGTTGTGCAATACGCCTTAAAAAGGGCTATTTTAACTGCGACTGTACATCGAAAGAACCTGCGGGCCCTGCATGTTCGCCCGGACCGACAACGCTCTGCGCTCCCTCTCCAAAGCCCAAGTATTTAAATTTAAACACTCTGTTTATTGGGTTAGTAAGTAACAGAGGCGGGACCGTAGATTGACATCTGGCACCAGACCTGAAGACAATATATTCTGTCTTTTTGGTGTTGTATATCAACCCATGAGACTCCGCGTACGACTCACACACAGCCAGTAATTTGCGGAGAGCATTGATTGAGGGAGCCAGCAGCACCATGTGGTCCGCGTAGCTCAGATGATTAAAACAAACATCAACCACATAACAGCCGACCCGCATGCTGCTGAGTCGCTCGACCAAGGCATTCACATAGAGACCGAAGAGCAAGGGCGAGGACAGTCCCCCCTGTCGCACCCCACACTCCGGCTTGCATGGTTCCGAAAGTTCCAGTCCCATCTTACCAGAGTCTCTTGGTGTAGGTACCAGTAATTGAGGAGAGATGCGAGCTCTCGTGTCAGTGTTGTGTCTCCTAGCTTCTGCCAGAGTAAATCATAAGAAACTAGGTCAAAGGCCTTGGAAAGGTCCAGGAAAACCGCGTAGACTGGCGTCTGTCTATCCGTGTAACACTTTACAGCGTGCTTCAGACTAAAAATGGTCGTCTCCGTTGACAGCCCTGCCCGAAAACCAAACTGGGCATCATGAATCTTGACATGGCTATTTAGATGCGAGTTGGGCACGCTGTAAAGTACCTTGGCTATGAAGACTATCCATATCTTTTTGAGAAATTTTGATCGGCGTTCAAAGATTTTGAAAAAAAGAACGTAGTCTGCAAGAAAATTGTCAACTGTAATTGATCCTGTTTCATATAATGATAAAAACCAACCAGCACCAACTGAGGTTTGATTACTAGAAAAGTCAGAAATCTCGAAAAATTTCTACTGCCCCGTCTCAAAAATCGACCTTTGTAAGTTTGCACACAGTATCGAAAGAACTATGTATTTATTAAGTTCTCCCCATTTCTAGGAACGTGTAATTGTGCTTAACTCTGTTAGGGCATTATTCAATTTACCTACGATAGATAACATGAATGCTGTTCCAAAAACGAAAAAAAAATCGTCAAGTACGTTTTTGAGTATGAATGTGGACGGCTAGAACTGTGTGACAGATAGTGTTTCTTGCCCGTTCTTCTCCATAGGTAACTACTACGCTTTGGAATGGGCAAATAGCTTCATATTTCTGACTGACCGACTCCTTGACAGTTCAAAAATGCCTCTAGACGGTTTGATTGGTTTAAAACTTTGATTTTGAGTATGATGATAATATAGAGGCCTAAGGAACCGGGTGTAAAGTTCACTCATACTCTCGAGAAAAGGGAAAATCCTTCGACCAGACGGGTGTTGTGTCTAGTGGGCAACTGCCCGACGATTGATGTCGAGACGTTGTATATACCGGATGAAATTGTTCATAGTTTTTTATTTTTTACTAAAATTTGGATAGCAATAAATACTACACATTTATAGTAAACTTTTTAAACTAGAACAATAATTACAGTAATTTTGATTAACACGCGCATCCTCCTAATTTCCATGCTTTCAGTCGAATGCGATTAGTCACGGTGTGACGTCGCGTTGCTTAAGTACTAGCACTTCAAATGTGTCGTATTTATTGCTAGATCAATTTCCTTGTTTGTTATTGAAAAAGACAACGGCAGGAACTTCTGAGATGATGACTAGTAGGTACAGGCAGTATAGAAGAAACCCCAAATAAATGGGGACAAGGGCAGGAAAATGATGATGATTTACGTTTAAAAAAATAAGTTATTACCTTCAGTAGAATCAAGTCCACAGACGCTGTCGTGCACCTCCATTTTGGTGTGGTCGAGTCCGTTGGCGCCTCCGATATCCACGTAATCAGATAAGCCGCGCTTTGTGCACTGTAGAAGAGTTCGTTATTCATTTTTTTACAAAGATAAACAAACAGTTTGTAACAGTCATGTTGACCGTCCGCTGCCACAGGCAGAGGTTTGACATGTTAGCTGCGCGGGTTATTTGTTATTGTTTCAGCTGTCCTACTACACTACGTGGGCAGCTTTAGATTCCAAGTAGGAACATTTTACGACGTCTTAATGTGGAATTCACTCACAAAATTTCCATTCCATTTGTTTGATTTTGTGGACAAGTTTACAAAACTACCATCTGAATTCTAAAATCAAAACTTTTGAATCACTCAGGAAAGTGTCTAGACTTTCGACATGCTCCGAACTAACATTAACTTCTTTCACTACCGTATTCAGCCATTATTCAGAATATGCTCATTTAGTTGATTAACATTATGAGCCAGATTCTTCGACCTTTTCGTTCTTCGGAATTTCGGATAAAGCGAATCTCGTTGTCGTCACTTAGGTATTTCTTAATAAATCCTACACAGCCTCTGGGCAATCGTCTGCGATTGGTATGACTGACGCAGACCTAAAGGCAATAGGCCACAAGCCTATTATTTATTGGAAACGTTCCACATAGGTTGAAAATCTCGAATTCGTTCTCATCAATGGTGAAATTAATTTTCTAAAGCATTGCTATGGAAGTAAACAACTTTACATCCTACATTCGTAGTTGAATTCTAGCTCCCATAGTTTCCCGATCATTACAAATTGCAAAGCCTTCACGCATGTCCTCGTTGATTTGCGGTTTGAATTACGAATTCTGAATGACATAACGGTTGTGTGTAAACCGGCTTTATTTAGATTTTTAGGGTTGAATATCCTGTAGCTGAACATGATAAAGATTATGTTTTAATTTATATTACATGTCAGAAAAGGGTGGCTCATATGCTTGGAAAGCTCATATACTTGCCTTTTTCCCGAGGGCGTTGTTTATCGTAAGAGGAATTAATTGGATAGAGAGCAACATCCTGTGGTGTGCTAATAGAACTTATTACGAACATAGCCTCTAGCCAAGCATAATTAATGCTCTTATTGCATCTTTTTTTTTTTTTTCTTTTGAATCAAGGATTGAGGCATTCTTGACCGGCAAAATATTAAAAGTTTAAAATAAAAACTAAGAAAAACTAATGAACAACGCAGAAAGGAGACGGCGTATAGAAGAATATAATGGTATATAAACTCTTTATTTTTGATGGACACTAAATGAATTACAGATTATGTGGAATAGATATTGTGTATTACCGATGGTTTCAAAGGCTGTGACTGTGTCATCATGAAGTAAGTACAGTACGACTATTTTCTCAATGTCCGTCGGCAATTGTTGTATTTCCGAATACAAACGAATACTAATTTCAATGTCCATCAATAATTTGATTTATCGTGTATTTGAATTTTATTTATTTATTTTGAATTCAGTACTTTATTGTTGTCATGTTTTGATTATCTTTTCCTACAAATCATAACAAAATAGATTTAAAAATAGTTGTACTGTGAGTAATTGTCAAAAAAATTATTTGTAAGCGACGCAACTCGCTTAATTAGTTTTGTTAGACTAAACAATATTTAAACGGTTTTCCGAAATATCAAACAGCAAAAACAGTCCTCTATTAAAGCGACTAACTAACAAAATAAATTGGTTTACTTTGACGGTCCTTTAAATGAAGCTTAACTCGTTTTGGAATTTGATAGTCTCTCAATTTTAATGAAATTGTATCATTTTAAGTAATCTCGCGACTGTTATTATGTAAATAACACCCTTCAGTGTCGTAAAAGCAATTTTCGATACTAATTGAATATATAGTAGACTAACAAATAAATTCAGAACTTTTAATCAAAATCATTTCAGAAATCGTTTCTCATGTTTACCTCATAAGTACATTGATCAATTAAACATCATTAGAAAAATATATGAAATAAATAAAGATGAATGTTCGCATTAATTGAAAGGGTTCGCATGGAGGCAGGAATCTCCGCCTGGATTAAGCTATGATCTTGAATAGTCTTGTTTTACAAACCTACGACTATCACTGGCCAGCCATTTTCGAATAATGTAAGCGTTGGTTTCTAGTCTGATTCCTATTCTAGATTACAGCTTGAATTCCAGCTGGATAGTCTGATTGCTAATCTAGATTACAGTTTGAATTCCAGCTGAACATCGATATTTCTACAAATTTGTAAAATAGTTCGAAACAATTTCTACCGCTTTCGGAAAGGTCTGCCTCGGTTTAAGATAAGTAAGTAAAGATTTTATTTGTTTAAAATGGTGAACATGATACATTGTATGCAAGATAGTATTGAGGTACAGAATAGTTCTAACATTTTCAGCCACATATCTTGGCGTGCAAATTGGTAGGAAGAGATGGTGCATAAACCGTGATAATATTCATCAAAATTACATTACAGACATTATGTAGGTACTTATCAAATCATCATTATTCATTAAAGATCAGGTATCATTACAATTATTCAACAACCATATTTTTAGATTCATTTCAATTTCAAAGCACTCATTAAATACATTTGTGAATAAAAATGTATATATTTTTTATTATCTGCTTTCTAGGTAGATTAGAATCCCCTGCTAAAATTATTTGGAAAACGATAGAATCGTATTGAGATCCGATTACTTCTAGTAGCTCTGCATTGTACTACACTTTTAAAAGATGTATTAAATTAAATTACGATAGTCCACGATTGGCCATACAATGTAGGGAATTCTCTGGGCAGGGCAGTTGGCTTTGCTAGGATTATTGCCAAACTGCTTATCGCGCATTGAACAATTCTCATAAATAGCGAAACAATACGAGAGAATAATTATTTTCCCACATCAAATACTGCACATTTCACTCACACTATATCGACCAAATATTAGTGAAGTCCAATTTCATGAAACGATGCTCCCAACCGCGTGTCTATCATTATGTCAGACATAAAGCAACTGGTGGCCACCAATTGTTCAATAAATTATATAGCGTAACAGGCTATGCAAGCGTTTTATCATACTGTTGTAAAGATAAGGGTTAAATTAAATTATTTTGTTTATTCTGTTAATAGGATATCGGAATCTCTTTAACACGTCATGTTAAAAATTAATAAGCTAGATGGAATCGATATTTCATATCTGATTACCCCTGAGAAGAAATGGCGAAGAAACGGAAACAAACTCAGGGACCAAAGTCCGAAAATAATATTGACCAGATCATTTGAGGACCATGTAGATTGGTGTCTGAAATGGTCTTTTGAGGAATTTATACACAGATTTGAGCGGACCTATCCATGCAGTCAGTGCAAGCACCTGTCAGTAATCATGTAACTTAACTCAGAACTTAAGGAGCTCAACAACTCGACGAAAAATACCAAAGAACGGTAATTTGGGTTTATGGGACATGTTTGTCATGATGGTTTTAATAAAAAATCTGCGCTATGCGGTACCCACTTAAAATAATTTCTAGACAGAAAAGTATTTTATGAGTTGAACAAACTAAGTTTCGCAGTCAAAACTGGATAAGCACCCTAAGTAAATGAAAGTTGTACGAACGCACGGAGTAATTAAATTGGTAAAAACTAGTTTTGCCTGTATTCATATATATGGGTGATATAATTTAGACCAAAATGCTATAAGACAGTTGTATTATGGATAAAAAATTCGTTTTAATATACTTAATGTTTACATTGTGCGGTTGTGCTAGGGGACCTGAAATTAAAGTTAGCCAACAAATACTTGAACTATCAAACTAACGTGATGAATGGTGCCAGTTTCCATTTCGATGAGGCGTCCCTTCTTGATGGTCACTCCGACGTTGAGGTCTAAAACATGGACAGCGGCCGGGGCCACGGCCAGCACGGAACAGTTGCCGGTCCCACCATGGTTGCGCAGTGTGTACACGCCCTCAGCGCCAAACAGCATCACGTTGCAAGCTGGGGAAAACAGACATATTATTCCTCTGTTTCGTTTGAGAATCTATATCTGTATCAATACATATTATAAAATTAAAGTCGCTTTTCGTGTCTTTCTTTTTTACCGCGTTGTTCTTCTACAGGGTATCCATAACATAAATTTTGTTGTTCCTACAACCAGGCTTTAGAAAATAGGTGGCTCGTTTAGATGCCAATGTAAACGTTTTTATAATAAACTTCCTAGCCACATTCAAATCTTTTGTTAAGCGGAAACTATGCCAGAAAACCTATTATACAGTTTAAGACTATACTGGGGGCAAAAAGACTTGGGATTGAGCTACGCTATATACGTCGAATGTTGTTTTTTATTTTATTTTGCTTATTTTACTTTTATTATTTTCTTTATTTATGTTCCCCTTGTTATTTCTTATACCATTTTATCTAAACAATGACATCAATGTTTATTGTATAAGGTATTACATTATTTTAATAATTATAAATGTAAGGACTAGTGCTACTGGGTTTACTATCTAGAATTTCTCAGCATCAGCCCGGAGTCTGGATTTGTGCCCGGTTGATGGCAATAGGCTCGCCCCATATTACATGGGGCTTAAGCATAACTGGCGAAATGTGGGTGTAGTAAAGGTACACGTCTGCCTTACCCTTCTGGGATTACGTTCGGTCGGCGTTTTCTATCTGACTACTCTGAGCAGAAAGACCGAAACAAACTCAGAGATCACAGTCTCCATTAAAGTCCAGACATAATCTTGGTCAGATCATGTGAAGACCATGTAGATCAGTGGCTGAAATGGTCTTTTGTGACAGATTGAGTAGACCTGTCCAGTCAGAGATTGCATTTGTCAGTAATCGTGCAGCTCAACTCAGAACTTAAGAAACTTAACGACTCAAACCGCCAGACCAAGATTAAGATTAAAACAAACTGAGATAATAATAAAAAACACAAAAGTAAAAAACAAATGATGAATTAGTTTACACAAAGTAAAGCGCCTATCTGGATTCGAACCTACGAAAACTGAGTAAATTATTTCGATTTCTGTGAGGTAGAAGCAATTCGTTACAACTAATCACCTAATTGAACGTTGTTGGTTAGTGACGAATGTTTAAATCTGTTAATTAGCGGTATTGTGGTTATAATTTTCAAAATGCAGTAAAATATAATTATTGAAGCGCTGGCAATTTATTGCGCTGCGTAAAAGTGTAATTAAATGATGTGATAACACAAATGGACTAAGTATGAGTGTTATCATTTAAATAATTCATGTTTTACTAAATATACATTATTATTAGTTTAAATTAGTGAACGTTGAGTAAAGTGTTATGAACTAAAATTATTTGTTCTAGAGAAATACTGTGAGTCTGTGGGTCCAGGGTTTTTGTTTGTAGCCTACATGTTTTTGAACACTATTCTGAACTCTACATTTAACTGTAGATTTTAGTGTTATGTGGCCATGGGCAGTCGTGCAGTCAGTAATAAAAGAGATGTGAGGAAAAGGGAATCCTTGCAAGTCGGAGCGCTTGTTTATCAAGTGGAAACCTTATTTAAACATGACTTGACATGGTGAATGAATATGAAACAAATTGTTTCATACCAACCGGACATTTTGCTGAATTATTCAACACGTCATTAAAAACTGTTCGCCGTGTACTCCACGCTAAAAAGGTTGCATCACCAAAGCGTAGCAAACAACAACGTTTAAGTTTCGGAATAGTTTATCCTGTATTTTGCGCTGTATCCGTGATTATTTAATTATAAAAAAATTACTTATTATAAGAAAATGAATACTTAAGCTATCCTCAATATGTAATCTATATTCACTAAAGCCAAATAAAATGTGAAATACTTATTGTTAACAAACTGCCCAACATAACCACTTATTAGAATCACTTATTTTTGTAATTAAAGATCGAAGCTTAGTGTTTATGGTGAAATAAATCTACTTATTTTTTTTATATTTCACATTACAAAATAAAACAAATTGCTTCTAAGTTCCTTGATATTACACTTCCAATTTGGCTGAAGAAGTTATTATAAATAATCGTAATCGTATGTAAAATATTATAACAAATTAATGTTTTTATTTTTGTTATCACTTGTAACGCTTTTTTTTTTAATTCTAAACCCTTTATTGCAACAACAAAAATTATAAAAAGGCAGTGTTTTTTTAAATATATTTTTGTTTCGTGTAGTGCGATCCGAGTACGCGACTTTACGTCAGTGTGTGCCGTGCAAAACTGCGATCTTTGTGATGTGTGTCGTATAAAAACATCCAGTTGTGCCGCGAGTTCACAGCAATACCGCCCTTAACGTGCCTATGCACTTGAACTTTGAACGCTTACTGTACCTATTTATTTTCATAGATATACGGTATTTTTTGTACACTACAATAATAGTATTCTACTATGCAGTCTAGATCATATAACCATTTCCATCCACTCTGTGTCAGTACAGTACAGTCTCCAGTTTGTTCAGAACTCTACGTTGTGAACAAACTGTACCTACTACCTACCTTGCGAGAACTACAGTTTCGTAGTTATGAATGGTATTGATATGTTATGGGGTTCTATGTTAGAGGGTTTGGTTTCCGCACTTAGTCATAAATGTGGACCATTATACGTGGGCCATGGCGGCTGTCGATGGTTGGAATAATAACCATCGTTTATAACCATGCTATGGGGTTATAAACTTTGCTAATATATGCTGCTGCTCATATTGGATCGCTCTAATCGTGGAGTAAGGGTAGCCAAGTCTGTAGTTAGTATGATAAATCTATTTACAGAGGTTTGGAATGTCATGCGTCCTGTTTGTTTTGTCATGTTTGTGTCTCACCGTATTTCTATGAATAATGTATATTAGTTAGCTTTGTATAAAAGTGATTAACAAAGCTAATAATTTTCGCACAAAATGATGGCGAATATTCGTTACTTTAACATATTTCATTTTTATTCTAAAATTGCTAAAATAACACACATGTTCAATGTCAATCGACAATTGTAACTTAAAAATTGTCAATATAAAACGAATCGGCAGTTATAACATATTAACGGCGAATTTCACCCATTCAACAGAACGCGATCAGCACATAAACCACATTTAAGAGCTGTCAGTGTCGTTATTTTCTATGGGTTATTGACACTGACAGCTCTTGAACGCGTTTTAGATGGACTGATCGCGTTCAGTTTCATTGATGAAGTTGGCACTAAGTTGCTTAAAATATTATACTAAATATCGATGTATTATATTCCTGCCAGCCTTAATAATATCTCAAACGAAAATAAACATATTGCTATTAAAATGGAACGAACCCTAATATTATCAAAGAAAAAAAAAGCATTACAATTTGCGTGGGATCCTTTTAGATGACATTAGCAGTTTCCTAGAGTAAGCGAGAACATAAAGTTCTTTATGGAGTTTTATTTTCTGGATGCTCAGGGATAGTTCAACCTCGCATTATGTTAATGTTAGTCATAAAACAAACCAAGAGAGAAAACTAAAAGTAAAAACATTTGCTTATCGCCCAGTGCTATTTGGTTGGGTCCAGTGGAAACGGTAGTTGATGTACCGACTCACAAAGCAATTAGTGAAGATATGCTCTGCAAGCATATACCTACACTGATCTTTTGCATATCAATAGTACATAAACTTATTGTTATTGTTATTATTAATTGTAAGCTAACAAATTAATGAAGTAATATAGTATATGTTATACTTACACCATTAGTCATCATTCATGTCCCGTATCATATTCTTTTATTTGTTCGCAGTTTACGAATCGTTCTAAAACGATTTCTTTTATAATATTTTTAAAACTGTAGGAACTACAGGTAGCAACGATGCTAACGTTGCTAAATGCGAGGCCTGACATGTATATAGCATAGCGGCCAGTCGTCTTCCCCGCGCCGTGCCTATAACTTGTGTACATATAAGTTATGTAAGAAACGTCATTGTACCTACTTGTGACTCAGAGGTTTATTAATAGACTTTATACTGGACTCTGATATTCTCTCTATAACCACCTCTCTAAGATCACGTCGGGGTCACCAATGTTCGAACCTTAATTAGGGTGGTTAGAGAAGGTGAGGAATAAAATATCAGAGTCCAGTATAAAAATAATAATTAAAAAAAAAAACTTTATTTCGGATAAGCAACATCCATACGGGTTAGTAAACAAAAGGATAATTTATACCTATGTTAGTAAACTTAAAATCTATTTATTGACTAGGCTGTTGTTCGAGATACATCGTCGAACAACATCACCTAACAAAGGAGAATCATACCTCTCCGCTATTGTCTTCAGGATGGAGTTGGAGCTCTCCCGCACTCTGCAGAGCAAAGAAGCAGATTCATGTCTGACGATGGCGTGGAAGCCATCGACGTGTGCTTGTGCAAACATACCTGATGCACTGCAGAAACGGGGCAGCCCCATCAGCATCCTGAACCCATTATTATACTGGACCCGTAGGGCGCTGATAGCCCGCCGAGAATAGTTGGTCCACAGGCTGCACGTGTAAAACACTTGGCAATAGGCTTTGAAAAGCGTTATTTTAACTGCCTTGCTACAACGTGCAAACCTGCGAGCCAACATATTACATCGGACTGCCAGCGCCCTACGTTCCCTCTCAATATCCACTTGATCATCAAGGTCGTCGGTTACATAATGTCCCAAGTACTTGAACTGGTACACTCGCAATATGTCATTCCCATTAAGTTTAATCGGGGGCACATACTCAGGACATTTAGCACCGCCAGCCTTAAAGACCAAGAACTCACTTTTCTTGACGTCATATACTAGGCCATGTTCACGAGCATAGTCCTCGCAACAACTAAGCAGCTCCCTAAGCGCCCTAACCGTAGGGCTCAGCAGCACCATATCGTCAGCGTAGCTGATGTTGTTGACACTAACGTCATCAATGCGACATCCGATTTTTTTGCTGTTGAGCTCAATGATCAGATCGTTAACATACAGGTTAAAAAGTTTTGGTGACGTTATCCTTCCTTGTCTTACCCCGCACTCTAGCCCGTACGACACCGACAGCCCATCGGCCCATCTCACACTGTTCGTCTGGTTGTAATACCAATACTGGAAGATACGCAACAGCTCTGCTGGCACTTTTCTCTCCCGCAGCTTTTTCCACAAAACCTCGTAAGATACAAGGTCAAAAGCACGGGAGAGATCTAAAAAGCAAGCATACACTGGTGTTCGACGTTTTGTGTAGTATTGCACCGTATGTTTGAGGCCAAGTATTGCACTTTCCGTGCCAAGATTATTACGAAATCCAAACTGAGCGTCGTGTAATTTTAACAGGCTATCCAACCGTGCGTCCAGCTGACTGTCGAATACCTTTGCGATAATAGTAGCCAGGGAGATGGGTCGATAATTACACTTATCAGCAACGTCACCCGTTTTATTCTTAACAATAGGCACGACAATAGTTCGCATGAGATCACAGGGAAGGTACGAGTGACACATACATAGCGAGTAAAACATAGCGAGCACTCTAGCTATGTGAGGACCGGCATGCTGCAAGTGCTCAATGCTTAAACCATCGTGACCCGGGGACTTCCCTCTCGTCATTTTCTTAATGGTGCTTGACACCTGCTTGGCCGAAAAACGAACCAGATCAGAATCACGACAGCATCCGTCATCAAGCACTCGCAACGATGAGCCCAGCGGTGACTCCACTTTAAAGTGGTCCATAAACATGCTGGCGATGCTGTCCGGCTGATCAGCACCACCGACACTCACAGGAAGGCCAGGCCTGATATCAAACTTTATGGTAGCCTTCCAGAACTTCTGAAAATTATTGGCTTTACGGAAGGAAGCTACAATATCAAGCTTAATTTGTTCTTGATGAGTCTGACACCACACTAGTTTGCTTTTAAACACCTTTCGTGATAGGCACATGTCGTTGTAGATATTTCCAGAAGTTGGTTTATTGTGCCATACCCATAGCTGATATTTAAGTCTCGCCCTCGCGTGGGCGTCTCGGACGTGCTTGGTCCACCCAACAACCTGGCCTACATGTCTATGAGTCCGAGTTTCCACTTGGCTCTGTACCGCGGCTTCTGATAAAGTAGTAACAATACTTTCATACATCTTGTCAAGAATTTTCCTATGCTCAGTATTATTACAGTGTCTATTTCTGCACAAACCAAATTCCTGAGGCTAATCAATCAGCCTTAACTTACTATTACATAAGTCATAGAACACGCTTATTTGATCGCTATCCCTCTCGCCCCAAATTACTCTGCTACGTGATGTTTTATGGTCTATTAACTTTGGCTCTATCTTATCTAACATACACTCAACAAATATGGGACAGTGATCAGACCAGAACACATCGTGCACAATACCTATCTCAGTAACCGTTAACCAAGCAGAGTGTGTGACGACACAATGGTCAAGCCATCGCCTACAACCGTGCGCATCACTGACAAAGGTATAGCTACTTGACTCTAAGCCTAATTTTTCAATATCCGCACACCTCCACTTTTGTTCGTTACAGAATTCTAAGTCTATTAATAAACCTCTGAGTCACAAGTAGGTACAATGACGTTTCTTACATAACTTATATGTACACAAGTTATAGGCACGGCGCGGGGAAGACGACAGGCCGCTATGCTATATACATATCAGGCCTCGCATTTAGCAACGTTAGCATCGTTGCTACCTGTAGTTCCTACAAAAACATTCATATTTTTTCTTACATTTTCCATTGTTGTGACACCTAAGTCAAATTATCAAACTGTCATTGTTTTTCTTTTTCTCTTTTAGTCTATGAAGATTACTTTTTGGTTTATCTAACTTAAATTATTTTTATCAATAGGTTTAGCTGAAATATTGTATTTTAATATAATTACGATTGATTACTGAATTTCGACATCTAAAATAATTAATAAGGACACGCTCAGACTCGATCGTGGAGGTTTTAATACATCTTGGCTGAACACACAGGCTGGTTTTATGACTGGCAGATGATGATTCAAAAATCGTTTAGAATAAATTCTGGAAGAGGAATATTTTGTCTATATATGAAAGGGCTGAAACATCAGATGGGTGTTTCGGCGTCCGGGCTTCGTCAACATACCATCAGAGAGTAGTTATATTCTTTGATACCATCTGTCTGGGAATTCTAATTCTGCACTCTGCAGAGTAACCATCTGCCTGGAGATTTTACGTCGAGCTTTGTCGAAGGAGACTGGCACTCTCAAGTGTCCCTTCGACACCTGAATACCCTCTTTCTCCATCTCCTCCTCTTCTTCCCTTCAAGGGGCCGATTAAGCCCACGAAGCCAATCTTCTAAGATCCTCCATCCTCCTCCTCCGGGCGAACTTTCCAGCTGTTCATCTTCAAGCCTTTTATATAAAGTTCAGTGTCGTGTGAACCCTGTTTAGTGTTTTATAGTACTACTTTCTATCTGTAAACTCTTTTCTATCTCATCCATTAAACTATCTGTACCAAGTATACTTTCATCCTTTTATGTAGTTAGGATCCAGTAGTTGTTTTACAGTACCTACCGTAATAAACTTTTCGTTTTTAGTTCAGAACAAAAAGTTGAATGTGACTTCCCTCATTGGCCAAACGTTCTGATGTACATACAAAAACATCTATGAAACAAATTATAACCAGTATTCCGTGTAAAAAATTCGATTCACGTTCACAAAGCATACGAAGTTACGGATCCATCGGTCCATCCTTATTGATGTAAAATACAATCTTGGAAGTAACTAAATATATTTATTCGTCGCCCCCGTTCTATTCACAATTTGATCAACTCAGTGAGGAAATGGCGCCCATATATTTTCCATTACTGCAAGCAAACATAGTTCCTACAATTTTCACATGCAAAGTTTTCTTCAGCCAGAATTCACATTCTACAAACGTTTAGCCATGTGTCCACAGTTCTGGTGTCAGAAATAACAATTATTTGTCCTCATAACTTATGAAAACTCCTACGATATTTTAAGTAACGTTGGAAATGTTGCATGGACTTTTCGGAGTTCATGTAAACGGTTTTAATAATCTGCTTCAGCTTTGGGCACGAGCTACCCACTCAAGCGACACGGGTCACCACGATGCATGCTTGCAGAGTGACGCACGAAAAAGCCAGCATGTCGATTCTGTAACCATCTCACCGTGAAAACATAATATGTGAAGTGAGCGTGCCGTGAGCTGTCAGTGTCATCCGTCTTGGTGAATCTTTAGAATCAGTGGCACTCCATGCAAGTTTTGACGGTGAGATTTTTACAGAATCGACATGCAGGTGTCGCGCGCGCGTGTCGCTTGAAGCAAGTCGTGTAAATCAATGTATTTTGAACTATTTACTACAATCGCTACGAAACCACATTTTCAGTAACCTCATTTTTCTAATAGACTGTAAAATCTATTGTTTATTATTAATTCATGTCAAATCATTGAGTGCAATCATTGGTTTTTCCTTTCTCGCTCATCAAATCTAAACAGACTTGATGGTAGATTTATCAAATCTCGTAATTATCAAGCAGTAAGTAAACTCCAAGAGTTTGGTAAATTAATCTATTGTGTATCTTCAAATTACTTAAGTATGTAACTTACTGTACTTACTTAATCTATACATTCGATCGTATTTAGAAATTACTTTCACCAACCAGTACCTTATGGCTAACCTGCCGCCATGTTGTCGGAATTTTATAAGTAAAGTTTTAAAACAAGTTAGCAACGCGGAGATACTTGAAAACTAATATCTCCTGCTCCTAGGTAAAGTTGAATATACGAGTACCTAACACGCCAAGTTACATGTGTTAGTAAATCTATGTTTACGGCAACGTTGCAGACGTTAAAGTGATCAAAAAGTTAAATAACATTAGTTTTTGTGATACGTTGGTATGTAGCCTTTTATGACACATGATGGCTATTTGGCTTAGTTTTAGCCATTTGATCTTAACTTTTATTCGGTACCTACGATAGAAAACGTGTTTGTTTGGAAATCGTTTGGAACTTAGGTAAGGTTTCTGTTATAGGACCTATTTTAAGAAAAAGAAGGTTCCACAGCTTCTCTTGTCGCAGAGTCCAATTTATTAGTTAAGATAATGACAGTTTTTTGTCATCGTTATCTTCATTAATAAACTTATTTGTGAAGCCTTCTGATACAGACATTTAGACAAGTGCGAAAATGGAGGCAATGCAAGGAAGGCCCGACTTACTAACGTGTTATTAATAATCAGCCTTTAATGTTCCCACTGATGGGACACAGGCCTCCTCTCTGTGTGAGAGAGTGTGCCGATATCCACCTCGCGGGCCTAGTGCGGGTTGGTAGATGTCACAAGTCACGATGTTTTCCTTCACCGTTTTGAGAGCAGTGATGATGAAATAATTTACACAAAGTAATGCGCCTGTCTGGTTTCAGGGCCACTGAACCACCACTGCTCTTACGCGTTATTAACAGGTACTCAAACTGTAACCGTAAGTGTTTTTAACACTGGTTTAGAAGAAACACATTTATAAATGTAACAGATACAATTATGTTACAGTATCAAAGTATAACCTTTGATATGTGTTAAAGAACGAAGAAAGCTAGAAAGAAAGAAATAAAAATATTTTATTTGGGACACGTACACGACAAATAGTAAAAAATAAAATGAAGAAAAATTTGAAATATTAATATTTAAACTAACAGAATTAACTTAAACTTAATAATAAAACAGTAAAAAGACATATACGAGGCCTAAAATGCTCCTTTCTCAGCATAATGCTGCGAAATTTAAAAAAGGAAAACGCAGCGCTGGTATTCTGATAGGGCTCGCTGCCGCTGCCGGGCCGTTAATAAGTACTAATAAGTGTTAATATGTGTCACAGAAATAAGCAGATGTAGGTATAACTGCACGGTACCGCAACAAACCGCGGCGGACAGACAGACGCGGCGATGCCAAAATAGCCTGCTACTTTGGCAACTCCGCGTTTACCTGTTACACTTATTTATATCGTTTACTATTATTATATATTACTGTTACACTTGTGTAAGTGTTTTGGGTTAACACATTGAAAAACACATCTATAAGTGTTACATGTTTGATTCTAGTACCTATCAATTAAAAATGTAACACTTATAATTCTGTAACATTTATGAAGGTGTTTTTAAGTCCCTGGTTATTAACTAGTACGTAACTGGTTGCGTTGTGTATAGGCCCCTTTGAAATATCTGTGCAATTGACTACCCAGAATGTTATCTGGGTAGTCATTGGCACAGATATTATAATCATTGGTGATTTAGGCATAGAGTATATAACCTAGGAACTTACGTTTAGCATTCTTCAAATGTCTTATAGTAACAGCGAATCCTTTCCCCCTTGCTGGTACCCGGTATTGCACGAGGGCAGCATTTTGTCTGGAGATCAGCTTACGTGACGGTCTCTGGTCACAGGATTCCACCACTCGGTCGTCGTCCCACGCATCTGCTGGCCATACCTGGCCATTCAACTCCCAGCCGTCCACCCACTGCAACAAGGTTATTTTTTTTAATAAAATCGCTGGCTGGTTTTTACTTTTTATACTACTCGATGATCAGATGAAGCGGCTGCCAGCAATTTTGGAAATGTTGACGAGCTCGCGCAGAGAGGTCAAGCGATTTAAGCTCATCTGTGGTTTTTTGACGTTGCTCCAGTTTTAACAAGATGTGTTGCCTTGAACGGGATTTAAATGTAGAAAGTAGGACCATGGAAAAATACCTACCTATCTTAAACTAGACTCAAATATTTGGGCTAGATTATCTGTTTGAAAGCAGACTAAAGTGAAGACCTACGCAAAACTGTTTTTAAGTGACCCGTTAAGTAATAAAGTCTAGCAAAAACAGTTGTTCCAGTGTGAGCTAGAACGTTATAACTAACACCAGAGTCTACACCAAGCGAAAAAATTCAATTAGTTTTCTTAACCACTTTATTGTTATAAAAGTTTACGACAGTTTCAATCTTGTTAAGTCATCTGTTATAGGGTTATTTTTTTATAAACCAGCTATATTAATTTACTCCATGTTTTATAGCCTTGCAAGTCTTGGGTAAATAGATTCCCTTGAGATATCAGGGGTTGTATTTATGTGAAGTGAATTGAAAACCGTTGGTGTAAAATTGAAATGATACGGACTAAAAACGCTATACTACGTTGAAGTATGAAACCTTTTTATATTTTAGAACGCAAATAATTATAAAAATTTCTCTAAGGCTAAAATTTTATTGAAATTTTTAACACAAGTACCTTTGTATTTTTAAGGTTAAATATCGAAAAAGTGACCCTTTTACATTCTTCCCTAAAAAAAATATCAGTAGATACTTTTTAGGCAATGTAATTATAAAAGTATGTTATATTTTACCGCGACCAATCCTCCATTCTCGCAGGGTACATTGAGGTAGTTAAAGATGACCTCGATCCTCTTATCAGGGTCAGCAATCATGTAGATGCCACACACGACCGGGTCATCCGATGGGGACTTAAAAAACAATTCTCCTTCCTCTGACGTCACCAGGAAGCAATCTGCGAAAATGACTCCATGATTTTATTCGAACCAACCAAAGGATTCAATTTATTCCGACAGTTGTATTTTGCTTAACTTAATGTCAAAGTTAATTGCAAGGTTAAGCGAAAAGGTCTAACCTTGGCGGCAACCGAAATTATGCACAAGAAAGGTTGAAGGGAATACATAACCAAGGGCTGACACAGTAAGTATACTCCGGTTTTAACTAAGAATGAATTCGACCTTATTTCCTGTCAATTAAAAATTAAAGCCTATTTTGGTTTGTAATGTTGTAACGTAATTAAAGGTCAGGTTTCTACCATTTCGTTATTTATGTAGGTAGGCTACATAATATTCAGAATTCAAATAACGTACATTAGGCATTTTCAACGTAGGTTAGTAAATACAATGAGGAAACATTATTATTTAGCCTTCGAATATTTCATTAGAACAGGGCTTTGTGAAATATGTAAACCAGGCACAATTAAAAAAATCTTTAAAAAAATACGTTTTTTTTTTAGTCTGGTTTCCAGGTCAATGACAATTATCCGGCTCCCTATTAAATGGGTCTTATAAATACAGGCATAAACAAATGCAAAAAAATTACCTTCATCGGGATTTATGACACGATGTGCTGGTCTAGGAAGTCGCCGTATTCTTGAGAAACGTGATAGTGCTGATGTAGAACTCCTCTGCCCATACTCTTTGCCCTGGTAACAAAGAAAATAATAATACACATTAAGGACAATATTAAGGAGTTTCCAATAATCCCACTTGGTCACATACTTCTCCTTCAATATTAATTATAACTAATACCGAACTATAGAAGGACGTCTGGACTGAAGTTAAACGCAACTTTTGGGAAGCCTGTTAGTGACTGTTTATGTCAAAAAGACAACTCAACTACCCGATTATCAGTGTCCACGTCTCAGTAACGTATGGTATATAGGGCAGGACACACTTGTTGCAGACCTAATAGTCTTCAAAGTCAGGTATTAGGAGATGACAAAATCCAAATGGGCCAAATAAACTGGCTTGTAGTGCAAATTGCAAATTCCTTATAAGTAGTCCAGTTGGGGTGACTTTGAAACCTTCTGATTATTGAATTATCAATAAACCAGGGAAGCATAGCAGGAAAGGAAGGAGGCCTTTGCTCAGCAGTCAGTGGAACAAGGCTCCCAATAATGATGATTACAATAATAATTTCTTTAATAAATTTCGATAATAAATTTCCAACAAAAAAACACTTATTATGTAAGAAATAATATAAAGTAAAGTTAAAACAGTTAGTAATCCTACTATGCGGTGTTGCTTCATAACCTAATTAATATTTGCATGTCCAAAGTAATTAGACCGTTTGATGACCTCCCTTTGAGACTGTCATAACACAAGTAAGCATTGACACTAATTAGGAAGCGTATTGTAATTGAAGATGTATAAACAAATGGATAAACATTAGGGAGGTTTGATATAAGTGGAAAACCGCTCTCCGTTGATGAATGAAAGAGAATTAAGAGATTAGGGAGCTGAAAGCTTAGAACCTCCTAATTTTGTGGAGAGTGAATCACAATAACGCCACTCAAAAGTAAAGATAAATGTTCATATATCTGAGTGATTTTTAATGTAATGTAGGCATTATCACACGTACCTACTACGTGATCCACACACAAACGATCCTTGTGGGGAGAAATTCTTTTTATGACCACAATGCATACAATGCTTTGAAATGGACTGAAAATATTGCGAGGACCGCAGTCCTAGAGATATATAGTTATTTTAAAGTTGGACGTGGATTTTCTAGTGGTTTTATTCCAAAATCCGATATACACGGCTGAAGAGAGCCTTGTTGGATGAAGCTTCGAAACATAATTGAAAGTTTGAAAGTAATTAACGGACACCATTGTGTCCGTTAAGCCATTGCTTCGGTTGACAGGACACGGGCTTCCTAGCTGAAAGTACACAAAACCTGTTGTGGTAATCAAGCAAAGCAATTTGTTTTCGAACCCATATGCTTTTATAATTGTGAAAAAATCTAGTACGTTTTGTGACGCAAAATGAATCGAAACAATAGAAATGATTAAATTGTAGGCCCCATAATAGACTATTTCCATCGTACACTTACTTGACGCAAAACTGAGTTAGAGCAGTGTTTATGCAAATAAAGTAGTGAATAAACTAAATATTAAAACTCTATCAGAGCGACTATCGCCCTATAAAAACAAAGATAGTGCGCATTTTCGCACCAATAGATGTGCTGAAAAACCTAAGTTTAAGAGAAAACTAGTTTGCACTGTCCAATATTGTCATTTATTGACAGCAGCCTGGAGTTAACAATGTTCAATAATAAGCCTGTAAAACCAATATCACCCCATGGAGAAATACCGTAAATAAGAGAAACACTTGTGACGCGGGACATTTACTTAATTACCGCTATCCAAACTAGATGATTCACCGAGCTTTTATTAATATGTACAACTCGTAGAAACAGAATTGTATATTTAAGCTATCATACGCTTATGAGATGGTCTTTGGCAGTTACTTGTAATCCGGTACCATCTTATACAGTCGGGTTAAAGTTACCAAAGATATCATACTTATAGCCGTTTTTCGTAAGTCTGAAAGTTTTTGTTTGGCCTCAGTTGTTAGCCTACAACTGTGGCCAGACAAAAACTTTGAATACAGAAGCAGATGCAGAAAAAATATTTCTGTCTCGTTTATTCTTATTTCTAGATCTAATGTGTGTCATTTGGTTATGCGGTTTTGAATATGAGCTCGTATGGCCCGATTATTAGTTGAGTGGAGCGGGTATACCGATTATATGTTATTTTAAAAGGGGTTGCTTGATGCAACCAAAAGAGATTAAATAGCATCAACACCAATCTTTGTCTGGGACAAAGCAATTAGGCCAGTATTCACCTGGGTTTATCTTTTTTTTTTTCTTGAAACTGGAGACGAACTCTTGAGTGAAATCCGCCAGTTATATGTTGAAGCAATGGCATTAATTTACAAGAATCGCAGCGATTATTTGAAATAGTTCAAGAAGGATTAAATATAGCAATTGTCTTTTAATTTTTCCGCACTTTTAATTGTGTCCGCACGCGGAGATATAATAGTAGGTCTGAATGTCAGCGACCATCAAGAATGCGCGTTGAGACGAGACAAATTTCCATCTCTGTGCTTCGAAAATGGCGGCAATACCCATGTGATGTAGTACAAGCTATAAGCTCCCAATACTTGAACTTATCAGAGATGGAATGAACATCATTATTGCAAGTTTTTTATTAACTTTTTACTCCGTGTTTCTGGTTACTCCGTTTGTTTCTTTTGTTATTTTTTTACTTTCGATTGTTGAATAAAAAAATAAAAAATAAAAAATATTATTTACTGACTTGTCCACTCTTCGTCTATCTCTACGAACAAACCAATTGTGTTTGTATTTAAACACTACCCACGTAGTAAATCAACGGATCCGGAATCCGAAGTTAGGTCAGTCAGATGATTGACGTGGACAATTTGGATCGCGCCGCCGCCGCCGACTGACAGGCAAGTTTGCAATTATTTAGCAAAGACAACATTGCTCGGTAACGTTACCTAAACGTGACCAAATTCCAATCTGACAGTCACACTCGATATTTGGAGGTTTGGGAGAAATGCCTGTTTGCTAGACGTTATTGGATTTTGGGTATTTAATTTGGTCTGTAGTTATTCTATTTTTAGAGATTTTATGAATTAACAAGAGCAGTGGTAACGGCCGCGACTTACGAGTTGTAGGTCATAGGTTCGAACCCAGATAGGCGCTTTACTTTGTGTAAATTATTTCATCACCACTGCTCTTAAAACGGTGAAGGAAAACATCGTGAGGAAACCGGCATGTCTTAGAACCAAAACTTCGAAGACATGTGACTTCTACCAACCCGAACTGGGCCCGCGTGGTGGATTACGGCCCACCCCTTTTACAGAGAGGAGGCCTGTGTCCCAGCAGTGGGAACATAGTAGGCTGATTATGCAGAGATATTTTTAGGGTTTCATACGTCCTAGTGAAAACCGGAACCCTTTATAGAATCACTCGTGTGTCTGCCTGTCTGTCCGACTGTCACAGCCAATTTGCTCCAAATCTACTGCATTGATTAAGCCAAGTTCAAATATATACAGGGTGGAATTTGTAATGAAATGAAATCAAAAATATCCATTTTTCAAATTTTGTTTTTTTGTAAATAAGTTTCATTCATCAGCCAGTATAAAAAAGTATGTAATAAGAAGCGCAACTAAATAATCCTTATTCTGTTTTTTATTTCATTGATCTAACTCTTACATTTTTGTAGATATTCGAACTTATGTGACTGACCCGTTATTTTTGGAACCGAGTGAAGTCAAGCCTACCAAGCCAAGCGATGCCAAGTTCTTAGGATCTGTGGACACGGTAGTAACCCTGCCAAGATTAGCCGAAAACAAAAAGGGCACTACCTACCTTTTTTTGAAGCGTTTCGTTGTATTTTCGTACCCTCATCGCTTCTGCCTGGATAATGCAATGCTGCAGAGCTTAAATTCTCAAGATAAAATGTGGTTAGCAGATTTGTAAAACACACTTAGTTTCATGTGTCTAGATTTTATACTTTCGATTTAATTAATACCTAAAATACGTCGATTTAGTCACTGCCTGAGCTAGGATTTGCACAAAAAAAAACCTAACTTTCACCCTCCAACCCTCGAAATGGGGAATGCAGGTCTGTTTATAAAATAAAACCTCAAGGGTACTAAAGTCCTAAAAAGGTATTTGGTATGAAGGCTAGGATTTGCACACCATCTACAAAGTCTGTATTTCTTGAAAAGTGAAAGTTGATTTGAACTTTCACTTTTCAAGAAATTTAGACTTGCACCTCCCTTTAAGGGCGTTAAAGGGAGGTGCAAGTCTAAATTTCTTACCTATAATCGGTCAACGTACTTCCATTTGATATGAAAGCTTGATTAGCATGTACATAAACCACAAAGACCTAATTATTTTTAACACGCTTTTATTAGCTTCACTTGTAAGCACAAAAAATGTAATAACATCTAAGAAGTAAAGGAGAATGGCGAGCTTGCATGTAATTTGAGACCCATTGATAGGGGTTGCGTATATTACGGAACCTATGAATAGATAAAAAACGACATAAGACTAACAAAAAAGCAAATGGTAAGTAGGTTAGAGAAGATGAGAGAGAAAAGATATGGAAGGTAGAAGATTATAACCTAAAATTATCTAAAAGTAGTTTGGGCATGGACTTATTGTTTATTATTTAGTAACAGAATGGCTTATTTATACATATTTACTTAAACTCATACATATATCCCGTGGGGAAAGGTTTACCCATGGGCCCTTTTTCTTCGTCCATGTTTATACATCCGAGTCACAAACGCGCGTTGCAGCACTAGTCTCTACACATCTGACTCTTAAGGACATCAGGGTCTCCTGGCAAATAAACTTAATTCTGTATCTGAATAAAAATCTCTATCAATAGGTAGGTATCTATAGGTTCCTTCTACATCTGTTTAGACAGATAAACCTGGTATATATGAAGTACTAAGGTTCCTTTTGCATAATGTAGTGAAAGAGTTACAACTGGTATTTTCAGCGAGAACTCGGTATACTTAATGCTGATTTTCATCTTAATTCAAACTCGTATGCCTAAACACATATACGTTGCCGTCTAATTATTTATTCATAAAAGAGCTAACATACGTCTGCGGGGATAAGGGCACACTATATTCTCTAACTGCAGTGGTTGGATTAAACCAAGCTGAAAATAACAGGTATCTGATAGTTTTAACAGCATCATCCTCCTGTCCATCCTTTTATATAAACTAGGGGTCTGTTAAATAAAAACAATTAATAAATCTCTTTAATTTTCTTTATTATATCACAAAAAAGACTTTAAAAATATCTTAGACATACAATCATTGTACGTAATTATTTTTTATTAATTCCTAAAAAAAATACCTAATTAAAAGAAAGATGCTGGTACAGAGACAAAGCACTGGTTTCTTGCATCGCCCATGTACCACAATATGCTCAAAATATGAGAGCAATATCCCACTGTCCGTGTTCCCACGGGGCAAATAAAATAATATTCTAATATGGCAGTTCGACCCTCCAGCCTCTAATCTACTGCGATGTACGTATAATAAGACTAGCTATCTATTTCCGTAGATTAAATTCAGGCACATAGAATAGATGGGTGGTTCCCAACAAATGTCCCTTCTAGAGGAGTCTCATCCCGGCAAACTTCTATTGCACACATTCCGTAGGCTCTTAAGTGCTTCTCTACATATGTATATTATCACTTGCAAATCGTTATCCAGAAGTTAATGCCGTAGTCTAGGTTGGTGTGCAGAATAGTCCGTACAAAGGTAAGCCAAGTCGTCAAGAATCCACAAAATTGCAAAAAATAGCTTATAAATCCCACGTTAGCCGTTGAACACAAACAAAGGAATGACAAATGACAAATATGATATTTGACATGACAATTTGACACTGGCGTTCCATTTTCCGTTTCATGTTTTCAATACCGTTATAACATGTACATGGTTTACATTGTAGGGACTTTTATGTCTAGTTTTTTGTATTTCAGTTTACTTATCTAGAAATAAGTATAAAAGAAACAAACCGCAGAGCAAAAACGTACTTAGGTAAAAGAAGGTAAATCATTAGTGTAGATTGGAATGTATCAATGTAATTCGCGAAAAACGTTCCGTTCGGAAACTGCACGATAACTTATTTATAAATAAATTAAAATCATTAATAATATTATAATTAATATAAAAGTTTACCCGTGAAGGTGCTCCGTTAATTTTTTAATTAAGCGGGTCCAACCTCGCCATCCTTCTTTTAACCAACTTCTAATGGTCGTATCGAAATGAAACTCTTTTATGTAGCTTGAATGACAAAGTAATAATTTGGTATCTTGGAGTTGATCTGATGATGGAACTAGGAGGTGGGTAGTGGAACTCTTCAGTGGCTATTAGTAAACCGCTCGAGTTTGGAGTCATATGATTCGTTTAGATGAGTCCAATATATTGCACCTCGAGTCGAGGGTCTGATGATGGAGCCAGTAGTTGAATAGTAGAACTCTTCAGTGGCTACTATTAATCCCCTCGAGGTTAGAGTCAAATGATTTGTTTTGATGAGTCGTCTTGGTGTCGAGGGTCTGATGATGGAGCCAGGTGGAGAATAGTTGAACTCTCTGAACAGTGGCACAAGTAAACCTATCGAGTTTGTGTTTATATGATTCGTTATGACGAGTTCAATAGATTGTGAAGGGTCTGCTGATGGAGCCATAAGGTGGATAGTGGAACTCTTCAGTGGGTTTTAGTGAACCGCTCGAGATTGGCCTTATATGATATTTTTTTACGAGTCCAATAGATTAGGCCTGGTAACTAGGGTCTGATGATGGAGCCAAGAGGTGGTAGTGGAACTCTTCAGTAGCTCCTAGTACACGGCTCGCTCAAGTCATAACTTCGTTGTCTAAAAGCTTAATAACTAAATGAAGAATATGAGTAGTAGACTAAAAAGTTAAAATAAAAGTACGTAGATAAAAAATAAACATAAAAACGCTTTTATCATTTTATCACCTACTTTTCGTTAGCTATGAAGAAAGTAACTGCTGGCTTACAATAAATACCCTTTATGCTTGACTATGCTCCTAGCGTAAGGGCCTTAATCTACTAACCTTACATCTTGGTCAAACTGTATGGCTTGGCCGGTATTTGTAGGGATAAGCCTTGTTGAATTAGGGGCTTGGCACTTCATTGGAACTGATAACTTGTTAACAATGAAACCGTTAAATGTAAGTCTTGGCAAAATACTTTACGTAAAATGGTTTTGGTGGGTAACGTAGCCATCGTGCGGAACCCTCTCCGCGCGAGTACATCTCGCACTTCTTTGTTTGAATGCCCACCCTCGGCAAGGGATTTTCTACAACTTCCATTTTTGTTTCATATACTAAGGAGTTAAAAACAAAACATTTTTTTTTCAATTTTTTTAAGTCTTTCCGTAAAGATTATATACTCAGCATGCCTAAATAACATTATTTGGTCTTTATTTCGTTCAATAATTTTGAATGTGTACAACTAAGCCTATCGCAGCCCACTGCTGGATATAGGCCTCCCACGCTGCGCCACAACACCCTGACCTCCACCTTCCACATTCAGTCTACCCAGCCGCCCTTTTGAGGTCGTCTGTCCATCTAGCTGAAAGGCGTCTCTCACTATGCTTGCCGACACGCGGTCTCCACTCAAGAACTTGTCTGCTCCACCGGCCATCGGTCCTTCGACAAACATGGCAAGCCCACTGCCACTTCAGCTTGCTTACTTTGCAAGCTATGTCGGTTACTCCGGTTTTTTTTTCAGGATAAAGGCTCGTACTGACTGGAGTGACACGCGACGCGAATCGAGCGTTACACAACGACACCGCTTGCCGCGCGACTTGCGATGCCTTTGTGTCGCGTCTCTTGCCGCGCCTATTTGAAGGAGTCTTCATTTCGTTTCTAATTTTATCCTTTAAAGATACTCCGAGCATAGCCCGTTCCATATATATTCCTATATTTTGAATGTGTGAAAACTTCGCGTTTGAAATAAGCAATGTTCCAAATGAATTCTAAATGGGCAGAACTTCCTTATTTCTTAAGAAATAAATAGTACCTTTGTACTCGTACTAGGTACTTTTGTGTAAAATCTATTTTACTGTGTGTCCATAACAAAATAAATAAAAAACGTAAAAACAAAAAACAAACACCCAATACAAATGATCAGCAAAACCTAAAATTAACATTGTTTCAATTAAAAAAACGTAGAAACAGATTTTGAGTTTCCTTATACATATTTACTAATGTCGAAAATAACATTCTAAGAATCTTTTATCCGCAAATATCGTGAACGCGGTTAGATAAAGGGCTAAGAAAGTGCCCGGCCGTGGTAAACATCATACTATTAAACAAGGTTCTTCTACAAACTGAGCTGCAACTTTATTATGTATGGAGTTCCGAACAGTCCAGTAACTCCTCCTTTATAATGTTTTAATTAAAGCTTTTCCTGCGGTACTACGAACAAATCCTTTACTCCGCACAATAAATAATGTAGCTCATTGTACCTGCTTGTAGGTTACAGGGATTTAACAAAGAAATCTTAATTAGAAAACAATGAGAATACTTAGGTATATGAAAAGGTTGCGCGAAAGAATTTATAACATAACATAACATCACGCCTGTAATCCCAGAAGGGTTAGGGAGAGGTGTACCTATAGTACACCCCCATTTCGCTAGTTATGTTTAAGTCACATGTAATAGGGGGCGAGCCGATTGACATCAACCGGGCACAAATTCAGACTACGGGCTGCTACTGAGAAATTCTAGATAAAAAAACCCAATTACACTTTGCCCGACCTGGGAATCTAACCCAGGACCTCGTGCTCAGCAGGAGCTCTTGCGACCACTAGACCAACGAGGCAGGACGGAATTAAAGGATTGTACAAATAAGAATGTACAGTTCAACATCATCTACCTAGCGTTTAAACAAATAATTTTACGCCGCTCAAAGTAAGTCACCGAAATTAGTTTGCATTCGGTTTCATACAGTAGGAACTAACAAACAAAATGATGAGATCTATAAAAAAATAATTTTAGGGACGTAGAATACGTAACCCAAAGGTTAAGGTTGTATGCCCAAATCCTTAGAGACCAATACGAGCAAATGTGTAACACAATTTTCTGAATAAGTTGATAACCTTTACAAATCAGATAATGGTTAAAAAACTGATTTGGTAGATCACAATTTAATAAGCCTACCCACGTCAAATACTACTTTTTCCCTTATAAAATAGGTAGGTACTCGCAGTTGTAAGTAATTTTCTCGATTGGCAGAAAAGCTGACCTGAAGATTGAGATCCATCGAACTATTGGAAATAAATGGAAAGGAAGATGTAAATTCGATGATACTGGCATTGACCTTCACCGAATAGTTTTGGGATTCTTTTCAATGGTCGCCTTAAGGTTTTTTTGTGCATTTCATTTGATGAAAGCCTGTTATTTATCAAAAACAAACCTAATGCAATCAAATAAGTTGATTGGCAGCTTAATGGCTCTTTTCTGTTTCGTTTCGTAGTTTTGAAATTGTTTTTCGACCACGTTATTAAATATTTACGTAGTTAATTAACCGTAAACCCGTAAAATGGGGTGTTAACTCAGCGGAAATGTCATGTTTGTGACACAAAACTACACTCGTGAATTGTATTGGTGACGTCAATCATTTTGTTCCCTGTTTCATAGACATTATCGTTTTAATGACACGTAATGTAGAACTTTGGCTTGTTATGAGTTCTATTGGTTAATTTTATTGAAAGTGTCTGCAGTCCGGCCTGTAATTTTCATAGAAACGAATACATGTTGTGCGAATTTATGTTTTATCTGCTACTTATTGTAGAATCCTTTAGATCGTTCGACCTCGTGTTGATCTTATGGTTGAATGTCACTTGCACGTAACAAAACGAAGAGTCTCTAGCCTATGTAACAAATAGAATGTTTCGAACTAAGCAACAATTTACTGGCAAATGATGTACTCGTAACCAATATTTTGTAACCATTAGTTGATTTAAAAGAGTGTCCGTGAAGTTTCTTGCCCGTTCTTCTTCCTATGTACTACGCTTTGGAATGGGCAACTAGCATCATCTTTCTAACCGACCGACCTTGACAATTCAAAAGTGCATGTAATTGGTTCATTTGAAATAAATGTTTTGAGTTTTTTTTGAGTTATCCAAAGTGGTTCAATAATTTAGAGTCGAAAGAACAAAAAAATTAATTTACTTTAGATCATTTCTAAAAAAACGAAACGTACGTGAGAATATTTGTCTAGAAACGAATACATAAATCTACTGGAGTGTAAAACGTATTGCACTCTATCCTGATTCGTCGTACTTAACTGTGTTTCTTCTCGGATTTTAGGATTCCGTACCCCAAGGGTGTCAACGGGACATTATTCCGCTGTTCATCTGTCTGTCTCAGAGCAATGTCTTTTGAACCGTACTATGTAGAAACTTGAACTTTTCACAGAGTAGGTAATAGCCGCTTTTACAAAAATAAATAAAAATAAAGTTAAAATTATACAAGAAACGTGTTAAAAAAATTGTAGTGTTATTGCATATTGTACGGTGGTAGATACGGAACTTGTCGCGCGTGAGGCCGACTCGCACTTGACCGCTTTTTTTCCAATAAGTGTTCAAGTGCTAAAAGACGTCTTAAAAGCTTTGGGTGTACAAAAGCAACTCTTCATAAAAATAAAAATAAAACAACTTACGTTTTAAAACGTTTGCAGACGGCATAGAAGTTTTGTGGGACTTTTAGAGATCTCTTCAATGAAGGATAATTGATTAAAGCGGCTTACGGCTATTCAAACTGTTGATTCGATGCTTAGAGGAGTCTATTGAATAAAACATTTAGTCAGGTTTGTGAAGTTTACATATTTTGTATTTTTTTTTTTGCAAAAGATCCACATGGAAAAGTATATGTAAGCCCATTTACTTTTTGTAACAATGAATAATATCTTTTTGACGTTATTCTGTGAGGATTTCAATCTTTATTTCCAAGTTAGATCCTAGAACAAAAATAAAAGAAAATTCACAAAGTTTTTCCATGGAACAATTTTCCTGCAAGCTGAAAAATAAAAGACGAATAAATATGTCGTTTCATTATAATAAATAATATCAAACAATTTTAATCGGGCAAGGTTCACTGACCTAAATGGGGTATTTTGTTACTGGAGTATTCTTTCAAATGTTTTATCGTTGCATAAAAATGTACTATTTCAAGTTGCTTCAACTTTAAGTTTCAGAAACAAATATACCTTTTAGATCTTTAACTGCTTCTGATTCGGTTCACCCATGTCATCTCTGTTTTCTAAGGCCGAATCCACACAGCTAGGAGTTTACTTGGTATTACGCTTGGTGAGTGAACAAGTGACTGATCCTCGATTACATTAACGTCAAGTAAAGCGACATCTTTTTTAAGAAATGCCAAACGTTAGCACAGTCCTTTCACAGATAATGTAATTTCCCTTTATAACAGCAGCAAACCAACAGCAACCTTATTTTAACGAGATTAAAGGTCACTATAATTTTGACAGACTTGTCAGTGGCAGTACCCCCCAACAGCAACCTTAGGAGATATTCTCGTATTTTTAAAAACGTTCTGATGGTAATCTCAATTAAAATCTGTGAAAATACTATCAATTTGTATAAATTTTTGACAAGTTGACATTCATTGTCGCCGAGCTAAGATTGCGACTTTTTTGTAGGTACGAAAAATTATATATATTCTTCTGACTTCCATGAAATATAATTAATGTATAAAAAGATTGTAAAACATTTTAAAAGAGTAATGGTGGAGTTTCTTGCTCTATCTTCTCCATACGAAACTACCTTTTGGAAGGGGCCCCTAGAATCAATCCTATTTTAATGCAAAAGACGATGCACTATAAAATTTTTTTTTTTTACAACTACACATGGGCAGCTGCAGACGAGTCCTCTTTTGGCCTTCAGATCATAACGACCATAGATAAATGACAAAAAAACACACATTTTGAAATAGTTGTAAACCCAGAAGTAAAGGCTCCCACAAAGCGCGACGCCACAGCGTGACACAAAAGCGCCGCGTGTCGCGCGACGAGGGGTGCCTTTGTGTCTCACTGTGGCGTCGCGCCTGTTTATGGGAGCCTGAAAAAACTGCCAAAAGAACTTTAGGCAACTCGTGAGTTTCAAAATCTAAATTTTTGACACTAATTTGTTTATGGTTTATTTAAGTCAAGCGAGAGGAATGGAATGTTAAAAGGATGGCGTGCCTTTTAAGCATTAGTGTGGCCATTGCAATTAAAATTATGTGTTGGTTCCTTATGAGCAAGTCACCTAACACGCAGCGTAACATGAAGTACTACATAGCGGTACTGTATGATGGTTTGGATGGCATGTTTTATGAATTTCCGTTCTAAATTCAAAACTACGATCAAATAATTGTATTTTTCTCACCACCAGCATGCGTAGCAAGGCCATAGAAACGGAACAAACGGGAGGCAAAGGCCACTAGCTGGCTCTAGCCGGGCAATTATACTGTATTGTATTGTACTGAATTTTAGGATTCGCTGAAGCATAACGTGATTTAAATTTAGAAATTTAACCATAAAACCTTCAGCTCGACCAAAGAGTTCTCACTTCATAGGTTTTATTTATTTATTTAACCATTTATAAAAAAATTACGAAACTAATTAAGTAAATAATTGTTATTTGTTTAGGTTAAAATTTATTTACCAAGCACAACTTGTACTTTTGACGCGCTTTTATAATCAGGTTGTCATATTTAATAACACCTATAGCGTGAAGTGGATTGAATTAGGTAGGCGACAGCACGCGTTATTTGAAACGAACGTTGACGCTGCGTCCTTCATAATAAATAAATGCACTTCTTATATTCATTTATTGTTACATATATAAATATATACTCTTACGAGGTTTGTTCGTGAGTTGTTCGGTTAAATCGTGAGCTACGATAAAAAATGGAACAACAAAAGCAAAAAAAGGGGTGAAAACTGGAGTTTTGAAGAAAAAGTTAGTAAAATATGGATTTTCATTATTATTAGGCAAACAATACTTCGTTTAATCTTATTTTGACGACCTAACGCGGATGTTCTTATTATTATAGGAAATATTACGACAACTTATTGCCCAATCGGCACATATTATAGAAGATATAAGTGCACAAAGACATCAATAAACATGCAGAAAATAAAAGAGTGGAAGACGTTATGGTTTACGTGATATTAATTAGCATATATTTACTATTTTTAGATTTAATGAAATAACGGGTAAATGTAGATCAGAAGGCGAGTTAAAGTTGGCTTGGAAAAGAATGAAGTTGTCCGCTAAATCCAACTTATCGACCCATAGGAGGGAACAATCAAAGACAGGCGGTAGCGAAAAACCACCATCACTTTCTCCTGAGGACTTAGAAATAATGGCGATTGCTCCTCACCACTTTGTCATTGAAGTTAATGACTATTTTAATAAAAATCTCCGCTACCTTTTTGCATGTTTTGCTGACAGCTGGTTGAGACACACCATTTAAATCAGCTGTATCATCTTGAATCTACGATTAAAACAATAATATTCGTTCATGAATTGCATTTTGTCCAATGTTATGATGGCTTTGACCAAGGGTACAAACCACTTGCACTTTAGGACTAAATGGGCATCCTCGAGGGTCGTGGGATAAATCCTCACGTCGAACATGCACAATTTTTTCTCCAAAACGTCTTGTTAACCTATACTTATATCTAAAATCTACGTCACTCAATTCAAAGAGATTTACACGATGACGATGTCTGTAAGATCGCCGAGACATCTCCAGCGTATCTAAATCTTCCAAATCCGTCAAGTCAATCCCAGTGATATCCATTTTTAACTATTTGTAAATATAAACACACAAAAATCATCAACGCTAACCTCAAATAAATTAGTACCGAAGTTAGATCCATAGTTAAACTAGGGGTCTCGGCGGTTTAACTTTAGTACCATATATAGTTCATGAACTAGTGATAAACTTCATTTTATAATAACGTTTTATTTTGTATTGGTTTAAACCTAGAAATAATCCTCGTACTAAATTTAGATCGTGTTTTGGAATAAGACGGTATGAGTTTAGATAAAATTGTTTTTGAAACTGCACATGTTTCATAAGCTAAAAATTCTCCGAAACTCTAATTCCAACGTCACGTTGTTTTTTCGTCTTGGGCGAGCTTGAATACCTCGCTGCACTCAGGGTTCTAGTCTTAACTCTCTCGTTCAGGAGTTAAATCGGAGCCCTCGCGCTGCGCTCGGGAGCCGTGTTCGGGACTCAAAATAGAGCCCGTGACAAAAATACACTGCTTTATCCCCTTGTCCTTATCCTTATGTAAATATTCGTCATGTTCGTAAACGGGCGCCGTCAGAAGGGTCTGGTCATCTCATAGTTGCAGCGGTTTATTTGAATTTAATATAATATTTGAAGTGTTTTTGTTTCACGGACGGTTTTAATAATTATTATGGACGCGTTATCTGCATCCTTCTCAAATTCATAATTTCAACATGAATAATGTTATCAATATTTTGTAACCATGTTTTGATTTGGAAGTCCGTACAGTTTCCTGCCCTTTCCTCTCCATAGGTACTACGCTTTGGAATGGGCAACTAGCTTCATCATTTTAACCAACCGACCTTGAAAATTCAATTTCTTTCAATTAAACCAACTACAGGCATGTAGTTGGTTTAATTGAAAGAAATGCTTTGTATTTGAATTTGAGTTTTACTCTACCATTACAGCTTTAATTTGAAAGCTGTCACGGGTTCCATAATACTGTGTGTGTAAGCGTAGCATCTAGCTGCGTGACTACGACCTAATACATACACTAGCGTGCAGCCTAATTTTCTCAACCCGCAAACGCGCATGCATGGCCGGTTTTCTCAAATATGCCGAAACTGATATTAAAAAGCGTATACCATTTTAAAGCCTAGATTATAAGCTTAAAAAATATATACGCTTTTTGTATGGGCGCTTGGGGGTTGAGTCGATTAGGGTGCACGCGAGTGTAGTATATGATTCCGAGTAACTGAGACGTTTCAAGTTACTCTAGAGTTGAAAAATCTTCTACTGCAAAAGGAACTAGGAGTAATAACGATGTTTTATTATGTAGGAACGTATTTAATGATGTTCAGTGACATTTTATGCTTAGTTAGCAGGTACTTACTTGAAGTTCTGAAAGATATTTCATTTGGCTTTCAGTTTCGTTTTAATTTAAGTGAGGTATGTTCTTTTTCTGTTGTTAACTGTAGGTAGGTACTTCATTATTTATTCATTAAAATTGAATTTTTGTGGGCACTTAATAAATGAATAAGTTTTAGTATTCGCATTAATTTCCTCCTATGTTAATATTTGTTTTTAACCCCGTAATGTAATTTAAGTAAACATTACACGAACAACTCTAGATGCCTCATTCATTTTTTTTTAAATAGAAAATGTACTTGTTTTGTAATTGCGTTGTTATCTTGTTGTTTCGGAACAACCGTGATACATACTCGTAGTAGCTTTCAGATTAATTTATTATATAATAATTCAAGTCAGGCCCACAAGGATTAAATTTTCATTTAAAGATTCTCTCAAATATTATTAGAGGTCTAACATATATAATCAAATATGTTACAGTATCAGAATCGATTTCAAAATACTCTCGGTCGTGACACGTATATCGAGTTGAAAACACACGATGTTTGGCTTGAATAAATACTAACACCAATAAACGCACGTCCAATATTTGGGACCAAACCTATTTTGGAACCAGCAAAGGTCGTTGGCAAATATTTTTCTCTTTCCTTTAGAATTCATTTCACTATGAAAAATTTGGAAAATAAACCATTCAACGTGACGATGAATCCCGTTTTTTGAAATTCGATTTTTATTTGCGTTCAAAACTCGAATTGTTTTGGTATTGGAATCTGATGTTGTTTATTCACTGCTTTGGCTAGCTGAATTCAAGTGACTTGGCGTCAGGCTTAATAAAAGTGATAAGTTTATTTTCTTCTTTATTTAAATTATTGCTGTTTAATTAAAAACTCATTGTACCAACCTACAATACTCACATCATTTTTTGTAGGGTACCTTTGATCCAAATTAAGCCTTTAGGCAAGCAAAAATTAACCAAACTTCCTTAAGGGAGTTGGTAAAAGTAGCCCCCACTTTTACCAACTCCCATAAGGAATTTTGATTAATTTCTAAATTCGGAACTTGAAGCTATCCTGGAGAAAGAAAAACTCTAAATTATTTTTCTACCCGTTCAGAACGGCATACGTCTGCAACTCTGAACCTGTAAATCATTTATTCAGAACTTCATACATTATTAGTAACTCTCGCTTTGCAGTCTCTGTAGGCGTTAAACTGATTTTATTCGCGAAATAAGTATTCAATAAATATGATAATTTCATGGGATGAGTATGTTTCCCACCTGTGGCAAATCATCCTCGTAAAGTGATGATAAGTAAAAGACCTGTTTCTCGGTAATAATCGCCACCTACTTTTTATTGTTTGAAATCTAATATTTTCAACCAGTGCGTCCTGCCCGTTGTGACATACGGTGCCGAAATGTGGACAATGACAGTTGGGCTGTTCCACAAATTCAAGGTCGCTCAGGGCGCTATGGAGCGGGCTCTGCTCGGAGTTTCTTTAAAGTATAAAATCAGTTATGAAAACTATCCGAAAAAGAACCGGAGCTACCCACATAGCTTGCAGAGCAAGCAAACTAAAGTGGCAGTGGGCTGTGAATGTTTGTCGAAGGACCGGTGGCTGGTGAAGTAGATGAGTCCTGTAGTGGAGACCGCTTATCGGCAAGCGTAGTGTGGAACGCCCTCCCGCTAGATGGACCGACGACCTCAAGAAAGTGGCTGTGACAGACTGGGTGCGGAATGAGTATGACAGGGTGTTGTGGCGCCTGTTTCGCATAAGGCGGTAGGAAACGCCCGGGTGTTACCATTGTGTTGATCGCCCGGAGGACACGGTGGAGCATACGGTGGAGGTCTGAACAGCTTGCAGGCCATGGTACTGAACGAGAGCGAATGGGAAGCCGTCACCTCCTACTGCGAAGCAGTAATGCTAGCGAGGGAGAGAGCCTTACGCCCTCACGCCCCTAGTCGTACTTGTTGACAGGCCTATGCTGTCCTCCCATACCTATTAACTCTATAATTTGAAAACATTGTAAAAGTCAATTACTTTTACAAGAGTAACCGTGGAGTTTCTTGCCGGCTCTTCTCTTTGCACCAAACTTATGACGTTTCATAAGTGCCCATGTAGGTTTATGTGAAATAAAATATTTTAATTTTGATTTGATTTATAACATAATTATAAAGATATTTCAAAAGAAAAACGTTTCGCAAAGTGTTTGTCAAGTTTTTGCAAGTGCTACTAGGTACAAGTAGATACTGCTTTTTCTATTCTTTAGAATTCAGGTTTTATTTCTTATATAATAATTATACAGAAAGGCAAAAAATCAGTACATGATTCTAGACTCTATTGAACATTTTTGTCGGTTATCAAAACAAAAATCTGCTGTTTCATAAAAAGTGCAATAACTACGCGGTCAAAATATATGCGATCTGAATCCTGTATTGAATCCACGGTCACACGTTGCTAGTCGATGTCCCTGTCACCCTGTATAAATTTACGCCATTACTGATACCCATGTCATTCATCAATGAAAGACAGTCTGTTATGAATTGAATATACGGGCAAAAAGTTAGTAGTCATTTGGTTAAAGAGTTAATCTTCTTGTACAAATTACCAACAGCTTTTTTCCACTCTTTACAATACTTTAATTTTTTTGACATATACGATAAAACAAAAGTGTACAGAAATGAATACTACATTAAATATTCTTAAATAAAACTTTAAAAGAGACAAAAACTACAAGGGTGTACATTCTGAAGCCAATAAAAAATCTTTTCAATTTGAAAATATTACAAGCGACAGGAGAGAATTACTTTCATAGCAATAACCTCTGCACCACTGTTCAAGATCAGTACGATGTAAATTGAACATTACTTAAGTGGCTAGGTTTCGATGGAAGTGTCCTTGGTCATTTCGTAGAAACTTTCTAGAGTATTACTTTTATGGCAATAACCTGTGCACTACTATTTATTCAAGATCAGTATGATATAAATTGAATATAACTTTAGTGGCTAGGTTTCGAAGGAAGTGTCCCTGGTAATTTCGTAGAAACTGTCTAGAGTATTACTTTCATATAATCAAAATGATAGTTCGAAAGTAAATGTCAAAAGAGGAGGGTATGTCGCCCGGAATATGCTGTTACATCAGCTGATGTTCAAATTCAACCGAGTCTCACTCGTACGGTGATGAGTCACGAACGAGCATGCGATGTGCCGTGAACGAAAATAAGCGGAATGATGAATGGACGTTGGTTCAAAAGCGGAACAATAATAAACGCTTTGCTGGGATGACAGGAAAAGCAATTTCTAATGTGACAGGGAAATTTAGAGCGGTGAATTATTAATCCCTTTGTTCATAACGCATGACACTAAGGAGACTACGGAAACTGACATTTGTGAGTACATTCAGATGAAGCCCAATGAAATAGTTACTTTACACAAAATTAATATGAAGAAAGAAAGGCCTTACAATGCTTTCAAATTATATGTTCCAAAACTCAAAATAGACACTTTCTCGGATGACAACCTATGGCCGGAAGGTATAACCTTCAGACGGTTTATTCATTTCAATAATGGCAAAGCCACCACTTCGGTGATTAAGGATGCAAATAAATAACTCGCATAATGGATACAATAATTAAAAATGGGAAATTTACGACATTCAATTGTAAGAACCGTCCACTTCACTGAAAAGGAAATTGCATTGGCGATCTCGGGAATGAAAAGAGGTAAGTCGCGTTTAGTACTTGGGTCATTGGGTTACCGAGGATTTTCAAGATTTTTATCTTTAAAATCCTCGGTAACCCTGGACATTGACAGGGAACGTAGATCGTTGTCGGTACACTGCAACATGCTGGCCCGCACTCCCGCACTCCCGCACTCGCGCGATGTAAGGAGGTGGTCAAAATTACTTTGTTTAAATCTTTTTGCTCGTCATTTTATACGTGTAGCCTGTGGACTAGTTATAGTTTGCGTGCATATAGTGATCTACGTGTCCAGTATAATAACGCACTCAGGATACTGTTGAGGCTGCAGATGCATACAGATGGTTTGGTCTCTGCTTGCTCGTCTTCGTGGCAGCACCAACACTATCTTGTATTTATTCGCAGATAGATGTGAGTGTCCAATGCATACATTGGACGAAACTCCATACTGAATAACTTGTATGTCTACTAACACTAGTTTTTTAAGACCATTGTTACTAACACTATGGGCGTAGTCCGAAATAAATGCTACAATAATAATAATAGCAAGAACCTGTGCACCACTATTAAAGATCAGTATGAAATAAATTGAATGTGACTTTAGTGGCTAGGTTTCGATGGAAGTGTCCTTGGTAATTTCGTAGAAACTTTATACAGTTTGTAAAAAGTACCTTCACGAAGCCGTCGTCTACGCATTCTGTAGGTACGGTCAACTGTGGCATCTTCACTTTCCATAAGCAACTTTACCCATGAGTATTGTACATGTATAAATCTCCATTACTAAAAATACTCATAGGTTAAGTTACTCTTTAAAAGGTAAGATGCCATAGTTGAGGTACATCAAACAAAGTGTCGGTTTTTTATTCGTAGTTAACTCAACCATTTGTTGAAAATAGTAACTAATTGTTGAATTTTGGCAAAATGTGTTTCGATCAATTGTTAGTTTATCCAATGGTCAAATAATTAAGTATTACTTATAAAAAATTGCCAACCCAAAGTTGTAGAATTAACAATATGGCGGCTGGTTAACTGATACACAACAGATATTTGGTACAAGTTTTCTTGTTGCCAACGTTGTAGTTCTCAAGTAGGGGAAGGTGGGGGAGTTCGTGGGCCGACTCCATCCTCGCCCGGTGCTCGGCAACGAACGGACCCGTCGACGTCGATGTCGAACAGGAGGTGCTGTGGTTCCGCGGGGCGATGACGCAAATTTGCGACGTGTACATGCCGCGGGTCCACACACAGTCAGCAAGGCGCCAGGTGTACTGGTGGTCCGACGTAATCGCGCAGTTACGCGTGGCGTACGTGGCGGTTTGACGCCAGTACACCCACTACCGTAGGATACGTCGTCGGGTCCCTGACGAAGAAGCCGCGCTATATGAGGTGTATCGCGCGGCAAAGGAGACTTTGTGGCTGGCCATCGGCAAGGCGAGGACGAGAGCCAGGGAGATGTTGGAGACTCTAGACGGAGATGCGTGGGGGCGCCCCTATCGAGCGATTCGAGGGAAACTCAAAGCCGCGGCGCCTCCACTTACGGAGAGTCTCTAACCCGAGCTGCTGGAGGAGGCAGTTGCAGCCTTCTTCGCGGCAAGAGCGGAGCATACCCCGCCGCCGATGGTTTTGCCCACAGCCGCAGATTCTTCAGAGGAGAACGCCGTCAGTGTCCCAGAGGTGACACAGGCAGAGATAGGGGCGGCCGTGATGCGGCTCCGGGCCAAGAAAGTGGCTCCAGGGCCCGACGGGATTCACGGCCTAGCGCTAGCCCTCGCTCTGAAGGAGCTGGAGCCCCAGCTAAGAGGACGCTTCACAGCGTGCCTTGAGCGGGGCCAGTTTCGCACTTTGTGGAAAACCGGTCGCTTGGTCCTGCTCAGGAAGGTGGGGTGCCCTGCGGACTCGCCGTCCGCGTACCGGCCCATAGTGCCACTAGACGAGGTGGGTAAGCTGTTTGACCGAAAAATCGCAGCCCGCCTCGTCGGCCACGTATGCACAGAGGGGCTGGACCTGGACGAGAGCAAGTTTGGCTTTCGTCATGGGCGCTCCACCATCCACGCTATATTTCGGGTAAGAGTCCTGAGAGGCGGAGGAAACGGTGTCCCGGGTTGAGGTGGTGGTGGTGGTTTCCTTGGACAACTCCAACGCCTTCAACACCCTGCCCTGGAGTTGTATTCGGGAGGCACTGCGGTATCATCGGGTGCCTCTCTACCTCCGCCGTTTCGTTGGGGCTTATCTGGCGGAGAGGTGTGTCACCTACATGGGACGTGATGGCGGAAATCAGAGCCAAGTGTCACATCGGGCACGACTGGGTGCTGAGGGGCGAATTCCCACCGGGCGTAGACCTGATATGTTACGTTGACGACACGCTGGTCACGGCCCGAGGGGATTCATACAGGGAGGCAGCGTTGCTGGCGACGGCTGCGGTTTCACAGGTGGTGAGCCGCATACGGCGCCTAGGCCTGGAGGTGGCCCTCAACAAGTCGGACGCCATTGTGTTTCATGGTCCCCGACGGGCGCCGCCGCCTGGATCACACTTAGTGGTCGAGGGGGTTCGAATCGCTGTCGAGTCAACGATGAAGTACCTGGGATTGGTGCTCGACAGCCTGTGGGATTTCGGACTCCACTTTCGGCGGCTGGCGCCCAAGTTGTTGGGCGCGGCTGGGGCTTTGTCAACGCTGCTTCCCAATCTGTAGGTGGCTCTACGTGGGGATCGTGCGATCGATGGCCCTTGACGGGGCCCCGATCTGGGCAGCTGATCTGACGGCCGCTAATACTAGCGGCCGTCGCCCACTGTCCTGCGAAAGCCACAGAGGGCAATGGCCGTCAGAGTTGTAAGAGGGTACCGCACGATCTCCTGCGAGGCGCCTTGTGCGCTGGCCGGATACCCGCCCTGGACCTAGAAGGCGAAGGTGCTCGTGACATTGTATCAGTGGCGCGAGGATGCGAGGGCGCGGGGCGAGCGGCCGATGCAGCGCCATGTGGAGCAGCGTCGGTCGCAGCTTCGCGAGGTCCTAGTGGCGGAATGGCGGGACAGGCTCTCACGCCCTACCGCCGGCCTCGTCACCATCGAGGCGGTCCGGCTAATGCTCGACCTCTGGCTCGGGAGGAGGAACGCCTCCCTGTCGTTTCGGGTGACGCAGGTACTTTCGGGGATGGGTACTTCGAAAAGCATCTGTGTCGCATAAACAGGGAGCCGGATGCCCGTCACCACTGCGTCAACTGCCGGGAGGACATGGCGTGCCATACGCTGGCAGAGTGTGCCGCTTGGGAGGAGCTGCGCCGTCGCTGCCGACCTGTCGCTGCCGACCATCGAACTCACTACGGTCGGCAGCGTCAGATCACTGCCTACTTCAGAGATGATAATATGCCGAGTCCTAGGACGCGGTGGTTTCCTTCTGCGAAACAGTAATCTCGCAGAAGGAGGCTGCGGAAAGGGAAAGAGAGATCTCGTCCTCTCTCCCAATCCGCAGCAGGCGCACCGGGCGCAGGCGGAGGGCGGACAACGCCCTCTTCCAGCTCCCCTAAATGGGTCCAGGGACGGCGGACTCGGGGACGTCCGCCGCCCCCCACACGCGCGCCCCAAGATCTGTCAGTGTCAATATTCCGAATATTGACACTGACAGCTCTTAAGCGTAGTTTATGTACTGATCGCGTTCAGTTTCATTGGTGAAACGGCAATAAGTAATTTTGTGCAAAAACGCCGCTTTGCATCGCGAACCGCGTGAGCGGCGCTTTGTACCGAGAAACGACTTTTATTTTTGTTGTGATAATTTACTGATCAAGGTAGTGCGCACTGGAATACAAGCAAAGCATTGTGCTTACGGGTGCGTGCAACGGTACAGGGCTCGTGGAAGTATTTAAAGTTAAGTTAAAACATTAAAAATTTGTTTTAGTAAAGAAATGTCAAAAAAACTTGGAATTTTGACTTTTTTTTTCCGTAACTAGAAGGTTCCCAGGTATGGTCCAGTACAAGATAATAATAATGACAACGGGAAGAACAAGTTTTTCTCGGCTTCGTTAAGGGTAAATGATAAATGATTTTATTTCTGTAAGTAGGTTTGTACAAACTATGATAAATGATAAATGATTTTTATTTCTGTAAGTGGGTTTGTACAAACACTTTTACACCTCAAACATTTTTTTAAACTAGATGAGGTCGGCGTTTCCTATCTGACTACTCTGAGAAGAAAAGCCGAAACAAACTCAGAGGTCACAGTCTCTTTTAAAGTACAGACATAATCTTGGTCAGATCATGTTAAGACGGATTGAAGTCTGAAATGGTCTTTTTAGGAAAGACCCACACAGATTGGTTGGACCTGTGCAAACAGTGCACGCATTTGGCAGTAATCATCCAGCTCAACTCAGAACTTAAGAATCTCAACGATTCGATGAACAAACCAAAGAAAGGACATTTGGGTAGGCCGCATAAACTACTCAAACTGCCAGACTATTATTACATCCGTTATTTTATGATGTTTTAAATTGCTGTCATTGTAATTGTATTCCACTAACATAACGCCTTTTGTACCCAAAGGGTTAGGCAGAGTTATACCTATAGTAAGTACACCCACATTTCGCCAGTTATGTTTAGGTCCCATGTAATAGGGGGCGAGCTTATTGCCATCAACCGTGCACAAATCCAAACTAAAGGCTGTTACTACGTAAGAAGGACATGTCGTCGGCCTAATGCCACTTTAGCTTGGCTTTTCTGAGGGCCGTGACAATGATGTAGAAGACAATCACGCGGGTCCAAAACGGTGACGATAATAAACGAGCGAATATAACCCATAAATGAACATAAAAATGTCGGCGCCTCATTGCCCGAAAAATTGGATAAGCATGATCGCCACAGTGGGTACATGCCTGACATAAGGCCATAAAAAGCTTGAGTGCTCCGTGAGTGGTAATGTACTTACTACCTTATATTCTACGCCAGTTTTATATGGCTCATACGATTATTGAATCATCTTGCTTATTGAATACTAAAAGAGTTCGTCCAAACATTCGGGAGCTAAGTTGACACTAATTTTACTACTTTTACAGGGAAATAAAATCTTAATTTTATAAATGTGTGTGAATAGGAAACCCTGTAACTACCCTAGAACACCCTGTAACTCAATTTATCAGTAAGTAGTATATAATAAAGTACATATCTATTTTACAAAAAATAATAGTAGGTGTTCTAGTAAAACTAATTTGGTATTAGCTAACTACACTTTTAGATTTATACGTATACTACATTTAAATATGTCTGTCTAATCAAGTTTTCCATTTAAGAACAAGATAACAACACTACATTAACCTTCTGGCATATAATAGTAATACAATTATTTAAGTAGTGTCAATCTAATATTCAGCCTATTACAGTTTTGTAAAAGTAATTTTTGCCTAACATGTAAGACTCATTTCTGCAGCGGCAGTCAAGTTGAAGGAACGCAATACGTATCGCGTCGAATTGTCAAAAGTCAAAGTCAAAGTCAAAGCATTTATTTCAAATAGGCCCATAAAAAGGCACTTTTGAACGTCAAAATGTACATTAAAAATAGAACTGATTCTAGGCGCCAATTGAATTCAATAACAGATAATCGGAGGTCATAACATAACATCACGCCTGTAATCCCAGAAGGGTTAGGCAGAGGTGTACCTAAAGTACAACCACATTTCGCCAGTTATGTTTAAGCCCCATGTAATAGGGGGCGAGCCTATTGCCATCAACTGATAACAAATCCAGACTCCGGGCTGCTACTGAGAAATTCTAGATAGAAAAACCCAATAACACTAATAAAGGAGGATCACGCTTTTTCTAAGATTCTGGAAGCTTTTGGGTACTAGTGGAGCTTTTATTAATTGTATAAAATTAATTCGCTGCTTCTTTTGCAGTTTGAGTACAATACCAGATACCTACAAATTAACTCAAAAATATTTGATAATGTTTTTTGTTTCAGCTGAACTTTAACGACCGAACCCAATAACGTATTTATCACCAATTTTGGCGTACTGGGGATAGAAAACACTATTAATCTTGGTTTTAACGTCTCAATATAGCCAAAGTATGAGTCCCTATAACGTGTTGACAGCGTTTTGTTTGACAGGGACAGATTGAATTATACTGTCTAACATCAATAGCGATCTGTCTTTAAATGAAAATAGGTTATTGGGTCAATGCAGGAGTGATAGCTACTGGAGCACTTTCGTATTAAATGTTTATACAATTATTCGGAATGAAGTATTCAAATCCAGTTGGATTTCAGCTTCAGGCCGAATAATTGTAAACGTAAACCAACTGGTTTACGTTTGATGGCACTGACCGGTACTGGCAGATAAGGTTTTGACGTCGGACGGTGGAAGGTACATATGAGATCCATTAGTAACCTGTTTATTTATCTGTAATGCTGTGCCTAGCAAAGCATTGTTCAGATACCCTTAGCTTTTCCCCGCAGAATTCAGTAGTTTGTAATTAATCTTTTAAATGATTTTCTCAAAAATAATTTTGTCAATGTGTTCAAATATAGAATGACTCATTTCTCATTTAAACCTACCTCAGCATTATTAATAAGAGAAAATTATATTTTCTTTACCGATCATTTATTTATGTTCGCATCTACGTTGTTTACAGTAATCTAAAATGGTGTTTAATTAGTCAATAATTAACATGGTAACTTTAATCAGAAAGCTCTTCGCTTGTGCTACTTAATTCTATACATACCTTTCATGTAAGTATAGTCGCCGGCACGTAACTTGGCAAGAATCGTTAGATGTTTTTTTCGTTTCTTTAACTCTCTTCTAAACAGATATTTAAAAAAAAAATGGTAAGAACCATAAAATAATGACAAACAATATACGTGAAAAAAATTATTTGTTACACTAAGTGCACATGCGTGAACTTACTCCAACTACGCCAAAACCTTGCCAAGTTACGTGCCGGCTACTATATGCGTTATATCTGTGATATGCGTTAAGCAAACGACATTCTTTTAAAGTGTGTAGGCACTCACCTCCGTACCCACAAACGTAAAAGAAGAAGCAGAAGCAAGTCCTCCTAAAGTTAGTACTTTGTTCGGTTTTGTTACTACCCTGTGTCTGCAACAGCTGATTATAATGAGGGACTGTTAACTCGATGCTGATGAATCCAACACATCAAACATTTTCAAAAAAGGTACATGTTTTAAGTCTTTACCTATGAAGTTGCTGTTTCACAATACTGGCCATTTGAAACGTAATTTACGTATGGCTGGCAATAAATTCAAAATTCACATAAACTTAATTAAAAAATTAAGTGATTCTATTTTAAAAATTCTGTAATTTGTTAAATAATTATTGTTTTATTTTTACTACATTTGTATCTTTTTAGTCATCAATATAGACACGATAAAAATACGAGTAATTAGATATGGAATACGAGATCCGTCGCGGTAGCAATGCCGCACAAACGGCTTGCAACATTAATTACGTGTACGGAGTGAACACTACAAATGAACACACGACTCGTCATTGGTGAATTGGTCGACCTCATACTGCACAGCAGACGGTCTCTAAGCTACATGAGCTAGAGTTGTAATCTTTGCGTCAGCAAACGTACTCACCAGACCTTGCGCCGACAGACTTCTACTTTTTCCAAAATTTGGACAACTTCTTGGCAGGGAAAAAATTCAACACCTGAGAGGCAGTACAAAATGCCTTAGTAGAGTTTGTTGGCTCCCGTACCTACACCTTACTTCCTTACTTCTTCAAGACGGGAATTGAAAATTTATCACTGCGCTGGCAGAGATGCATCGATAGCATGGGTGCATATTTTGATTGAAAGAAATAAAACATATTTATATAAAACTGACTTAAACTTTCTCTATACTCAAAGGCAAAATCTTATGTATGATCCATCTTATGTATAACCAAGCGTGTGATAATCCCCAATTGTGTGACATGTAATTTATCCCAAGGTTAAGCTCTCTTCAAACAAAGAATGAATGATTAGTTATCGTTCAATTTTCATCACTCTTTTTCGGCGGCGTTATGGCAATTTCTGAAAAGGGCCTTTCAGACTTACGAACAATGGCGCGACACAGCATGGGAACATTAAGCGACGAATTGGAATATAGCTTTATACTTTCACATTAAAATTTAAATTTCAATAAAAATAAAAAATAAACGTCGCGGCATGGGATACGTCGGTATCGTTGCCGTCAGTATACGCGCTTGCATCCCGAAGGATGCCGTGTCACCAGCAGGCGCAGGCTAAGGAAGTCAATAGTTACATGACATTAATAAAGACACTTTGTTAATTGTTGTCCTTAATTGCATGGTTTAAAATCAACAACCACGAAAGTGTTGTTGTACATACTATACCGAATTAAACAAATAACATAAAATATAAATTAACTGACTCGGTTTGTAACGTTAACCTTTGGACAGGTATCACATCTCCGCTCCGCCGCGAAACCATAGCAGAGAAACCGCAGTAGTTCCGCCATGACTCCGTTGTGCGACACGCGAAACAGAAGCGAAACTGGCTATTCTAAGATTCGATTTCTTTCCAGCGTGATTTCCCGATCAGCACGCGTGGCACCATAGAAACAGGTTTTGTCGAAATAGACATAAAGACAGATTGCAGACTGATTTCTAATGAAATCTGACAAGTCGTCTATTCTATCTGTCATTCTTCTTTCTATGGTGTTTAAGCTACGCGTGCTTCTCGGATGCCAGTTACCGCAACAAAATAGCTAGCAGTTATTTGGTTTTAGCCCGTGTTTCTTCCGCACGTAATTATATGTGGCAGTCGACAATTTTATGAAACGAAACGTTTTTTTTTTTTTTGTAATATGGATGTTGATTTTATGGCAAAACAAATCTAAGAGGTCTGAAGTTGCATACTGTAATTTCTAAGTCGAAAGCGACGATATTTTGCTCCAATTGCTAAATATCAACTCACCCATGATATTCCGCTACTTGAATCGGGATATAATGGTAGGAATGTTTCTTAGCGAAGTTCGTAATGCGGTTTCTTTTATGTTTTGTAATGGAGTTTTTTTTGTATGCACGTGTTTATGCGACAAAAAAATCTATTTTTCTTTCTTTAAGAATAGATGGGCTTGACACTGTTGTCAGGTCACTTCAAGCTCACTTCACCTAAGTTCACACGGTGAGATTTTGACAAAACAGTAGTGCTATTCTGTAACCATCTCACCGTGAAAACTTAGGTGAAGTGAGCGTGGAGTGAGCTGTCAGTGCCACTGATGCTAGGGATTGACTAAGACGGGATGACATTGACAGCTCAGTCCACGCCAGTCTTCACGGTGAGATTTTTACAGAATCGACATGCTAGATTGGTTACGTTGGATAAATACTGACGTCGTACAACTGCCTGGCCAATTATATTTTATTAGTATACTGAATACTGACTGACTGCTTCGTTGGTCAAATGGTCGCCATCGCTACTGCATGAGGTCGTGGGTTCGATTTCCAGGTCGGGCAACGTGTTATTGAGTTTTTCTATCTAGAATTTCTCAGTAGCAGCCCGGAGTCTGGATTTGTTCCCGGTTGATGGCAATAGGCTCGCCCCCTATTACATGGGACTTAAATACATAAATGGCGCAATGTGGGTGTACTATAGGTACACCCATGCCAAACCCTTTGGGGAAACAAGGCGTGGTGATATGATCTTATGTAGGCTGAATAGGCTAATGTTAGCCTGTAATCGTACATTGTTGAACATTAACCTTCAGGAAATGACCCCTAGGACCCGACCTTGTGCAATGAACCTTCCTACGCTATCAGGGATAAAGCGCAACTTTCATCACCACTGCTCTCAAAACGGTGAAGTAAATAACGTGGGGAAACTGGCATGTTCTTTAACCAAATATTCGAAGAAATGAGACATCCGCCCACCTGCACTGGGCCAGCGTGCTGCAGTGGGAACATTGTAGGCTGTTTAAGTACCCGTGTGGTGCCTTTAGCCTCAAAAATGTATTATGTAATTTTACAAAACAACTGTATAGCTTAAGCATTTTATTGATTTTAATAAAAACAGCATAGGTTTTTAACATGCTGGTAAAATCAATAATAAGTAGGCAGCAACAAGAAAGTATTAAGCCGTAAAAACTTTGAAGTAATCAAACTCTCGTTCACGGTTGCTTCTTGAATAAATCTGTAAGTAAACGTATTTTTCAGTCAAGTCTTAACAAAGTTAATGGACTTTTTATTTAAGTTGAGTTCCTTTGACTCGAACTTGGTAACTAAAGATGTTGAGTGGAACATTGTCACCACACCTTATTTCTCACAAGGGTAGCAAAGTACTTTTAACCTACTTTTTAAAATACTTTATCTGTTGCGGTCATCAGACAGTGAAGCAACGCACTTAAAGCTTTTACTCCTGCAAAGTATAAACGGTATTTCAGATTTTTTTGTTATTCGTTTGAGCTTGTGATATTGTACTGAAAATGCAATCACTCGTATATGATTCTCTCTGGAGGAAATTCAACCAATGGTCGGTAACACTTCACTTGCTTTAAAAAAAAAGGGATCTTTTAAACAGTTGGACACTTTTTTTTATTTATAATTAAACTCTTACATTTTAGTCATGAAAAATCCCTACAACATTCGCTACTACGTCTAGTGAAAATCAAAAATAAATGAGCTCTTATTTAATGTGAGTTTTTTTTTTTACAATGCTGTGGGTCTAGCATGAACGCGCGGAGTAAACGTAACGTAAAATGAAAATACTCGTTTAGCACTTATATTGTTTACTTAGTTTTAAGACTTTATCTATGGGTGATATGGATAATGTCGAGGAGCTTGTGGCTAAATGATAAAAGCCGCACAGGTCGATCGAAGGTTAAGTTACTCTTGCCGCAGTCGGTTTGTGGATTGGTGACCATCTATTACATATCAAGACCGTGCCTCTGAAAGCACGTTAAGTTTTGGACAAGGATGTCATTCCAGCACAAAAGTCTGACAACCAGTCTGACCAAGAGGTACCGTTTCACGCAATAACTGGGTTGCAAAGTTCAGATAGGCTGTCGCTCCATGATAAGCACGGTATAGAAAAACCAATGGATGTGCCCACGAAGCTATCACGCGTGTGCCACAATTATGCAGAAAATATGTAAAATAACAACAACCTTCGTCCGTTGTTATAAGACTTAACTTTGTATATACAACTTTTACGAAAAGCTTATTTGTTGTTCATAAAAAATTAAGTCTTATTACAACTGAAGAAAGTTGTTATTAATTTACATATTTTTCCGCACAATTGTGACAATTGTCTGAACTGACGGGCACTTCCACTTGTTTTTTCTATTCCGTGTTAATAAGTATTGGTATTTAGCTGCTTCCGATAAAAATAGAAGCCAACCACAACAAAACGTGGGGAAAACGCTAGGTAGATGGGGCAGATGAAAAAAATAGGCGATAGTAATACTTTGCCAAACATTTACAGTCGTATTACAAAACATGATCTTACTAAGCCTGAGCTTAAACTTTTGAGCCAGTTTTTGTATTTCGAACTTTATAAAATTAACTTCAGTAAAGTTCTAAATACAAAATTGACAACCTAAGACCGGATTAATTTGCAAAAAGAACGATTTCTGTTACCTGATCTTATTTCAAAAACAGGCTCGTTGGTTTCTAACATGTCTAAAGGAAAATCTTGTTTTGTAACAAGACCTTAATTAAACTAAATGAATAAAGGAGGGTTGTATTTTCGCTTCGAAAGTCGTTCCAATTTACGTTACGTTTACGTCATTAGTTTGTGTTAGGGTTGAACTTTACCGCTCTATAGTTTGTAACCGATACCTAAGATATTTATGATTGAAAAAACATATATCGAACTACATAGTGTGGTGCAATTGTCAGTTGTTTCGAACGAGCACGACACGAACGTTCATATGAGTGCGCGTGTGCCACGTAGTTTGCTATTAAGTTGCTACTTAACTTTCGAAACACCAGAGTACTTAGAAAGTATTGCGAACAAAAGTTTTTATTTATGAGAGACTGGCCAGTTATAGGTCTAATTTGAAAATATGATTATTTGTAAATAAAAATAGGTACGTTCCAATTTCTAAATTTCCCTCCACATTGTTTGCGAGCAAATTTAAATTATAGTGTCTCATAAAAAATGGATCTGCGCCTTGAACATTTTCGCGCTACGATTTTTGTCGATTTCAAGTGTTGCCTGAAACCGGACGAATCTTACGATAGACTTCAAATGGCATTCATTGACGAAGGCTCTCTAAGGCAACCGTGTATCGTTGGTAGAAAGAATTAAAGCGCGGTGGACTAACTTTGGGGAATGAAGAAAGAAGTTGTCGCCCTTTGACGGCTGTTAAGGAAGAAAACGTGTTAGCACTGAAAACAAATAATCCAAGACAATAGGCGAGTAACGTATCAAGAGATTCAGCACATACTGCGGGTTGGATCGGAAAGCCTTCATGAAATACAAGTGGGGAGGAATTGTCATCATCATCATTACAGGTGATGAGTCTTGGATTTATCAATACGATCCAGAAACGAAGCGCCAGTCGACGGCGACGCTTTGGGTGTTTCAAAACGAATCAACGTCTACCAAAGTGAAGCGATCTAGAAGCGGGGGGAAGATTTTGATCGCGAGCTTGTTCAATTTGTCTGGCTACTTGGTGTCCATTCCTTTACGGAACCAAAGAAGCATCAACGCTAAATGACTATCCAAATGCTTGGCAGAAGTTTCCTCTGTTGTGAGCAACAAGCGACCAACCACGATAATGCGCCTTCGCACACCGCGCTCAATACGAGGGCCTTCCTGAACAGCACGCCGGTTAAACTCCTGAGTCACTCTCCTTACAGTCAAGACCTAAAACCGTGTGACTTCTTTTCATTCCCGAAAAAAAAAACTGCTCAAAGGGATACCATTTCCGTCGTCGGAAGATGCGCTGTCAGCGTACGAGCATGCGGTAAGTGAGTGACTACGGCGGACTGGAAAAAGTTTTTCGAAAACTGGCTCATACGCATGAAACTTTGTAAAGAGGCTAGTGGAGAGTACTTTGAAAAGATTGAATAAAAAAATATTTACCCATCGAACATTGATTTTTAATTTCGCAAAACTTTCCGAGTGTCCCACCTATACGAAGTCGTATTCTATTTGACACACGATGAAATTTTAGTAATGGTTTTCCCGCAGCGAAATGGTCTTGGTAGTATGACTGATTTATAAAAATTAAAAAAAAGAGTAAAAAAATACCAGAATTATGGTTAGGAATTTATTTTGATTTGTAATTTATTTATTTTTAGCTTATTTTGCTCTCAACATTTGCGAATCGCTCTTCACTTTGTCGGCAGCGTAAGGTGGCGCGTGCGTTTAAATGCACGCGCCGTCGCACCCTTAGACGTCTAGTAGACGTTTACTAATGCCTCTCACGGTTTCGAGTAAATGCATTTTTTATTATTATTTCAAAATTTAAAAACAAAAAAAAAAACCGCGTGAAGAGGGTTCAGTACAAAGATGTTACCCACCAAATATTTAATGTAAAGAAGGTTGCCAAGAGTTACATAACGCTTTCATTGTTAAAAAGTTATCGAATCGAATGAAGAGCCAACCCTAAAGGTCGCTTAGACATTCCTATGGGCTTATGGTAAGAAATTAAGCCACTGGTCTTAAATGTTCAACCATGCAATAGTTGTATAAATGGAAAGATCAAGCCACACATTTTGACCAAGATGTAAGGTTATAAAGTTAGGCCTTGTAGAGTTAGGTGCTAGGATGTACATTAAACCTGATAAATTTTGAACTGTGAGAAGTCTTGACCACCTACTTTGAATTTTTTTTGGTAGGAATTCATTTCTTTTGGTTCGGTGCTCAATTTTTTTGTTAGAGATTATATTGTACTGATATAACACAGTCGGTAAAAAATTTATTTCTTGCACGCCAGCAGTTACTTTCCTCATAGCCAGGAAAAAATATGTTGGTTACAGAAAAAAAGGAAAATAATTAGTTAGTTAAATAAATTGTAGTGCGTGATTAAAGCGTGTTCTTAAGCACGTATTTTACTTTTAATTCCAGTATATTCTTCATTAAACAAATAATATGAGCACAAACTCGAGGGGTTTATAGTAGCCACTGCCGAGTTCCACAGCTGAAAGTGGCACTCGTTGTACGACCATTTTCGGGTCACAGAAATTCATATGTGTACCAAATTTCAACTTATCAGTCTTGTAGATTTGGAGCGAATTGGCTGTGACAGACGGACAGACAGATAGACACACGAGTGATCCAATAGGACTCCGTTTTTAATAAGGACGTCCGGAACCCAAAAAATATTATAACTCCTTGATTCGAGAATACTATTGAGGGCAAACCGTTCTGCCGCGGGAAAACCACCATAAAATTTCACCGTGTATATGAATGAGGCGAAGAAGGATGCTGTCAGATGGACAGCATCCTTCGTCGCCAAAATATGTTAAATATATGTTAAATAAAAAATATGTGGGTTACAGAAAAAAAGGAAAATAATTAGTTAGTTAAATAAATTGTAGTGCGTGATTAAAGCGTGTTCTTAAGCACGTATTTTACTTTTAATTCCAGTATATTCTTCATTAAGTTGATAAGTCTGAAGTCAACGAAGTTATGACTTGAGCGCTTTACTAGGAGTCACTGAAGTGTTTTACTATAACGTCTTGGCACCATCATCAGACCCTCGTTACCAAGCCAAATCTATTGGACTCGTCAAAACAAATAATATGAGCACAAACTCGAGGGGTTTATAGTAGCCACTGCCGAGTTCCACAGCTGATAGTGGCACTCGTTGTACGACCATTTTCGGGTCACAGAAATTCATATGTGTACCAAATTTCAACTTATCAGTCTTGTAGATTTGGAGCGAATTGGCTGTGACAGACGGACAGACAGACAGACACACGAGTGATCCAATAGGACTCCGTTTTTAATTAGGACGTCCGGAACCCAAAAAATATTATAACTCCTTGATTCGACAATACTATTGAGGGCAAACCGTTCTGCCGCGGAAAAACCACCATAAAATTTCACCGTGTAAATGAATGAGGCGAAGAAGGATGCTGTCCATCTGATTATGGTCACCACGGCCTATTTGCAATACCGAATCTGAAATGTCTCCCTGTAAGTACACCTAGCAGTATAGCAGCTATCACCTTACCACAGCTATATCCTTGAAATCAGAACATAGCAACGCTGCTTGGTGGCAGACATGACTAGGTAAAGCAAGGGTATCCTATGACTGCGGTGGCCGCCACATAGCCGCCTATTTATGAAAGTAAGTTGGTATGTTTCCCATGAGAGCGTTTTTGGACACCTTAAAATCAAACTCACCGTCCGTTTTGTGGCGGTCACCGCTTTAAAAAAAAAAAAGGCACCTACTTCCTGGGACGAGTTAGTAGCACCTCCGATAATTTGTCAATATACCTTTTTTTTTTTTTTTTGGGAATGGCATCTCGCAGGTCAACCTATGAGGTTGTCGTCTGCTTAGACGGGCTTGCCTGTGGTTGCCCTAATAAATTAAGGCCTCCAGCCAGGACTTAAACTTAAATACTAACTAAAAACTAAGCGACAACGCTAAGGGCACCCCCTGTGGGGTACGGACCTCGGCTCAGGGCGTCGCTGGAAGAGGGCAGCAAGGGACTAGCTGGATCAGGATTTGAGGTATTTAGGGACGAATTTAAAGCTACAGGCTCAGCGGCGCGGGCTGGCTCGAGCAAGGGTCGGGAGGGGGGTCAATATACCTAGCCCTTATGTAGTTAAATTCCAAAGTATGAGATTATGGCAATAACGTTAAAACTAAATTAACGGCTTAAAAGGCACAATTTATTCGTTTTGTTACATTTGTCTATGTTTGGAACAATTAAATCAATCAAATAAGGTGTTATAGCCTCCAAAGTAAAGAATAAAAACACATAATTCTATTTTAGGACCTTCATTGAATTGTGCCTGAATGAAATAAGAAAACTGTCGTCACGAACTTTCTATTAACGATTCGAAGAGTAGCGTGCTGAAAGCTTAATGAGAAGATCTAATAGAAGTGATTTTTTTGAATCAGCTGTACTAAATGAAATTTCGTCACTTTAATAAAAATGAAATTTTGTCACTTTAATTTATAAGATAATTTATTAAGATTTAATATATTAAAAAAAAAACATTATCACATCGGATGGTACGCATTTGGTTTCCGAAATAGGGAATCAACTGCAATCGGTTTTAGGTTCGTGTCCACTAAATTATGTCAACTTTCAAATGAATATTTTCTTATTAAGATGAATCTAAAATGTCAAGATAGATGGTTTTAGTCGCAAGTCGATCTTGACGAACCGCAACCTGTAAGCGTAGCACGCTGCGACAGAATCGCAGGTGGTACGACGATCATGCGTCGCGCACTAAAACGGACTTACCGGCCTCGGAACACCAAGAATTTCATGCGGCTGGTAAAAGCGACCCAAAAGCACGCAAGCCTGGTGAATAGTCCGGTACCGCAAAATAAAAGGCCAGAAGCAGCCCTTTTGAACTGGTGTACATATACGAAAAATAAAATAACGTATTTATTACACCAGATATTTTTTTTATAAAATAAGGTAAAGTGAATAAAAATTAAAGTACAGTGTAATCAACACGATTTACTTGCCTCAATGTAAAATTAAAAGTGTTTTTTTATATCGACTAGATTCCATGCCCATTTTTAAGAAACTCAAGATTTTTCCAATAATCAAACGAAAACATAAAATAAATTACCCAGGAGAGAGAGAGAGAGAGAGACTGGCCCTTATTTACGTGAAAATTTAATATTGAAATAGAATAAAAATAAAAAAATATGCAGAAGTGACGCTGCACTATGTATTTAATACCGGTTCTTAAAATACACACATTAAAGTGTCTATGGATAAAGCACGTTTTTGCTAATCACAAAAAAATGGTTATTAATAACTGACGAATCTCGCCTCGGTATGAGGCCAGATACTAGACGTACACGTTATTGGAAGACCGCCGGATAATTTGTTAAATTCAAATCTATTTTCCATTTTGGCGTGGAGTTTGACGTGCATCTGTTATTTAAACTAAATACACTGCTATTTTTAGTTAGATCATATCTAGTGTGTATTGTATTGCGAATTTCATAATGGACAAAAACATCGAACAAAGAGTATGTCTTAAATTTTGCATCGCTTATGGAGTTTCGTGTTCGGAGTCACTGAGAATGTTACTGAAGGCTTACGGTGAATCAACTTTATCAAAAACACGTATTTATGAGTGGCACAAAGCGTTCAAAAGCGGTAGAGATGTGATGGAATATTTGCCTCGCTATGGTAGGCCATCGACGTCTTCAACTGAAGTTAACATCGCAAAAGTGTTGGAAATAGTGCCTGAAAATCTTCATTCAAGTTTGACAGAGACAGCCGCTGATGTTTTTGTGTCTCACGAGTCGATCCGTACCATTTAAAAAATCATTTGGGTATGAAACATGTTGCCGCTCGGCTAGTCCCAAAAGACCTGAACTTTTTCCAAAACCTCAATCGCATAAGAGTCGCTGAGGACATGCTAGAACGAGTCAATTCCGACCCAACATTCATGAAACACATTGTTATTATTGACGAGACCTGGGTTTACGAGTTTGACATGCAAACTATTCTTGGATTTTGCATCACGATAATGCGCCTTCGCACAAGGCCATCATTGTGAACAAATTTTTGACCAAAAACTCAACAAATACCATCGAGCAAGCACCTTATTTACCAGATATGTCTCCAGCTGGCTTCTTTCTTTTTCCTAAACTAAAATTACCACTTCATGGCACCCGTTTTCATTCGGTGCAAGACATTAAGGAGAATTCGCGGCGAGAACTGAGCTCAATTCCGAAAAAAGCATTCAAAAAATGTTTTAATGTTTGGATTATTCTTGGCGTAAGTGTTTCGTTTCTGAAGGAGCATACTTTGGAGGCGATAAAATAAATTTAGATGAATCACTAACATTTTGTGTATTATTCTTCCTTCTATTAGATCTTTTCCCGGTACTTTCTTGACAGAATAGTATGTATCAGATGTTATCATTCCTTTGCAGACACAATTTAGTGCTTAATTTTTTGCTGATGCATGTTAGTGCACGTCCGCACAGTGCCACAGTTGTTGCAATGTTCTTGCCGCAGATAATATCAACGTGTTTCCATGGCCTGCTCAATCGCCAGACTTGAAGGAGAGCTCTGGCAAATAAGGATGCCGTACACATACCATAAAATGGTTCGCCTGTTACAAACAAAAGTGGGCGGCCATTCCTCAGCGTGATTTGGACGAACTCATAATGAGTATGCCGAATCACTACGATTATGTTATACGCGGTAACGGCGGAAAAATAGACTACTAATTGGTTATTTTACGCAATAAAAACCTATTGTTATCTTTTTATCACATTTGCATGTCAGAATTACGAGTAACTAAGATTAAAAAAAACCAGCATAATATAGCTCTGCTAAGATTTCAGGCTTTGTTATTTTATTTAATCGTGTACAAGGCCGTTCGAATTTCAGATAATATCAATAAAGCATAAAGCATCACTTCTCTAAGAAAAATTATCACAACACTGTTTAGAAGAAAGACATAATACTTTTGTCGTTACGTGTGGGTCGGTCTGTGTTCGTCTTAGCGACGGATAGTAATCCGTGTAATAATTATTATGAATAGACCTAACTTTTTCACGTCGGTATATGAGATTAAGGGTTATTTGCGGGGAGCTGATTTTATTTCAATTCTATTGATATAATATAAAGAGCTAAGACCAAAGAGAGAGATTCTAACACAAGACTGGGAATAATACATGTACTGTCACCAACAAAAGTTCATAAAAATTGTCACTTTTACATATTTTTCTATTTAATAATAATGAAATGCTGTTCGTTGGCAAGCGCATCACTTCAGAATGGCTGGACCAAATTGTTTAAAAATGTTCGTAGTAGTCCGCTTAGGTTTTTATGGAAATAAACCAACAACTTGCCAACCAACCACCACCAACCCCACCAACCCTCAACACCATCAACCACCAACTTATAATTTTTTTGTTATGTTCGTTCTCTGCGTCATGTTTACCGGAAATTAACCTTTTTCCTTTTATTCTAATAATAGTTGCTGAAATAATTGGAAAAATCAAGAAAACTGAAAGCGCATTTTCTATGGTAAATCTGATATGAATTATTGAAATTTGGAAAGGACAACGTCAGTTGGGTTACCTAGCCATATCATTAAAATTGACACAAAATGATATAACACTATTCTTTTAATGTAAGTAACATTACTAGTAAGTATTAGTAGTATTATTAACTGTTTCGACTGTTAAAAAAAACATTTTCCTAATAATTTAGATTTAGATTTAGAACTGCTTTTGTTGCTGACTATTTCCCCAATTACATGGAACTTAAACATTACTGGCAAAATGTTGGACTACCGTAGGCTCTGCTTAATCCAATTTTATTTTAGACGAAAAGAAAGAAGAAAATAAGCATATTAAGTACCTAAAGATTGTGGAAAAGGTCAAAACGAATGATGTGGCCTACATACAGTATCAACTCACCAGTATAGAGGTGTGAGGGGTACAGAGTGTAAAGTACACTCATCGTCTATAGAAAATGGAGGATCCTGCTACCACACGGGTGGCTTGTCCGGCGGGCAACTGCCCGACGATTGACGTCGGAACGTTGTAAATATGTTGCGCGGTAAACTCTGCTTGCGCGATGCAGGATTTTGTGTGTCAGTGTGATGAGTGGTTGAGTGGAAAGAAAGGGGGTTAATATTGAGATGACAATTACTAAAGATGTATAGAAGAAGAAGGCATGCTGCGCCGTTGGGATAAGGTCAAGAGGATGATGATGATGTTAATTTTATGACCTATACAGACTACTGGGCTGGCTATATCTGCTTCTACGAGTGAATTTTATTTGCGTGCCCCGTGTAGAGTTTTTCAGCCCATTCAAAGAAACATGCCAGACCATCACTGGCTGCCTCAAACCGACACCGGTGCAAATACTGTATCCAATATTTGGAATCGCGCCTCCAGAAGTTCGCAGAGTGGTGGCAAGCTCAAGTGAAAGAGCCGAAATGGTTTCCGACGCACGACAACCTTTGCACGATAACATCCTTGTGTCACAAAAGCCGCAACAGCTTTTTAAAGTGTGTCCTCCCACTGACTGATGAATGGTCTAAGGAAAGTAAAGATGTAACGAGATAGTGCTTCCCTAACAAAACCATTCGTTCCACCTTCTGAAGATCTCGCACCTGGACATGAGTTGCCTTGGCTTACCTGGAAGTCTTTAAATTGACTTTGGGCTCAGGAACTTCACAGATGACTCCGCCTAGCACGCGTACCATTAACATCATATAAACGAGTTTTGTCGACGAAAGAATATACAAAACGACAGACGAATAAAAGAAATCTGTCATTTTGTTAATTCTATCTGGCATTTCGTCTATTTTTCCATTGTTAAAACCCGGTCATGTGTGAGTGTAGATTTGGTGCTGGCCCTCAAACAATGGGGCACTTAATATCCTTTCCAGCGTGTCCTGCTGTCTGCACGCTACAGGAGTTGATGGAGGCTACTGGTGGATGGAGGTACCAAGCTCGTAGTCAAATTCTGGGCTGCCTGTATTGCTAGCTATCGACGCGATATGAAGATATTTTTATGATTTTGAACTTTTAATAGAATCAGTTACTATATTATATAAATTGTATATTATATACACATACTACCTTTAATATAAAATACCTTCACAATAAAACAAACAAAACATTTCAATCAAGATAACATTTATAGATGAGCTAACAGTCTTAAAATAATAATATGAACATGTACTTAAATATATAAAAAGGAGGGACAGAATCATTGGGCATATTTTTTTATTTATAAGAGTCACAATTATAATTTTTTCGTGAAAAAATTGATATCTTATTATGACGATGCAACATTCATGAGATAACCCGCTAGTGTTATAGTTTATTACGATATTATCTTTACACACCGTAAATTTTTATTAATTACAAACTCTATCAAGTTTTACTACGTGTATCTACGTGACGTCTAAGTTACAACGTGAAATAAATATAGCCTAAGCTTTAGATATAGCTTTAATGACCAAATAGATGAGTTTAATTACTATAGCATCGTGAAGGAACTACTTACTATACTGCATATTGCTGTTTAGACAGAGTATAAATCTAAATATATGGACAGGGCAAGTGATATTACAAGTTTGTAAAAAACAATATTTTTAAGCCGTACACAAAAAGTTTTGTATACCGACAATAAATCAAACGCCAAAACTTTATTAATTTTAGAGAATTTTTAAATAAAAAAACATAATTCAAACAGAGAATTTATAATAAATTACTTACCGGTAAAAACAGGGAATTAGCGACATCGCACGCCAGTACCACAGCAACCATATACAGGAACGCTTTCATTGTATTCGTATCACAAAAACACTTCGCGAAAAGAATTCGGGAGCGCAACTGAAAGTTGTGCGCGGTACTCCCAACTTGCTGTGACGTCGACGTCGGCTTACTTGTGAATGAGACGCGTATTCCCTTCCCTTTATAGGGTTAGTCAGTGTTACTGCGCACCTTGTACTGCGCTCTCCACTTTCCCACACGTGTCACTTCCGTATTATTTAATTCCAGCTATTTGACAACCCTATCAAATTTTACACAGAATTTTTATTCACAAATTCAGTGAGTATTTTTTTTATTTGGAGAAATTGTTCGTTACAATATTCTTGGAACGACAAATATCCGGTAAAAGCATACTTTTTGAAGTAAAATGATACATTTTACCGGTGTCGGTAAAACACGTTGTCAGTACAAATAATTCTAGTGTAATGTGTTATCTGTTTGCAGCACGAGCGGATTTATCAGTACCCCTTATTTGTTTTTCGTTAGCAAATATTTTGAACGTTCCATTTTAACAGATTTTATAATGGAGTAGATCAGTGTGTTTCGAATTAATTAATCGAGTTTGCATTCACACATAAGAGCAGAAAATTCGAAGAATATTTTTTGCAGAATTTTACCTTTTTCATGTAAGAATTTTCCACGTTCTGATTGAGTGATAATCAGCACAATGAGAAACGAATCATTGGCTGTCTTTATCTAAGCAGTTATCATTATAAAATCCTAGCTGAAGACTCCGGAGGGAGATCTCAGCATCGTAAATACTACGTCACTTAACACATATTTCTAATTACTTTACAACTAAGCAACAGTGCTAAGCACTTGTTTAAACAGAGGCTGCGTTAATTGTTTGTGCACTTAGCAAAGAAACTAAAATGTTTTCGGTTATCTTATTTGAATGAAAAATATCCGGTTACTTGGATTTTTTCATGAAGATGATGAATTCTTTAAAGGGATTGATTTGTAGGTTGTTAAAAATATCGAAATTTCAAGCGCACTGTTGGGAACAGTGCGCTGGAACAGTGCGCTTGGAAGTTCGATATTTTTGAGTTCCCCGAAGAGATAGGTATAGTAGTATGTATAATATACTCCACTGATAACTCCCATGAAATAGGGGGGAGAGTCAATTTCCATTAATTTATCACCAACAGATTCTTAGAATCGCCACCTTTATTTATTGACACTTATATTTTAAAGGTCATTCATGTCAAGCTGTGTGACTGCAATAATAGAATATTAAATATCGATTGCTCTTTGCCGCAATGGAGCAATACCACCACAAACAATCATGCTATTTTAATAACTCTCTCATATCTGTCGTATTTAGCGGCAGAATAAATTACGGTAAAAACTCATATCTGTCGTGTAATTTAAATAGAACGAACTTAACGAACTTAACGTAAGTAAAAAACTTAGACCCATGGCAACCAAGTAGGTAACTTGTCAAAGATTTTATTTAAATGTCGAACTGGATTAGCAAAATATAAAGCTGTATAAAGTGAAAAAGAATCAAATGAACGCGAGAAAGTTATCCGATGTTCGCCGTTGATTCTGTAATGAATAATTATTTTACTAAGTCTGTATTTCCGCGCATTATTTAAGAAAAGTACAATCAAGCGTAACATTCCGTAGGGTTGGGAACGCACCACTACTATATCGATAAAATGTGTACAAAAATGAGTTCGGTAAGGAAAATAAAAAATGGGTCAGATTTACTACATAAAATGCCCCCTTTGCGGAAATACTAGCCGGATGGTGCAAAAGTATTAACTGAAAAACTTCCTTTGATTTCACCTCGCCTATCAGGCGCTTATGTTCTATTATTGTTTGCAGTTCGATTTCCCTTTTGTTTTAGAATTGCACGCAATTGTTTTTTGTGGTAGAATATTTTGACACCTCAGTATATTCAGCAGTTTTATTTTGGTAGGCATTTCCGTTTGCATTAGTAACATATTTGTATTCATAAATATTGTAGGTCTTGGCCTGCAGGCTTTTCTGGTATTCATTCAATTATGAACATACAAAATAGTTTGGTGACCGGTGTACTTGAATTTGGGAAATTATTTTTTTATTAAGAGATTATTTAGTGATGGCGGCAAATTTACAGCGATAAACTAACGAGCTGAAACGTTCATTTGTCTTACTTATCTAGTATTATCTTGTTTACCTCAGTGTTTCATAAGGCCGGTAGTTTTTCTTTTGGTCTGAAATGTTTATGAAAAACGGTCGAATGAAAAGTAAGCCCCTGTATCATACAGGGTGACTTTAACGAAAAAATACGAGGTTCCCACATAAAAGTATCCTATCACCATTTTGTATAAGAAGCTCTTTTTTTCAAATTTCAGACGGGTCCCTTAATAAAAGTTGTTCATATTGTCGTGTAGAACAACCCCTTAAAATTTGTTGATTATTTTTTAGGTCACTTTGCGTAAACATGACAGTAGGGTAAGTAATACAGAATTTGATTAAGGTAATAATTTTTCACGGGCTATTTATCTATCACAGCTTTTTCAACTAATTATAAAAGATTAGAAACTTATTTTAGAAGAGAAACAATTTTTGTATCATAAGTATCATAAGTTACAGCAAGACGTAACTTTTGTGTGATCTGTAGACTATACTAAGTTCAGGACCTGTATTACAGATCTCCAGGCTCACACCTACTGATAAGTCATCATCATCATCATCATTTCAGCCGGAAGACATTCACTGCTGGACATAGGCGTCTCCCAAGCATCGCCCCATTTACCAGTTTTGTGCTTCTCGGAACTGATAAGTACCTAAAGATATTCAAATAACCGATAAAGAACGTCTTCAAAAATATGAAAGGGGCGGCTTGGCTTGCGTAAAGAAGCACTTGTAAGTAAGATCGTGCCGACTACGCTGTAGCCAATTAGCTACGAGACCGCTACGAGTAGATCTCGTAGGAGATTGCTACATATTGCTACGCTTTGTGAATTGATAATTGCAATGAGTGTGCAGTAAGGTCATTTTCTTTGCGTTATTGTCTCTAGCAACACCTGATTATAACCTACAAATGGCAAAGGTGTACTGTGGAAGATGTACGCAGTATTCTGTGACCAAATAAATGACGTGATTCACTATCTAATTTAAAATAAATTATGACAGAAACACTATAGAAGTTAATTTTATATTTGAGTATTTCTCAAAATAAATGTACATCTGTTGAAAAAAAGTGTGCCTCGAGACAGTAAAAAAGTTATAATGTTTTTACCTAATCATACAAGATAATTGTGAAGGCAAATAATAAACTATGAATACGAAGATTGAAATGTAAAAACCGTATAAAAGTTTACAAAAACGAAAAAAAGTTTTAAAAAAGTTTACAAAAATCAATGCATTGATTTTGTAAACATTTTTAAAACTTTTTTTTTCCTTTATACAATAATCTAATTGCAACTCTACCTACCTCATACGTGTTAAACTTCATAAAATACGAAATTTCACGTCAATGTTGTGCATTTTTGTGTATCACAGACCTTGATTAAGTGTAGTTTCTGTATTAAAGTGATTTTCTATGAATGTGGTTTCTATAAATGCGACAAACAAAATTAGTCGTCTCATTTATTTTTAGTTACTACTTTTTGTTACTACTCTTTAGTTACGTTTTATTTCTACTTTCACGTAAGTTCTGAACGCATCCGTTAAATTGTTACAGGGGCAAAGCTAGCTTCATTCTGATTGGCTGTTGGTCTGGCGTCCCCGCCATAAATTTTAATATGAATATCAGTAACAACGTGTTTTTTAAATGAGACTATTTTTGATATATAACTTGACCTATATTTTAAATCCAAATATATTGTTTTATGTCCAGGCAAATCACTGTCCATTCTAAGGTTGCCTGGAAGAGATTACAGAAAGCGATAAGGCCGCCCATTGTATGGGCGACCCTATAGAGATGTCCGCACACAGTGACGAGGTCCGATAGGGCTGATGCCTCAGGGTCGCAGGAGGTTCGAAAGAGATACCCCTGGCACAGGCAACTGAAGGAACAGGGGTGGGTTTTAGTCAGTAGAAGTCTGGCACACCCTCCCGCTCCACCCAGAGCGGGAGAAGTCATTACCAGGTCAACCAAAATCCAGGTCCAGGTTCAACTAAAATTTGGTATGTAGGCTGGGATTTGAAAAAAAGAAGGCAATTTGTAACTTTCACCCTCCAAGTCCCTAAAAGGGAGGTGCTAGTCTCTTTTTCTTACGGATAATCAGTACCTACTTCCATTTGTTATAAATGCTAAATTAGCTTGTGCAACAAATACGAAACACTTTTTAACACGCTTTTATTAGCTTCACTTGTAACTTACATTGTAATAAAATCTTAGAAGTAAATTTTAACGTACTTTTAACTGTCGTATCGAAATGAAACTTCGTATGCATGTGTAGTTCGGATGACAAAACTATAATTTGGTATATTGGAGTTGATCTGATGATGGAGCCAGGAGGTGGATCGTGGCGCTCTTCAGTGGCTCCTAGTAAACTCATATCAGTTTGGGCTCATATGATTCGCTTTGACGAGGCCAATACTTTGGGCTTACGCAACGAGTGTCTGATAATGGAGCCAGGAGGTGGATAGTGGAACTTTTCCGTGGCTACAAGTGAACCGCTCGAGTTTGGGCTCATAAGTTGCGTTTTGATGTTTCCAAAAGATTGGGCTTGGTACCAGGGTCTGATGATGGAGCCAAGAGGTGATAGTGGAACTCTTCAGTGGCTCCTAGTGAACCGCTCAAGCCAGAACTACGACGACTTTAGAATTATCAAATAAATGAAGAATGTTTCGTACATTCTTCATTTATTTGATGTCTAAAATTAAAAAAATAAAATAAGTAGTTAAAAAAAACTAAAAACCACTGGAATAAGGGTTTTGATTTTAACATGTCTGTGTAATATCAGTAAAATTTCACCGCTAAAATAAATAGAAGTGGAGCACCCTACAAAAAGAAATGAAATCCTACCCAAAAACCTTTCATGTGAAGAAGGTTGCCAAGACTTGCATAACGCTCTCACTGTTAAGAAGTTATCAGATCGAATGTACGGCCAAGCCCCATATCTCGACAAAGCCTAACTCTACTAACCTTCCATTTTGGGTTTTCTTTAACAACGAAACGGTGGAGTCTAACTAAACATCCACGTGTTTTGGTGTTTAAGAATACAAACAGACACACTTTTGTTAGAGATGCATTACGAACATTAAGTTAGGTTAGTTTTTTTAATAACCAAATTTAAAAATTTTGTTATTTATGGTGGCGAAGTACTTCATAAAGAGTAGAAAGTAATAGATAAGAAATAAAGCATCATGTATTGTAATAATAAAAATTTAATGGATCATACGGTCCCTAATTGGGAAGCCAAATGTAATATTAAAAATTAAAAGAATAGTTGTGTGTGTGTGATCTCCTAAAAAAAAGTATGTTATTGTAAGAAATTAAATTTCGGGCGCCGTGGAGCGACACACTATTAATAGATAGCCAGATAAATAAAGTTGGAGAGATTGGACCATTAATCTTAGGATGGGGGCCTGTGGATGTCAATGGTGATTAAAAGACTCACTACCTTGAACGTTCCCAGTTTATTGTACCTTTAGCCTAATGTATACTAATATATTAATATAAAGTTTACTTGCTATATCATCATTGCATCTTTAAATTCGCAGCTGAAGGCTGTTATGTTCTATAGAAAAAAAAAAGATAAAAAATATGTAACTTGAAGCTTGACCCCGAGAGCCGGAAGGTGGTACCTCTCAGGTAATCAGCCCCCGTGGAAGGCCAGTAGAAATTTATTTGAAGTAAAGGTGGAATAAGCACCCACAGTTGTAGGCTGTGGACAAAAAGGAACTCTGAGATGTGTTTTCACTCCGAACTCGGACACGCGGGGACGCATCGACCAACGAAAAACTTACCGCTTATTCCAGGTATATAAACTCGCGTCTCCCTCGGTGTACCGTGAAGATATTTGGTATAAGAGACGTAGGGAGGCGACGAGGAAACCTGCGAAAAACCGTAGATGGTCACAAACGAACCGCCATCGTCGAAGGAAATTTTCTCTCGAAAAGAGCAACTTACCAAAAATCGGATCGAAATATCCACCGGGACCATTCCACGGGTCCTTTGGTTTAGGATTAGGGCATTAAAGCGCCACAATAAACTAGATTAGTTACGATTCCATTCAGGAAAAATCAAGAGACATGTCACTTGACCAACAAAGATCGCAAAAGTGACTCGTCAAACCTTGACGTCCAAAATGTCATACGAAACGTATCACAGATAAAAAAATACAATTAAGAAATCGTTCCGAAATCGACTACAATCATCAATCCATGTAACGGTGTAAAAAAACTCGTTACATTACATCCCTCCCCGAAAAAAAATAAAAGAAAGCAATTTCTTTTATGCCAAAAAAACAACGATCAAGGTAAAACGAACGTTTCCCAAAAAAAACAGGAAATATAAACAGCGTGTATACAAACAACACTTACAGGTGCAGACTAAATACTAGCACAACCGACCCATAATGTCAAAAGAACCACAAGAGTACAGTTAAGCACCTTCGCCACTGACTAACAAGTTAAATCCGAGTTCTACTATAGAATCAGTTAAGTGCAGCAGTCGCTTAACACTGTAAAACAATACAACAGAACTATACCCAATTGAGTGCGGTTGGGCACCATCGCCACCGACTAACAAGTGTAAAATTCTAAAAAGAAACAAAAAATACCAATACAAATTCGGTTAGGCACTATAGCCGCCGACTAGCAAGTATAAAGCTTTACAAACAAACAAAAAAAATACTAATAAGAGTTCGGTTAGGCACCATAGCCGCCGACTAGCAAGTATATGTTTAATGTAACAGGATAAAAAGAATATTAATTCGAGTACAGTTAAGCGCAAAGGCCGCTGTTTAACGAGATTAATCCAAAAAAATTCTATATGAGTGCAGTTAGGCACCATCGCCACTGACTAACAGGAACAAATTATAACTGTGAGAAACAGTTAAGAACCTTCACATCTCTAAAGATGCAAAGAAAAAAGATGTTGTGATCGGCTCAACTCCACCAACTTTCCGGGCACAAACAAAAAAATGTTGTGATCGGCTCAACTCCACCAACTTTCCGGGCACAAACAAAAAAAATGTTGTGATCGGCTCAACTCCACCAACTTTCCGGGCACAAGCAAAAAAAAAATGTTGTGATCGGCTCAACTCCACCAACTTTCCGGGCACAAACAAAAAAGAAATCACTGTGTTCTTCCTAAGTGCACCACGAAATATTCCGGGTGACAGAGTCACTATAGGAGCACAATGATAAAAAAAATAGGTAAACCTCTACAAGTGTAAACAAAACGTACAAAGGTAGTAGGCACCAATTCAGGAATTGCATGCAAAAATTTACAAAGGAAAATTGCATACAAGACTGTTTAAAAAAAATATATACATGATAATAATAGTATAATAATAAGATCTTTCGATATGGAAAATGTATCTGTGTGGGTTGAAGAAGTTTATAAAAAAATGTCCTAAGTTGTAATTTAGAATGTTAAGTCAAGATTTTAATACATTTATAAGAAGTTACCTAACATACATCTTCATTCAAATCGTCGATAACCTATCATCCATCCTATCGTACATCACATGATCAAAAACGACCTTCAATCAAAATCATCAAAATCAATATTAACAATGGAAAACCAAATTAAAATTTAATTATATCCTTAACATGATAACGACCAGTCGTTCCCTTATTAAGGTCTTTCAGAATATAAACATTATCAGAAATCTTTTCAATAATTTTACATTTAATAAACTTAGGAGCAAGTTTTGCCGAAAAATAAGTAGGTGCATGAGATTGAACGAAACTTCTTCTCCACACGACATCACCCACATCAAAAGAAATGACTTTGCGACCTTTGTTATAATAGCGAGCATTACGCTGATAAGCTTTTAATAAATGAGTTTGCACTTTAACAAAAATATTACTAAGTGAATTGAGAGAATCGGCATAGTGAACTCTATTGGAAATTTCCAGTTCATCTATGTTATCGATAGAATCACTAAAACGATGTAAAGAAGCATCAAAAATAAGTTCTCTACCAAACATCAAAAAATTAGGTGTGAAATCTGTGGCCAGATTAACACTATTATTCAAAGCTAGTTGAATATTAGGTAAATATTTAGACCAAGTTCTATGATCATCTTTGACAAAACAAGCTATGCAAGTTTCAACAGTTTTATTATATCTCTCAACAGTATTATTTTGAGGCGTGTATAAAGTATTATAAAATATTTTATTAATGTTAAAACCCTTCAAAAACTCTACAAAATGTTTAGAAGTGAATTGTGTACCATTATCACAAACAATTATTTTGGGACAACCAAATTTAAGAAATATTTCTTTTTCAAAAAGTTTATTTATTACTCTAGTAGTAGCATTTATCATAGGAAAAATCCAGCAGTATTTAGTGAAAACATCAACAACTGAAAGAATATATTTATGTCCAGAATAAGATTTAGGCAATATACCTATAATGTCTACTGAAAGCATCAACATAGGACGATCAACTTTTTTAGGGTTAACCATAATACCAAAAGGAGGTTGAGTGGTATGTTTATAAGCTTTACAAGTATCACAAGCAAGAATATATTTTTGAACATCATTAAACATCCCTTTCCAAAAATAGTGTTGTTTTAATTTATTTAAAGTTTTATGAATACCTAAGTGTCCAGAATTAATATCATCATGATTAGAACGAATTGTATCTAATATGTGTTCTTTAGGAATAACTATCTTCCAATTAAGATTACTATTGGGATCAAACTTACTTTTACAAAACTTATATAAGGCTTTATTTTCTACTCTAAAGTTCTTATATCTGCAAGGAGACTTTTGACAATTAATAAATACTTTTTTATACCAAGGATCATAAATATCATCATCGGGTAAGACTAAATTATTTTCAGAGATTCCTATAGCAGCTATTTCAATACGAGACAAAGCGTCTGGGACTAAATGTAAAGAACCTTTTTTATGAACTATATCAAAAGTAAATTGAGAAATTCTAGCAGCCCAACGTGCTAAGCGTCCACTAGGATTGCTAAGACCTAAAAGCCACTTTAAACTAGCATGATCAGTTATTACTGTAAACTTCATTCCTTCAATATAAGGTCTAAAATGTTCTATTGAAGCTAAAATAGCAAGTAATTCACGTTCTGTAGTACTATAATTGCGTTCACATTTATTGAGTGATCTAGAATAGAACGCAATAGGATGTTGATCTCCATTATCATCCTCTTGACTCAAAACACTACCAATGCCAACAGAACTGGCATCACAATGTAAAAAGAAAGGTTTTTCAAAATTAGGGCATTGCAAAACCGGAGCAGTAATTAACGCTTGCTTCAACTCATCAAATGCAATCTCAGCTTCATCATTCCAACAAAGTGGTTTCTTAGAATTCTTACTTCCCGCCGTTAATTTAGTCAGAGGAGAGGCAATATCAGCAAATTTACAAATGAATCTACGATAGTATGAGCATAAACCTAGAAAACTACGAAGCTGTTTAACAGATTCAGGACGTGGGAAACTTTTAATGGTATCTAATTTAGAAGGATCAGTATGCAAACCATTACTATCAACTATATAACCAAGATAGCGAAGTCTATCTTTACAAAAAATACACTTTTTCAAATTAACTGTCAAACCAGCATCTTTCAGTATACTGTAAATTTTATGTAGATACTCTATATGTAAATTAAAATCCGAATTTACGCAAATTAAATCATCTAAATAACAAAACACAGTATTATCGAATTCAGGTCCAAAAAGTTTATCTACAAGTCTCTGCAGTTCAGCAGGTGCGTTGGTTAGACCGAAGGGCATACGGACAAACTCGAAAAGTCCTTTTCCCGGAACTACAAAAGCAGTCTTTTCTCGAGAAGATTCTTCCAGGGCTATTTGCAAAAATGCTTTAGAAAGGTCAATGGTACTAATAAATTTAGCTCCCCCAAGGTTATCTAAAATTCTAGAGGTATAAGGAAGAGGGTAAGAATCTTTTACAGTTACTGAATTTAAACGTCTTGAATCCAAACACAATCTGGTACTACCATCCCTCTTTTCTACAGCTAAGACAGGTGAACACCAAGGCGATTTAGAAGGTTGGATGATTCCTGCCTTTAATAAGACTTCTACTTCATCAAAAAGTTCCTTCTGCTTTGCAGGACTTAAAGGCCAATATCGTTGTTTAAAAGGTTCGCTAGTAACATTAATTTTATGTTGAACAAGATGAGTAAGACCTAAGCCTCTCTTTTCATAAGAAATATCTTCAAAGAGTGAAACAGTATCATTTAATTTTTGTTTCTCAGCAGGAGAAAGTTCACTAACAGAGGTGACTGAACAAACTTGAACTGTATTGCATCGAGCATAAGTTATATTTTTCCATAAATCCTTAGCCAAATCGAATTTTAACCAAAAATCAAATCCTAAAATGAAATCAGGTTGGAAAGAAGGTATAATTTGAAAATTAATAATTTTAGTTAAATTATCACAAGTAACAGGTAATTCAATGGTACCAATAATTCTTTGTGAAGAACCATCGGCCGTATAAGCAGAGCTAGAAACAGAATTTATTTTATAACCTAACTGTAAGAATTGCCTATGACTATTGGAACCCAAAATACAACTATTTGAGCCACTATCTAATAAACCAGAAAAAGTATGGTTATCTACGGAAAATTGTAAATAAGGTCTAGTATCGTTATCTTTAACAAATAAAACAGGAGCTGATCTATAAATTTTGAAAAATGTCTTTAAGTAATCTAACCAATTCGCAAAATCTCTGTTACGAGTAGCATCGTCAGGTTTGTGATATTTGGCAAAATTTTCTTTCATCGAGACGCTCGCGGTTATGTCAGTAACAACAGGGGCTCGATGCGACCTAATCAGTTTTTTGACTCGCTAGAGCTTTTCTTTACGTTACAAACATCACAACTCTTAGATGTAACTCCAACCTTTTGACAATTAAAACAAATTACGCCAGGTATGGAAGTACAATGCTTATAATGATGTCCATCTCTTTTGCACTTTAAACAGGATAAAACCGCATTAGACTTAACAGTAGGTTTTTCAGTTTTAAAAGTTTTATGACTTACAAAAACTTCAAGCTCTTTTGCAAGAACAAGAAATTGTTCCACAGAATCTATAGGTTTACCAAATATAAAAGGTGTGTAAATAGGTAGCATGTTATGTTTAATAATAGTAACCAAAACCGCATCAAACAATGGCGAAGAAAGACGACTAGCCATGTCCAGTATTTCTGTAATAAAGTCTGGAAGAGATTCAGAACTCTTTTGTTTCCTTGTACGAAGATCATGTTCCAAAAAATAGTCGAAGTCCGGCCTGTCAAAACGTTTAAGCAAAGCAAGCTTAAGCTCACGCCAGGATGGAATACGAAAACGAACTGTGCGGAACCATTTCAGAGCAATACCACTAAGCAAATCCGTGAATGAACCAACCAACAAAATTTCGACAAAATTTTTGTATAAAAAGTATTCTTCAACTTCAGTAATAAATTCCCTAACACAAGATTTCCCATCGAATTTAATTCTACTCTTTTTCAAATCAGGCAACTTAATTGCAGATGGCAAGTTCTTCTTAATATGATCATTAACCAAAACATTCATAGAATTAAACGAAGGCAGAGCGTGCAAAGCAAAAGCTGAGGAAGAGTGTGCAATCCTTTCAATATGATCAAAAGGGTGTGGTACTTCTGTCAAATTAATCATGTCCGGAGCAGTTTGTGCAACATTAGGATCTGCGCAAGCGCCATCAGATTCTATGTGGTCTTTAGCAATAGGCGGAAAAGACTGGTCTTCATTAGCCATCATGAATAAACTAAACGAAAATTGATGAGCAAAGCAAGATGTAAATTAAAAAAAAGTGAAATATTTGAGGGTAAGTGTAAAATATTTTCTAAGTTTTTGTTTTTTTTTGTTTTGATGAAACTATCAAGTAAAAAGATGCAATAATAATTTACAGGATAAGTTTAAACTACTTAAAGTAAGGTTACCAAGTTAAAACAAAGTTTACTTAAGATTAAATATGAAACAAAACTTCCAAAGTTGTAAAATACTTGAAGTTAAAAAGATAGATGTTCAAAGTTTGTTATGATGAAAATTTCAAGGTTAAAAAATGCAGTAACAATTTACAAGATCAATTCAAGTTACTAAAAGTAAGATTACTTAGTTAAACTAAAGTTTGCTTTAGATTAAATATGAAACAAAGTTTCACCGCACTTAATTTACACTGTTGAGACACTTAGATAAAACAAACTGTCTTACCATACAAAATGTTGGTTTTGTAAGAGAAAAGAAGTAATGCTGTAACCATAAACATTAAACATACACAATAGTACAAAATACAATAATGTTAGTAGAAAATACTGTTTACTTAAAAGCAAACATCCAAAGAATTTAAGTTTTAAATTACAACATTGTACAATAATGTGTTACTACAAAATATCAAGATGCAATGAATCAATAACAAAATAAGTAAGCTAAATTCAAGTCCCTGTTCGCTTGAGCGACAAATGTAATAATAAAAATTTAATGGATCATACGGTCCCTAATTGGGAAGCCAAATGTAATATTAAAAATTAAAAGAATAGTTGTGTGTGTGTGATCTCCTAAAAAAAAGTATGTTATTGTAAGAAATTAAATTTCGGGCGCCGTGGAGCGACACACTATTAATAGATAGCCAGATAAATAAAGTTGGAGAGATTGGACCATTAATCTTAGGATGGGGGCCTGTGGATGTCAATGGTGATTAAAAGACTCACTACCTTGAACGTTCCCAGTTTATTGTACCTTTAGCCTAATGTATACTAATATATTAATATAAAGTTTACTTGCTATATCATCATTGCATCTTTAAATTCGCAGCTGAAGGCTGTTATGTTCTATAGAAAAAAAAAAGATAAAAAATATGTAACTTGAAGCTTGACCCCGAGAGCCGGAAGGTGGTACCTCTCAGGTAATCAGCCCCCGTGGAAGGCCAGTAGAAATTTATTTGAAGTAAAGGTGGAATAAGCACCCACAGTTGTAGGCTGTGGACAAAAAGGAACTCTGAGATGTGTTTTCACTCCGAACTCGGACACGCGGGGACGCATCGACCAACGAAAAACTTACCGCTTATTCCAGGTATATAAACTCGCGTCTCCCTCGGTGTACCGTGAAGATATTTGGTATAAGAGACGTAGGGAGGCGACGAGGAAACCTGCGAAAAACCGTAAGATGGTCACAAACGAACCGCCATCGTCGAAGGAAATTTTCTCTCGAAAAGAGCAACTTACCAAAAATCGGATCGAAATATCCACCGGGACCATTCCACGGGTCCTTTGGTTTAGGATTAGGGCATTAAAGCGCCACAATAAACTAGATTAGTTACGATTCCATTCAGGAAAAATCAAGAGACATGTCACTTGACCAACAAAGATCGCAAAAGTGACTCGTCAAACCTTGACGTCCAAAATGTCATACGAAACGTATCACAGATAAAAAAATACAATTAAGAAATCGTTCCGAAATCGACTACAATCATCAATCCATGTAACGGTGTAAAAAAACTCGTTACAGTATCTTGTGATTACACAAAAGCTTATTAAATAACGTCTTGTTAACATATATGTCACACAAATACTTCTCAAGAGATTGAAAAGCACACAAACGATACTATCTACAACATTAACATTTTATCAAAATAGGTGACCTATAATATTGGACCAAGAGAACACAAAATAAAAACAGCAGCAAGTGCGTCCTTATTTTTTAGTTAAAGTTTTAAAAGCCTCACTAACCTGAATATCAAAGCACGCTGTGCTCCGCTTGTCAGAAGCAGTTTAAAATTGTTTAAAAAAAAAACAGCATAAAAGAGATTATGACCTTTGCAAACTTTAAAATGTTATAACCCGTCCACGTACCTACAGGCATAAAAAAATCAAGTCTTGTTGTACCTTTCGAAATTTGAACAATATTTAAGAAACAGAAATGCTGGCCTGTCACTAGGGCATTCTTATCTGTCAAACAAATTGGTGCTTCCCGCTGATTTTTTAAACGCCGAAAACTATCCAAAGAATAATTTTGATATTTCGACAGTTTTTCCATACTAAAAATGTCAGACGTCAGATATACTCCACGGAAACATGGGATGGATCGTGCCTAATCTAACGTGTTCGTACGAGTTCAATTCGTACGAAAACGCATCCAAAGTGCGGACAGCTGTACGTAAAACATTTGCACAAAACATTATTACCGACAACCTGAAAATGCCCAACTGTCAATGTCATTCGAGAGCCAAAAGTTAAGGATTTTTTTTAGAGCTTTTGATTTTTATTGGCGACGTTGCTTCCGATTTTGGCCACGCGCCAAGAGATTCTTGTAAAGCTGTCCTTGTAAACTGACGATTAAAAATCGGCTCTGGTAACTGGCTAATCACAAAATTATCTTTAAAAAAAAACCAGTTTTTTCATAGATAAGTTAGCTTGAACTTTTTAAACTAACGTATTTAAAACCATTCCATAATTAATTCGTAGTTAAGGAATACGTGACATGAAATTTAATTATAAAATACTCCTTTATGAAACCGCGTTTTTTGTCAAGTTAGATTAGGTTAGTTTGTTAAAAAAACTCGTGGACTACCTAGCCTTTTACCCCTAATCGAATGAAAGGACGTGCTTTGGTTGACTCGACATGATTAAATTGAAAAAAGAAATGCTTGCTTTCCGTAAAAGGCTTTTTATAGTCCGCATTCTGTTTTTTACTACTACCTTGAGTAATACCTCATATACATTCCAATGCTACAGCTAATTGCAACAAAAAAAAAACGAAATATTATAACTGCTTCAATTTAAACTGTATAGTCTGTGGTCCCAGAGTTCGTTTGCGTTATCGTAGTGTTCTTCTAAGGCCCGCCACATTTTAGATTGCAATGAATTTGACTGATACGAACACGTAAGAATACACACGATCCCGATTCTCCGAGTACGGTTATACCTCGCACAGTAGGTGCAAGCTAGTTGTGCGTCTTTATATCAAACAAAGAGGCACAACTAGCTTGCACCTTTTGCGTGAGCGTAGAGTTTTGACGTTCGAAACCAAGCTTCGGATGTTTTATGCGTTTGTATAAACGCTACAAAATACAATATGGTCAATATGGTATCAGTGGCTTTTGTGAACAGCATATTAATTCAGATTTGATACAGTTCAAATGGCCATCATGTCATTTGGTTTAAATAAAGTTTTTATTCAGGTTCGTTTATTTATGTGAATGTGAGAACGTTGTAGGCCTTGCAGATTGTAGATTTATAGACTATTGTCTATTTGTTAAGCATATGGTACTTGGTTGACAGGCCTACACTGTCCTCCCATACCTATTAACACCGTAATTTAAAAACATCGTAATTTCAAATATTTGTAAAAAAGTAACGTGTAGGAAACGACCAATTGGAATCGTGTACCTATTCTGACGTCACTTAAGTGCCCATTTAGGTTTATTAAATGTGAAATAAAATATTTTGATTTCGATTTTGGATCACGGTGACTACTGACATTTCAGCGAAGAAAACGCAATTAGTGTGCGCGTCTAATTTATACCTTCTATGTCTATCGTATAAGTGTATACGTACGACAGAAATTTGTATCCAATGAGCGCCCGACCTATGAAGTTTATAAAATTTACATAATCTTTGAAAAGTTTTTGTAAACAGTGGTATCGGCTGAGCATTTGTTTGTTTTATACAGAGTGTAAAGAGACACATCACATAATTGTCAACTACCCATTCTGTATATCAAACTAAGTAACACAGCACAAAAATATTGTTTTGGGAAACGAACTTTATCTTGGTGTGAAAAATCGCTGTATACGGTAGTGCGCAACGTAACGCTCACAAACCATTGTGCTTGTGGGTGCTTGCAACGGGACAAGGGTAGTGATTTCGACCTTCAATATCTCCGTAACCAGAAGATACAGTCCGAGAGGCCTAAGCTGAGCTTTGCTTTTGTGTGAGTGATTACCAATCGCACCAATGTGATCGCGCGAGGGCCGGTCGGTCAGATTGTATAAACCGGTTTGACCTAATCGCGCTCTAAGCTGACGTCACACCTACACTCTCTAGGTCACACAAATGCAAAGCTCAGCTTAGGCCTCGCGGACTGTCCCCAGTTATGGTACATTACAAAAAAAAAATACAATGACGGGGAGTACAAGTGACTCTCGGCTACGTTAAGTGTCTTTTAACACACTTTAGAACGCCTAACGTAAACGCTACCCGCTTCTTAACTCCTGTGCTACGGTAATGGTTTGTTAAGAAACCACATCCAACAATAAACGTATGGGGAATACATGATTCATGTTGTATAACTTGTCGCCTTCGTAAACAAACCTCAACGGGACAAAATACTTAGCGGCTTATTCTGGGAACATTACACCCACAAAAGGCGATAATTTTGCGGTAAGACAACAATAGTGCAATAGAAATGAGCGATGTGGGATTCCCGCCCACTCATTCCTTATAATGTGATCTCTGTAACCTTCAGAGTTATATTTGGCTACCCCTGTCGGAAATGCGTGGGTGCCTCGTATTAGCTTCCAAGATTTAATAAGTAGGTCGTCTTTAATGTAACCTCACATTCCTAATATACCCAAAAAAGGGTAGGGTACTTTCTAATCACCATTTTCCACATTCCTATTTGTTTTTACATAACATTATATTGCGTCTTGTATCTCCGAAGGGTTAGGGAGATCCATAGTAGGAACAGACATATTTTAATGGTCAATCGGACAAAAGTGTACCTATAGTAGGAACAGACATATTTTAATGGTCAATCGGACAAAAGTGTACCTATAGTAGGAACAGACATATTTTAATGGTTAATCGGACAAAAGTGTACCTATAGTAGGAACAGACATATTTTAATGGTCAATCGGACAAAAGTGTACCTATAGTAGGAACAGACATATTTTAATGGTCAATCGGACAAAAGTGTACCTATAGTAGGAACAGACATATTTTAATGGTCAATCGGACAAAAGTGTACCTATAGTAGGAACAGACATATTTTAATGGTTAATCGGACAAAAGTGTACCTATAGTAGGAACAGACATATTTTAATGGTCAATCGGACAAAAGTGTACCTATAGTAGGAACAGACATATTTTAATGGTTAATCGGACAAAAGTGTACCTATAGTAGGAACAGACATATTTTAATGGTCAATCGGACAAAAGTGTACCTATAGTAGGAACAGACATATTTTAATGGTCAATCGGACAAAAGTGTACCTATAGTAGGAACAGACATATTTTAATGGTCAATCGGACAAAAGTGTACCTATAGTAGGAACAGACATATTTTAATGGTTAATCGGACAAAAGTGTACCTATAGTAGGAACAGACATATTTTAATGGTCAATCGGACAAAAGTGTACCTATAGTAGGAACAGACATATTTTAATGGTTAATCGGACAAAAGTGTACCTATAGTAGGAACGGACATATTTTAATGGTCAATCGGACAAAAGTGTTGACTCCAGGCTGCTACACTTTGCCTGACAATCGAATCGACCTCGTGACCAGCCGTAGCGCTTGCGACCACACGATCAACGCGGCAAACTTGAGACTTGTTTTTCTTAAGCATAAACTCCAAAAGAAAATAGATAACTAATACGGTAAGGATAATTAGCATTGCCATTTAACGTGGCAATGATGCCAGTCTTCAATACACGTTTCCGGATATAATGTGACCGAAAAACAAAAGGATGTTTTGTATGACTTTGTATATTTATCTAGCACTGACTTTTGTATAATATAGCATCCAAATTTCCGACTTTACCGGATTTTCCGAATATTTTCTTTCATAAGAACTCTGTCCAGACAAACACAAAAAAAGAATCAGCACGCGCGGACTAACATTTTAGGCGATTTATTTTTATTTATTTCATCATAATCATCATTTCAGCTGACAGACGTCCACTGCTGGACAAAGGCCTGCCCCAAGCATGGCCACTTCGAACGGTTCTGCGCTTACCGCATCCAGCGGATTCAAGCGGCCTTCACAAGGTCATTGGTCTACCTAGTGGGAGGCCTTCCAACGCTACGTCTTCCGGTACGTGGTCGCCACTCCAGAACCTTTCGGCCCCATCGGCCATCTGTTCTGCGAGCAATGTGTCCTGCCCACTGCCACTGGCAATTCTTCGGGCTATGTCGGTTACTTTGGTTCTCCTGCGGATCTCTTCGTTCGAACACGTAGGGAAACTTCAAGCATAGCCCTCTCCATTGTCCTTTGCGTGACTTTCAGCTTTCTGATATAAATAAATTGATATATAAATTAATATTTATTTAAATAAATTAGTTAATTTAGTATCTAGTGTAAACAATTTGTTGCGATATATATTGACCACTCACCATAACTAGTCAGTACCTAATAAGTAAGTAATGAGAATTCAATATTTATTTCAATCAATCAAAAAATAATCTTTTCAACATATAATAAAATAGTAACGAAGTCAAAACTGTACGTTGAACATTTTTAAATAAAAGTAATTGCTTTGAGATGTGGGACAGCGAGTCGGATGCCAAAAATATAGTTCTTACGATTTTTATCCGTTTGTCTGTTTCTCTGGAATTATTGTATCCTAGGTGCAAAAGGTTTGAACGGAAACTTTATGCCCAGATAGTTTTAGGGTATTTTTATTCCCGCGAGTACGTTCCTATGGGTTATTCCACGACCCACACGCGGCGAAGCCGTGGGCAAAAGCGTAATAATAATATGATCATTCCTCTCGAATGTCAGTTCAGTTCAACGATCCTCGTAATTTGCGAAACCATCTCCATTAGGCGCTAAGCTTTCGAGATAAGTTTGTTATTCCAGTATATTTCATTTCATTGTTGATAACTGACAGTAGGTACTGAATAGTGGCTAGATTCGAAATAATATGCTTAACTAAACACAAGGACTTCTGAGCACCTGTATTTATCATTCCCGGGCTGTAAGGACATTCAAATGAGAGATATTAATTTAATTACCTTTTGAAACGTTTTATTATATAAAAACTTTGTGAAAAACTGTGATTAGGAGTAGATCCCTATCTAATGACTAGGCTTTTGTTACTTTCAGCTGACTAAATAATTAAATAATTATTATTTTTTTGAAAGTTTTTAGGATCTTTACTGAGCGATGAAACTTGCCAGTGCCTGGAAAATTTAAACTTAATAATATTAAAGTTAGAGCTTTTGTGTTAGCCTGATTGATTCATTTATGGCTTGTGGTATTCTGGTACACCTGAATCAAATCTTTTACTCTATTTACCTATTTAACACTTAGGGAGCTGTTGAGCACAGCAATTGATTTTTACTTTCTATGATTCCATACCAAAAATTTTTATGAAAATTGTGTGACACTCATTTAAACTTGCATTTATTTAACTGATAATTTTTGTACTGCTGAAAAGCAAACCTTTGGTTACCTCTGTCTATTTTCCACATCCAATTATCTTATTTCATGTGAACTCATAATATTTTCCTTATATTGAATGTTTTGTCATTTTTTAACTTACATTGTCATCTGTCAGTTTTTGTTTTTCTATGTTATAGGGCCAAGAGGTCGTCTATTTATTGTAAAGCTATTGTAAAACTAGCGTAAAAAACCAAGTTCTCACTGTAAGCTAATTTTATTGTTTCTGGCCGGTAACCAAATATGAAGTATACATAATCAGCCTTTTATGTTCCCACTTCTGGGACACAGGCCACCTCTCTGTGAGAGGGAATGGGCCGTAATCCACCACGCGGGCCCAGTGCGGGTTGGTAGATGTCACATGGCTTCGATTTTGTGGTTCTAAGACATGCCGGTTTCCTCACGATGTTTTCCTTCACCGTTTTGAGAGCAGTGGTAATGAAATAATTTAAACAAAGTAAAGCGCCTGTCTGGGTTCGAACCTGCGACCTACAACTCGTAAGTCGCGGCCGTTACCACTGGGCCACCACTGCTCTCCTTAATATGAAGTATGTGGAATTATATTTGAAAAACTAAAAAGTCACTTCTAGAAGGTCGGCCAGGGACCATATAAAGGCAGCTGTGAGTTTTCACCCGGTTCTTTTGACTCCGACTTTTGATTCGCCCTTTTGGCTTATTTCCTTCGTACTTCTTCTTCTCTGACCTGTCTTTGAGTTTTATAAGGTGCTTTAAAAAAAAAACACCAATCTTTATTTCTGAGTTCTGTACATTATAGTTTTATTATATGTATTTAGTAAAAAATGCAGTGAAAATTCAGTGAATTCATTTCATCATAGACTTATTGTGTGCCTGAATGTGTTTTACTCTCTCGTCTTTACCCCCGACCCTCCCAATCACTGACCGGGCTGCGGGCCGGTGGAGCGGCCGACGCGAGGTGCTTAGCGACGGGATGCGGGCTGGTTAAGCTGCCGACGTTAGCTGCTTCGCGACGGGCTGCGGGCTGATAGAGCGGGCGACCGTGAGCTGCGTCGCGTCATCTTATAGATTCTAATTCTTAATATCTTTTTCTACATTATTTTTTGTATTTTTTATTTTAAAATTATATTTACTTATAACCACGTTTGGGCAGTCGGCTAAACGTTACGTTACAGGCTACAAAACTGATTTTGACCAAAGAAGCAATCTTTCTGCAACCTTGAAAGTCATTACTACTCTCAAAAGCAAAATTTGCGGCTGGCGCATAGTCTCTATTACAACTAGTGGTTTTTGAAACTACAAACTTTATAACAGTTCTATGAAATTCAAGCAGTTACTGTACGTGTTAATAAGGAAACTATCCCTGTATGTACCTACTGGGGTTGCAATTATACACTCTCTGCCTTATTTATTATAAACGTTGCTTAATAGACTCAAGGATCTCTAGGTGTTTTTAATTATTTTAATCGTAACTCCATTACCAATAAGTAAATATTGGTATAAACTTAATATTAAAAGAGAAAATATTGGATTTTTGTATGTTTGTTTGTGCGTGCTTTCACGATAAAACCTTACCTACCTTTCATTTTCGATCAAAGACGAAGTCACAGGTCACCAGGTCAACAGCTAGTATACAATACAACTCAGAAGAATTAGCGGATTCTCAGTCTAAGAATAGAAATAATGTGAAAATAGAAAAACTCTACTCGCGGTAACAAACAAAAATATAAATCAAGAGAAAATATTATCGACAAGCGGTAGTTTTTATTCTAAAAATGCTCATACACTGATACAAATTTATTCAGTAATCACGAACAAACAATTTATTACTCATTTAGTATGCCTACGTGGGAGTTTTCATTGTAGTACAACCAAATTCCAATATGTTTACTCAGCATAGCGTTTCTAACCACATCTTGGGTCGTCTGGCAGTAACTAGATTTATTGCAGGTAAAAAAAGGAAGTGTGAAACCCTGGCAGATCTCTTCGTTTTTTTCTCGATTTGCAATCAGCCCTTGAGCTTTAATCAGATTTGTTGTTTCTTCACTTGGCAGTTCGAGATTGTTCACATCCAGCGAGATCTCATTCATTTTTTTCTGGTTTAATTTATGACCATGGTAATGATAAATGATTTTATTTTCTGTAAATAGGTTTGTACAAACACTTTTACACGTCAATCATATTTTAAAAACTAGGTGAGATCAGCATTTTCTATCTGACTATTCTGAGAAGAAACGCCGAAACAAACTCAGAGGTCACAGTCTCTTTTAAAGACCAGACATAATCTTGGTCAGGTCATGTGAAGACCATGTGGATTGATATCTGAAATGGTCTTTTGAGGAAAGAACCACACAGAATGAGTGGACCTGTCCAGTCAGTGCACGCATTTGTCAGTTGTCATGCAGCTCAACACAGAACTAAAGGAGCTAAACGATTCGACGAACATTACCAAAGAAAGGACATTTGGGTAGGCCGCATAAATTACTCAAACTGACAGACCACGATTAAAACTAATAATTAAAATAAAAAAAAGCATTAAAAAATAACAACAAATCCACAATGTCTTCACATTCACAATAATTAAAATAGTATAATCCTTTACAAAGTAATGTCATGTCATTGCATATATGTGCATCAATGTCAAAGTGTAAATAAAAATATGAAAATAATCTTGGTCATATCATATGAGGACTATGTAGACTGGTGTCTGAAATGGTCTTTTGAGGAAAGAACCACACGGATTTGAATGAACCTATCCAGTCAGTGCACGCATTTGTCAATCATCGTGCAGCTCAACTCAGAACTAAGGAGCTCAACGATCCGACGAACAATACAAAAGAAAGGACATTTGGGGAGGCCGCGTAAAGTACTCAAACAGCCAGACCATCATCATTAAAAGAAGAAAAAAAAATGCAATGACCCACATAGTAGTTGTGACTACTATGTGGGTCATTGCATTTTTTTTTCACAAAAATTAAGACAATATTATACTTTATACAGTAAATATATACATATCATTGTTTAGATAAAAAGGTACGTATATAGAAAAAAACATTAAAAGAAAAAAAAGTAAAAATAGCTAATTACACATAAATTATGTCTGTGTAAACTTATTGGAGTAGCTCAATCCCAAGCCTTCTTGTCCTGAATATAGTCCTTGACAGTATAATAGGCTTTCTGGCATAATTTCTGCTTTATAAAAGATTTAAATTGATTAAGGCTTAGTTCTTGAATGTGGCTAGGAAGTTTATTATAAAAACGTATACATTGACATTTAAACGAGCCACTTATTTTAGGTACTAATATCCTATGCCATATTACACGTTGTAATAAGGAAGGGTATCGGTTACGGCACCCAGTGGGTCGTCCTCCAGTCTAACACAAACGGAATAGGCTAAGTCTCAGTGATGATATGTAGGTAACTTAATCTGAGTGTTATTAAATAAGACTTTGAGCTAACTAAAAATTCAAAGGCAAAACAAAAAGGAACAGCCAACATTGAAATGCCCAGAAGTCAGGCTTTTATGCATGTTCCTGACTGTCATTGTTATTACATCTTTAAAAAAATGTTGTCAATCTCTAAGCGCAACGTGTGGTCACCCTGGCTACATACTTTACTGCAAGCTATAAAGCATGTAGTAAAGTTTAAAACCTCTTTGTTCTATTTTTATTCATTGAGTGTTGCCACCCACAACCTATTAAATGTCAAGACAAATAAGTTACTAAACCAACACCCTGTCAATACTATGTGCACTGGCAACGTTTAAAAGCCATTTCCAAGAGATTAGGCTTTGCTAGCGTTAAATAGATAGGTACAGTAAACACTGTTTTGCTTACCGTTGTTTAAGGGTGCTTGCATATATACAGTTTTCCAGTCCTGATTTGTCGGTACAGGTCGGTACCGATAGTTACAGATAAACCCACGAGTGCTAGGTACGAAAAAGGGTAGTCGGTAGTCACAAAGTACGGGACTAGTTAACTCTTATCGATCAGTACCGATCCGTTCTTCCTACTTGTACGTACTGGGAACTTGTATCTTAATGCAAGCAGCCTAAAGCAGGCGTGGACTTAACTTGCATAATATTCATAACATTTTGCAAAGTACTGTGTGCGTACTTCCTCATGAGTTTACGCGGTTTGGGGTTCAAGGGGTTTGAAGATACTGCTTAGATTAAAAAGGTTTCAAGTTTTTTTTTGTCGTGTTTTTTTTTTTCTAGATTAAGAGACTGCTTTTACTTTGACAGAAAAGCCTTAAAGGCAGCACCCAACGAAACAGCCTTTTGGAATGGTGGCCATGTGATAATGATCTTTTGGCACTTGGCCAAAATCAGAACTAACGACGCCATCTTGTTTTTAGGGTTCCGTACGTCGTAATGAAAAACAGAACCCTTATACGATCATTAGTGTGTCTGTCTGTCTGTCCGTCTGTCACAGCCAATTTGCTCCGAATCTACTGGATTGATTAAGAAGAATTTCTGTGACCCAAACACGGTCATGTAACGTAAATATGAATTTGTAATATGGGGGTCACTTTTGGGGGGAAAACTAGAAAACTAAAAACCTGAAGAGATATGAGGAACAAGGTGTAAAGTTCACTCATACTCTTTGGAAAAGGGGGGATCCTCCGACCAGATGGATGTCGTATCTGGTGGGCAACTGCCCGCTGATTGATATCGGGAAGTTGTATATATGCCAGCTGCGCGGTAAACTCTGATTGCGCGATGCAGGATTTGTGCGACGTCAGTGCGATGCGTTGTTCGCATGTGGCGGTGTAGATGCCGTCACATCACTCCCCTCCGGAGACCGGAGGTCGATAGTGGACTAAGTCTTGTATCTTGCGATGCTTGCCAATGCCAGTTGGGTTACAGTGGGTTGGAACCGGGTGTCGCATAGTTCGCGGTGAGTCGGAACTGTCTGCGAAGATGCCCCAGTGAGTCGGGGTGGCTGACTGCTGGTGTCGACCAGGAGAGGGATTAAGCGCTCTGCTTGTGGACCGGCCTAAAGTGCAGTGTGCTGGGCCAAGGTTGCTGTGTGGTGATGACCAGGTATGCGCTTGCGGTGCATGCTTATCAGCGGTTGTCCTGACTATCGTCAGGACAACCGTTCAAGACGTGTTTGCTGGCTGGCTGTGTGACTTGCGGGAGTGATGATGATGACGTCACGCTGAAGTAGTTGCACTAAGGCTACGGTCACGTTCATACTCGGGGTCACCAGTGAAGGGATATGAGGAACAGGGTGTAAAGTTCACTCATACTCTTTGGAAAAGGGAGGATCCTCCGACCAGATGGATGTCGTATCTGGTGGGCAACTGCCCGATGTTTGTTGTCGGGAAGTTGTATATATGCCAGCTGCGCGGTAAACTCTGATTGCGTGATGCAGTATTTGTGTGACGTCAGTGTGATGTGTTGTTCGCATGTGGCGGTGTAGATGCCGCCACAAACCAAAGTTTTGCAGTCAGTACCGCGTGACATATCAAATGAAAGCGCTTGTTGTAAAAGTCTCTAATATACGTTTTGAATAATTTTAAAATAAACAATTTTGAAGTTATTTAAAAATTATATGAATATTTACCATTCCCCTCCACATCTCCGAAACTACCGAGCTAAGTAAATAAAATTAGAAATTGCTTCAATACTTACAGATTACAGGAAATACTAAAAGAAAGTCTATGGTCTTAAAATAACATGTAAAATCTTCACTTTTATGCGCACAAACTTACAGTTGTAGTTGGAATGTATGAGAGATAATGTGTTTCAACTACAATGTCAAGTTCGTTATTGGGATCTGGGGATACGGTAGCGACCCCGTCAAAATGAAAATCTTAGAAATCTTTTTTAACCTACTTCTAATTGTCGTATTGAAATGAAACTTTGTATGTGTATGTAGTTTGGATGAAAAAAACCATAATTTGGCATCTTGTAGTTGATCTAAAATGAAGCCAGGACGCGGATAGTGGAACTCTTCAGTGGCTACTAGTGAACCCATTGAGTTTGAAGTCATATTACATGATGAGTCCGATATATTTCACTTGGAGTCGAGGGTCTGATGATGGAGCCAGGAGGTGGATAGTAGAATTCTTCAGTGGCTACTAATAATTACTTGGACTTTTGGGTCATACGATTTGTTTTCATGAGTTCAATAGATTGCACTTGGTGTTGACGGTTAGTAACCAGAGTGTGATAATGGAGCCAAGTGGTGATAGTGGAACTCTACAGTGGCGCCTACTAAATCACGCAAATCATAACCTCGTTGACTTTAGGCTTATTGACTAAATAAAGAATTTAGGTACTAGACTAAAAACAATAAACAAGCTTTTATCATGCACAAAAATTATAATGAAAGTTAATATAAAACAAAAAGCGTTGAGCGCTTTTTAGCTCGTATAAGTACTTTTATTTAATTTAATCAAAGTGATCCACGTTACTAGAACTAATATGTACAAGTCAGTTTCATTATTTTATAATTTTTAGTGCGTCATAAAAGCGTGTTTTAGTTTTTTTTACCCTCATATCTATTCGTTAGCTATGAAGAAATTAACTGCTGGCGTGCAAGAAATATCTTGTTTTTCAATTCAATTTTGCAAAACAACTTTATAAATGTTATCTAAATGTTTATAAATGTTTTCTGTCAATGTCATTCAAGGTCCAAAATATCCTTGTAGTACTATATAAGGACCATAATCATCATCATGATAACATCGACTCGACGCTCGACTCTCGCCGCGGACGGACGTGTCTTGCGCTCTCCCGCTCCCGGCCCAGTGTTGTGTTTCCTGCTCCTACTCGTTGCGACCACGTGACGTCATCGTAGTCGCCCCGACTACTCCGATAAAAATAAAATCAAGAAATTGATTTTATTTTTAATCAATTAAAAAAGTGCCTTTTTCAAGGCAAATCTCGTTTCATCAACAGACGTTTGTGAGTAGCTTCACGGGGCCTACCCTTCTGGGTAAAACCACAGTTTCGTGGTCCTCGGTTGAAACCTTACGGTGTCAACGAAGCCGAGTGGGGTGTTGACCCAATTCACACCCGCCGAACCCCTTCAGGGCGAGGCAGTTAGTTGGACGGGTCCCAGATAACCCGCCTTGGGGGATCTCCTAGTCGGCTCTGGTGACAGTTTTGCTTTCCAGCTACTCACCTAGTGTCTTTAGGGTGTGTCTACACCCTTCGCGCTAGACTGGTCAGGGCCCCGTTCGCACATTAAGATTGGCGACGGGTTACAAGCTTAGGGCTCACAAATAGGTACTCACCTCTCTGTCTACACCCGACAGAGAGGGTCACACATCCCCGGGCCCATCCACCCGGGGAGATAGGTATAGGGTTTAGTCTACGTGGGAATAATTTTCCACCATTCCCTCCCTAATCTAGCTTCCCCTCCGACCATGGAGGACGCCTATATTTTGGCGTTCTTCAGAGAGGTCCTTTTTAAGGACCCCGATTTCCTAGCGAGATATGGCGACAAGCTATGTCATCGCTCCACCCCCACTCCGTCCCAGGGCGCACTGGCGAACTGCAGCGACGCCCTCGAAAGCCCGATGTCGCCACCTGTTGCCGAACAAGGCATTCCAGCCATTGTTCCGGCAGCTATTGTCCAGGCAGACAATGTTCCGGCCGCTATTTCGGCCCCCATTGTCTCGCCCGTCATTATCCCGGCAGTAAATACTGCGGCCCCTATTGTCTCGCCCGCATTTGTACCTGCCGCCATTGTTACGCCGACTTTTGTTCCGGCCGCCATTGTTTCAGAGACAACGTAGCTGCGCGCCGCAGTATCAAACACGACTCAACCGGAAGCCCGCACCTCCTTCTCCAGCGACGACGACTTCCAAGTCGTCGTTAAAGGAGGCAAGAGGAAGGCTAAATCCTCTGCCCCCGCCGGTCCGGCCACAAAGAAACAGGTCACGAATACATCGTCCAGCTCGACTTCCGCCCCTAGTCCGCGGGCCAGTCGCCCCGCCAGCCCTATGGCTTGCCCACCCGCTCCTACCGCGAGGAAGCAAAAGCCCCCTCCCCCCATTTACGTCCAAGACAAAGCCAAATGTACAGAAATATCAAAGATGTGTGTAGATCGCAAGATCAACTACACCAATGCCCAATTCACCCTTCAGGGGATCAAAGTCACAGTCCCCACGTCCTCGGACTTTAGGGATCTCTCCCGCGCGCTGCGTGAAAGGAACTACTCCTTTCACACATACTCCCTTCCGGAGGAAACCCCCACTCGCGTCGTCATTAGGCGCGTACCTCGTGAAATCGACACGGAAGACATAAAAAGCGACCTTGTTGCACAAGGCGTTCCGGTCTCCGCCGTACATCGCTTGCCTTAAACGAGACAGGGCGTTGTTTATGACATAGTCCTGGTCATATGTGACCCCACTGAAGGGCACCACCCGATCTTCAAGGTGAAGTCGGTCTGCTCGCTCTCAGGCATCTACATCGAAAAGCCTTACACAGCTCAATTAATTGGCCAGTGTCACCGCTGCCAATTGTACGGACATTCGCAGTCCAACTGCTACGCCACCCCTAGATGCGTCAAGTGTCTAGGCGAGCAGGACACCGCTGACTGCTCCCGCCCTAAAGATAGGGAACTATGCCTAGAGCCTCCCAGCTGCGTACTCTGCGGCCAATCGGGGCACCCAGCTAACTACCGGGGCTGTTCTAAAGCCCCAAAGTCCTCCTCTCCCAAACTCGCGAAACGCGCGAGTGACCGCCAGCACAGGGAAAGCCCCTGGGGAAAGCTTCCCTCCGCGCAGATGCCGGAGCGGCTTAGTCCTCACAGGCCCTCTCCCTGGGCAAACCTTTCCCACCTCAAAGCTCCCGCAGCTTCAGTGTCCTCCAAACCCGCTCAACCCGCTGAAGTTCCAGCGCTGATGGCTACCGCCATCCCAGCGCCTTCGGTTGCCCCCGCGGCCCCTATGGCTTCACCAGTGGCACCTCAGGGAACCCAGGGCCGAAACAGCGCCCAAATTATATTGGGCACATACGCGGCTCTCTTCACCACCGCCGCGGATAAAATGGCGGAAGAAATCGTTGCTGCTAATGGCAACGCACGTCGCCTCATGGAAATCCTCAGCGCGTATCCCGATATCGCGAAGGTCCTGAACTCCCTCAAATATTAATTCCCAATGGATAATACGAGAGTAAGTTGTAATAAACCCCGATCCCTTAAATTAGGCTTTTTCAACGCAAATGGCGTTTCAGGTCAACGCGATGAGATCGCCGCTTTCCTCTGGGACCATCAGCTTGACATCCTCCTCATACAGGAAACCTTCTTAAAACCTCATCACCGAAACCCGAATATTGCCAACTTTAAACTAGTTCGCAATGATAGGTCTCGATGCCACAAGGGTGGCACATTAATATACTCGCTCGTTGGTCTAGTAACTGCCTCGTTGGTCTAGTGGTCGCAATCGCTACTGCTGAGCATGAGGTCCTGGGTTCGATTCCCAGGTCGGGCAACGTGTTATTGGGTTTTTCTATCCGGAATTTCTCAGTAACAGCCCGAAGTATGGATTTGTGCCCGGTAGATGGCAATAGGCTCGCCCCCTATTACATGGGACTTAAACATAACTGGCGAAATGTGGGTGTACTATAGGTACACCTCTGCCCAACCCTTCGGGGAAACAAGGCGTGATGTTATGTTATTAATATACTTTAGGAAATCTTTGTATTGCATCCCTATAAACCCAGCTCCTCTCTTCTACCATCTGGAGACCTCTATCTGTCGGCTCAGCATGACCAGTCACCAACCGATCACCATCATCTCGGCTTATATTCCACCAGACAATGGTCCGGAGGATCCCATCTCTCTTCAAAAGGACTTCACCGCCCTCTTCGGTATGAGTGACTCCGTCATATTGGCGGGGGATCTAAATGCCAAACACCGGGCGTGGAATAGCAGCACGACTTCTACCAGAGGTCGGATCATTTTCAAGTTAGGCGAATCCCTTAACTTTGACGTCATCGCTCCAATGAGTCCGACTCATTTCCCCGGAAATCCCAACCATCTTCCTGATATACTCGATGTAGCGCTACTCAAGAATGTGAACCTTCGTTTGCAATCGATAGAGACGTTCCACGAGCTTAACTCTGACCACCGCCCAGTAGTTATGCATCTTGCCCCCTAGTCTGGCCCAAGCGATCCCAACCGCCCCCCTCAGACCCAGATGATAACCGACTGGAGGAAAGTAAGCGAAAGACTGAAATCCACCACGTCGCCTCACTTGGACACCATCCCCGATCACATAGTGTCAGTCGCCGACACGACGGCCGCAATCGACTCGTTTACTGAGCACGTTCAATCCGTTTTGACGGATTGTTCACGGGAAGTTCCGGTGATGGAAGACCAGCGCTGGAAACTACCTACTGACGTACGTGACTTGATAACCGAGAAGAATGCGGCTATTCGTGCCTACGACTCCTTCCCTTGTGACGCGAACAAAGCCCACATGCGCCATTTACAGCGTGCTGTAAAGAAACGCATAGGAGAGGTTCGCTCAGAGGGTTGGAACAAGATGCTCAGTGAGCTCGAGCCCACTCACGAAGCCTTCTGGCACCTTCAGAGGAAATTGCGTTCCTCAGAGGAGGTCTCTATGCCTCCTCTCATCCGCCCCGACAATAGTGTCGCTTTCGACAGTCCCGATAAGGCTGAATGTCTTGCCGACAGCCTAGAGTCCCAATGTTCTCCCAGCTCCCAACCAGTAGACCAAGCTCACCTGAACAAGGTCGACGCTGAAGTCGAACGAAGAGCCTCCCTCTCTCCCGTCGAAGACCCTGATGATCCTCTGCCTCCCGTCACTCCAGACGAAGTGCACGACATCATTAAAGGGCTCCACGCGCGTAAAGCCCCCGGTTCGGATGGTATTACCAATAAGGTATATAAACTCCTTCCTGCCCCGCTAATAATGCTTATGACCGCCATCTTCAATGGCGCCTTGAGCAACAACATCTTCCCACAAGCATGGAAAGAAGCCACCGTCATCGGTATCCCAAAGCCAGGCAAGGCAAAGTCTGAGCCCTCCAGCTACCGCCCTATTAGCTTACTCAATGTTCTCGGCAAAATCTACGAGAGACTTATTTATAAGCGTCTCAAAGACTACACCGAAGCAAAGAGCCTCATTCCCAACGAGCAGTTCGGTTTCCGTCCCCAACACTCGAGTATCCACCAGGTCCACCGTATAGTAGAGCACTTATGCGCTGGTCTGCAGCGTAACGCGACGACGGATGTGCTATTCTTCGACATAGCGAAAGCCTTCGACCAAGTCTGGCACAACGGCTTGATATACAAGCTTTACCAACTAGGAGTGCCAGATCGTCTCGTGCTCATCTTACGAGACTTTTTGTCGAATCGCACCTTCCGCTATCGCATCGAGGGTGCACTCTCGTCCCCTCACCCTATTCGCGCCGGTGTCCCTCAGGGTTCCATTATATCTCCTCTAGTCTTCGCGCTGTTTACTAGCGATATCCCACAGAGTAAAAAGGCTCAGTTGGCTCTCTTCGCCGACGACACTGCCGTTTACTATATCGGTCATTGTCCCAACGCTATAGCTCGTACTCTCCAAACCTCCGCAAACGTCTTAGGCGCTTGGTTCCGGAAATGGAGAATCGAGGTCAACCCCGATAAGAGTCAGGCGGTTCTCTTCTCGAGACGTCGTCGAGTCCCACCCCCCCTTCCCAGCCCGATCACTATGTACGGCAAGTCAATCCCTTGGGAGAAGCAAGCCAAATACCTAGGCGTGATCCTTGATCAAAACTTAACGTTTAAGCAGCACATTAAGGCTGTTCGCGCGCGCGCCGCTTTCGCTCTTGGTAGACTCCACTTTATTCTGACAGCCCGTTGCAAACTGTCACTTAAATGCAAGCTGCGCATCTACACCGCAGTCATCCGTCCCATCATGACCCATGCCTGCGTTGTAATCGCGCACGCTCACCCACGTCATCTCCATAAGATGCAGACCCTCCAGAACCGTTTCCTTAGAAAGGTCACGGGTGCCCCCTACTATGTCCAAAATATAGATCTCCACGTAGACCTACAAATGCCTACCATAAACCAGTTCATGAAACGCTTATCGAAGCGTTTCTTTGACAGTGGCATAAAACACCCCAACCCCTTGATCTCAGCGGCCGCCCGCTACACTCCCTCCCGTATTAGTAGTATTCGCCGACCAAGGCATACCTTAATCGCCCCCGACGACGGCACTACCCTCCTCCAGGAGACTTGTAAGACCACCAGCACGCTTCATAAGCCCAAAACCCGATCGCCGTCCTACCGTCCTCGCCACCGAGGCCCGCCGCGACGCCCAAATCTACGCCCCTCCCGACCCTTGCTCGAGCCAGCCCGCGCCGCTGAGAGTGTAGATTTAAATTCGTCCCCAATAAATATAAATCCTGATCCAGCTAGTCCCTTGCTGCCCTCTTCCAGCGACGCCCTAAGCCGAGGTCCGTACCCCACAGGGGGTGCCTTTAGCGTTGTCGCTTAGTTTTAGTTAGTATTTAAGTTTAAGTCCTGGCTGGAGGCCTTAATTTATTAGGGCAACCACAGGCAAGTCCGTCTAAGCAGACGACAACCTCATAGGTTGACCTGCGAGATGCCATTTATAAAAATAAAAATAAAAAATCATGATAACATCACTCCTGTAATCCAAGAAGGGTTAAGCAGAGGTGTACCTATAGTACACCCACATTTAGCCAGTTATTCTTAAGTTCCACGTAATAGGGGGCGAGCCTATTGCCTTGATGGCAATCGTGCACAAATCTAGACTCCGGCCTGCTACTGAGAAATTCTAGATAGACACACCCAATATCACATACTCCGACCTGGTAATCGAAACCAGGACCTCATGCTCAGCAGTAGCTCTTGCAACCACTAGACCAACGAGGCAGCACCAGGACCAAGGACCATAAATGGCTATCTTTGATATAACATAGTCAGCCTGTTCTCACTGCTGGGACACAGGCCTCCTCTCGGTGAGAGGGAGTGAGCCGTAATCTACCACGCGGGCCCAGTGCGGGTTTTTAGACGTCACATGCCTCCGAATGGTTGGTTCTAGGACATGTCGGTTTCCTCACGATGGTTTCTTTCAGCGTTTTGAGAGCAGTGGTGATGAAATTATTTACTCAAAGTAAAGCGCCTGTCCAGGTTCGAACCTACGACCTACAACACATAAGTCGCGGCCGTTACACTTGGCCCACCACTGCTTTGCCTATATATCCTTGTAGCACTATATAAGGACCCTAAATGGCTATATCTTGCATACATGAGCCAAATATCTTTAGAGATCAGTACCGGGATTTTCCGCAAATTGCACCGTTGCATTCAGGGCACACGAAGTACTCGACCCCAATAGAAGTGTTTACACGTCGTGTCGACATCCTCCTCGAAATCGCTTAGTGGACTGTAGTTGTACAAATGTCGTTACGAAATAAATAAATAAGGTAAGAATATTCCTACATTTTAATCGATGGCCTTAAAGTAGATCAGAGAGATTGTTCCATGTTTAATTACTATAGTATGGTTCAAAGTGTTTTTTCAGTAGCAGCCCGGAGTTTGGAAGTTGGTGGTGTGATCGTGAAAATCAAGTAAAACCTGGTGATGGTCCTGCGTCTGATCTCTTCGCGGTCGTATCAGATTGCCGTCCAATCGAACAAAATGGTATAGGAAACGAGGGTGCACCTGTGTTTGCGCACACACTTGTGCACTATAATACCTCCTGCGTAGGCATAATTTTTGAGATCATTTAAAAATGCATGCCACACATAAAACATGATTTAATTTGTACACAAATATTTGAAATGTGTATGATGCAACAAGCAGTGCAGGAGCGTGCAGTTTTAGTGATATTTTTATAATTCAGATGATTTCTACCTGTCGAATCTCCGTTGAGATTGGCAGCCGTGACCAAAATTCGGTCAGGAGGATATTATATTATTGTTCAACATATTTTTAAACACAACAATATCGGGAGGATACTATATATTATCATGGTTCACCGGTTTTTTTAAACCCGTGTAACAAAATTAAACAATAACTAACCTTCCCGTACAACAAAATCTGTTTTGTGGAAACATTATTTAATTATGATCGTTGTTGGGTAACTTGGCGGCTTGTTCGTAATTAATGTTATGTTGATGTTTAGGTGTACAGCAAGTTCAAGAGCAACCTTACATTATAATGTTATTTCAGAATTCAAGTTTGAATTTCGACTCTTAACCCACATCATATGTGTTATCAGTTAGTGCTATTCTGCAAACCATTTCACCGTGAAAACATAGGTGAAGTGAGCCTGGAGTGAGCTGTCAATGCCACTGATGGTAGGGAATTACCAAGCCGGGATGACTCTGACAGCTAACTCCACGCAAGTCTTCACGGGGATATTTATACAGAATCGTCATGCAGGTATGAAGTGTTTCATCCAAGGATTCAAAGGGGAGGGTGTGTAAATGAGAAACGGACCCAAATGCTAGACTGAGAGGAATCTCAGAATGCTGTTAATGTTTTTTAGTATAATAAAGCGGGACGCTCCTGCTTCGCAAGGTTCTTACGACTTGAAAAAACGTCTAGATATATTTATTACTAGCTGTTGCCAGCGACTTCGTCTGCGATCCAGGGTGAAAAGTAGCCTATGTCCTTACCCAATCATGTTCTATCTGTGTGCCAAATTTCATCCAAATCCGTAAAGCCGTTTTTAAACAGACAAACAAATTTACTTTCGTACCGTAAGTACATTCATAATATTTTAATTTAATATATAATATTATTTAAATAGTTAGGATAGTTGGGATTAGGACTAGCCAATCCGACAGCTGTTGGCTTGTCCAAATTGCAATAGTTTATACAAAAATCCCGTAGAAAAAAGGACGTACAGTTTTTCCTGAATTTAATTTTGTTCTGGGAAATTCCATGTTTTGTTTTCAACTTTATCCATCAATGGAAAATATAGAAAACTTTACAAAATCTTCATTGTTTAAGGATCAGATACTGCAGGTCGGTGATTTTTTTACAGATTCATACTATGAATTTCAAACACTTTATCTACATTCTATCGTTTTACTACATTTTCGTTACGGCATTTCTATTGGCAGTCGAGTGGTTGACCTCATGACACACAGAATATTGATGATCACAATGTTAGCATAACAATGATAGATAGTTATAAAACTATTGCCGTTTAAGTAATTATTTTATTAGTTATTATTGTCTTAGTAATCATTCCAATGGCCTACATAAAGTGGTTTGTATTAACATAGTCCAGGGTTGGACAAAATCAATTTAAAAAAAAACGAATAAAGCACGATTTAAAAAAAAAAACTTAATTCATTAAATCACGTTTATTTTTATTTTATTATTTACCTTAACTATATTTTTGCGCAAAACGGAACGCGCCCTCAAGGGATTGCGTGGACACACCGCGGGATACCCCTTTTGTCTGACATGTGAATGCAAAAAATTCACACTTACAGATGAAGAAGAAGAAAGTGCGTTGGAGGAAGCACGAAATAACTATGATGGGTTAGTTTTTCTACCATTGATAGTAGAGCTTAAGTCAATATTAAAACCATTCAGAAATGTGATGTTCGCAGAAGAAATAGTAAAAAAATGACACCACTAGAGGGGTGGATGGTTACACATAAATATATTTAACGAAGAGGAACAGTCATTTTATTTCCAGTAGTGAAGCAATTGTTTGGGGCGATAGCTTTTTCAGATGCTGTGGAAAGTGTTTTCCACCTTTGGAATTGTTCAGAGTAAATTTTCTTAATTTGCTACCGACTGGGAATTGAGTATGTAACTTAATTATAATGTCTTTATCTGTTCTTTTTATGTTGATTTTTACTTTGAAAGAAAGTGAAATTAAACATTTTTAATGAAATCATTGAATTTTATTGAAAAAACCATTTGATTTAAATACTGATTTAAAATACTGATTTATTCATGCCAACCCTGATAAAGACACTATTTGCATTTGATTTGTTGCCCAATTTAGATAAATATTGAGTCTTCATAGGTACGTATGCGAGTAGGTGTAATTTTAATTGATTGAATAATATAATGCCAAATAATTGCTTAAAATGGAATCTAGTTCATCAGCGGTTAACATAATATAGCAACGTAATTAATTAACGTATCTAGGCACAAAATTGCTACACACGCGTGTGTAGCAACTATGTTATTAGCCTAGATTGGCAATTCTAAACAATTTCAAAATTTGCGTTAACTGTATCAGTGACTAAGACACGAGCACCTTCCATGATTATAAGCGGGACTTGTTTGACGATGTTTTTTTGTTTCACTACTCCATGTGTTTACCTACTTCGACATGCTAATTATTACCGACTATTATTAAATCAGTCAATATTGCCACACTGCTGGCGAGAGGCATGAGGATTTTGTTCTCTATTTCTCATGGCTGTTTGCCTCCTAAAAAAAGTATTGCTGTCACTTTAATTTTCGAATGTTGCACAGTGAATTGAAATTCTGAAAGTTCTTTGCAGCCAGAAATCATTTGAGTTTCTTCATAAATTAATAGCAAATCCGTATTGTAATAAAATGATAAAGCAGCAGACTTGCCTTTGTACAAAAAAATAACATTTCTCTCCGATTTCGTTAATTAAGATTCTTCAACCGTATCGTACTCCCACGCAACGGATGGGGTCCAGAAGAAAGTTGACGTGTTTCTAGAACAGGTCGAAATAAAATTTATTGTTGTTCATAACTGTACGGGTTTTCCCACTTAAATTCATTGTAGTAAAGTAAACAATTTCGTTTAAAATAAACTTCATTGTTTCTTCCGCCCTTGCAAACTGCCAAGGGTTAATTTTACTATTTTATTCTACGGTCTTTTCCAAAAGTATCTGATTAAAATGTAAACAAATGGATCACATAAAGAAAGAAAATACATTTATTAAGCACAGATTAGAACGTAAAAGTGGCTGCCAATTTATAGTGCCACTTATTTGAATACTTAAACCTGAAATTCTTATTTTAAATCACCTCAATGATTTTTTTTATTTGACCATTGAGATTAATTTTATAACCACACTTAACTTCTGCCCGCCACTTCGTACTCGTGATGTTTCTTGTTCGCGCTATTACTTCGTTTTTGCTCCGCGTTATTTCTGAGTCTTTTTCTTTTTGATCGGCTCCTAAGGATCCCAACGTGATGTTTAATAACCTATAGTTTTCCTCAAGAATTGGGCATAAACCAATTTGTTTCTTTATTCTTAATTAAAAATAGAAATTACAAACTAATCATGTTAATCAATCAATACTGAATTCAACCTTCAAAAAACAGATGCATGTGTTAGTAATTCCCTTTAGTGAGAGACTATAAACACTTTACCTGAACAGGATTGATTTACACTTTCCGCAGACAGTTTTTGAACTGACAATAGGTACAGTTGTCAAACTTTCGTCTATTTTCAAACACAACAGACCACAACTTTGATGATGATTAAAATCAACTGTTTTGTTTTCATTTAATTCCCCGATCAAATTGGGATTGCTTTTGATGTTTCTCACATAAACAATAGCTGGTTTGGAGCTTGTTTTAAATGAATTTCTATTCGTAACTCACGTACAAAACATCTTAGGCTGGCACAGACTAGGCCACTCGTAGCTGCGACTAGTGGCGACCTTTAGATTCATGAGCCCAGCCATCATCGTGATAACCAGTTGGTCAAATTGGGAAATACGCACAGTACCTATTCCCCACTTTCGTTTGCCCTTTCCGCTGAGAAAATAGTCCAGCAACTGTCCCATTACTAATGAAGTTGAAGGAAGTAGTAGAATACTGTTGATTCCTTAGTTAAGTTGACTATATAACTTCACCGGCTCACTCAAACTCAAACCATTTATTTCAATTAAACCAATAACGGGCACTTTTGAATTGTCAAGGGGTCGGGCCAGTCAGTCAGAAAGATGAAGCTAGTTGCCCATACCAAAGCGTAGTAGGTACCTATGGAGAACATAGGGCAAGAAGCTCCATGGAAACTTTTCAATAATATCGTTACATAAAATTAGTTAAATTAGTCATGTTGAAATTATACATGTCATGTGAGAACGATGTAGAAAGACGTGCAAGTTAAAGGCGTCCGTAATGAAAAACATACAAAAAAAAAATACAATTCGGAAATTAAAATAAGCCGTGGAAACCAAGAGATGACCAGTCCCCACTAACGGAGCCCGTTCACGAACATGACGTATGGATCAGCACTATTCAGCTCAACCATTTTTAAGGGAATTTAATGATCTAACACACACGCCACTGAAACACACACAATGAAAGACGAACCCAGTAAATGGTAGCTTTATAGTTGGTACATAGTGCTCACACATGTGCTTTGCAAATTTTACAAAACAAATAAATTGAATTTATACAGCGCAAAGATAGTTTTTTACAATATTCAGCAGCTCCAACAATATTGTCGAATGCTAATTAATTCGTTTATGCGCCCTTGTGGAGCAGAACCTGCGCTGAGCCAAGCATTTTTGTCAGCGATGTAATCGCCCAACTTATAATATGCTTGGCTGCATATTGTGCATTTGATACAAGTTTTAAACTTCGTTTCATTCAGTTGGATTACGTGGGCAGGTTTTTTTTTTACAGTACCCCATGAAGGATGAATCTGCTTTAGCCACTACAACACCAAGCCATGACATGCAGCAACATGCAGGGGCAGTCCACTTTGTACCTTTTTCCGCTATCCGTGGTGACTGACAGGTGACATTAGTGGCTGTAGCTCATTGGATGAGACATTATTCACATAATATTATACAAATATTAAATAGATACACTACAGTAACAAACCACTCATAGCCAGTAACTTGAAAAATTGGAACCACAACAAAAAGGCCGTGTTGTGAGCAAAACTGTTATAAGTTTAATCGCTATGTGTGCGACGGTAGTTAGGCAATTTTTCAACAATTTCTTCCACTAGACAGCTTTTAGCCTGGTTGGTTATTTCTATTTGCCTGAAGCTATTACCTACCCTGTTATTGTTTTTAAATGTACCTACCAACTTTTTTTTCTTTTTTCGTTTACATACATATTGTGTCTGTGATGTAGATCATAGACAAATACCTAATGAAAACTGAATCTTGAGCAGCCTTAAAAACCTCAAACATTTTCTTCTTTTTAAGGATACTGTTACGACCCCATTTCTCTTGTTGACGAACTGTTTTGCAGTTTGGCAAATAATGATTATGTTTGTGTAATTTTGGGATTAAACAAACAAACAGTTAACTATGGTATGGTTAATGCATAGATTACTGTCATCAATACCCCATTCGCTAAACTTGTTTTAAAAATGACTAGGAACAGACGGATCGGTAATTCAGAGGCTTGGCTTGAAGTTAAGCAGTGGAAGTTAAGGACCTAAAAATAATGCGAAAATTGGGTCAAAATTTGAAGCAAAACGAATTTTAAACGAATTAAATCATGTGGGTTAAAACAATTTTATAAATAGAATGCCATGAGGCTTTTTACGAAGTGACCTAGACCACACCTACTCCCTGAGGATATATCAAGGGGTGTCAAGGGCAAAAAAAAACCATTCTATAAATATGCAGTGGGTGAGTAAAAACTAAATCAGGCTATTATTTAATTGATACTTACATAAAACATATAATAAATACAAATATTGTTTTCACTCTGTCCAATCCCAAAAAAAGTATTATACGTATGATATACCTATGACTTCACATAATAATAATTAACAATAATGGCGAATGGTTTAATTTCGCCTTTTTAAAACGTACGGCCTACGTGGCTACGTGACCGTGGTTTTAAACCGTTCCATTTAAATTTTAAACGGGTTCTAAACCACGGATTTAGCTATTAAAACGATTTGCCAAGGACTTCACGTTTAGGTAAATTTCGTTACATGAGAGAGAAGGAACCCTCTCATGTAACTTAACTCTCTATCTCTCTTTCTGTCTCTCACAAGATCTCTCTTATTCTTTATGTGTACACGCGTAACTTTTTACTTTTGTTTCGCACTTCTTATTGTTTTATTTCATTTTTTTTACTACATGTCCGAACTTTATTTTATGATCAAAAAGTTTCAGATTGTAATAAAATAAACCCTTCAAAAGCTATGTGACACAAATAAAACGACAGCCGAAAAAAGCCTTTATTTTTGAAAATATCAAGTAACAACACTTTCCCGAATCTTCTTTATAAATCATGTAGGACTTTATTATAAGTGAATTTATTGACTCATTTATTGTCAGTTTAACTTTTAGCAAAAGACGGTGTTATTATTTTAGTAATAGTCGGTGTTCATTCATTATTCTACTTATAAATAGTTTACTTGTTATGAAACTAGTTATGTGCATATGGCTAATTGGTGTTTCAATAGTATGAATGTTCTGGTAAATTGTAATACAACTGTACTGCCATTGTATTCTGTTAGCTCTGAGCATACAAGCTAATATCGTGTGGTCTCCCTTTTGTGTTTACATTTACGAGTATCTTATCAAAGGTAGTTAGCTAGCCTTGGATGAAGGTTTTTACCTGAATATAATTACTTGCTTATGTTTCCGTAGAATCGTATAGTTCTCATGCTATCTTTAAAATCATTTAAAAACAAGACAAATTATGCTAAATGCGCAAATTAATATTTATAATTTGCAAGTCGGATTGTCAATTTACGATTGTGCGTATTTTATATAGGCATATTATATTTGTGGATGCTGCTCCCATAATTCCCGCGGCAAAATTATATGTCGTAAGTACAGTCAGCCTCAAAAAATTGAATACTCGTATGCCACTACGGACTAAGATTAATTTAACTGTCTTTATTCTTTGTTTCAATTTGTGGCTACAATTAAGCACCTACGGATTGTGTAAGATGTTCTATAGCTACACACTGATACAATATAATGGGTGGCAAGGACATTGATGCGCCAACTGTACCCATGGCTACAGCACAAAAAAAAAAGTCGGTTATAACAAAAAAATATATAGCATTGGTGGCCCAGTAGTAACGGGCGTGACTTACGAGTTGTATGTAGGTCGTAGGTTCGAACCCAGATTTTTGAATTAGAATTTGAAAGCACCTGCTTTCAAATTCTAATTCAAAATTTTCATTTCAGACCCAGGGATCCATATAGTGTTAGTATGAACTTAGCTTATGTTAGTAAACACAATAACATAAAAATACAATAATTAAATATTAATTGGCTACATGAACATGTGCACGCACATGTCTGCCAGCCCAGAGTCTGATAAATGGTCCATCAACCTTGTCCGCCAGTGTAGCTAAAATACTGTTCAAATTACCCCTGAATCGCCGCAACATCGATGCACACCTTTTACGCATGATGGCATGAAAGTCATCTGTTCGCGCTTCCGCAAACATTCCCGATGCACTGCAAAACCGAGGCAGCCCCAAAAATATCCTCAGCGCAAACCGTTGTAAGCCTTCTGCGAATACCTAACCCACAAGCTGCACGAGTGAAAGGACTGGCAATAGGCTCTGAAGAGCGTCAATTTTACCTCGTCAGTGCACCGCGCAAACCTGCGGGCAAGCATATTGTCAACCCTACCCTGCCTCACTAGCAAATCAGTCCATACTGTACTGATTGAGCATCTGATCATCTAACACAGTTTGTCTGACTTCCATACCAAAATTTAAATAAACTTATAACCTCAGGTGGAAGGTCTGTTTCATCCGATATTTTTTTGCCACAGAATGTCATAATCCACCAGGTCAAAGGCCTTCGACAGGTCCAGAAAACAACCATGTACAGGTGTTTTCTTGTCCATGTAGTACTGCACAGTCTGCTTAAGACACAGGATTGCACTTTCCGTCGACAAACCGGTTCTAAACCAAACTGCGCGTCGTTAAGTTTGATATGCATCTTCAACTGTCTTTCAAGCAGGCTATCCAGCACTTTGCCAATGACTGTGCCCAGTGAAATAGGCCTATAATAGTTTTTGTCGGATGAATCACCTGTCTTAATTTTGACTATAGGAACTACAACAGTTTTTACGAGATCGGCCGGCAGGTAAGAGATCCATACAAAACTTAAATAACATGGCGAGTAACCTAGGTAAATGTACACCAGCGGATCTTAAATGCTCAACACTCAAACCATCGTATCCTGTATCACCTTCACACGGGGCCCGAATGCCTTGCCTAGATGCGTTTGTTATATGAGGAGCGACCTTAAAGTGGTTCATGAACATGTCACCAAAACGGTGAAGCCACCAACTCTCTAAAAAACGGTGAAGGAAAACATCGTGAGGAAACCAGCATGTTTTAGAACCACAAAAACAACGCGTGGTGGATTACGGTCCACTCCCTGTCACAGAGAGCCTACCCTGGGGCCTGTGTCCCAGCAGTGGGAACATAATAGGCTGATTATGCATGTTATGCAAAAAACAACGCAGTTTTACACAAAAGTGTATACCTGCGCGGTCAAAGTGTCTTAGAATAACATAACACTATTTTTTTATAACGGTCTCTAGAATCTAGAAGCATCTGCTGTATCCATGGAAACAGGTTGCGCGTCAATGTCATTGCCACCCTGTATTATGTAGGTAACCAGGATTGCAGAGAATGAAATGAATTTCTGTTTGTAAATACATATTTTTGGGGCCTACTGTACTACCACGTGCCTAATGACGATGCTGTTTTATTTATTACAGTTAATAATGTAGGATGAGAGATAGCTCTCCAAATGAGAAGCGGTAAACTCTGTCTACTACGATGTGCTCATCACCCGAGATAAAGTTGCTAAGTGTCATGAGCCCATTTATTACCAACGCTCCTTTCCTTTTAACCGGAATAAGTGATGCAGAAGTGCTTTTTGACGACAAACATTAAATTAAAAAAATGATAATACTTAAGACCGGTAGTGCTATTTTGTAACCCTCTCACCTTGAAAACTTAGGTGAAGTGAGCGTGGAGTGAGCTGTCAGTGCCACTGATGCTAGGGATTGTCCAAGACGGGATGACACTGACAGCTCATTCCACGCAAGTCTTCACGGTGAGATTTTTAAGGAATTGACATAGGAATACCCTAAAATAATTTCCACGCAAGCTCCGCTACGTGCTAAACGCACCACGCAATATCGCGTGCGCTCTTGTTCGAGCACTAAACTAAATGGCGTTAGTCTCAATTCTTATTTCGTTTAAAACTAAAGTCATCATTGATCTATAGCAAAAATATCTTGTGGCTGGATAATAATATAATATTTATTTTAAACAAGGTTAAGCCGACAATCTTGTTTTTTTTAATAATCTTTAGAAAGACACGATTTTCTAAAAAAAAAACGAACAGTCTCGTGGAAAGAAAAAGATCCAATAAATCATACCTATTTTAAAGTTCCATTTTTATCGTATGTGTGACACTTTCAGAATATTAATGCAAATGACGTACATTTTAGGGAGCCTCCTCTTAATAACCTACGTTTATCTTTTTTTCCTAATAGCAGAAGCCCAAATAAATTATTGCACCTAGCCACAGGCTGTATAGCATTTGAATAGCAGGAATTCCAATTGCACGGCCCTCAAAATCTTCAACAAGTTACCCTCACGCATCAGAGCGCTCCGCACTACGGATTCAGAAAAACAATATTTGCCTGGCTTTAAGACAATAGTTTTTATTCCGTCAACGAATTTCGTAATAAAAAAAATTATATTACATTTTATCAATACATACATTGCGTGTGTGTATTTTAACCTGTATTTTTTCGCCATTCATTGCTTTGTATTAAAATATTACTAATTAAATTTTAATATTTCTACACCAGAAACGGTAGTATATGTGAAGCTGTTTATTAAAATAAAGTTCTTAATGTAACCATATACTCAGAAAGTAATAAATTATATTAAATTATCAAACAGTACCACGAAGAGCTCAGCCCACTGGCTAAGAAGAACAGTGACTTCTACTAGGTGGAGACGACAAAACTACAATAAATTAAACTTAAAAATAAACAACAATAAATAAAAATTAAATCAAATATGTTTGGAATAGCTTTGTCAAAAGTCGGTCGATCGGCAAAACCCATAGAAGGCGTCCCATTCTAACCCAAGTGATCTTTGAAAACAAACTAAATAGTAGTGCTATTTAGTTTGTTTAAATAGAAAATATCTGAACAAAATATCTGACATCACTTCGGCATAAAAATCTGACCTTAAAATAACTTCATTCCCCCAACTCCAAACTTTTTTTTTGTAGCGATTTATTGGAGAGTTTATTGTCATTGTTTTCATTTAAAACAGATAATCGTCTCCACACTGAATTTCATTGTCGATAAGACTTTTGCCATAAAAGTGGCTTCTAGCTCAAACTTTTTACCAAAATACATCCTTTACTATTTTGCTTTTCGGATTTTATAAAGGATAAAATATTCAAAGTTGATTAAAACGAATTCATATTCAGTCTAGTTCAAACTGCAACTTTCAAATATGATGAACTCCGGCCATGTATTCAAGTCGCAGCGGTCGCTTCCTTTGATAAGGAAATAGCTTGTGATTACATTGATTGCCAGTTACGTGACTTAGCTACCGTCGCTTTAATGATACACTAGAGTGAATATGGGTGAAGGTACCGTGACGACCATAAATACATTTTATTTGGTACAGATCGGCAATGAGATCTGATTTAATGATTCGCTCATAAATATTGGTTCCCAAGAAGACAGCAAATATATGTGATAATCTGTGCGTAGTAGCGGCACAAATAATTATGTGACATCGAAGAACCACCTAAACTGTCTGACGAGACAAGTGACGCCAAAATAATTATAATATGACGCATCGGCTTTAAAAAAGATGTCTCACCTCTGAGACTCGTAAATATCGGACATGGCTCAATTCAGTTCAGAAGAATAGTGTATTATTGTTTTGTGATTTGTTATTGTGATGAAAAATATCGGACATCACTTCGGCATAAAAATCTGACCTTAAAATAATCGAGCTGTTTTTTTATTTATTGCAAACAGGGCCTTATATTTTGCAAAAAAAGTGACTTTTCCTCATATCTTATTATTTTCCTAACGACGTTATTGCCAACGGTTTAAATGAAAATGACAGTTCGAAAAAGTGGCATGCTCCCACAACGTGGGATAGGCATTTGTTTGAAAATGGCTTAACATTATCACTCCTTGACCGCTCTACAGTTGGTTTGCGGTTTCTCGGCGAAGTAGGGATAGTGTTTGTCTTTTATATTACTTTCTGTCAATAGGTAAGTCAATTATAATTTAATATGGGAAAGAAAAACTCGAGGACTGTACCTCGTGGGATGGTATAGATTGAAGGAAACACTTTTTTGGTAAAAAGTTTTATATGAAATTCGACTTTTGCTTTTGAGAAAATCAATACTACTAATGGAATTTGGTACTTAGGTTTAAACTCAAACTCAAACTCAAATCATTTATTTCAATTAAACCATTTACAGGCACTTTTGAATTGTCAAGGAGTCGGTCAGTCAGAAATATGAAGCTAGTTGCCCATTCCAAAGCGTAGTAGGTACCTATGGAGAAGAACGGGCAAGAAACTCCATGGACACTCTTTTAAATAATAATGTTTTTACATATATCTTAGTTACATCGATTAATGTTGTTCACTATAAGTGAGAACGATGTACAAAAAACCGTACACGTTAAAAGCGTCCAGAGTGCATCAAAACATAATTAAAAACAATCCAGCTAATAATTTATTAAAATAAGCCCTGGCAGCTAAGAGATGACCAGTCCCAACTGACGGCGCCCGTTCACGAACATGACGCATGGATCAGCACCATTCAGCTCAACCATTTTGAAGGGAGCTAAATGATCCGACACACGCGCCACCGTCAGCGAGACATTTGAGTGAGCATGACATACTATCAGCCGCCAAGGCACATTCAAGTCAATCTATGACATTACCCGGTAAATGGTAGCTCTATAGTACAAAGTACTCACATCTGTGCAATGCATCTATATAATAAAATAAAAAGGAGATTGAGTTTATATAATGCAAATAAATTCTTACTATCTTTACATAATAATATAACGGATGCGAATATATCAAAGATTTTTCGGAGCTTTCGTTCTACTCACTGCCAAAACAATGTATCTTCAGGGTAATAAAATAGTGTAAACACGTAAAATTAAAATCACTATCATATATATTAATTTTCTTTATTTATTTTTTATTGCATTAACTACACACTACATAAAACGTAACCTATTAATAATTAGAATAAATAACATGTCTGTTAGGATATAGCACTTGTCCTAAATACGAGAATATACCACTAACTACATGATACAAAGCGTAAAACAGTTGAATGAACACATCAAGCTGAAACGACAGTAGTGGGACTTTGAAAATGAAATCGATTGAACGGTAAATCGATTGCATAATCGGCTTGCACATCGCCAGGTCTCGTTGTTAAGTCTGTTAACGGTGTTGGTGCATCAATAGAGGTGAATATAGAGCCCGGAACGTCAGAAGGTCCAGCGTAAATCGGATATATTCTTGGTTCCGATTCCTTTTTAACAGATTTCGGTATTTCAGGCTTCCACGTCACCATATCTGGGCTTCTGCTTGATCTGCGATCTTTGTCTGTTGCTATGTGTATTCTATCTCGTTTGATGATTTCTGTGTCCGTCCAGGGGTTGTACATGGACATTGCAGGCGGTGGTGTCGGCATGATGCCCAGTTGAGGCCAGTCGTCTCGACTCCTCTTCTCGTAAGGTTCGTAAGGGTAGCCGGATTGGTAGAAACCGTAGTTTACCGGACTTGAAGCAATCTGGAACAGAACATCTGTTAACGGGTTACCCCGGTGATTTTAGTACCAGTGCGTTACAGCCTAGACTTGTGATTTACTTTCATTAAGACTATGTTAGATAATTAGGAAAGAAATAAGATCGATTACTGAAATTCATACCTTCCCCCTGTCATGATACCCATCATGATTATTAATGTCTACCTAAAAAAGAATGCTGATAAGTTTATTCATTATTTCTGTTAGTCGGTAAAATCACCTAATTTTATTAGTGTGGTTATGTTAACTGGAAATTTCTGCGTAGCTTTTTGATAACATTACATTGTTAGGGATTAATTAAGATATTATGTTAGTATCTCATTTAAGTCAAGTCTTTGGAGCAATTTTGAATTATGTTTACAGAGAAACATAATTCAAAATTGCTCCAAAGACTTGATTACGGTTTCTTTGTACATAACATAATAACGTTTTAAGTTACTTTATGAACGCTTCGTTGAAGTATTAGTTGGTAAACTCCATGAAAATATAATCTCTTTTTAAAATTGATATTACCATTTTATTAAAATGATAATTTGCTTCTTTGTTAATAATGTAAAGTTTTGATGTTTACCTTCTTCAATCCTTGGATGGAGGCGAGTATGAGGGCCATTTTTGCGAGCAAAAGGGCCTTTCCACCCAAGACTGCGAGGAATTGGAAGCCCATAGGAATCATGACCATGCCGATGGAGACTACCCCAAACATCATCATTGTCAACATCTGGTGGCGGCGTCGACCTCGGTATTCAACTGTAAAAGATTATTTATGACGTCATGAAAATAGAAACTTTTTTAAATTTTGTAATGGAAGAAAATGTGAAAACTGTATTTATGTATTTATTTAAACTTTTCGAACCCAAAGAGGTACAAAGGCGGACTTAATGCCTTAGCCATTCTCTACCAGTCAACCAAGGGTGGTGAAGAGTTTAGATGGCAGGTGCTTTAATTGAAGGGAACAATGATGGAAGAAAAATAACTTAAAAAAATATATAAATTGTGATGTGTGTTACATATTAAAAACATACACACATATTAAAAAAGTTTATACTTACAATACATATATACATATTTATATAAATTTAATGGTGAAAGGTGTTGAGCTGACTCTACGCTATTTGTTATGAAAATAACTCTGCAATTTCCGCTTAAATGCATACCGATTGGTGGCCGTCCTGATATCAAGAGGAAGCGCATTCCAAAGAAGAATGGACTGAATATGAAAGGAAGAATGAACAAAGTCAGAAGTATGAGAAGGACAAAGCAGGAGAAGATTGTTGGAAGAACGCAGTTTCTTAGCGTGAGATGAACATAGATATTGGAAGTGAGACATAAGATACGAAGAAGGAATGGGAGAGTTGAGAATGTCAGCCCGACGCGTGTAGGTATGCTAATATTTTGTTTGAAGCGGTTTTGATTTCTTTTAATTTTGTAGGTTCTACTTGTACATAAATACTTAACTGCAATTTTAAACTTTTACCGTATAATATCTTGACTAACCGTTTTGTAAATTAATATGTGTTAATACAAGAGAGCCGATTGATCTGTAACTCAGGACCCTCTTATCTGAGACACCTTTCTCTATTTAAGATTGTGCATTAGATTAACCAGTGCCCATATAATGATGTTGAGAAAAATAAATATGAAAGATTATGATCATATGATAAAAGTAAAGCTTGTTTTATTAATATTTATTTTAACAAACCCACTGGTGTAGTGCTCGAACCCAAACTGTTGTTATTAATGAACCAAGTAACTAATTATGTAATTAATAATGCAAACCTTTCTCAATAGTTTTTCCATCGTCAAAGTCAAACTTAATAACGTGAGTTCTGAGAACTTTCGCCATTCTCTGTATTGCTAGCGTGCGCCATTCACCTTCGTCTAATTCCTTTTCAGTCCAGGAGCTGTAAGGAACGATAAAATTACTTGGCATCTTTGTAGATGTGCACTCGGAGTAAATACCTACGTACATAAGTTGACGGGAGATCAGTGGTGGCCCAGTGGTAACGGCAGTCTTACGCGTTGTGGGTCGTGGGTTCCTCCCAGACACGCGCTTTACTTTGTGTAATTTATCTCATCACCACTGCTCTCGAAAAACGTGAGGAAACCAGCATGTTTTTGAACCAACGAATATTCGAAGACATGTGACATCTACTAACCCGCACTGGGCTCGCGTGGTGGATTACGCCCCACTCCCTCTCAGAGAGGAGGCCTGTGTCCCAGCAGTGGGAACGTTATAGGCTGAATATGCTATGCTTAGATAAATTGACAAAATATGTCCTGATTGCTTTGGTCGACCTGATGTAGTGATGCTAATAATGATGTCTTTTTTTTTTTTTTTTTTTTTTTTTATAAATGGCATCTCGCAGGTCAACCTATGAGGTTGTCGTCTGCTTAGACGGACTTGCCTGTGGATTCCCTAATAAATTAAGGCCTCCAGCCAGGACTTAAACTTAAATACTAACTAAAAACTAAGCGACTACACGCTAAGGGCACCCCCTGTGGGGTACGAACCTCGGCTTAGGGCGTCGCTGGAAGAGGGCAGCAAATGACTAGCTGGATCAGGAATGATATTATTTAGGGACGAATTTAAAGCTACAGGCTCAGCGGCGCGGGCTGGCTCGAGCAAGGGTCGGGAGGGTAATGATGTCTTTATCTAGCATCGACTTTAAAACACGTAGAAATTCGCCATTTTTTCTAAGGCTTAATTATGTTCTAGGTTTTGTAAAATCTAATAAAACAAATACAGCCAAATGGTGTATTCGCACAAAATGAAAACTCCGCTAATGTTGAAACTATATAACTGCCACATAGACAAATAGAAGTCGTCATTTCATGTTATTCAAGTGACATTCAACCGCAATTTCTTCCATCAGGTGCCAGTTTTGTCAGATATACGTAGATTTAAATAAGATCCGTTCATGGAACAAACTCACGCCATTTTCCCACTGATGTAGGCAGAAATTACGAAACGCCACCTACAACGATCCTTATGTAGAAGTATGTAATGTTTACTATTATTGTATAGAAAAGGAATGATCCTTCGTCGCCTGACATCAGTATGATGCGTAGTTCGCATGTGGCGTTGGAGATGCCGCCACACCTACTTACTCCTTTTGCTTCGTTTATGTTCATACATGTGGTCAAAAATCTGTCTGGATAAATGAGTATTTCAAGTGTAAATAAATTCATCTAAATTCCAACAGCTTATCCTCCATAAAGCAGATTCTTACTAGTTTGTTTAATAATATAAACCATGACGATAGTTGTACAGATAACAATTTATACTAGCTAACCGAACCCAAAGCTAACGTATGCACACATGGTACCTACGTCTCTGCACTACGCAGAAAAGTATCACTGAAATTAAAACTACAGTACTTTCATGCTTGCGGAGACATATGTCAAAATCATTCTCGTCCGCACAACAAAACATAAAAATGAAAGTAACACTTTTGCCAATCGTAACAAAAATATATTTCGTGGCAAAAGCGTGCTGAATATAATATTATTATTCTTAATAATATGTCAAAGGCCATATGTTGAGTATCTCTGATCTGATGGAAGTTACGCCAAAACCGGGCGAGTTGACAGAGGAAAACGAATTACCATAAATATATCCCTGTATTTATGGTACCGTATTGCTTATTCAAGAGCAATATAATCTGGAGAAGTTGTGTATGTAGAATTATTATTGTAGCATTTATAACAAAATAGCTTTTGCCCGCTGCTTCGTCCGAATATCAGTAATTATCCCTCGGAAACTTCCAACCGGGACAAAAAAGTAGCCTATCTACTTCCCCAGGATGACATCCATCTTCGTGCCAAGTTTTATCGAAATCCGTTCAGTGGTTTAGGCGTAAATACCGTAACATACAGAGTTACTTTGGAATTTATAATATTAGAAGTATGGATATGAGCGAAGTATCTCTCGTTAGGCACGTTAAGCAGTGACAAGGGCGTCGTATATTGAGCCTAAAATGTTCTCAATGCTGGGATACAGGCTAGTTGCCTGTGCCAGGGCACGGTATTTCTTACGAACATCCCGCGACCCTGACGCATCGGCATCATTATGTGCTGACATCTCTTTGTGGCGCGCGTGGAAAACAACGCGTCGTCGACCCGGTCCTGGTCCTTACCGGATGGCGAGCTACCCATTGCTCTCCGTCCGCAAGCCGCGCCTACGGTGGCCGGGTATCTGCAGGCGACTCCCGACGTCTAGGGCGTCTCCTGCAGCGACTAGGGGCGTGAGGGCGCAAGGCTCTCTCCCTCACGCGCTCCACCTCCTCCTTCGTGAACATTACTGCTTCGCAGAAGGAGGTGGCGGCTTTCCATTCCCTCTCGCTCCGTACCATGGCCTGAACCAGGGCCGGACGTGAGAGATCGCCGCCGCGGATCGCCTCCGCGAGGACACTGCGGTGCTCCGCCCAAGCTGGGCAGACTTTCACCGTATGCTCCATCTTGTCCTCCGGGCGGTCCACACAACGGTGACACCCGGACGTTTCCTCTCGCCTCATGCAAAACAGGAACCTCCCGAAACAACCATGTCCGTTGAGAACCTGTGTCAGGCGGAAGGTGAGGACGCCTTGGCGCCACTCCAACTTCTTCGATTTATCATCTTCCTTCGGATCGCGTAAGCGACTGGACGTGTGATCTTATTTATTTTGAACCACAAAATATTTATTTTTATTATTGAAATCAAATAAAAACTGTGTCAAAAATCAAGCAACTACCAGGAGCGCAAAGACCGCAGGAATGTTCTACAATTTGCCAACACTCACTTACACGTAGGTACAGACTACGCATACTGCAACGACTCGCAGTTGTCACTAAATTGTCACTAAAGTGCAAAATGCGTATCTACACAGCGTGCATCCGCCCGATCATGACATATGCCAGTGCAGTCTTTGCACACGCCAAGCCCCATCGCTTCAATAGAATGCAGACCCTCCAGAACAAGATCCTCCGTAGGATTACTGGCTCCCCCTGGTACTTTCGCAACGAGATCCTTCACGTTGACCTCAAGATTCCCACTATCCGCTAGTTCATGAAACGCACTTCAAAGCGTTTCTTCGAGACCACAGCGAATCACCGCAACCCTCTGGTTGTCAAGGCCGCTAGCTATATTCCCTCCTCCATTAGTCATGTCCGCCGTCCCAAGCATGTCCTCACCGATCCCGATGGCCACATAACTCTCATTCAGGAGAGCAGTAGGGCCACCAGTACAGTGCACAAACACAGACCGACATTCCGACCTCGCCGCCGAGGTTCCTCGCGAAGATCCCTACGTAACTGTCCCCCCCGACCCTTGCTCGACGAAGTGCCAGCCCGCGCCGTAGCTGAGCCCGTAGCTTTAAATTCCCATGATAATAATAATCAACCAAATCTGATCCAGCCTGTCCCATCTTGCTGTCCTCCCGTCAGCGACGCCCTAAGCCGAGGTCCGTACCCCACAGGGGGTGCCCTTAGCGAGCGTTCGCTTAGTAATATAAGTAGTGTTACGCCCCTGGCTTTGAGTCCGCTTAAGGCAGCCTCAGGATAGTCCGGTTAAGTAGTCACGACCTCTCAAGGTCAACTACGAGATGCCATACCAAAAAAAAAACCCTACAAGAAAAAGTTGAAGACAGGTGCTCCAAACTGACAACTATCGAACTGAGGAATATTCCCAAAAAAGTCAAAGAGGGTTAACAAGATCTTTTAACCTATGTCTCCAATATTTGTATAAATCTTAACATTGATTTACAAAACACAAATGTCCGAGATATTTACCGTATTCCCGGGAAACCCGACATCAAGAAACCAACAGTCGTTCAGTTGTGAGATTTATATCTGAGAAATACCTTAATTAGCGCCGCAAAATATTATAACACCGATCATCCATCAAACAAACTTAACCTGAGTCACGTAGGTCTTGCGGGTCATCATCCTATCTACTTGGCCGAGAACCTGACAGAAAACGCAAGGAAGCTTTTTTATCATGCATGTGAATTGAGAAAATGTAACAAAATTAAATACTGGACCTCGGACGGGAAAATTTTAATAAAGAAAGGAGACGGTGAACCAACAATTGTCCTTAAATCAATAACACAGCTCGAGCAATTAAACACCCAAGTATGACTATCATTCCTGTTAAATTATGTTGGTACTCGTACGTATACTTATTGCATGCTTTTATTTTTTTGCCTTATGCATGATTTTATTACTAAAATATCACCTTTTTTTATTTGTTTCGCTTTGTGGCTTTTTGTTGGATGTCACTTATTTGTATTCGTGTTATACACATTTATTGCTCACCTACAACACTCACTTTTTTTACAAAAACAGACAATTCATACATCCCTACAAACACGTACATACTCGTATAAATAAACTAACGCCTTCTTTCCATGGGTGTAGGCAGAAACTACAAAACGCCACCTTCTACGGTCCTTACGTATATCGTTCCATAATAAAATTAACTATTCTTATGACGTTCCAAACTCAAACTCAAATCATTTATTTCAATTAAACCATTTACAGGCACTTTTGAATTGTCAAGGAATCGGTCAGTCAGAAATATGAAGCTAGTTGCCCATTCCAAAGCGCAGCAAGTCACTATGGAGAAGAACGGGCAAGAAACTCCATGGACACTCTTTTAAATAATATTGTTGTTACAAATATATTAGTTACATCGATTAATGTTGACACTATAAGTGAGAACGATGTACAAAAACCGTACACGTTAAAAGCGTCCAGAGTGCAGCAAAACATAATTAAAAACAATCCAGCTAATTAATTATTAAATAAGCGGTGTCAGCTAAGAGATGACCAGTCCCAACTGTCGGCGCCCGTTCACGAACATGACGCATGGATCAGCAACATTCAGCTCAACAATTTTGAAGGGAGCTAAATGATCCGACACACGCGCCACCGTCAGCGAGACATTTGAGTGAGGATGACATACTATCAGCCGCCAATGCACATTCAAGTCAATCTATGACATTCCCCGGTAAATGGCAGCTCTATAGTACAAAGTACTCACAACTGTGCAATGCATCTATTTAATAAAAAGGAGATTGAGTTTATATAATGCAAATATATTCTTACAATCTTCAGCAGCTTCAACAGTGTTTCAAACGTCAATTAATTAGTTTTGGTGTGGAGCAGGACTAGCATTAAGCCAGGCATTTTTATCAGTTATGTAATCCCCTAACCTATAATACGCCTGCCTGCATAGTGTGCGTTTGACAAAGGATTTGAATTTTGTCTCATTCAGTTGAAGTATGTGGGGAGGTATTTTATTATTACATTTTAGACAGTACCCCATGAAAGATGTGTCTATTTTAACCAGTCTGAAACCTGGTTGGTTCGTAAACGAAGCTTGTTTCAATACATCAACAATTGTATACTTGCGAATAAAGATGTGCACATTAAAATACCTAACATCGAATTATGGCTGAATTTACGATGAATTTTAATGATGATTTGGACGCCGTTGCTGTTGCACTATCAGGGATATGTGAAATAGAGTATTGCAAAAACCTATTACAATACCCAAAAACTTCACTAAAGATTATTACACAAAATATACGCAGCATTCACCGCAACTTGCCGAGTTTTCAAACGTTAATTAATATCTAGATCTAATATCGAGTGGGATATTATTGTTTTGCCTGAGTGTTGGCTGACAAGTAGTCCTAGCATTCCCTTTATTGAAGGCTACACATCTTTTTCCACTTCTAGCAACCATACGCAAAATGAAGGTGTGGTGGTTTACTGTAAGAACACTGATTTGTCTATAATTGATGAACCAGAATCCTCAGATGCGAACATTCTTGTATTGAAAGTCAATCCAGTAACCGTTTTAATTGCCATTTATCGTCCACCAAGCAACAGAAATGTTGAAATTGTCAACAGAAATGTTGACAATTTCTTAATCTCGCTAAATTAATGCCTTCTCAAGTATTCGTCATTTAAGAATGTTATCTTGGTTGGTGATATCATTATCGATATTGCTCTCGATACCCAAGACCAAAATCCTCCGCATTGCGTTTCACGGCATGCTTCCAGCCCACACAATCCCTACTCACAGTCGTACATGTTTGGACCATATTATGTTGATAACAAGACTGACTGCTCATTGCTATATTGCACAGACATCTATTACTGATCATGATTCCGTCATACTGTTCATGGACACTAAATCTAAGCAACCAATTAAAAAAACATACGGTCGCATAAATTCCGAAGGATTAAACGAGAGCGTGAATAGCATTGACTTCAGTCCAATCTATAATATGACCGATGTTAACCAAGCAACAGATTTTCTCACAGGGTCGCTCTCTAAAGACATAGATAATAACACGCACAGCGTGACAAGCACCGGACGCAAAAGAATTCTTAATCCCTGGATAATAAAGGGACTTTTAAAATGTATGCGAAACCGCGACAAACTAAATATAAAATCAAAAAAAATCCTGGAAAAATCCTGGTAATGAAATTTTTCAATGCACATATCGGAGATACAGGAATTTTTGTAATAATATTTTAAGGAAAGCTAAGATTGATTATGAGCAAGATAAATGATTAGGAAGGCCGGAAATAATAACATGAAGTTGTGGGAAACCATTAAAAACATTACATACACCTAAAAAAAAAAAGGAAAAAGCAACAGTTTTAATTTGCCCCAAAAATCCGTTAGCTTGGGTCAATGATATAAACTCATTTTGCGCAGGTGTTGGTAAATCATTGGCAGAAAATATCTCAACTAATAAAATGGTTCACCATTCACCACTAGTTCATCTCAAGCAACGAATGCTTTCGTTAATTCAATAGTACTATTACCTACAGACGAATTCGAAATAAAATCATTAATATCTAATATCAAGGATGATGGTGCGGTAGGGGTAGATAAAATTTCGGGACGCTTCTTAAAACAATTTACTGACGTCATTGTTCCTCCTCTAACATTTATATGTAATTTATCATTTGCTACAGGTGTGTTCCCTTCTGCTTTTAAAAGATATCAAATAGTTCCTATATAGTGATGAAGTACCGATAGAATATGGCGCCCCGCAAGGTAGTATCCTCGGCCCGAATTTGTTTTTAGTTTACATAAACGACCTATGTAACACAGAATTGACCAATGTCAAAATAATTATATTCGCTGATGATACAGCATTACTATTTTATGGTGACACGTGGGAAGAAGTTTTCAAACAAGGCCAAAATGGGTTCAATCAAGTGTCTAAATGGCTTAAAGACAACATTCTCATCTTAAATGTTGACAAAACTAAGTTCATGACATTTACACCCAGAAAGCAAGACTTACCAAACCTTCCCATTATCTCACACACTTGCAAACTACCATCTAACAACTCATGTAACTGTCCACGTATGTCAAAAAGTAACATCATCAAATATTTGGGTGTTGTATTAGACAACCGACTTAATTTCCAACACCACATTGAGGCCCTGATAAATCGCTCCGTCACATTGCTGATACTTCCATAATTAAATATGTTTATCTCGCATTGTGCCAATCCTTACTGTCTTATTGCCTAACTTCTTGGGGTGGAGCCGCTAAAACTTACCTACTGAAACTGGAGAGAGCCCAAAGAGACATACTAAAAGTAAGTTCTTTCCTTCCGTTATGATACCCTAATTTGATTTATATCAGAGATGTAAGGTACTAACCGTTAGACAACTTTTCATTCTCTTAACAGTTACTAAGAAGCATTCGGAACTTTTTTACGACCCCAAAACAATCACCGGTAAGAGAAGAACCACCGATGTCTGCAGGACAAACAGATATAAATTCAGTCTGGCTCATAATTTTTACGGTTTCCTGGGTCCTTATTTATATAACAATATGAACAAGTAGCTGTTAATCTATCCTCTTTCTGGGGCAGAGTGCAAGAAAAAAGGCTGTTCGTGGCTTCAAGGTATTGATCACAATGCAACAGAACGTTTATTAAAACCCTTTAGGTAACGTTAACGAGAATTGAACGATTTGCAATTCATACACATGAACCAAGCACATCAAACACACACACTCACACACACACCCTCACTCTCATCGACACACACTCACACATACTCAGTTCAATTTGCCATCAAAATTGTTTAACATTAGTTTTTTATTTTCTATTCCATTTTGCTTCACTCTTGTTATTATTGATTAGTAAAAGTTTTTTAATAGGTTTACCGTGTATGTCCATTTAAAACAGTCATAGGTCACCAGTGAGTGTACTACTGTAATACAGGTTTTACCTACTACAGACACCAGTCTCTGATTAAGTGTTACTTTGACTTTGTACTGTGTTTGTGATTATGAGAGAATAAAAAAGAATAATAATAATAATTTATCAACACTTTTGTGGCGTGCCCACACAGGCTGTGAGATGGAGTGGGCTGTAGTCCACCAGGAAGGCTGTGCGGATTGATGGATGTCGGAAGTCATCGAATAAAATTGTGTTTAGAAAACAAGTAATTATTATTGCAAGGAGGTAGTCAGGATTTAGAGTGCCTTAAAGGACTTCTTTAAAATAAATATATGTATATGTATAATTCATTATTGAACTCTTATTAAGACGTGTTACAAATTGGGATGTAAGTCACGCGCTGATCTTACTAAAACTTTGACTAAACAATCATAATCTTCCAAATGTGCAAGCTTAGCGACCACACAGATCGTGATGGGCAATAAGTGCTTAGACACGCAAAATCTGCAAGGGTTGTGGTTTCATAACTAGATTCACCTCCCTAGAGACCATACCTACCCTAAGTAAATATGTGTATAAATCATTGTAGCGGTTATCAATCTGAAATATATAATAGACTAAAATCGTCAGAAAATACTTTTACCACATTCGAAGGCACAGTGCATTATTTCTTCATGCCTTTGTAAACACAGATTAGTAAGTTAATAAATACAGCCTCTTTACAGACGAACAAATAGGTCCTATGAGATACGATCAGCCTGTAAAATATATTTGAAAGATAAATAGTGTTACTGTTAATTAAAGCGACGTTAACAACATTCAACCCACAACAAATAAAAGCACGTAGAACCCAAACAATATCCTATTTAATAAAGTAATAGAACCATAATTTAGTTGTCTCTAGGAATTATAATAGGCAAAAAGGGTTCGCGGTCGTTCTACGAGTTACTCCTTTTAGCCAGACTACGGGCAAGCCAAAAGGGAAGCTGAGCAAAGTATTGTTGTGGTTTTTTTTTTGTTTACACCATGGTGTCGTTGGATATGTATGATTCATTGGTCCAATTGCAATGTCGTGCCATCGACATGAAATAGAAGATTGTTCTAAAATGTGTCCAAGAAAAAGAGTGTTCCAAAATGTGTCAAATTACAAGATCTTACTTTTCAGTTGTCAATTAAGAGTAGGTACGTCAAGTGACTGACTCTAAAAAATACAGATTTTTATCAGTTTGAAGGTACAGTGGCGAAAACGTCTTAAAGACCGCAAAACGGAGTGTTTCACCGACAATTACGACATTGCCGCCCGCTGCAATGTCCGGAAGCGTTTTCATAGAGTTATCTTTAAAGAAACAAAGTAGTTAAGGTTAAACCAAATTGAACACAAGATGTTATCACGGCAAAGTCGCAGTCAAAACATTAATTTTAAACGAGCAACGTAAATACATAAAGTCTATTTCAAAAGTCTCTGATGAAAGTGTAAACAAACCCTTAGGGAGTTAGCTCAACATTCATCTTGATTTGGAAAGTTTCAATTTTATATTTCACCACTTTTTCAAAAAAAAAATTTTTTAAATTGTACCTAATTGAAAAGTCTGCGACGAAAATGTAGATTATAAAATACCTTAGTTGTCAAATGAAAAACATAAGTTTGGTGATTTAAAATTAATGGTTAAATAATCAGATCAAAGCACCCAATTTTTATGGTGCAAGAGCATTGGTGGCCCAGTAGTAACCGCCGCGACTTACGAGTTGTAGGTTCGAACCCAGACAGGCGCTTCAATTGGTGTAAATAAGTTTATCACCGCTGATCTCAAAACGATGAAGAAAAACTCGAATCTCTCTAGAAAATCGTTATTAAAACGGCATATCCTGGAACCAAGACATGGAAGACATGTTACTGCTACCAACTTCCCTATCACCGAGAGGAGGCCTATGTCCCAGCAGTGGGAACATTATATGCATTATGCTACTACAAATTTAACACACACGCACGATTTCCACATGCACGTTTTCTCATTCATTTGTTTACATTTTCATCACAATTTTTGGAACTGACCATAGGTATATATTTAACAGTCTGTTGTTATTACATTAAGTACAAGCTCGTAATTTTGCCACAACAAACTGAAATAGGAGTCCGTTGCGCAATTTTATATGACACTCCAATTTGACCGACGCTGACAAATTGATGTGGGGTCATTACCCTGACTTGTGTGTTTCTTACGATGGACGGTCAAGTATTTGTTCAATACAACACTGTAACACGCTTGTAACTACTACAGGGATACATTCGAGGCAGATTCAGTTTAATTTTTTTTTTTTTTTAAACGTTGCCCCACACTAGGAATTACTCCTGTATCGTGGGTGCGTTCACAAACATTAAAACTCACATACACAAGACACCCAGACCCGGAACAACTATTTGTAGGTCGTACAAATATTTGTTCCGTGCGGGAATCGAACCCGCGACACGCGAATTAAGTGAAACATATTTACATATAACATTAAAAAAAATTGCATTTTATTTTTATAGTGCGAACTAAATGAACTAGAAGATTTCACAATGATACGTTAGCCGTTTAAATAAGTACCTTTAGGGTTAAACTCGTTAGTATCTAGTGTCTCATCCTTTTTGCCAGGTTTAGTTAGGTTTCAACAAATTCAATCATAAAATTAATACTTGGCAAACCATAAATCTTAGTACCAAGTACATAAGGATTTATAGAGCTTACATATATGTATTATTAGCTAACCCGTTTCATACGCTTCGAATTCCCTAAAACATAGCGACTTAATTAATAATGGTTTACTAAAATTTTATCTAAGCTTGCCGGATGCCCCGTATATTTACGGGTTACCCCGTTTTTTCGGCTTTACTAATATCGGAACCCGTAATTTATAAAATAATTTATGGGGTAAACAAAGCTCCCATATTTATTAGTTGCTTTGTTACGTTACATATGTCCCTACTTACTGTTTTTGCGCGGAATAGACTCTATATATAGATACAGATTGTATAGAGAATCAATTTTTTAAAGCTTGCAAAGACACATTGTACAGCTGGTTTTAGCAATTCCAGCTTCAAATGCTCCAACACAAAGAGTATTTTCCATGTGCGGCAATGCGTGGACGGATAGCTGAAACCGAATAAATATTGATACTGTGCAGGCGGAGCTTCAAGTTAAATGTAACTTGTAATTTAAAATGTGAAGTTTTTATACATTTGCTTCACCAAATAAAGAACTTTTAAAAGCTGTTTCTTCAAACAACAAATATAAAAACAGAAGCGTTGCTATAAATGCAGTTTTAATTGTCTCCTGTAAAAATAACTTGGTTGCAACCCTAATTTTATACCTAATGCATTATGATAAAAACAAAGTCGTCAACATTTATATGACTTACCGTCAAAGTGAATAATGTCAGACAAACATTATATGCTCACATCTACATAATTAACATGATGAATTAGCCCTTATTTAATTATTGTTACCTGTTGATGACACCTACCTTATTACGCGGCATCAGATTTGGAGCGTAATTAATGAATCGCGGTTGGTTTCAGTAAATTATATTATCATATTCTACTCTACTAGTACAGTACAACTATTTTCTTAATATCCCTCGGCAATCTTTCGTGCCTGCGACTTTAGTTTAGCGGTTTTCCTCCCATTTTGTAAATAAAATTACATTAAATTAAAAGATTATTAACAAGTCTAAATTCCAAGTCGAATGAGAGCGTCTGGCCTGCACCAATTGCAAAGGGCATCCGATAGAAATCCGACGACTGACGAAACACGAAGTTTGCCAATGGACCTTAAGAAAATAGTTTTACTGTACTGTAGACTATTTTAACGAGATAATGGTGCCGATTCTCTCGTACAACGAACCAAAGTAACTAAACTATCACTAAAATTACTAACTTTTGACTATGAGAATCTTAAAGCTATTCTGCAACAAAAAAGCTCTAAATTTAAAAATAATTTTGACACAACTAAAATAGAATTTGACAATCGCGGGTCCACGTTTTTTATAATTTTATTATGGCTTCAGAACGTGTTTGCCGTGAATTTTTGTTAGAGCCGGAGGCGCGAATAGGGGCAGCACCGATGTGTTTTATATGATTTTTTTTACTTTTTGTATGGAAGATATTTAAAAAAAATTACCTACATGCTCAGTTTTAGGGGTTTACTAAATGGGATCGAAATTTTCTTTATTTTTGCGATCGGAAACACCGTTTTAGAGATATAAGCAAAAAAATACACCCAGTACTGTTTTTGCAAGTCTAAAGTCCAGGTGTTGGTGTGAATTTTAGTTCACGACAACAAATTTTATTCCACACCTTTTTAATCGCCAATAAAAATAGTCAGATTCGTGTTCAGGTTTAGTTAGTCAAATAAAATTTTAGGTGAAAAACTTGAAATTCAGAATAGCTAAATTGCCATTTTACTAAACCAATAATTCACTGCCATCATAGTGCTGTCAAACCAAAATATAGTTAAGTTGTGTCACTTTAGTCATGTTCAGAATGGTAAAACGTCGTTTGACAGGATTAAACCAAATTTTAGTGATTTTAAGTCTAGTTTAGAGGCATTTGTTACAAGAGAATCGGCACCAATACCTTTTGAATTTAATTATTTCGTAACTTATCTTCAACCTTCTAATGGCTTCAAAATTATCTTTAACATTTGCGAGTGCACAAATATATTAAAGTGATTTTTGGATTTATTTCAGGAGTGTCCTCAATTATTTTTTTAAAATGAATCTTAACCTAATCACCACAATAGTGTTTAGATAGGCAATCAATACCTAGAGACTGAAATTAAATCGTTGAAATTTATAATTAAGAAAATTGAAAAATACTACCTCCTTGATAATAAACATCTCAAATAACAAATAAGAATATCCGAGTGGTTTATGCCTTTAAAGAATCTTTATGACTTGGGCAAGTGTTTCTAATACGTGGTCAACTTTCGCTAGTAAACCTTTTTCCCATGACCTGACCAAGATTATGTCTGGACTATAAAAGAGACTGTGACCTCTGAGTTTGTTTCGGCCTTTCTTCTCAGAGTAGTCAGATAGGAAATGCCGATCTCATCTTGTTTTCAAAATATGTTTGACGTGTAAAAGTGTTTTTTAAAAACCTACTTACAGAAATAAAATCATTTATCATTTATCATTCCCGTGAAAATCTCTCGAAAACTGAGTAATTTTTTTGCCAGACCAAAGCCTTTGAAGTAGATGTATTTTTTATTGAGCATATTTTTTTTATCTGCGTTAAAGTATTACTACAGGGAAGGCCCACTCTTCTACAACGTCCAGAATGAAAAATTCAATTGATAGCCCTGACAGCTGTTTTTATATATTTTTTAATACTATGCGAAGTGATTGCAACTTTTGAACCGTAAAACATTGCTCTGACATTATCCGTGTTAAAAAGTTAGAAATGACCTTGCCCAAGCCTCTCTTCGATTTGATCCATAGTTCTCGGAACATCGCGGGCTTGCGGACGGCGAGCAATGGGTAGCTCGCCACCGGTAAGGACCAGGCCCGGGTCGACGGCGCGTTGTGTTCCACGCGCGCCTCAAAGAGATGTCACTACAAAGTGACGGGGTCCGATAGGGCCGACGCCTCAGGGTCGCGGGTTATTCCACAGAGAAAACCGTGGCCCTGGCACAGGCAACTGAAGGAACACGGGTGGGTTTTAGTTAGTAAAAGTCTGACACGCCCTCCCGCTCCACCCAGAGCGCGAGAAGTCATTTGATGATTTCCCACCCAAAAAAAAAAAGTTCTGGGAACATCATGTATACTTATACATATACGCGTCGGATTGATAACATCCTCCTTTTCATCGTCGCGTCGGTTCAAAATAAGATAAGCTATGTTAATTATGTCGCTTAGGTCATAGAAATGCCGCCCTCAAAAAAATAATTATACTTAACCAAATTATGTTATAATATGGATTATTAAGCGAGTTTCTGTAAAAACTATATTTTTCAGGCCACAAGACTAGACGAGAGAAACCTGAGCATTTAACTACACTATCATCTTTTTTTCATTGGATTTTTCCGCATCAGCTTTTCTCGTAGATACAGCTCGTAAATTATAGAACCTAAATACATTAAAAATCATACCTTACCCCGTTTTTGATGACGCGCAGTCGTGTAATAAGAAGGTAAGAATAAATCCTTACCTGGTCTCGTTCTCAGGCATAACATTGCCGGATCTGTCGACAAGTTCAAACCGCACTAAGTTGATCCCATCGGCAACGGGCACGATGTCAGGGGTCAATGATCGGTCGAGGGCCCTCAGAGTCTTCCTCTTGATGCACCTCATGAACTTCGGGAAGTACTCCTTGTGATCTATGACATCTTTCACCTCCACCAACTGTGGGTTGAAAGTTAGTTTTAGTATTAAATAACTGCTAACTTACGTATTTAAAATTAAGTAGATAGATTTTCGTCAAAATAATAAAAACGAAAAACACCGTACACGTGATATAAGTGAAACTTCTCAATAAATAAAGAATAAGAGAGATTTAGTGTGACATATTTCTTCTCTCTCATGTAACGAAATGTGCTTAAACGTGACGAGTCCTAAAAATTTCACTCTCAATTCTCCGCCGACTAAATAGGTTCACTTAAAAAAAAGATAAGCACAAAAAAACTCGTGAAGAAAGGATGTTTCTCAAATTAAAAGTTTCATATACGTCAACACTGAAGTAAAACCATAATCTTATAGCCAAAGTAGGTAACTCGTAATCTCGCTGAGTAATAAATATTTATTAAAAAAATTAGCACTTTATTGCTTCAAAATGAGAAAAATAATCTTCTGGCTCTATCCTGCCTCAGGGTATTTAAGTAATGTACTGATAACGAAGTCGGTATCAAACAGGCTTGTTCATGTTAGGCTCCTAACCTAAAAAAGATTTTAGAGAAATTTTATTCAGTCAGACGTTCACTTGACGTACTCAAATTGTTTAAAAGACTTCAAAATAAGTCTTTAAAGGAATCTTGTAAAAGTGAAATACCTACTACTATCAAGGTATTTGAAAAATTGACTATACGAAACAAAAGATTACCGTTGGGTATTTGATTTTAAATATTAATGAAAAGATTTAGCAAGGCAAGTTCTTTTTTTAACACGCTTTTCTGTGTAATTTTTACATAAAAGCTTCATTTTTACCTCACTAACTAACAAACAATGTAAAAATCTTAGAAGTAAATTTTAACCGATTTGTAATTGTCGTATCGAAATGAAACTTTGTATATATATGTAGTTTGGATTACAATACTATAATTTGATATCTTGGAACTGATCTCATGGTGGCTACTAATAAACCGCTCGAGTTTGGGCTCATATTTTTTCGAGTCCAATAGACGACATGGTAACGAGGGTCTGATGATGAAGCCAAAAGGTTATAGTGGAACTCTTAAGTGGCTTCTTAGGAGCACTTTTCTCTTAGTTGTGGGTAATTTTAATTATATATTTTGAACAAAGGCTCCAAGCTTTTTGATTTAATTATTAGAAATAAAACAAGAACTAATTACGTGTATTTTTTTTTTGTTTGGTGATAAAAGCTTGTTTACTTTTTTAAACTACATAATTTTATACATTCTCTTAGGCTTGCTCGCACAACAAATAACTAAGTGCCAATTTCACTAATGAAACCGAACACGATCAGCACATCTAAACCGCGTTAAGAGCGTGAGAGTGAACGAGAGTATCAATATTCCATAACAATGATGACACTGACCGCTGCCTATTGAACGCGGTTTAGGTGTGCTGTTCGCGTTCAGTGTCATTAGTGAAACTCGCCCTAAATACTATATTGTCTTTCTGTTAATGAAAGTGAAGAATTATGTTTTAAATGCTGCTACCAAATAATACCGAAAAGTAAAAGCCTTGGATCCACTATATGCCAGGTGAACTTAGAAGGAGACACGTCTTGCAGTATAATATTAAGATAAAAAATCCTTAAGCCGCATAACTCCTATAACTTTTTGTGTATAACGGAGCATCTGTTTGCAAAACCGATTATGGTGATTTTGAGCGGCTACTGAAGGCTTATACGAGGTATGATCATGGATAGACTAAGGACGTTGTTGAATGTTCAGAAATAACCATAATGGATAAAATCTACTAAGGTATGTACCTGAGAATAAAATAACAATGAGGAAGGTTCTGAAGGTAAATGTCCTTCAAATCGTTCTTCAACGTTACCTAGGAATTTGGGTATCTTTACGATGGTTCCTATTGTGATAGGCAATTTTTTTCACATCAACAACGGCCTCGCAATAAACCTTAACTGATTTGTCGAAAACATCGATATTTACAATTGAGAAATACCAGAAAATACTTTGTTCAAAAACTTAACAACGCCTGGCAAAGTTTAGAGTTCCTTCTATGCTTCATAAAAGCAGCTACCGTGTTGCGTAATGGCTACCTGTTGGCAAATGCAATGTGAAGGAGACACCACATTATCTAAAAATATTTTACGAAAGTAGAACACACTTGGTTTAACCATACATTTTTAGCTTTTCCTGTTTGAACGTCACAGATTTTCATGAAACCATAATATGTAATTGTATCATCTATGTAGGTTTTAAGGCACCCCCTAACTTCGGAATCTTTACTTGTAGGTCTTTGTAGCCAATAGCAGTGGTGGCCCAGCGGTAACGGCCCCGACTTACGAGTTGTAGGTCGTGAGTTCGAACCCAGGCAGACGATATACTTTGTGTAAATTATTTCGTCACCACTGCTCTTAAAACGGTGAAGGAAAACATCGTGAGAAAACCGGCATGTTCTTGAATCAAAAATTCGAAGACATTTGAGATCTACCAATCCACACTGAGCCCGCGTGGTGGATTACGGCTCACTTCCTCTCATAGAAAGGAGGCCTGTGTCCCAGCAGTGGGAACGTTATAGGCTGATTCAATGGGAACGCTATAGGCTGATTATGCTGTATTATGCTTTGTAGCCAAAAGAAGGAAAAGCAAAGATTCTTTTAAATTTTTTACGTTCTGTGTTATTTATTATCTGTTCAAACATCTTCGTGCCTACTCATATAAGTGAAACGGTACAACCGTACAACAGGTAGTTTTTCAATGTGTGACACTAAACTTTACTGTTGAAAAACGTTCAAAAACCTTTACCTTTTTTGAGCAATCTCGCCAAATAATCCTGATGACGTCAGCCCCTTCCAGCCATAAATCTGCAAACAGCTGACTCATATAAGAATCTGGATCGGTCTGTTTTTGTTCGCCATGACACCCTGTGATAATGGTCAGGGCTAATAGAGATATAACTGTGAGGAGAGAAGAACGCATTGTCACGTAGTTCATATCCACAATCTTGCCATTTCTTGAACGCGTGAAAGAGCTTCGTTTCTGAAAGGATATTATAAATAGACACGATATTAAACTTTGTAATCATATAATCCTATAATGCTTGGTGATTTATAAATTATAGATTTATAAATCACCAAGCATTATAGCATAACACAAACATAAGTATAGCTTATATTATAAAGAGGAATAATTTGTATGTTTCTTTGTAAGTTTGTATGTTTGTGGTAACAATTTCGGAAATAATAAAGCTGACGTTTTTGTTTGTTTGTTTCAATGCGCTAAGTACCAGTCGGATTTGAAGAATTTAAGTCTAAAAATGTTTTTGCATTTGACAGCCATATTCATGAGGATGGTTATCGGCGTTCTAACATCACGCTACAGCCCTTCGGAGCCGTGCAAAAAGGTAAAAAAGTCAGAAAGAGCGCTAAGCGAAAACGAAGTGAAGCGCTCGCAGAAACTATTATCTGATAATGAAGTGTCGGAGTCAGGTATTATTCGATATTTGTGCGCTTCTCATAAATAATTAAATGGAAAACAATTTGTTATTTTCGATTTGTTAGGTTTGTGATTGTGAAGTCAATAGATTTATTTATCATTTATTCTTATATTGCAGTTACTCAATTGTAAAAATAATTGATTTAAAATTCATTGGTCAATACAGCGCTCCAGTTTTCTTTCATTATTTCTTAAAAAAGTAAGCAGACAGCGCCCAATTATTTTATTGCTTGATGATAAGAAAGTTTCAATAAGTTGTAAATAGGAGAAAGGGCAAACGAGCTCCAGCATAAAGTTTTAAATGTGGCCTGATCCGTGATAGTGTTCCAAAATGATAGAAAAGGGGTTCGTTATTCGAAGACTAAGGCCACCTAAATCTTTTGTTTTTATTAGAGTTTGCTTGCTTAGCAGCTTTGATTAACACACACACATACTATCTACAAGTTCGACTTCCAGAAAAAAAAAAACGGTCCAACATTACTTCTCCTTCAAATTACTTTTCCTCGCTTACTTATTCATAATATTGATTCGCCTCTGAATATTTTATATCACGTTTGAAAATTCATAATTTGTAAGCACTCATCCCTTTCCGATTAAAGACGAGACCTTATGTAAAATATCGGTTTTCTGTAATTTCTAGTAGGCGTTTATAAATGATTCTTTTCATTGAAATTCACGTATAAATACCATTTACACATCAAAAGTTGTGCTGTCTGACTATGAATTAAGAGAAGCAAAATTTAAAATTGAGATGTATTGCTTTAGCATTCGAAATTATAACTTTAGAACTTATTGATAATTACCATGTGTGTAGTATGAACGAGCAGTTATCTACTTACAAAGATAAGACAGATGAAATTCAGTCATTTGAAAAATTCAACAACCCGACTTCAACCACGGTTAAGTTAAACTTCTATTATTTTTTTGTGCATGAAAAAAGTAGATCTTTGATGGTAACAATATCGTCCGTTCGTTTGGATCGTAATCAAAACTTACCTAAGAAGAATATTGTAGAAGTACAGCCTTTCAGCAAGCAATAAATAACTTAGCACTTTGAATTCAGTAATAATTTCCACTACCAGGTTTACACCCGTCTTCAGTCAAGGTCAAACAATAAATGAAGGAAACAAATTGACCTCCTACCTTATATGCCCATAGATAATGGAAAGCGATCAATTTTCTACGCGATCACTGACCAAATCATGTTAATGATTGACTATACGTATGCATCACTTTGTGCAAAACCATGACGGTGACACCCACGTCTATACGACATATTTATAGAATGTTTTTCTCAAGAAAACAATTTTATTTTACCTTAAATTGCTGTCTTTATGACAGTAGTTTTCCAATAAAATTGATAGTATTGTTGGTACTTAGATTGTTCTAGGAACCAACTGTTATATCAAGTTTATTTCTAGGATAGTTTCTTTCAACAACTTGTTCTGTCGTAGATAGGGTACAAAGTAACCTATTAAAAATTTCAGATTAATACCTACACTATTATTTGTGTGCATTGTTTATGACTGTTACGAATTCTTTACGTAACACAATGAAAGAGTGTAATATTATTAGTACAATTAAGCCTAGGTTATGTACATATATCGGTATGTAGTTACCTATGTTCAAGGAGTTCATGATCGAAACATCAGTTTATGTCTGCATTGGGTTAAACACCTATATTTTAAACGTAGATATCTGCAAGAAACAGTCGATTTTCTGCTGAGAATAAGGGCCAAAATGCACAAAAATATAGCATAGTTTAGCTCATTTTTACGTTCATACGTAGTGTTTTTATGTAAAATGCTAAAAAGGACAAATAAAATAGCTCATGCGGAACGAGTTCCAAAGCCAAGCTACCAGGCGGTAATGACTCTAAAGAGATGAAACCCCAAAAAAATCGCCCCGTGTCCAGAAGTACCTAACGCTTTCATCCATCAAGCCCTTGACTTAACAGCCTAACAAGAGCCTCTTTAGATGGTGATCTTGTTTAATATATTTTTTACCTGTATCAAATAAGCCCACGCAACAACACCTAAGAATTATATTAAGCGTCTTAGAAGATTGGTAGATAATGGACCTGGAAAAATTACGTCACCACTGATTTATGATTTTTATCCGTCTGCGTCAAAGACAGAAGGAAATTCTTGCTTTGCGTTTCTGTTTGTATAATAAAGCTCTTAGCGCTTTATTAAAAATTAAGTATTAAATTTCTTGGATAAAATTCTGAATCGCGCGGATGATAAGACAAGAAAATTCCGACTGCAGTTATATTGTGTAATTTCATACTGGAATTTAATTTTAAATTATTGTTTTCTTTTAGTATCAAATGATCTCATTAGTATCTAGAAAGACTTTTGTAATAATTTACAAAACTGAAGTAAGCATACAAAATATGTGGCACCATTTATATTTAAGACCTTTTGAACCTACCATATTTTGCCTTCATGAATCACATATGAATTTTCACTTTAGAAAATACTGATCGGGTCCATCTCTTTGTAATACAAACTGTCGAATAACCTTGACCCTTTGATTATTTTTCTAAATACGAGTTCATTTCCGTTCAACCTTTGATACTGGTCAAATGTGTATTTTATTGCTGTATACTTATCTTTAACTACTCATATTGTATCCACAAAAAAAAACATATACGGGGAACGTGACAGAAAAGATGAAAGGAAGTCGTTTGGCTTGGTAAAGGCAAAATTTGTGATGAAGAGGGAGGACGGAACCGAAACGCATGTGACTAAATATGGAATTAGAAAAAGAAAAGTTATATGGGCCAAGGGCAGAAAGATAATGATGATTGTATCGACTTCTATGGAACAGAGAGGCAAACATGGTCACCGCCGCCTTTAGGTATAATTACCAATCTCAGCCATCAAAGTAAACAAAAGAACTGTATAAGATGACTATGTCAGGAGGTTTATGATGCTGTCACATTCTAGTTAATCTTGAAGAACATCCAAGCTTAAAAAAAAACGTGAAAAAAACTTAAATTTCGGAAGTCGGTGACAAAAAACGAAAATACAAAACCATAAACATTCCGAAATTTAAGTTACTGTTGATTTAAAAAAAAACAACCGACTTCAAAGTCGAAGTCGGTTGTAATATGATATGTAAACTTGTAAATAACAGTGATAGGAAATTATTATAACATCATCGAAATAAATACAATACGTGGAAAAATACGTATTATTGAAGAACTGAGTGATTACAATAAAGTAAAGACACCCAAGCAAAGTGATTACAATTTAAATGCCGGAGATATCGATTAAAATCATACAACAAAATTAACATATAACACACGATTTAAAAACCTCCCTTTTTGGAATTCGTTTAAAAAGTGCGAGTTGTTGAGTGACGAAAGTGACAATCTACTGAAAACGTGTAACTTGAGCTAGACAACCGCCAAAGTGCCTACTCGTATGCTAAATAGACAATTAATGTAGACTAACTTGCGTCGCACTTTTCAAGATATTTGCTTACATTAACCTGTGTTAATTCCTTCAATTTTGCTTACAATTAATTGTAAAAAGAATCGCTTTTTAATTTAAATTGCCAACACGAGAAAAATAAAAGAAGCAGAAGTAAGGTGCTGGCTGGATAATACTCGTATCAATATAAATCATGTAAGGCTACGCTACGTAGAAAGCCCATTGAAAGCCAAACGTACTTCATAGTTAGTAATGGTGTTCCCCTAGACAGAATAGACTATTTTAAATACTTAGGGCATATTGTCATGGCTGACCTCAAGGATCATGCTGACATTGAACGGGAGCGGAGGGCCTTGTCGAAAAGAGCGAACAAGCTGGCGCAGGTTTGCACGTTGCTCCAATCAAGTTAAGATCGCCCTTTTTAAAGAATAATGCACCTCACTGTATACGTGCAGTTTGTGGGCTCGCCACACACATCCTACATCGGGTTCAGGGTGGTGTTGAGGTTGCCCCGCTCCTGCAGCGCCTTGGGCATGTTTGCGGAAGCGCGCACCGACTGTTTTCACGCCACCATGATCATACGGTGAGCGTCTTTAGTGCGCAGAAAGCGGGCCAGAAGGTCCGTATGATCACGTGACATTTCTATAGCTTATGTCAAGTCCATAAATTTGCCTGTAGCTTTAAATTCGTCCCTAAATCACTGAAATCCTGATCCAGCTAGTCTCTTGCTGCCCTATTCCAGCGACGCCCTGAGCCGAGGTCCGTACCCCACAGGGGGTGACATAAGCGTTGTCGCTTAGTTTTTAGTTAGTATTTAAGTTTAAGTCCTGGCTGGAGGCCTTAATTTATTAGGGCACCACAGGCAAGTCCGCTTAAGCAGACGACAACCTTACAGGTTGATCTGCGAGATGCCATATAAAAAAATAAAAAAAATTGTATTGTTTTGATTTGCATTTTTTTTTTTCATTCTGTGACCCTGGTTTTTAATGGTAATACATAGGTAGACACAGGTTGAGCACAGTGGTAGATACACTTAAATTATATATAATTGTTTGTACTAAAGTTACAAGGCTACGAAATCTATATGAGCAAAAATATAAACCCTATCTCTCAAACTAGAGGCCTGTATCTTTAGAGACAGTGTTCAGCCAGATGGTTGGGTAAATTAAGTTGTACCCTTTGAGAGTGAAATATTGTCGATCTAAGTATCTGTCACTAAATCTGTAGATAAACATTACATGTGTACACTGCCTGCAGTTGAGATTGAATTAAAAAAAGGAACTGTTTGTGCTGTGCTGCTTGTGCGTGTGTGTGTTGGAGTGAGTGAGTTTGCGTGTATGTGTGGGTGTGTGGATAAGGGGTGTGGGTGTGTGTAAGGGGTGTGTGTGTGAGTGTGTATTGTATGTGATATGTTATAAATACAAGATGTCCCATAAATCGACGTCAAGCCGGAGTCGGGTGATAGGTCGCCCTCGGCTTGACGTCAATGTCGTTATGTAGATGTTTGTGCAGATGTTGCTTTTATTAGTGATATGTCGTGAATTTGTACCTACTCATTGGTTTTTTGCATTTGATATTTCATTTAATTTTAATTACATTGAAATTTTATTATATTATGATCTATTCTGTTGCAGTATTGTGAAGTTTATTTTATTTTCTAAAATATGGGTTTTGCCTGAGTTAAATGTTTCTATGTCTTCTTTTATATTTGAGCTTGTATGAATTATACCCTTGACTCGTTCCTCGACAGTGTCGCCTCTGTTATTGACACCACTGGCGACGAAACCTTGATAGCTGGAGACTTTAATCTGAGTTTCATCAACTGGGAAATAGACACAACTCATTTACACACTTCCTGTAACACAGCCTATAACTATTCTAACGCATTGGGCTACTCACTGATAGACTTCATGTCTCTATGTAACATGGAACAAATAAATTCAATTAAAAATTGTTATCACAAAACCCTAGATTTAATATTATGTAACTTCTTTGGAGGAATTGTTAGTGTATGCAATAACCCCCTATCAACAGTAGATGTATATCACCCGCCCCTCGAAATTGTAATAAAAGACACGCCCCCCGCACTATTAAAGAGTAAGATTCCCGTTAGATACAACTTTAAAAAAGGTAATTATACATTAATCAATGCCAAGATCAGGGGTATTGACTGGACCCATGTATTCTCAGACTTACGCGATGTTGATGCTATGGTGAACAACCTGTATGAGTACCTGAACGATGTAGTTGACGAGCACGTTCCGAAGTCAAAAAAACCGAGCGATAAGTATCCCCCCTGGTTCTCTAAGCCTCTCGTAAGACTCCTAAATGAAAAAGAAAAACTTAGAACACGTTATAAGAGGTATAACAACCCAAGGGACCTCTTTGAATATAGACTATTGGAGAGAAGATCTAAAACCATGATGAACAGCTGTTATAATAACTATATGAGCTTCACTGAAAAGAGTATTAGAAATAATCCTAAACTCTTTTGGTCCTTCGTCAAATCGAAGAAGTCCAAATGTAACGACATTCCCTCGGAGATGTGTTTAGGAAATGAAACAGCATCTACTGGTGTTGAAGTCTGCAACCTATTTGCTAAGCATTTCTCCTCTAATTTTACTTACTCTACTGGTTCACCTGCTGCAGCTCAAATAGGACCCAAGTGTCATCAACATGCATTAGGTAGAGTTGTATTTACGGAACAAGATGTAATGAAAGCACTAAAAAAACTTAACATCTGCAAGGGGCCAGGGCCTGATGGTTTGCCGCCGGTATTCATAAAGAAGTGTGCAACTAGTTTATCTCTACCGCTCAAAATAATTTTCAACCATTCGATTGCGACATCACAGTTTCCGACTGAATGGAAAAGGGCAAATGTCGTACCGATTTTTAAGAAGGGAGTCTCCAATGACGTGCATAACTACCGTCCCATTTCACTCCTCTCAGTTTTCGCGAAACTCTTTGAATCCCTGCTATGTCCCTTACTTACTTCACTTATTAATTCTCAGTTAGTACCCCAACAACATGGTTTCTGTGTTTGCAAATCCACGACTACTAATTTGGTCCACTACGTCAATGAAGTAAGCAAATTGATTGACTCTCGTGCCCAGGTTGACTCAATTTACACTGATTTCAGCAGTGCGTTCGATAAGGTGGAACATAAAATCCTCCTAAAGAAGCTTGTAGAATTCGGCATATTTGGACCGTTACTTCTTTGGTTTGAATCGTATCTCACAGACAGAAAACAAAGAGTTGTTGTAAAGGGCTACGAGTCACCATTCTATGTCTCCTCTTCTGGAGTTCCCCAAGGTTCTCATCTGGGCCCAATTCTCTTTTTAATGTTCGTCAATGACGTGGTTTTCTCAGTAAAACACAGCATTTGCTCTATTTTCGCTGACGACTTGAAGATCTATAAAGAAATAAACTCACCCGTCGACGTCCATTTACTCCAAGCTGACCTCGACGCGGTTAACGATTGGTGCCTAAAAAACCGCATGTCCCTCAATGTGCAAAAGTGCTACCACATTACATTTACCAAAAAACTGAAACCCTTACCTACGTCTTACTCATTAAATGGGGTAACACTACAAACAGTTAACACGATTCGTGACCTAGGTGTCCAGCTTGATTCTAAACTTACATTTGTCAACCACATTGACAATATCGCTGCCAAAGCGGCAAAAATGTCTGGCTTTATAAAAAGAATTTGTAGGGATTTCCAGTCCATCTCTACCCTGAAGGTGCTATTCAACACTCTTGTGAGAAGTCTACTGGACTATGCATCTCCGGTTTGGAACCCTACTTACCGTGTTCACGTAAACAGAATTGAACGTATCCAAAGAAGCTTCACAAGATATCTTCGTTTTAGAAGCCCTAGCTGTCCACGTGATTCTTCTTATGATGAAAGGCTCAGTCATTTTAAAATGTATTCGCTTGAACACCGAAGAGAAGTGACAGACCAAATCTTTCTTTATAAAATTGTTAACGGTCTGCTAAATGTTCCCGATCTTCTCTCAGAATTACGTATAGCTGTACCTCGACAAACAAAGATTAGATCTGGTCGCGAAACCGTTACCTTTGCCACAACTGCAAGTCGTTCTAACCTTGGCAGCACCGCACCCGTGAACCGTTTAATGGGAAACTATAATAAAATCGCTACTCGAACCAATAGCATCGACATCTTCTCTAATCCATTCCATCAATTCCGTACGAGACTTTTAACCAGCTCGGATTCTCAAGACGTCTGTGCATCGTGAGCCGCACATTATTATACTATATATCTTTATTAATTGTATCAACTTCCATTTCCTTGTTTGTTATTTTTTGCTAAATTTATCTGTAGTTCCCATCGTAAGTATTTGTGAACATAACTCATTTTACAACCTGTAACCATTACAACTAACAAGTCTTTGCTAGTGCTGTGCACTTCTGTAAGTGACGTATTCACTATACCTAAAACTGTATGTGATTTTTGTTTGTGTATGTTTTAGTGAGTAGGTCGTTGAAGTGCCTTAATAAATAAATAAATAAATAAATGAATGATGTCACACTGAAGAAATTAGCGTCGACCAGACACTCATAGTGGGTCAATTATGATCGAGAGTAAGTTTTATGCGAAGTGTCACACGATTCTGTACCGTGATGTGTTGACCAAATGCTCGCTATCACTTTAACCTGCCCTGCACATGATTGCAGCTGTTCCCCGAGGCCCTCATTGGCTCGCAAAGGACTGATCATTGTCAATGATTTACCCTTCAGTACATTAAATAGTTGCGTCTCAACACATTGTGGTTCGCAGTGCGGTGGGAATCTCCAGCGAAAGAGCCAATATGGTCTCCAATATACGACATCCGTTGCACGATAACATCCTGGTGTCACAGAGGCTCCAAAGCCAAAACGGTTTTTTAAAGTGTGTCATTCCACGCACTGGCGAACGATCATGTGAAAGAAAAACTGGAGCTGTGGTGAGACAGTGCTTCCATACCCATATTATTTCTTCCACCTGCTATAAGCTTGGCTAACCTGGAAGTCTTAAAACAGACTACGGTTGCCCGAAATAAGGAACATCTGTGTAGGTAAAGATTAATAGATGTCTTCGCCTTTTAGCGTAAATTTGGTGCTGTTCCACAAACGATGGGACTCTTAATCTCGTGTCCTGCCGTCTGCACGTTACAGAAACTGATTGACGCTACTGATCGCTCCAAAAACGTAGCTGAATTTTGGGCTGAACCCATTTAGCTTGCCAGCGACACGCTAAGAACCCATTACACATTTGTATTTTATATACAGATATATGTACAGGCAATAGGGACTTTATGGTATCGCGGGAATGGCCGACCACCCAGGGCGGCGTATATAAAAGGGCTCCAACGGAAACTCTGAAAACTGATGTTAAGTCTCTCATGAGGCTATTAATCTAGCAGAACAGTTAAAAGATTTCGTTTTCATAGTTTCATTGGTTGTTTATACGAGAATTAATGTCGTCTTTAAATCTCTACGATCAACAGACATGGATTTTGGCGAATGCACAGATATGTTGAAAAAATGTTACACTTTCATCGAAGAATGTAGAAATACAGTTTTTAAAAGCGCCATTTTAAGGCCAAAGGAATTGTCTGAAGAACTAGAAATTGTATCTGTGTTTAGAGCCACAACAAGAATTATATTTGCTAAGCGTCAAGCTGGTGGAACAGCCCGCTATAAGAGAAAATGTTCACTTAAAAATATTGTGGTTGCATTTTTCAACTGTCTCTACATTAATTACAGTCAATGAAAGATTTGAATATTGGTCTTTTTTTGTAAAATACAAAACAGATTCCGGAAAAACCCGACCCTGTAAAACTCTGTGGTGATCTCCAATTGAAATTCCAAAACAGATATACATGGTTGTAAATGTGTATTGAACTCGTAAGTCTGAAATCTTTTTTATCCGATCAGAATTTAGTTTATTTATTTTATTTTATTCTATTCGGGAAACTTACAGCTAACTTATACTATACTACACTTACTTATACTATACTTAGTTACTCCTGTTTCATTTTCAAATTTTATGAAAGATCGCAACTTACAATGGAGAGAAGAGTTTTTCTATGCTTAAGCTGATAAAAACATATCTGCGATCGACAATATCTCAACATATGTAGATTGACAACATAAATGTAGAAGACCCATAAACACAATGATTTGCGTGCGTTACGTTGCGCACTATTACCGTAAGCAGCGACTTTTCACACCAAAAATAAAATTCGTTTCCCAGCTATTTAACGAGTAGTTTGTTGTACAGGTTGCGTAGTTGACAGTTATGAGATGTGTATTTTTAAACCCTGTCTATATTATGTAGCATTGTTCATACTTCGTAATAAAAGTGACCGCACCGCCTCCGTACTGTTCTGCCCCGCTTTTTCTGTAGCAGAGACTTACTTATGCATAAGCATGTAAAGGGATGAAGATCAATTAACTAATGGACATGTGTGGAGGATTCTCAGCTAATTGATTTGTTCTATAACCGTGCCTTTGCATAAGACAACATTGAACACAGTCTAATCATAAACTTACTAAGTGATTGTAAACCTAGACTTCTATAAATGGAACCTTGGGTTTTCACTTAGTACCTAGACCCGAAAACCTAAGGGCGTATAACACTTTCTAAGACCACTAACACTAATACTTTTTCATAGCCTGACAGTGGCAAATAATGATTACCTCAAATTAGCTGTTTGACTCAGAACTCAGCAACGCTAACACTATTCGTTGACGGAGACATTAGGTCCTCACATGTATAGGTAACAGAGCATGCGGCGCAAGATTGAAGGGACTCCGCATATACAATGGGACATTTCTAATGGCTTTCATTTTAGCGAGTCAACTAGGCAAACAGAGTTTTTGTTTTGCTGTAACAAATCCGAATCCATTCGAGATACGGGAAAGCTGTCTTTTGAACCATTGAGTCTTTTTCAAGGGTTGGGCAGAGGTGTACCGATAGTACACCCTTATTTCGCCAGTTATTATTTAAGTCCCATTTAATAGGGGGCGAGCCTATTGCCATCTACCGGGCACAAATCGAGACTTCAGACTGCTACTGAGAAATTCCAGGTAGAAAAACCCAATAACATGTTGCCCGACCTGGGAATCGAACCCAGGACCTCATGCTCAAAGTAGCGATTGCGACCAACTAGACCAACGAGGCAGCCCCACCCTTCGGGGAAACAAGGCGTGATGTTATGTTTATATTATGACTCTTTTTCGTGAAAACAATTTTGGCATCCAACACTTTTTTGTCAAGTATGTGTGTGAAATGAGTAAAGTTGTTTTTTTATGTCCTTTGACTGTGTGTGTAGGTAAGGATCAATCATTATAAAACGTTACTTAAGTTAAGTAATCATTAGCGACTGTTAAACCAAACATTCATGACGTCGTATTAAAGCGTCTCTTGACTTAAAGCTCCGTTTGAAATAAGCCTAAGTGTTCTTTAATACTTTATATACATAATATTTATGCAATATACTTAGGTATATTGTAAATCTTTTAAAATGAAAGCGACAGTATAACTTGATTTGGATCCCTACAAAACAGAATAATGCCATTTCTCCAAATGTGTGACTGACAGTTTCTATTGAAGTAAGTCAAACTTTCAGAATGGGTATACTACCCGCGAAGAAGCTACCCCAAGCATTGTCGCAAATATTCATATTTTATGACATCTAGCACCAACGGTTGGTGGAATAATGTGCTCTCTGAGGCATGAAGAGAGTTCGATATGTAAAGAACCTTACAAATTCAATAGTACTATTTTCGTGGACAAGTTTTGTACCCTGTATAGCTTAACACATCGCCTTTTCGACGTAAAACGCAAAAGTAAGTAAAACTCTAAACATTCTCTTCTATCTCGATCTCTGCCAAATACAGATTACTTAATGTTCTAGCTAGGAAAGCTCAACGGTTCATCCAACAACACTTTGTACCACGTAGTTAATGATGCATACTTTTTCTCATGTACCTACTTGTACAAAACCTTTATGTACCTAAATAAATGATAACATAGGTATACCTCATTATTTGGACGTGTCATGTAAAATCTTGAGGTCGTTGCATTGTTATAAAAAACCGGCCAAGTGCGTGTCGGACTACGAAAATCAAGGGTTCCGTAGTTGGGATGAATTTATCACAAAAACAAACATAACATTGTAGTTGAAAAACGTGTTGTCCCATATATCGATATACGTCACAGTCAATTGTCCAACTGCAAATGTAAGTTTGTAATTGTACAAATAAATAGTTTAATGTGATAAATCAAATTAACGATTTTCGGACTTTTTCCTTTACTTGTGCTGTTAAACCTTGCTTCTTGCCAAATTTCATTGTTCTCAAGTCAACGGGAAGTACTCTTTGTTCTCAAGTCACGGGAAGTAACGGTTTTGATTCATTTGCGAGTATCAAAATATGTCAAATAAATCGCCGTATTTTTATTGCATAGCTTAAAAAGCTTGATTGTTGTAGAGTTCAAGGGACCGTAGACTTCTGCCAGGATCGCGGGTTGTTCGAAAGAGATAACGTGGCCCCTGGCACAGGCAACTGAAGGTACACGAGTGGGTTTTAGTCAGTAAAAGTCTGACACGCACTCCCGCTCCGCACAGCACGGGCGAAGTCATTCGATGATATCCAACCCTAAAAAAGAAAAAGGGACCTTGGACTTACGTATTTGATATTTATTTCAACTTGATACCTCCATGCGTTCCCGGGAAAAAGGGACAGACAGACAGATAGACGGACAGACGGACAACAAAGTGATACTATAAGGGTTCCGTTTTTTCGTTTTGAGGTACGGAACCCTAAATTACTAAAAGAAATGGTATTTTTAGGTTACTAATTCTTCTACTTTTCGCATTGTAGCTAAATATAGCATCAAGGTTTTTATTCCCATTTCTGCTCCTAATTGGCTTTACTCCAATACTTTCTCGGTAAAATTAATGGTCTTCATTTCTCTGTGAACCATTTTTTAATGCCAATCAAAATAAGTTTATAGATAAGCATGATTGAAAGTTGTGAGTACTTAAGTTTTTTTTTTGACTGATCTTCTAAAAACTATGATGACCACTTTAAAAATTAAGCCCCTTTTTAAATTTCTGGCCTTTACTCACAGTTAGTCGCAGTAATTAGAGCTGAGGTACCCGACCAAACAGAGGTTTGGTTAAAACTGAGACGAACCGCGCGCGAGTCGAGCAAACGAAGCGGGCGAGTGTTACATCCAAGTTGGTCGTAGTTTTTTAACCGTTTAGTTTTTAGGACTCCAAAATATGAAATATTTGAACCACAAAAATACTCGCAGTGTATGTGTTCATAATATTTGTAGGAGCGCAAAATGGGAATTATTAGAAGTTTAATTTAATACTGCACATGCTATTAACCAATAACTTTGGCTCATTTTTTTGTTAGCTGACAACTTTTAACAAAATTCTTATTTCATTATCAAAATTGGAGACTATTCTGAAGTGTAAGTGAAAGATAACTTTGTGTGATCTCAGTAATGTAAGCGAGAACGCCAGATGTGTTCTCCTATGAAACATTGACTATATGAACATACACAGCTATGTGCTATATATAGGTGTTATGTCCTTTTTCCTTTCAAAGCAGCGTGTTTGATGCAACAAAGATGGAGGAAATATGCTTTATTTTTTGAATTATGGAAAAATTCTTGGAAATATTTTAAAATACACATTCACAGTGTACGAGCTATTCAAAATTATAAGATAAAATAGCAAAGAATACTTATAGAATTTTGAAATATAAAAAATATATTATCATCAAAATCTACAATTCTAGTCTGTCTAGGCACAGATTTTATTATTTCAAATCCTTTTCAATTACTAATATGCTTAATGTTTAAAAAATGTAAGTACGAATCAACATTTCGAAATAATCGGGTCATCGTTTCGAGGTGCATACATTGTTTTGATGACACTGCGCAGTGTTATTACGATTATATAGCTGTAGAATGTAACTTCGGATTCAATCATAGCGGTTTTTTTTTAACAGACGAACATTTAAAGAGAAAATCTTTGAAGAAATAACGCATACTTTAAAAACCTTAACATTTAACTATGTATGTGTTAGAAAATAAATTTTACTTTATTGCTCACCCAAAACACCCTTTTTCAGATTGCAAGAAAGTGAAGAATTACTTTCTACACAGCAACATTTAAGAAAAACCTATGTAAAATTATGTATCTGATAGCATACCCAACTTTACCTCCATCACTGTCGGTAAAAAACAAATGAGTAACTTCGAAACGCACAAGTTTGCGTTGTACAAAATCTGTCAACGATACAAATGTGATTCTACCCGAAATAGACTGATCAGCAGATCGTCAAGTACGAACTGACTTTGTGAGTCAGTGCGCCGGATACGGTCGTTCGGTGGTGTGAAGTAACATAACACTTAGTTATTTTACAAAGAAATGTGTTCTTGTGATTTGTGAGTGAAAGTATATTATTTATAGGAAACTGTGAGTATCTAGAATATGACTGTTTTGTCTGCGAACACAATGTTTCTCAATTAATATAGTAACACTTAGAGAATCTATAAACACATAACAATAAGCATGCATTTGTTTATTAATTTTCTTAAATAATATGGTGTGACTAAATTTGTAATTTAAATTAGTATTATTACACCAAATACATTTACCAACCCGCACTGAGCCTGCATGGAGGATACCCACTCCCTCTCACCAAGAGAATCCCTGGGTTGGACAGGGGCGCAAGACCTTAAAAAAAATTGTTCATTCGGATAGTTATCAGTTTTATGATAGTATCGGGTTAACCGAACTATTTCCATTCTAGCCCCAGCTCTAGCATTGAACGTGTTCAATGCTACGTACATATAACCTCATCCCTTGGGTTCTTTCCTTCTACGCTTGTTGAGTTTAGCCCTCACAAACCTTGCTGACTTTGCAAAAGTTATAATCTGCCGAGTCCAAAAATAATACTGCCGATAAGCTAGTATGTAATAGAAATCTGCCGCTAATTAACGACCGTAAGAAGTATAATATCTTTGTGCTTAGTCAATTTGCTCGATAACGATTTCAATGTAGGTACAGTCGGTCAAAATGTGCTCTCTAAAGGGGGACGCGCCAGGTTGCAGCTTGTTACTGAACAGACAGCTGTGCTGCTGGGGAGTTTGTTGTGCCACTTCTTCTTCCCAGCTAAAGCACTAGGAGGTGGTGAAGGGCGGGCGTTTTATGGGGACTGTCTTCTTTAGTTTTGACGTTCGAAAAGTGTCTCTCAGTCTAATCTGAATAAATCCCTCCTTCCTGGTCTGACCACTCCTATGAAAAAATAACGCACCGTTCTTGAGAAAAACTAACCTAACCTAACTGACACATGACACAAATAGTGCTTGTTTATTTTTCACATTCTGTTTCCATAGATTTTGCACGAAATTTTACACCACAGACAATACACTCGTACAAATTTGGTTATCAATCGCCGATTTTAACGTTTCGTTACGCTGTTTATCTTTTTTGAGGTTAGAAAACTTTTTATTAATTTCTCGAAAAATATGCATTAACTTGTAATAAGATATGGTAGCGTTATAATCAGGGAACCCACCCCTACCATCTTTTACCCTTTTTACCCCAAAACTCCTGCCAAACGATACTAGATTCAACCCCTCCTATTGATTGATATATTATGAAATTGTCTTTATGAACGTATAAATGAAAATTTGAATTTCGCGGCAACGTGACGCTTCCCCCATAAGGCTCCCAGAAAAGGTCAATTGGAATTGTCAATGTTTTGTGTGTTTACTGTCAATCGCTTCAATTGCATTTCACGGTAAAATTGACAGTTACGATTAATCGTTTCGATAAGATTGAAATTCGTTTGCCCGTCATAAAACTATAAGGACTGTTTTGATGCGTTCCTAATTTATGTTTCTGCTAACTCACTTTCTTGGCCGACCGTATGATCTACTATGCAATTAACTAATCATCATAAACAAGAAACCAAAAAAAATTAAACATAGTGCTACATATCATAACTATTGATATTTTAATTGCGTTTCGTATAATTGTTACTTACTTACAAAGGAATAGTTGGAAATATGGGTAGATGTTGTATATACTTAGTTTTTGCTTCAATGAATGTCTAGTCAAGTTAGAATTAAGTGTATGACGACAGTTTTTAAATAAAGGAGAAAATGATGAGCACCTACAGTATTTCCTTTTGTTTGGAAACCACCTAGGTCTAGTCAAATTACGTAAACTCGAAGAGGCCTATCTACGTCCAGCAATGATTGCATTGGGCTGATGATGATGTTGGAACTTATTTAAATCTATCTAAATATTATCATGCAGTCGTTTAAATACAGGGAAATGCCTATATTTTGTACGTCATTACATTGACCCCGTCCACGTAAATTCAATTTCCTCTACCGGGGAAGTTTCTAGTGCACAATTTTGCACCTACTGCCAGCAACTATTTATGTTATCATGAAATTCCTGTTGAAATACTTGAAAAGTCAAAATACAATCATTACAAGGCAGCAATAAAATATGAAAGTTGAGGGTATACACTGTATCTCCTGTTCCTGCACCATTTTCTGCAATTTATAAATGAAGGGGTTAATCAAAAGATTATGTTATATTCGTGGAAATGGTGTGTATGGGGCACCTAATATTAAAGGTACAAATCAATTTTTAAATCCTCCGATTATATTAAGGCCTATCTACAAATTAAAAAAAAAACATGAGCTGTTACAATAGTATTATGAATTGTATCATCTCCAATTAAAAATGCGGTGTGTCCTAACTCTGCTCTACAACTACTGCTCAAATTCCAAAAACAAAATATGCAACTATGTAATTAAAAAAGGAACTTTTAAGGAAAATAGAATTGATTCTAGTAGTTGTTGGAAGCAGTACCTTCCTTACCATCTAATATCTATTCTATGGCTATGAGCCTACAGTATCTGTCTTTAGGTAGGTAGTTTTTAATCCTTCTATTTTTATATATAAACTAGCTTCTGCCCGCTACTTCATCTACTCCAGTTTCTTGTTCCCCCGACCCATCCCGTCGCATCGCATCGCCTGCCCGCGCTATTACTTCGTTTTCGCTTAGAGTTCTTTCAGTCTTATTTTCTTTTGGCTCTGCACCGGATCCTGCTTCCAAATTGATTTAAATTCTAATACAAATTCTTCCTTAAGAATTTGGCTATCAAATTCAAAAACATGTTTTAAAACCCGACTGGTAGTTAGCGCGTTCAAACAAATAAACACACTCTAAGCTTTATTATTAGTTTAGATAAACATTTATTTCTCAACTTTCGCTATTGCACCTAGATACCACTGTTTGTCTCTGCACTAACCAAAGGTGACTGGTCGAAAAGGCTTATGGCATTAAGTCCGCCTCTGTTCATTTATATGCTTAAAGTAATCAATAAATAAGGTTCCTTTTTGTTACTAACTTAACATGTATAAGTAGTGTATATTACGAAAATCATATGGATCCAGGTCTGAGTTAAAGTTTATTTTGGCTATAGTCAGGTAATTACTGCCATGTGACAGTCTATGAAAAGAGGTTTCGCTCTTTTCATTTTCCCATTGTCATGTAATGAAACCTTTCAGTTGAATATATTTTTCTGTATGTTTTAAGTATTAAGAGTGAAATACTACCTTTATTTTATGTGCCATTACCAATATTAGGCGTGTCCCACACACGCAGATGTTCATTTTATTATCGAGATGTATGACAGCAACAAGATACGATCGACATTTAATTTATAGTAATGTCGATTACTTGCCTCGTAGACGAGTACTTTATTTATCTTTTATTAGCTGACCCAACAGTAGTTCTCCTGTGCAAAAGTCTTGAATTCAGACAAAAATTAAATTGAAAAAAAGACGTTCAGCTTGTCCCCTTTTTGTATTTTTTTCTGCAAAATTCCCTATTTTTTTTTTCAATAAAAACCTGATTAGGACTCTTAATAAAAAGCCAAATCGGTTCGAGCAGTTCTCAAGTGATGCGCTTACCTTAAGTAACTGACTAGTTTTTAACGATATAGGTAAAATGTTTCCTTGAATGAAAATAATAACTAGCTCACCGATGAGTCCTCATCATAAGCATACCTCTTTGTGTGTAAAATGTTAAACATGTTGTGTGTTGTTTGGATTTCTATACCCCACTAATAAGTATTATATGCAATGTAATGACGTTTTATTTTCAAATAAAACAAAATTACCTATGAACAGCATTTTATATATGTTGGAAGACGACATTTTAGTAATATGATAGCGATTTCGCGTCATATTTCGACTTGTAATAGGGTATGGTACTGTTTAAGCCTTATGGACTCTCTGTACCGGTACGAGTAAATGAAACAGTTTCGGCGTGTAAGTTCAGTAATTATTTCTAGAAATTATATCGTACATTTCAATTAAATTTGATCCTTGTTCGATGGCTTGTCAGCCAAGAACTGACACCTACAATTGTTTTCTTTTATTCTCAATCTAAATAAATGATTGTCTCGTTATCCAGCCATTTATTCATCAACGTATTCATAAATGCTGTATTCAAGCAAATAGGATATAATCTCTATAGTACTTACCTACTTTAAGTAATTTAAATATTATTCGTAGGGCTGATTTTTCAATAGTCAAATAACTCTTATTTGAGAAATAAATATTGTGGTTTGACATACAATTTTGTATAGAAAATATGTCAAAATGTCAGATTTATTCTTAAGATAAAAGATAACTGACCATTGAAAAATCAGAACTTAATTAAATAAGAAACTTTAAGAACTAAATGCTTTTTGATGTTATTAGAAACTTTTCGATGAGATCTCTATACTACCATCATTTTTCTGTACCTGTGTGAAGAAGCCCATCGATAGCCCATGGTTTATTGTTATTGAATTCAAATAAAATCTAATCAAATCAAAATATTTTCAAGTAACATAAACCTACATGGATACTTATGAAATCAATTATTTCAGATGACCAGTGAAAAAGTAATGAAAGAACGTTGGGACCAGCTGGGTTTACCACCTATGGAATTGGCGGAGTCATCAGAAAATAGTAGTATGTATAAACAAACATACTGTTAAAAAAAAACGTTATTTAACGAGTTATTTACCTAGTACATGAAGTTCCATAATGAAGTAGCCGTCGGTTTATTTATATCCGATTACGATAATTTTCATGCATCATTACAATCTAACAGATACCTAACTCTCTAAACTTTAAACCTTAGCAATTTATTTTACCAACTTCCGTCAGACAATTAAGATCTTCTCTTTGGTAAAAAAACCAGCATAAGCAGGTAACTAGTTTTTTAACACACTAGGAAGAGTTTACAAATTACATGATAAATTATCTAGACCAAAGAATATTCGTCTACTTATTTTTAATTAATATGTTGGTTTTTATGATTATTCATTTGTCTACTTTTCAGGTCGCGTTAATAGTGGACTGTACAAATGTTTGCTCCCCTCAATACACAAACTAGTAATAATGTTATTACTTACAACTTTTGGGGTAGGAACTTACGTCCTGCTATTGAGATTATCAGAGAACTATGGTAAGATAAACATAACTATTTAGAAATTACAAACGTCGACAGTCGACAACAAACAAACAAAGTCGACAACATGGACCTCTAACCTTGTTGTCGACTGAAGTCGTTTATAGGTTTGTTAAAAATAACGGGTCACTTAATGAAGCCGAGAGTTACTTGTAGTGTGTAAATAATTACAATGACATGGGGGTCATTGTAATAAATTTGGAGATATTGAAAGTCACTGCCTCGTTGGTCTAGTGGTCGCAAGAGCTACTGCTGAGCATGAGGTCCTGGGTTCGATTCCCAGGTCGGGTAAAATGTTATTGGGTTTTTCTATCTGGAATTTCTCAGTAGCAGCCCGGAGTCTGGATTTGTGCCCGGTTGATGTGACTTAAACATAACTGGCGAAATGTGGGTTAGGTTAAAAAGGTTAGGCAGAGGTGTACCATAGGTACACCTCTGCCTAACCTTTCTGGGATAGCAGGCGTGATGTTATGTTATGTTATGAAAGTCAACATTTCAATTAAAAAATGAACATAACATAACATCACGCCTTGTTTCCCCGAAGGGTTGGGCAGAGGTGTACCTGTACACCCACATTTCGCCAGTTATGTTTAAGTCCCATGTAATAGGGGGCGAGCCTATTGCCATCAAAAAAATGAACACAACATTTAATACCCCCATGACACGACAACTGTACCGATGCATGCACCCATTAGTGCAATATTTGTCTTGTGTTACATTGCGCGCTACCACAAATCGTTTACCAGCAAATATTTCTGTGCAATGTTACTTAGTTTGGTGTACAGAATGCGTAGTTAACGGCTATGTGATGGGTCTTTTTCCATAATGTTTATTAATTGTTTACAGATTATGCGAGAAAAACTGAAATAGTAATTCTTACAGGGAATAATGAAATTCCTAACGTGACAGTTCACAATATGGATATATTCCTACAGTTAAAAAATGAAACTGCTGATCAAAAGTTACGATCAGAGCCTAAGGCAAAAAGAAAAAAAAGGCACACAACGACTCCAGTTGTTTCTTCAACAGACATGGAAGACACTGTAAATTTGAATGATGAACAATTACAAAAAGCTAGAGAAGTCATATTAAAACACGACGTTTTATGCAATAATGAAGAGAAACAGGAAATCTGCAAAGACTTTGTGACAAAATTAAAAGCGATAGTCCAAAACAATGATGAAAGCAAAACAAAAGAAAATGTTAATATTAAAGCAAAGCAAAATAACGGTTCACCTGCAGATTTAGCCAAACGAGAAGCATTATCAAACTCGAATCTCGATAGTATTCTAGAATCAGTTCCTATGATGCAGTTTGAAGCTAGAGACGCTAGCCCATATACTAATGCAATGTTACTGCCTCATTCAAATTCAATTTCAACTCAGCATCTTACAGACACATGTCTATTGGCACGTTTACTAAAACAAAATTACCCTCGCGCAAAAGGTTAATATGATAAAAGTATTTTTTAATCTACTGTCACTCTCGACAAACTTCTTACCTACTTTATTATTTTACAGGAATTTATGACCCGTCTCCCGCATACTTAGCACCGCATTATGAGCACCCGTTATTGCCTCAGAGCAGGTACGGGAACTATTTTATCCAAATATAAATTTCTTCATTATTTGTTTAGCACTTTTTAATTCAGAGATGTTTATCTACTTTACTTAATGTTGTAGGTATTCCTCACCTGATATGCACGCTCCGTATCTTCAAGAACGCGATACAGACTTGCAGAGACATAAAATACATCCCCAAGACGTTGATATATTTATGAGCTTGTTGACGTCAAGGTAAGTGTTGAGTGTGCATTCAATAAATCCGAATAAACGTATTTTGCAGGAGTGTTATTTTGTATTAGTTTTTAGCGTATGTTGTTTCCTTAAAGGGAGAACATTAGGGAAAAGATGAAGTGTGTGTTCACTTTTTCATATAAATGTAGCTACAAAACGGTACAGAGAAGGGCTTTTTGCTGAAATCCAAGCCAATACCTTTCTACTAAAAGCACAAGTATATTTCACTCTCGAGTACAACTCCCGTTAATCTATCTATTGCAACATTTAAAATATACTATAGATTAGATAATTTAACTTCTTTTCACAGGTCAGAACCACCAGCCACCCCACGTTCCTCCAATTCATCACGGGAAACATCATGTCCACCAGGTACGCTTTCCTGCCTGGGTGGAGACGCTTGCGTAGAAGAAAAGCAATGGTGTGATGGCAACGTTGACTGCATAGATGTCAGTGATGAAGCAAGATGTACCTGCAAAGCTAGGGTCGATAAATCTCGTCTCTGCGATGGATACTTTGATTGTCCTTTTGGAGAAGATGAAATGGGATGCTATGGTAAAAAATATTTGAATTCAGTACATTCGATAATAGGTCTCTAATTTAGCATTATTGGGTTTCGGTTCACAATTTATGATTGCCATCAGTTACATAAGAGTTCGCTAACCGCAGTATTGCACGGTATTAGGAAAAGTTTTCTTTTAATATTCATTTCAGGTTGCAGCGAAACTATGTTCAGCTGTGAAGACTTGGATATGAACGCCCGGAGCACATGCTTCACCAAAGAGCAGAGATGTAACAATGTCGTCGACTGTCCAAACCACAAAGATGAGGTTGAATGCAACATGCTAGCCCCGAGTCTTCTTAAGAAACCAGTAAGTTTAAATAGTATTTCGTTGCATTAAGAAAAACGTACACACTAGTCTATACCCAATATTTACATTGAGTGAGGATTAGAATTATTCCGATGCTATTTATTAAGCCATATTATGTGTTGACACGACTATTTCAGTTTGTAACATCTCAACAACTGTTGTATTCGTACACAACATTACGTATTTCGCGTTTCAATGCGCACACATCAAAACTGTATATGACGGACACACCAATTTCACTTCACTTTCTGGGCACAATATGGCATCAGACTCCGTTATATTCGAATCTATCGATGCCGTCGAGAAATAAACATTACTTCACAGCACTACCGTTCCAAAAACGAATATGGAAAAAAGATATAAATACGCCCACTTACTTATTTGACATCCGTTATTTTAAAGCTTTTGTCTGTTGTTTGAGTTTTCAAACAAAAATGCTGACAACAGAATAATAGAGTTAAATTAACAATAAAACTGGGATTCGATTAAAATTATTATTTTTGAAAACAATGGTTCATTATCATAACGATGTTCACCATACGATAAAATTATTTTTTCTTTTCTTTTTCCTTTGAATAAATTGGCTTGACTGCCTCGTTGGACTAGAAATTGCAATCGCGACTGCTGAGCGAGAGGTTCAGGGTTAGATTCCCAGGTCGGGCAAAGTGTTATTGGGATTTTCGGTCAGGAACTTCTCAATAACAGTCTAGGTTTGTTCCCGGTTGATGGCAATATGTCCCCTATTACATGGGACTTAAACATAACTAGCAAAATGTGGGTGTACTATAGGTACACCTCTGCCTGACTCGTGGAGGAAAACAGTCGTAATGTAATGTTGTTTTATATTAAAAAAATGGTTATGTTTATTTTCAGTTGTTTGCCATTTCGAATACTGAAGGCTTTCTTCATAGAAATTTCAAAGGAGACTGGTTCGCGGTGTGCAAGAATCCGTACATGTGGGCCCATGATGCCTGTCGAAGAGAAACGGGGCTCATAATCAGGTATAATATTGTATATTTTAAGGCTTTGTGTTCTAATGTTATAGTTTAAGGAAAAAAAAAACTCGTAGTCATTTGTATTCAAAAGCAGATTTTATTTTGTGTTTCTTATTCGGTCACATATTAGATGCTTTTAAATGATATCTTTTCTTGCATCTAGGCCTCCCCTCATCCAGATAGTCTCAATAGATCCAATGATGAAGGTCGACTACCTGAACACGGGTCCCGGTGGGTTGATACAAACAAGTGACACTTGCATGAACTCTTCGGCTGTCTACGTCATGTGTCCGGACTTGTTATGTGGAACGAGAGTGCAGTCCACGTCACAGCTACTTAGAGAGGTAATGTGCTCAAGTAGAATTGAATTCTGCTAGAAAATAGTGTTAGCTTCACGAGCCATTTTCGGTAATGAAAATACGTGGATGAAAATAGAATTTATTTTGTCCAATAATGCCTTAATCCATTTTCTGACGGTCGCAAAAGTGATACTTTTGGTTCCAAAAATAGAAAAAAAAAATCGCCGTATCTTTAATTCACTCTGTATCAACAAGTGAATCAAATATCTCACAAAAGACTTCGATCATTTTATCAAACATTTTTATTTATAGAACGCTGCGATCGAGAATCGTTTGTTTGGGCGTAACAAAAGATTTCTTATGAAAAACCATCCGTATCCTTTGATGTTTTACGGCAATCGCTTGAAAAGGGATGTCGACGAGACCAGAACTGAGACCAATTACGAAATTAAATTCGATAGATCGAAGAGGGATTTCTTTGATACAATGAGGAACAAAAGGACTGAAAGTAGGGTGGTGGGGGGAAAACCTAGCCAACCAGCAGCCTGGCCTTGGATGGTTGCTTTGTACAGGAATGGCATGTTCCATTGCGGTGGTGTCATTATAACTCATAGTTGGGTGGTGTCAGCCGCACATTGTGTCCATAAGTGAGTAAACATTTAATATTTTCTTGCTTTAGACTAAAAAGGTAAGCTGAATTTGTTTGCACAAAATATGTCGACCTGACGAAATAAAATAACTTCGTCCCGCAATTTTTTCATTCTAAATTTTCCATTTACATAATTATATTAAATATTTATCTAAGCCTTTAGCGTTAAATTTTCTGTTTACAATTGAAAACCAATTCACAGATTCTGGGACCATTACTATGAAGTACAAGTGGGAATGCTTCGTCGCTTTTCGTTCTCCCCACAAGAACAAAGTCACAAAGTAACGCACGTCATAGTCAATCCACATTACAGTCAGACTGACATGAAAAACGATCTGTCACTTTTGAAAGTGGAACCCGCCATGCAGTTTAGTCGTTGGGTTCGACCAATATGTTTACCACAACCCGATACGGCTGGACCTGATTGGCTTTGGGGACCCTCTCCTGGCACAATATGTACATCCGTTGGTTGGGGATCTACTACAGAGCACGGACCCGATCGTAAGTAATTACTTTTAATTCATATCATTTAAGCAATCTTAAAGCAAAATAATTATACTTTATTTATTAAAAGCATGTGATCCCATTGAAATATTTTATTTCAAAAAAATTAAAATACTTCATATCGTTAGTTATTCCTTAATGTTTAAGCCGACCACATGCGAGAAGTAGAAGTGCCTATTTGGGCAAGCTGTAAACACCAAGAAGATCGGGCTGGCAACGAGATATGCGCAGGTTTAGTCGAAGGTGGCAGAGATGCGTGCCAGGTACAAATCATTCTCATACTAGTTAAGGTTTTTTTTTTCACAAGTGATTAACACTGTCTCTATCAATTTCTCTACCGTTATGATTAATATTTTAAGCGACTTGCCTCTACAAACAAAAAAGATACGTAAATGTCATGATTGGGTTTTTTTACACACACGAATTAAATATTTATATATTATTAAATCATAAATAACAAAACACAACATCACGCCTCGACTCCTTGAAGGGTAAGGCAGAGGTAGCTAATAGAAAACCCACATTCAAATCATAGATAACCTTTGGATTACTCATCTACGTAAATGAAAGCCTACAGACGACACGTTTGATTATTACAGGGTGATAGTGGAGGACCGCTTTTATGCAGAAACCCTTTGAATTCTCAACAATGGTACATGGCAGGGATCGTAAGTCATGGAGACGGGTGCGCTCGTAAAGATGAGCCTGGTGTTTATACTCGAGTCAGCCTCTTCGTGAAATGGATTAAATTTCATATATGTGAGTAGAATTTCGAAAACATATTTTCTTCATATTTTTTTTAATGACACCTTAATTTCAATATCTTTGACATTATGTTTTGTTTCAGTGTCCAAGAATTTGCCTCAATTTCAACCGAAACAAGAGTGCCCTGGATTCAAATGTGAAACAGGAATTTCAAAATGTCTTCCAATCAAAAGAAAATGTGACAAGATAGTGGATTGCCTAGATGGCGAAGATGAAACAAAATGTAAATACACTAGATCAGTTGCCACTCTTGCAGATAGTATATTTGTAGACCCAAAAAGTTCATTAGCAGAACTACTTGAATCAAAGGAAGTACATACAGAATCAACCTTAACATCTAGCAGTGTCAAAAATCAAGAAGATACCACACCAGCTAAGATGGTTTCGGATGACGAAATGTCAACAGAAAATGAAGAAATTGTTACTTCAACCGATAGTATTAGAACGAGTGATAGAAAAAGTGAATACTTTGATCAACAGTCAGAAGAATCGACTCATGCCGAAAAACTAGATTTTAAACCCGAGGAAAATACTCCACAGTCAAAAGAGTCGATTGATGCCGAAAAACTAGACTTCAAACATGAAAAAAATCCAATTGATAAACCACAATCAAAGGAATCGAATGATGCTGAAACCCTAGGCTTCAATCATAAGGAACATTTTAGTGATAATCCACAGTCGAAAGAATCGATAGATGCCGAACAACAAGATGTTACAAATGAGGAAAATCGTAGTGATTATCCACGGTCTAAAGAATCGATTGAAGCCAAAAACTCTGACTTAAAACATGAGGAAAATGCAATGAATCGTTCTCAGTCCAAAGAATTGATTGCTGCCGCAACACCAGACTTTGAACATAAGGAAAATCCTACTGATCATCCACAGCCAAAAGAATCAACTAATGCCAAAAAGCCAGACTTAAAACATGAGCAAAATCCAATTAATAATACACCGTTGAAAAATTCAACTGATACCAAAACACCGGACTTCGAACATGCATCAACTCTTGAAATATTAAATGATGAAAGCCAAGAGAACATTTCCATTTCTGAAGAGACTGCGACAGCTGATCCAAAAAGTGCAACCAGTACAGAGACCACTTCCCCAAGTCGCGGTGATGCGGAAATGATAACAATGGATTTTTCAGTAGAATCTCTTGAATCTGGTTCGTCAGTATTAGAACGCATAAAAGAAACAACAACGGAAAGACAACTAACTGAACAAGAAAATATAAATAGCGATTCTGATGATGATACGAATAAAACAGAAAACTTATTTGGAAATAAATTAGAAACCTCAACGTCTGCCTTTACACATAACGAGATTATAGAATCCATAGAAAAAGATGAACCAACGACTCCTTTAAACCGTCTAGAAAATCTTACAGATAGCAATCTCAACAACAAAGCTGAAAATAAATCAGGACTTGTTATAGAACTACTTCCAAACTTAAATTCAACTGTAACTGATCAGGAAGGCGTAGAAACTAAACCTATAATAAATGACGATAAAAATGCTACCATCAGTCATTTTCCTGAGGCTCAATCAGCCGAAAAACTGCTAGATTTCGATGATAAGCCAGATACGCTTAATCAAATAGAAGACATTGTTTTCTCTGAGCTTGAGCCAGCTAAAATAAGGCGTAAGCATCGTATTCCCAACGAATTTGAATGCCGACGGTAAGTTAGAGTGACACATAAATATCGATCACAATTCTATTGTGGGTTGTTTCTAATCGTTTAAAAAAGACACTTGATTTTATAATAGTATACAACGTATTTTTTCAGTATTGAACAAACCATACCTTACCAACACCGTTGTGACCGTAAAGCGGATTGTGAAGATGGCACTGATGAGCTGGACTGTACATGCACTGACTTCTTATTTACATTCGACGAAAAACTTATATGTGACGGAATTATAGACTGCGCAGATGGTCAAGACGAATCCGACTGTTGTAAGTATTTTAAAGAAAACCAATTAAATAAAATAGAATCTATATCGAAAACATGACGATCAGTCGTGCCAGTTTTAGTGAAACGACTACTAAAATTTTCATCACATAATCTCATCTTTTAGTTAGTTGCCCAGAAGACCATTTCCTGTGCCAACGAAGTCGAATTTGCTTACCCGAGAAACATGTGTGCGATGGAAAACCTGAATGTCCACAAGGGGAAGATGAACTAAACTGCTGTGAGTATTCTATTATTAAATTATTTAGCAGGTATAACTCTGGTATTATACCTAATTCATCACCTAAAGGTGATGAATAAGGTATAATACCAGAGTATAATAATAACATACATTTGACGTGTGTAGTAACGAGTAAAAAAACAGATAATGTACACACATGCTATGCTAGCGCTAATTACCTAATGTATTTCAGTTGCATTAACAAACGGCAAAGAAATTGAATTTGACTTGGATAACAGACCGATTGTAAACCTAGAAGGATACGTGACGAAAAAACACTTCAACGATTGGCATGTGGTTTGTGATGATAAACTATCGTTTGAACAGCAGGAACAAGCAGCTACACATATTTGCCGCTATTTAGGATTCAGGTAAGAAATGCTTTTTTTCGATTAATTTTACAAAATAATAAAAGTAGTACTCATAGAACGATCTCTATTCTAGTATACTTTTTTATATTATAAATAAAACGAATGATTCAAAAGAAATAAATAAGTAAACAATAACTTAAATATTATTAAATTATAACATTTTCAAAATCTGTATATTACAGTCTTGTTTACCACATTTTATTCAATGTACTTATACAAAGTTCACTTGCAGCTCCGCAAATAGGTACAATGTGAAATACATAAACCTCAAAGACGATGAAAGCGCGGAACGAAGTTTAGACAACAGAAGGAACCGACGAGACGCTTTGGAACGAGTTCCTATACACTTCGCCTACAGGCAAGAAAGTGGAGAAAACGATACAGCTCGACATACTATTATAAAAGATGCTCAAGTAATAAAAGAACAATGTTTACCGAACATTACAAAAACATGCAAATCCTTGTATGTTTTCTGTGACAATTCTCTCTTTAATAACTTCGATGATTCTGATAATATGTTCTTGAGAGAAACAGAATCGGTTAGTAATCACACATGGCCTTGGATTGCTAAGGTGTTTATTGAAGGAGACTATAGGTGCACTGGAGTTCTAGTCAACTTAACTTGGGTGTTAGTTAGTGATTCATGCCTCTGGGATTCTACGTAAGTGTATTCTTAGAGTCAATAATGAAAATGTTTCTTCCTCGATTTCTTGAAAACTTTAATTAAAATACCGTTTCAGACTATCTCATCACTACATAACAGTTGTACTTGGATCTCATAGAACTTTAGGAGGTATGAACGGTTTGCACGAACAAGTTTATAAAGTAGATTCCAAGAAGGATGTTTATCGCAGTAAAGCGACGTTATTGCACTTAAGGGAACCAGCACATTACTCAAATGTCGTAAAGCCAATGGTGGTTGCTTCTTCGTAAGTATTTGCAAAAATCCACTTTTAGTGTTTAAATACTTCTAAATGATTAATATCCATTCAGTACTTATTATTTCAGCTATTCCTTAGAGCAGAAATCAACTTGTGTAGCCGTTGGTCAAGATAACAAAGATAATACAATAAGCGTTTTCCTAGAAGAAACTAGTGAAAACTGTCATCCCAGCAATCGATGCTTCAAACGAAAATCAAGTGAAAATATTTGTCCAGTAAGTACTATGACATGAAATGATAAACTTAACCATTCGCACTATTAAAAGAAAACACGATAACAACACCTTATAATAATGTACTATCCTATTGAATGACCATGTAGATCAATTATATTACCTGAATAAAATATTATACTAAAGTCTCCTCTCTTGTTACGAGTAGCTCGATGTCACATCTCATCGTCACTGGGCTGGCATAGTGAGTTGTCACACCGAACAGGGCTGGTACCCTGCAGCCACATTCGTCGACGGTAGAGGTGAATGTGGACTTGGAGACCACATTAATGCTACGGACATAGAAAACCTCAAAAATGAAATAAAGTATCATTATGGTAAGTCAAAAGCTGATAAAATCGTAGTTTTGAAATCCAATGGTACGTGTTAATGATCAATGTTCTTGAATCTTCATTAAGAAAATAAATATCAAATACAAATAATTATTATGGAATCTGTTTCATAGAAATCTTTCTAGAATTTTTGAGGGCTGTAAATACAAATATGGGTCAACATAAATCGCAATCAACCTTTTTCCAAAAAAAAACTTGCAACTCAATTTTAGGTCGTCATCAACTTTTATCTTCATTTTTGACTATTTCAGGTAAAAAAACATTGCCAGCCCTAATAGACAAGGACTACGGCGACGACTGCGCAGGCATCCGTTGTGGTCGAGGGCGGTGCGTTCCTTTGCTTCAAGTTTGTAATGGTGTCAGAGATTGTGAAGATGGCAATGACGAAGCGGAAGGAGCCTGTGACAAGAAGAATAAAATGTGTGACAGCGATCCTTACCACAAAGGATGCGGTTAGTATCAACATTAGCTTTATAAAAAATAGCATTTATTTTAATTTGTTCTAAAATCAGTCTATAGTCTGTAGTGGTAGGCGTCACAGATCTTTGAATTATTGGTTCAATGTCAAACATACCAATGATCTCAAAATCTCTTCTTCATCGAGCAGTGGTGATGAAATAAAATAATGGAATTAGTTTCAGAGTGTGCGATGGCAATCCAAATTGAGTTTGCCCAGAATTTCGCACCTTCGGTCATCATGATGGACAATGGACAAATTTCATTTATCAATTATTAGAATGATGTTACCAAGTCATGATCTCTCATCATTTGCCACGCAGCCTGCGCATGCTTGCAATGTTATGCTCTATTGGCAAACAGTAATGCCAATAACTTTTGTGTTTTGATTTCCGAGACAACTTCACTAAACGAAGTTTTATATGAATTTGTATTTGCTAGTATTCATGTTTTATTTTTATTCAATTCCCGAACACTTTTATTTATAACAATCTAGTTTAAATATGACACATACTTTATTTCTAAAAATCTTCATCGTAACATTACTGAGTAATAGTTCTAAATAATCTCTCATTTACACGTTTTATGTAACTAAATTATCATGATATATTATACGTTTATCATTATATATATTATACTAAATTATCATGATGTATTATACGTTTTTATGTTCAGTCCATATATCAATCTCAGTTGGTGAATGACATTTCATTTTTTTGTCGTTAAAAATGGGTGGGTATATCGGATCTCAATTGGGAATATCATATTTTACAGGTGTTAAAGGGTCAGCTCGCTTCAATAGGCAGCAACGATTTTTCATTACGTGTTTCATTTAATCATTCATGGCCGAAAACATTTAATCGACACGTAATTTTGTGATAACCGTGTCATTGAACTGAACTAAATTAGCAGTTAGTCATAACACCACAACCGCATTATTAGTTGCAAGCATTAAAAAGGAGTAGTGGGACTCATCATATTAAAAAAAAATTCTTCAGTCATTTTTTGTCTTGGTCTGGCAGTTTGAGTAATTTATGCGGCCAACACAAATGTCATTTATTTTGTGTTGTCTGACTGAAATCTTTGTGGTTCTTTCCTCAAGGATATGACCAAGATAATGTGTATAATAGACTGTGACTGTGTGCGTTTGTTCCGGCCTTTCTTCTCAGTATAGTCAGATAGGAAAGGCCGATCTGATCCAGTTTTTAAAATATTATTGACGTGTAGAAGTGTAACCTAGAAATAAAATCATTTAACCATTTTTACTGTAGGCTCATGACCAACACTGAAATCGCGTTAAAAAATCTGCTGCTTCATTTTATGGTGTATTGAATGATGATTTTGGGTGGCGTAATGATTTTTCTTTACAAGGAGTAATTGGAATCACTGAAAACCTCTTAATGTATAGCAAAGTCATTACGCCACCCAAAATCTTCCGCAGATGTTGAGTGTAGACACTGTGTGTTAACTCAGTGAATTTCGCTTTCTTTGATGTAAATCATGTTTATGTTTTAAGTTTTGTGTGTGTCGTGTGTCTATGTTTTACAAAAAATATTTTGGCTTTGGCTTTAATTATACTTACTCTAAATAATTTCGTTACAGACTGCTCAGTGGGCCAAATGAAATGTCGAAACGGTAAATGCATATCAAAAGAACTATTCCGGGATGGTAACAATGATTGTGGGGATGGTACTGATGAGCCAGGCGAGACCATTTGTAAGGACTATTTGGCAACCGTGATGCCTTCGAGATTGTGTGATGGAATACTTCACTGTCATGATAGGAGTGATGAAGACCCGGCGTTCTGCAAATGTTTTGCGAAAAGGAACTATAAGTAAGGGATGTCTTCTGATATTTTCATTGTTGTAGATTACTTATAGATTTCCTCTTTGCGAGGCGATGAAAAACTAAATAGTGTTAGTCCAAACTGAGCATTATCAGTTTCGTTTACGTTACTATCGGGGCACACTTGGCGTGAGGTCAAGTGTCCTATTATTTGCGGAACAGCACCATATATTTATATTTGCACTCCAGGTTCAAATAGTCTATAATTCCCAATATTATAAGTTATAAGGTATGGGGTTCGGATAAAATAATTAGTACATGGATTAATAATATTGTACTAGAAATAGAAAAATACGACTTTTAATCTTTTTGTTTTGTAAAACAAAATGTTTTTTTTTTGCAAAACTTTTACGTATATAACTTTTGCTGGGACGTGATTTAGGTTCTATAGTGAGGTGAAATAAAATGTTTCTTCAGTTTTACGAAATGATTTAATAATAAAGTTACTAAGACTAAACACAGGCAGCGGCTTGTACTTGTAACCAACTGCCCGTCGTCGATTTATGTCTACAATCTTGGCAGACGTGTGACGTCATAGGCACTTCAGTTCACAAGGTTGTGCATGTGTGGGTTACATACCACTACAAACGTTTTCCTTTTTAATTTAAGGTGTGGTTCAAAATCTGACGTGGATCACTGCGTGGCGCCGGACACGGTGTGTGATGGAGTTCGGGATTGTCCTAACGGAGAAGACGAACAGACTTGCATGGCGCTGAACGCTCCACATGGAACGCCGTAAGTTTATTCAGAAATTGAAACATCCCTCTATTCCGAAATTTTAGTTACGTATCACATCATAGCAAAGCTTCTTTCTAATTATAAGAATATCCTTAAATAATAAAGTCAGGGTAATTAACTGTTTGCATACTTATGCATCACTTTTTCATAAAACTGTCAAAGAATGACATTGTTTTGATTATACGGACGATTCAGTTTTTAGTTAATTTGCTTAGCAATTATTTCAGAGAAGAATTCACTAACAGAATTTTCAAAATTTGTTGAGTTGAGATGTTTTTCTTTTACTAGACATGAATCATCTTCTACCAGTTATTAAATCGTATGAATTGCCTGTGTTGGGGTTATGTTTTGTGATTAAAAAAATATTGTTTTTTTACAGTTACGGGACGGGACAAATAATAGTCCGTTCCCATGGCGTCTGGCATTCCAAATGCTACGCCTCTCAAAACCATACCAAGTCAGAATTAGAAGCCATTTGTTCTGAATTAGGGTTCCTCAGCGGCCATGCAACGCAAATCAAAGAAATGAAAAATTTCGTAGTGCACCCTCATAATAATTTAGTTTTAGACCCTTTCAACGAAATTATTCTCAATAATAATACGGTCATAAAAATGAGAAATAATCACGAGCCTTTAGCGAAGGCTGTGTTTGATGAAGAATTGCAGAATTGTTACCCAGTTTTTATAGAATGCCGTTAATTCGATATTTTAATGTATTTATTTTATTTATTGATATTTACATCAATATTCTTGAGATTAAGTTTTTTTATGAATAAACGTTTTATTTTTAAGTCGTTGTTTCTTTATTACTTCGTGGTAATAATTGAAAGATATTTTCAGTGTGACCTTCGTCACCCGTAGTAGACTTCATCACCTTCGTTACCCATAGTAGGTCGTGTTTTCAAAGGAAGCAAGAAAAAAAGAAACAGACAACGCACCCTTGTGGATGAAAAGCTAGAAAAATACCTAGTAGCTGCGAGTTTCCCCCGATAGATGGCGTACGAAATAAGCGCCATCTTGCGGTATAACTTGCAAGCAGAAAACTTGGTAGACAACGCAACTTGAATCAAATTACATTTAAGTCGTAGGAACTTCAACTCGACGCAGTTGCATTAATTTATAATAGATGGCGCTGTTTTATAAATTCAAAATGAAATCACTTAAATGGTCATTACTAAACCTAAACTAATTATTTTACTTACAAAACTTATCGTTTACATGATTGATATTCATATTTCATCATAACTAGGTACTTACCTAATTCTCCGGTGCAATGAAATAGCTAATGAGTCATACTAATAACGATGAAAGGTTTCAATTTCAAACTTCCATTTATCAATACTTTTATATTCATATCTTATTATCATAATAAATTAGTAATATGGCTATGTGGTCACTCATAATCTGACATCCAAAATTTATCAGGGCACGATCACCAATAAATTTTCAAAAGTTAATCAACTTAACAATATCTGAGTCAGAATAACCATTTGTGGGCATTTATATAGTCACAACTTATGATTTATTTGCATTTTACATGATCCAAACTATGCATAAAACTGTAAAAACTGTAGGTAAACGATCAGAGATAGAATTTAAATGTTTATAAAATAGCAATAATTTTTATTTTTATCGATTTTAAATCCATTCTCCTTTTATTTATTTGAGTAAACCAGTACATTCGTTAAATGCTTAAATTCTATAAGTATTGCCAAATTTAATTATGCGTTTTGTAAGCATGTCCCTATATTATTATTTAATAACCACTGAATACGATAGATACATAAAAACAATGTCTCTGGTGTCTGAAATAGGTTCTCAAATAATTATTTACAAATTATATTTTCATACTTTTATTTTCTCAACATGTTATTTGACCACAAATAGATTAATAGCAATCCGACTCACTCTTTCTATGCACTGTTTATTAAATCTTCGGAACAAAAGCCTTTAGCTGCACACTTAACAAGACAACATGCTAGAAAAAATACAACATTTCAATTGTACCGTTAAATCAAAAAATCTTTCCGATTAATGAACTAGGAAGTTGGTAGAAAAAGGTATCAAAGGTATCAAAAAAATCTAACATTTATGCTTTATTAACGTTTAAGACAAACGTAACTACATAATTAATTTTTAGTCGAAATTGACAGTGGCAAATAATATAATAGAGCAATTTATTCAACAAACACGAGGGTCAAGTGTGTCACCTCAAAAAATTTCAATTTAATTCAAGTTCTGGTCATTATGCGGTTGTGACTCATTTATTTAAAGTTCACATTCAAAAGAAACGGGAAGAAAAAGTCAAGAATTAACATAACGTGTGTTAGATTAATTCAAATCATTGCAATTTGGTCAGTAAAGAAAAAAAAAAGAAATTCTGTGCTATGTGTACAAAAAAACATGGAAAAATTAAGATGTAGGAAAGTTAGCCTTTTTGCTGACATTGGAGTTAGATCTTGTAACCAGAATGTTTAAAAACATAGAACTTGATAATATTGACACATTATCGAACCTAAAACCTAAAGTGGATATCCGAGTAATTTAGTCTTTGGTTTTACTATAGACAATCAAAACAAATACACAATATTAAAGGAAAAGCGAAAGAGTAGCCCGCGAAATAAGAAATATGTATTTACAGAATTATAATAATTAGAATCAGATATACAACTATAATCCTCAAATGTCAAGATTTCATGAAATAGTCAGCCAATAGTGTTCCTGGTCTTAAAGAGTTAAATTGATGACTTAAATTATGATGACGGTTGTGAATTGTGCTTTTATCAACATACAAGCAAATTGAAAAACGTTAGAAAATTTGAATTAAAAGTGAATTTCAGTCTAGGAAAAGACTCTAAAATTGATTCGTTTGAATTTCAAGTTGATTATGATTCTGTTCAAAAATATATATTCATCTTTATTAACACAAAATTCGGTTATTCACAAATTAGCATTATGGGACCAATGACAACTAGTAAGTGTACCTACTCCCCATGACTATTCACGTTAATGGACTTACAATATTTATGGACCATGAATATATTAATTTGGACAGACCACTTGGTCACGTAGTTCTACAAGTCTAAATGAAACCATAATTAACATGGTAGGTATGTAATAAAAGAATAAAACTGTAGCTACAACGAGTCGACGCCATAGAGTCTGCCCGCAATGGTGACACCAATATTTCAATTTAGGCCATTTAACTCAGAATACATTAATGATAAGACATTTTGTTAATTCAAATTACTTTTGGGAATTATTTCGAGCGGGCTCAAATATTTAACATAATATTATACACACTCCGTAAAGATGATAAATGAATAAGAGATTTACAATAAAACGTAAGCTTACATGTATTGCAGGATCATTGAATAAGGAGGTATAAATTTTAACAATGTCCATTGTATTATAATTTTGGTTGTAAATCAGATTTTTTTATGCGTTTCTTTAATTTGCGCCGACCGATTTATTTTTGCACTAGCGTTCCGCTGGACAGCTTTGACAGCCTCCGTATTTACTGCCTCGACACATGCAAACTTTAGTCTTTTTATTTTAGTTTGATTTCGTTAATAATTTTTCCGCAGGTGTCTGCAGCATCCAAATCCAAATGCAAAGCAATATCTTAATTGACCTTTTCATGTAGTTTTTTTATTATTATTAATAAAGAGTGTATCGGTATCGGATACTTTTAATGCCTGAGTCCAAATCTTATCCCTGTATTATAAACATCAAGGCATAATCTGATGTTCGATCAGAAGTTACTTACAGGCCGATCTCTGTTGGTATTATAATGTTAAACGGGTATAAATAATGATTCAGTAAAAATGGTATAAAATTGATCATATGTTGTGGTGTCATTTACTTTGGCGAATTTATTTGGGTATCGATCAGCCGTTCTCATTACTCGTTTAAAAGAGTCACACACAGAGTTGCCTTGACTCGAGAGGTTGGTTCTTGGATCTGCAATTTATTGAGCGATTTATCACAGAGCGCTCTCTTCCGAGCCGAAAGTTCAAACGGTCAATTTTCTTAGACGATAATAATTAAGGTTGGTAGTTTGTTGTTGAATATAATTATGGTCACATAATGAAAGGCAAAATAAAAGGTATCGCAGAAGTTCGAGCTCCCACTTGTTTGAATGCTGATTTTGGCGAGCATAACGGAACTGTTTGTGGCCACAAAAAATATCCTTCAGCCCTCAATTCTGTCTTAAGTGATACGCGAATGCGTTGACTTTTTGCGCTCCAAGGCTCTTTCGGATCCCAAGGTTTGTTGAAGTGGAACCAGTGGGTTTTTATTTCACGCACGTAGGTAACTGTTTTACTGATGGTTATCGCCAAAAATAACCTTTAATTACCGTGTAGTTTGAGCCACCCTGACCTTTCACACAGTTACTTGCAGACGCTGCCTCCATATGTAGCTGTATGTACGGATTAGACTTGACAAGCCTTTCGCCTCGTACTGAGAACAAAAAAGAGATCATTATCTGCAAAAAGTTTAAATTATTTTATAAGTTATTGCTTTAATCTATGATTAAATTTTCATAATAAAGCAACTGAAGGCCCTTTGTTTTATTAAACAAAGGGCCTTAATATTTTACACGTCCAGAAAAATTACAATCCATTATATTATAGGTTTGCTGTGCCCGCGACTTCATTCGCGTGCATGTCGGAAAACAATAATATGACGCATAAAGATGCCTCAAAGAATCTTCAGTTTTTCTTCAAAAGATTCGGGAGAGAACCGAGTGAAGATTTTAATGAAATTAGACCTCTAGAGAGAAATACAGAAACAAATATTCCAAGGCCCAAGTCCACACTACTGAACTCCAGAACAGCATATATCTACGAAGCTACTTTATTTCCGACAATTTAATTCATAAAATTTCAATTTAGTTCAATAACTTAGTAGTAATGAACGAGTGAGTGTCACTCTGCTGCGGAAAGTCTTAACACCTCAATTCAGAAAATGACGACCTTTTTCTTAACGCCATCTATCCATTACTTAAACAAATGTATAGGACTCGCTCTTCATACAGTTAACTTTTTTAATTAAACTGAACCCATTTTTTTTTTTAAGTTGTTATTATTATGTTAATAAATAGTTATCTAACATTGCATTCTCTGATCGATCACTCAGAAGTTCAGAACCAACATCAATTATGAATATTTTACGTTGTCATCACTTTTTATTAGAAATTCTTTTAGCTCCACTAATCAACCACCAGTGTAAAGCGATTTTTGTAACATTATAATCATTACCATTAACTTCAACATAACACAGGTACCTTTGTGACATGTTATACAATATTGTTATCACATATCTTCGTTAATACCATTTGGCGTCAATAAATGTCATCAGCTGTATGTGTAATGAAAAGTTATTTTTGAACACTTTAAATTGATTGTATTTTTTGATAGACTGAAGCGATTGCAATGAAACAAAAACTTAATTACTCCGAGTTATACACAATATTTCACATAAAAATAACCATATTGGTTTCGTACTTTTCACGTGAAACTTGATCTAATTAATCTCTCACATCTAAACAGACAAACAGACGAAAATTCTAAAAACGGTAGAAATGGCAGCTGTCGGTTATTAACCTTTAACACACCAACTGTTTTTAAACGCCACGTCTACAGATTCATTATAAGTATTGATTCAAATCATTGAATTAAGAAGAAGCAAATACAGTTACATGTTTTCTCTATATATAAATCATTTTAACACTCTCCCAATAAATCTGTCACAATGTCCAATCTATAAGAAGCATAACACTACATACGGTCAGTTCATGAATTATGCGACACATCGATTACAAAACGGAACACAGTATCAATTCAGTGGCGGCCGCCTTTGAAATTCTGCCACTTACTGGACGATATGCATTACTCCTTCTCATGTTTACGCCTTTCTGTTTCGTAATTAATAACGATATCATTTCTGTTTCATTTCTTCCTTACTGATGGACAAAGAGTGTTATACTGTTCTTTTAATTCTTCTCATTGTTTTTATGTCAACTCAAACTACTCACACCTTCGACATCTGATCAAAGTATATTGACTATTTTAATCAGCACTGCCAAGCCCACTTTATCTATTGACATATCCATATATAACGACTGTGATTGATTTATGTTATCTTTAATTTGGCGTTTTACGAATTTATAACGTATATCTATACAATTATACTAAGGTGTGAGCAAAATTAGGCACAAAACAATGTTGCACAAAATATCGTGAACGCGGAAGACTCTACAAAACATTACCTTGTACGAGTAATAAATCTGTCTCTCGGCACATATCAGAGGATCTTCATCGATAAAGAGCCAATAAAACGCATCTAATTAATGATTGTTCAAACATAAAAAAGCCGCTCCAACACTTCCGACAACAATATTTATTTACTTTTGAAACATTAAAAAATTTGCGCCAAAACTTTGGACTTGGCTTTTTGTATCAAAATAAAAACGCACGCGTATCTACTTATCTTTTTCGATCAATCAACGTTTGTTATTCACAGGTTTTTGCAAATGTCTTGTTATCTGTTCGTATTAGCGTTTCCTACAAAGTCTTTACGTTTTTTTCATGAAGAATGTTTGTTTACGTTGGTGCAAATGCAAAAAATCCGGATGACTTGCTTTGTACAACTACGCACGGTCCCATCGTTCCTATTGTGGCGTTTTATTAAGATTCTTACGACATGCCTCCTTATTCCATGTACACACACCACAAAGTATACATGTGCACGGTTACACGTGCTTACTGCCGCCGCACATGAGAAATAAACACAAAGAGTTGCCGTGGAATATTTGTGAGGATAACTTCTTCGTAAGAGTATTGTGTTTACAATGTATTGGCAGGACTTATTGCGAATCAAGTACCTACAATGCTCAGTGTTCCTTTTATTGTGAATATCTGACGATCCTTCTTATACATCTGATTAATTTAAAAAAATATATATATTCAAAGCTCAAACGTTTAAGGCAACATAAAATCTCGTAGAAAGAAAATCAATTAAATCAATTGTTACATCAAATCTGACGTCACTACTGAGTAGGTATCTATAAATCAATATTATATCATTGACAGGTTATGAACTAAAAAGGCAACCCCATTTTAGATTTTTGACAAAGTTACGACACCGCTAGACTTTTATTTCCCGACATCCAAAAGTCACCGCGTTAAGCCGATTATAAAATTTTACACGCTCTAAATCGAAATATAATATTATGGAGTGCTGCCCGCTTTTTAACATGGTTGTTTAGGACAAAATAGTGTCATATCTTGTGCCCACACGCCTATTTTAGCGAAAACGTGTAGATAACCGATGGTATTGTAAAAATTTGGTAATATTTCTTAAAGAAGTTGTGAGTCACTCTCGTGACATCATTTACTGTTTTACTTTATGTTCCCAAAATGTTAAAATGTGGATGAAATATTGATAATGCGGTTGAACCGGTGACCCAATACTAGGCACGTCGTTTATTAAGTAGTTTATTAAATCGACCGATACAGTAAAGTGAGTCACTATTATATTTTCTTTTATATAAAAAATGTTCAATGCCAATGAGTCAGATAAAAAACAAGCCCTTTTCCTACTTCCTTTCCTATAATAAATGCCTAAAGTAGCTTAATGTTTATTACAAATTATTTTTTGTATACTTAAAGTGGTTTCGGCTGCTGAATCCAAGCTGCATCGTAACCAAATTTATACTTATAAGAAAATTAGACATTCATCAACACAGCACAACCTTTAACTTACAAAAAGAAATAAACATGCATCTATATGTATTACGGGATGCATGGTTCAATTGAATGCGCTACAATTTTCAGACTGGAAACACAAAACGATGAAACCACCTTTCTGGACTTAATCTGTTTCTGGCACTGTTAAATGAAGCAAACAAATAAAAGAGTGGTACAAAATGCTTCTTTCTTTGTTTATTATTTTGAAACACAGAATCTCATAGATCACAGTTTATTATTACACAGTTTATTATTTTGAAACACAGAATCTCATAGATCATTATCGTGGACGATAAAAAAGTATTACCGAAGTACATTGTAACTTGTAAGTAGCCAAGTAGGTCCTTTTACAAAGTAGTTGATGATCACATCACATCTTACATTTATGAAGACCATAGCAACTAATACTAACTTTAATCAACTATAAGCCGTTGTATTTTTTTTTCATTCCAACACATTTAATTTTTATATTTAAATAAATAAAAAAAGTATTTAGACTCACTTCAAATTAGTCTCACGCTTATACGCCTGCAATAAAAAATATTGACAACTAAACCATTGATTGACTCAATGATTTATTGCCATTTTGTTTATATTGCTTCTTTTTATCGAAATTAGCAAAAGCTAAATTTAGATTTGCAAGTGTTAAATCCTCTTATAACAAAAAATATTGTATGTCATCAGTTAAAATGTCCCTCATCTCATCAAAGCTGTATATTTTATTGCTATATTTATACCATTATATATATTTAAATATTTACCGAACAAACAGTAAGTTTTTATGGTACCATGTACCTTGGTACAATTACATTTAGTTGGATATTTTTTGTTTAAAAGGCGTGCAACAAATGCCTTCTTGGTGTTATACCGAGGAGCTGGAAAAGAAAATTAGCACATTACCTGGATTCCACAGCTTCCAAGGTTAAACCAAATTGATTAAGAGCTAACGTAGGCTAATTAATTCTGGGTCCGATGTAATCTAAACTCTTGGGCTATAAAATAAGGTTGATTATGATGGTCAGCGTTTACGACTCCAATTACACTCTTTTCTGATGACAAAGAACACGTTTACTGGCAAATGATCACCCTTTTTCACAGTTCATATTCCGATTCACTAATGGACCCTCCAGGGGTTACAAACATTCGGCGCGTCGTGTTCCACGCGCGCCTCATAGATATAACACATAATGACGGGGTCCGATAGGGCCGATAACACGGGTGGGTTTTAGTCAGTAAAAGTCTGACACGCCCTCCCGCTTCACCCAGAGCGGGAGAAGTCATTTGAAAAGATATGAGGAACAGGGTGTAAAATTCACTCATACTCTTTTAGAAAAGGGAGGATCCTCCGATCAGATGGATATTGTATCTGGTGGGCAACTGCCCGACTATTGATTTAGGGAAGTTGTATATATGCTAGCTGCGCGGTTCGATGCAGGATTTGTGTGACGTCAGTTTGAGGCGTTGTTCGCATGTAGCGGTGTAGATTCCGCCACACATTTGCTGATTTCTCACCCAAAAAAAAGGGGGTTACAAACACTAACAAATATCCAATTTAGTGCAAATTGGAATATCCCAATAACAGATCAAGGGTCGATAATTGCTTCAGTACTTATTACGTGTTACAGCCAACTGGAAGTTAATTTACCTCCGTGGAGACTGCGGTAGGGATGCGCTGTAGACTCATGTCCAAAAATCACAAAGGAACTGCGCGACAACACTGACTTTTGTTCGTGACTCTACTTTTGCAATGTTTTTAATTTGTCTTTAATTATATTCAGGGAGAATCTAGATATAGGTCGATACTGATATTGTAACAGTTATGATTTGAATTTAATTAAGTTCCGCCATTGTACCTTTACAATAAGCAACATTGTGAGAGAACTGTGTTACCATTTCGGGGTACAATTAAGTGTATTATATCTATCTATAGATCTATACAGGGTCAAATTAAAGAAGCTAACGAAACTCTGTAGAAGCAATGGGTATTGATATCTAAACATGATGAAACAAAAATAAATTAATTTGATGATGTTTTTTTTGTGGGGTCATCGACCGCAGTTAGTGTAGTTGTTTGGAATATCAGTATAAAATTACTTGTTATTAATTTTATCGTGCTTAGGTATCCATACCCACACCAACTGTTACAATGCAGACACTTTTTTACTGAAAAATGTTTTGTAAACTTTTAAAAACATATTTTCACATAATACATATAATTTAGTTATTCATTTCACCTCCAAATATTTTAAGGATATCAGATTTATGTATTACGTAAACTTTCATTGTAGCGTAAAATCTTCAGGTGGGGAAAACCGTAGAGATAAGACAATATTGTCAAATATTTGGGTTAGGTATGTGAACACAAAAATTAAAGTAGATTATAAAAATCCCACTAACTTACCAAATAGTGAGATAAGACTATGTAATTTGTTACGTAAAAAGAAAACGTTCTTGACATAGAAACATCGTAAGACAATCTCGATTTATAGTAAATTTTGAAAAAGCCTGCAGTGCAAAGGCCTCCTCTAATATATCGATATATCAGAAGTGGTCTTCGCCTTGCAGTGAGTAAACAAAAGGAAAATAGTATACGGTAAAGTTTCTAATTACATGGTGTATTTTTGTTACGCTTTCACGCCAAAACGGCTCAACGAATTTGGACGAAATTTGGCACACAGATAGACCATGACCTGAGTAAGGACATAGGCTGGTTTTTATTCTGGAATACCTGGGAAGTCGCGTTCAACAACTAGTAAATAAATAATTTCATACAACACAGATAATTTTATATGTATAGACTTCGTAAGCATGTCTGCGGTAGGTGCCAGTTCGACAGATAACTGAACAAGAAATATCGAAGGCTAACAAGGTGCTAAAGTAAACGCTATTTCGAACACCAATAAAAAATTAACGATCGAAAATGTTAAACTTGTCAAATGCAATGAAAAATATGGAAAGGTTGATGGGTAAGCATTTTGTATTTATATACAGTTAGTACCAACCTTTACGTAATTATCATATTGTATGCATAAATATAAATAGGTAAACTTGATGAAACCCGACACCTGTGAAAGCAAATTTTAATGCTTATTAGAGAAAACACAATTCAAATATGGCTAATTTATTGAAGCAAGTCAAAGACATGGATGGTAATAAAAATTTGTTCAGCTAACAGGAATCATATTACCAACACCTAGTTCTCATTTAATTAATACTGTCACGTAATATGATATCCTAAAACAGCAACTTGGCTGTAATAAATTATAGTTTACACGGCAAAGTGTCATATCGGTTCGGCTTAGTAGAAATTTTATTGAGATATTTGAAAAAATTGTAGAACCTAACTAGGGTTGCCAACCCTATTATATAATATACCTACTAAATTGGAGGCCTAAATACTATCCTATTTCAAAAATAAAAGTAGGTGAAACTACTGTATTAACAAAGAATATTTAAATAACATTATTTTATTAATGATGAGTGAAAAAGTAATCTGATTTTGAAATTTGTATTCAGAAATAATTCCGTTTAATCAAATTCTGGCTATTGCTCTTTCTGATCAAAAATGTGTTGCTGTTTCTGTTGCTGAAATACGGCAACAAGTGTTGCTCAGTGATTCTGACTTTTCATTTTCAAAATAGTATAAGTTCTTGTTTCTATACCAGTTCTATGCTAGGCGTTAGCATGACCAACTTTTTTGGACGGAAAAATATACAGAATGACAGTTAAAATAGACAATATGACAGATTTCTTTTATTCATCCGTCATCCTGTCTATTCTTAATACAAAATGGCGGGATGAGCGCAATTATAAACCACCTATGGCCTAGTTGTGCTCATTTCGCCATTTTATTAATCTCGTAAAAGGTGAAATAAAGGTTTTCGTAACCATCGTTTATTTTTAGAGTTTAATAATAGTTATCTACTATGAAACATAAAAATAAAGGCTCAAAGTAGCAAAGAATGTGTTCATTTTTTATACAGGCAATGGCTTCGAAAATACAATATTTGACACAAAAATAGTTTGCAACCATAAGCTTGAAATGCCGTAAATCAGTCTAAAATCAACTCTGCAGAATTAAGTAAATGAAAAGTATTTAAGCACACAAGGCGACGTAGACAGTCGTATCGCTGTTGCCACTATGTCTGTAGCTACAGTATAAAATTTACATAAGTACCGTGTCCAGAACGTGATCATCGAACACATCTACATTCATTGTAAATTTCCAATGATAAAATAAAATTAAAACATAACGCTACGGCCACCTGACCAAAATTTCAGATTGTGAGATTAAATCAGTAAGGAAATTTATTTCGCGCCATCTCTACGATTAATCGCGAAATATTAATTAGCCCCTTTCGGAGGTCAACAATCTGTTTATTAACATTGCATATAATTTAAACACGATTGTATTTATAATTCGAGGAACTAAGTAGTTTAATCTGACATGCGAACTAATTTGACAAATAAACTAATGAGCTGCTGCTAGCTCTGAACAACACAATGTGTCAAGTTATAATAACGAAGTGCAAAAAACTAAAAAAATCTGGTGAACTTTAAGGCAGTAGATGCGTTTTGATATTATACATAATATAGAACTAGAACTCCTGTTTTAAGGCGCTACTTTCGTAAACGTGTTAAAGGCAGGTTGTAGGTAGGTTGCAACTTTTCTAATACTTGCGTTACAAAGACATCCTTAAACGTCACCTAACGACTTGTTGTACACCCGTTGATCGATGCCAGGAGCTTGACCGACACCGAGACGGGTGGCGCACTTCAATTCACAAAGCAACTAAATGCTTTGAAACAAATCGTCTTGAAGTCCTAGAAAAGAAACGCGAAATACGCAAAAGACGCCAGAAGCCTTCGTATATCTACACATAGTACAACGATGTTGATCAACTCTTCTGTACGCGGTGTGACCGGGTTTTCAAAACCAACTTTGGTTTTGCTAGTCACCAGAGAGCTCACAAAAGGAAGAAGAAGAAGTCTGGGTGGCTGTCGCCGGATACGCTAAAGATGACTATATATATCGGGGCTGAACAGTTATACAATGGATTATTCAAGGCTCTTCTAGAATATTCTACGTGAGTATGTTTTTAGCCGTGTGCCATGAAAGAAAGACGAACAGTGTTAGCAAAACGTGTTTAGCGACTTTTGTGACCGCCGATATCAACTTGCGCACGTGGCCTCTCTCGCGCGGATTCCACTTTTAACAGAAATACACTGCTGTACCAACTGTCTTATAAAATTGCCATTTTATAGCAGAACATTCTCAACTTTAGAAAAAGTTACCACAATAAAAACTTCAAGGTTCTCATCCTCATTGATTGCAATAAAAATGATGTATGGTAATATTGATCCACGATTGTGAATAATCCCATTAACAAGTTATAAAGATAGCCCGTTATAATGTGAATTTTAAACACCTGAAATTATCATTAGCAAGCTAAATAAAATATTAATAGATTACTCAGCGATCAAGATTTTTCATAGCATTTCAGTTCTGAGACGAGTTTTAGGCAATAGTGTGATCCCAGTTTAAATACAAATTAACATTTTAATCTTCTCCTATCTTTAGTTATAAATTCCTGATTGGAACATAGGTTATCGGATTTTAATTTGGATCATGAATAACATAATAATCGTTTGTTAAGGATGGAGTCAAACGAACTGGGAAATACACAATCAGAAATCTATTTCATGATAAAACTAGAAGTCAGCTTTTAGGAAACAAACTAGGTGTGTTTTCCTAGTAAATATTTGATCACCAAAAACCACAAAATTAAAACATGTCGTAGGTCATGAAAAAGAATTTCAAGGATAATTAATAAGGGAGCCAGCCGCAGCACCAGCAAAGAGATACAGAGTTATAGTCAAATGCTGAGGGCTCATAAGCAGACTGGAAAAATGTAGCAAACAAGTTGCAAGTAGTAATAGGATCATTGGATGAAATTTGATTGTAATGAACGGTGCATGGAATTTTATTTGCAGTTTTACGGGAAGCAACATACGTCCAAAATGTCTTAGTATTGGTAGCAACACTGTCTTCAATTGCATTAATATATTTACTACAGCAAATGTCAGCTATTTTTTTAAATTTTTTCCTGTTACTGGAAAATACCTCATAGTCACATAAATTCCCATACTCATTATCTTCCACCTAACCCAGGCTTGAGTTTTCTTTTTGTAGGTATGTATGAGAGATTTGGAATCACATACACCCACATGTCGACCAAAAAAATTTTTTTGGTCGACATGTGGGTGTATGTGATTTTAAAATTTCATAAAGTTTTTCATAAAATTTAGAAACAGATTAATTAGGTGTTAAGTCATCCAGTAAGACGTCCCAATCACTTAGATCAGTATTTATTTTGTTATAGTTAGCTTTGTGATAATTTAGTTTGTTATCGGCAGTACATTTGGGAATATGTGTGGAGTGAGAGAAGGAAATTTGTACATAGAAGGCTGGATGCTAAGTGTCAATAGGTAAAAAGGGGCATCAGTAGAGAATGTGACTGCATGAGCATTACAAAAAAAATAAGTCTAAAATGCGTCCGCTAGAATTGAAAAAGTGGTTGTATTGTTTCATATCATGTCGTGAACAGAAATTTGATAAAAAAACGAGTTATGTTTGTCAGTTTTTTGTTCCCAGCATATTCCATATATGATAACTTCTTTACCCAGGCAAGAGAGGGTAAATTAAAGTCACCTGTTAAAATAACATTTTCCACGGAAGAGTCATCACACAATAGTGACAGAGAATTAAGAAAAGTCAAGTATGTATCATCAACAGCGTTTGGGGGTATGTAAGTAGCACAAATGATATGATATTTATTGCTTTTCGAGGGAACCTTAACTATCACATGCTCGGGCATTGTTAATGGGGGCAAAAATGAAATACAGGAGGGATTTAGTTCTTTGGATACGGCTATAAGGACACCACCACCATCCTTTTTGTTTGAGAGTAAACGGTTACGATCACATCTAAACACCAAATAGCGTTGATCAAAAAATTCATTATCAGATATTTCTAGCGTCAACCAGGTCTCGGTCAAGATAATGACGTCATTTGCATGCGACATAATATTTAAATAAAAGATATTCAGTTTAGTCCTGATTCCTCGACAGTTTTGATAATACATGGACATTTTACTATCATTACACATTTTTAGAATCTGATTATACATCCTTATTCATTTATCTAACCTAGTTATTCTATCTATACTTTACCTAGTTCTGTATAAAATTTAATGTGTATCTTTGTAATCGATACACATAAGGTGTTAAAATGCTCTACCCATAAAACTGAACAACTTTCCCCAAGGAACCTAATCGAAAAATGAATAAAAATTTCTTCGTATGTAAAAAATAAAGCATTAAAAATGAGGCCTATTCATTTATATACATACCTTCCTTTTCCTAAAGAGGAAACCTATACACAAATATATTTATACATTCGCTTGTAAATTAACTTTTCATTTTTAAGTATTTTCTGAGCTGTATTTATAACTTAACTAATATACCATAGTTCTCTATATATCTTAGAAAGTATTTTGTATGTTCGCGAAAAACTTAGGACTTTTTAAAATAAGAAGCGATTTGCATAATATAAATACACGTAGTAAAAATGAAATCGTTATACCCAAATTTAGATTAACTAAAACAAGCAAATCATTTTAGATAAACAGTATCCGCTTTTATAACAAGTTGCCAAAGTCGGTTACAGAACTTAGCGATGGAAAGATCAAAACCCACATCAAACGTGTCCTTATCAAAAAAACGTACTATAAGATTAAAGACTACGTCGAAGACAAGAAAGTTTGGCAATAATTCCCTCTGCACATGTGACTTCCCTGGTACCTCATAAACGGCATCACTATGTAAATTTCTAATAACTGCTCCCAAATAATGGTGTTTAATTTTTATTTTTATTATTAGATATTGACTTATAAATAACTCTGACATAATATTTTCATTATTTGACATTATATACCTACAATTTTTAATTAGTCTTGATTTTATTCCAATTATTTCTATATTTTGTAAATGTGAGAACATCGTAGGCCTTGTGGATTATAAATGTATATACCATTGTCTATTTGTTTAACATATGGTACTTTTTGACAGGCCTACACTGTCCTCCCATACCTATTAACACTGTAACAAAAAAATATTGTAAAAGACAAATATTTTTACAATAGTAACCATGGAGTTTCTTGCCGGCTCTTCTCCATAGGAAACGAACAATTGGAACCGTGCACCTAGAATCTGACGTTTCATAAGTGCCCATGTAGGTTTATGTGAAATAAAATATTTTGATTTTGAGTATAAAATATTTTTTCCAATATCTCGGGTAACACTTGAGCACAGGTAACACAATTCTTAACGCACACTAGTTCTCAATATCAACTGACATATGTCAAGTGGCGATGTCTTACACACACTACAATAATAAGTTGCCGCATTCACGGAGCTATCGTTTGATTCGTTTGTTAATAGTGCGGTATTTAGTCGAGCGCAGCGAGACCGTTTATCTAAAATGTCACAGTTTTTAATTGTTGTTTATACTATAAAGCAACAGACGCAATTAATGCTATTATATTGTCAAAATGTAGGTGCTTTAGGCAATTACTCCGCAGTGTCTGGATGAAAATGATTTCGCGAGCGACTCCTACCTCGCAGTCCTAAGCAATTTGGTAAAAAATATTTTAAAAGTCTTAGCTGCATTTTCAACTTTTTGATTGTTGTTGTTCACCTTTATTACTTTTTATATTTTTTCTATTTTCGGTGTTTTTCATAGCTTATAAGTTATACTTATTCATGTAGCAAGCGCTATTTTCTTAAGAATAAAAAAAAACTGTTCTCTGATTGCTTTTTGAATGTTATTGAGTAAATGCTATTTTTACGCCGCAGTGTCTGGATGAAAATTATTGCGCGAGCGACTCCTACCTCGCAGTCCAAAGCAATTGGAGAATTCAAATTGTTTTAATCTCATACGCACACGCACACTTTTACTCAGTAAGAGCATTGAATTTTTATGGTCAGAGTCTGACAGACTATTCCGTCCAGCATGGGTTCCAAGATATCACTAAGTAAGTATTGCCACACAGGAAAAAAACCCTAAATGCGGCATTGAAATCTCATTCTCACATAATTTCTGAAAACTTAAACTTCCATATGATTTGTTCTACATCTACTCCTATTTTCCTTCCTATAAATAATACCTAGCAATAATGTAATTACGTAGTTAACATTGCCCATTTGGTTAAATGTATTTCCATTGACAAAGGTGACTGAATCACCTCACCACAACCTTTTTTACCATCAAATGACTTTTCCCGCTCTGGCGCGAGGGAGGGCGTGTTAGATTTTTACTGACTAAAACCCACCCGTGTTTCAGTTGCCTGTGCCAGTACGGGTTGTTCGAAAGAGATACCGTGGCCTCGGCATCGGCCCTATCGGACCCCGTGATTTAGTGTTGATATCTCTTTGAGGAGCGCGTGAAACACAACGCACCGTCGACCTGGGCCTGGTCCTTACAGGACGGCGAGCTAACCTCGCCTTCCGCAAGCACGCGCCTACGATGGTCGGGAATCTGCTGGCGAGTCCCGACGCCCGAGGCGTCTCCTGCGGCGACTACAGAAGTGAGGGTGCAAGGTTCTCTCCCGCACTCGCTTCGCCGCTTACTGCTACGCAGAAGGAGGTGACGTCTTCCCACTTCTTCGGCAGTGCTCCGCACAAGACGGGCAGACCTCAGCCGTATGATTCACCGTGTCCTTCGGGTGATCCACACAATGGTGACACACGGGCGTTTCCTCTCGCCTTATATGAAAAAGAAACCTCCCGAAACAACCGTGTCCGGTGAGGATCTGTGTAAGGTGGAAAGCCAGGACGCCGTAGCGCCTCTCAATCCACTTCTCAAAGAGGGGACCTATCGCTGTTATCGTGACGTGCCTAACCTCACCATAACCTGGAAGGCAAAGGTAATGTGACATAGGCTTTACCACATAAATTTTGCAGTAACTAACGAATAAAACCTACTTACTTAATTTTTGCTGATATTCCTTCAAATTAACGTGTATTTTATTATTCCCAGTACGACACATCATAAGAATGAGGACAACGATCGCCATTATTATGTGTGAAGGTGCATTATTATGTGTCATGCATATATGCATTGCAGGGATTTAAATTAACACACAATGGAAACTTGAAATTCCTATTCTATTCGTGGAATTTATCAGAAGCTTTTATCTATGTGCAGGACTTTCTTTTGTATTTTAGTAGTGTACGCGTTGGTGTAAATGTATGATGAATAGCCATTTGTGTGTTTTACTTACGACAAAGCTTAAACAATGCAATTATTCGTAAGTAGATATATTCGTTCTCATCACTCTTAAAGAATGAAAACCGGCCGATATATTCTGTTAAAATCATATTGTGAAAACTTGGGTGAAGTGATTTGTTAAATGCTGTGAAATGACAGCTCACTTCACCTAAGTTTTATCATTAGATATTTGGCTAGACTAGACGCAATGGGTCTAAAGAAGCCCTCCTTAGACCCAATATATACCTAATTTAAAATAAAAAGAAAGTGAGGGCAACAATCTGCTAAATACAATAAATTATTACATTAACTAGAAAAGCTATAAACTTTTTTGTAAGTGCTGATAATAATAGCAAAACAACGATCTAATTTCGAAATTTTTATTGAAACTTGTAAAAAGTCACGTAGAAGGAAAATTAAAGGATTTTTTTTAGATCTTTTCATAGCATGTTTTATATTTCTTAGAATTTGACATACGTGACGAAACAAGCGTCGGAGTAAAAAAAAGCAATGTCAATTGAACAAAACCGAAATAATTTTTGTCACAATATTTTAGATTAGTTTTTTATGAATAACGTAAAAAATTGGCATAACGCCTAACCTTAAAAAATATTAATTGAATCAACCTTTTTACGTGCAAAAATGTAATTTTAGCAACGATGAGGAAAAATTGGCTTATCAATTGATACGGAAGCAATCTACACTAAAAACATTTTTTGTAAGTAAAGTTTGTGTTATTCCATAGGTTAAGTACCTACCTATCATAGTCTGTGAATTAATCTGCTGTAAATACAAGTTTTGACAAAAAAAGTTAAATATAACCTTTGCATCCTAACCTTCATAAGAAGAGCGTCGTGAATTCAGTCAAACAAATCCCACCAACAATATTCTGTAAAAAAGTTAGATCGGTGGTCGATTAGACGCTCCAAAAAGAAGAGAGCAAAAGTCAGCATTGTCAATGCTGAATGTATGTGTTGCACAATCAACAGCAGCCTAAAATGAGACACTAGCGTCCAATTAACAATACCAGTATGGGCTATTATCTCGCTTAACAAACATAGGTAGTTACATCAGATATAACATTACGTTAGCGGCGGTAAGTCCCCTCATTGAGGAGTGGTTGGAGAGGCGCCACGACGTCCTCACCTTCCGCCTGACACAGGTCCTCACCGGACACGGTTGTTTCGGGAAGTTCCTGTTTCGCATAAGGCGGGAGGAAACGCCCGGGTGTCACCATTGTGTGGATCGCCCGGGGGACACGGTGGAGCATACGGTGGAGGTATACCCAGCATGGGTGGAGCACCGCAGTGTCCTCACGGAGGCGATTAGCGGCGGCGATATCTCGCGTCCGGCCCTGGTCCAGGCCATGGTACGGAACGAGAGGGAATGGAAAGCCGTCACCTCCTTCTGCGAAGCAGTAATGCTCGCGAAGGAGGAGGCGGAGCGGGTGAGGGAGAGAGCCTTGCGCCCTCACGCCCCCACTAGCCGCCGCAGGAGACGCCCTGGGCGTCGGGAGTCGCCTGCAGATTCCCGGCCACCGTAGGCGCGGGCTTGCGGACGGCGAGCAATGGATAGCTCGCCGTCCGGTAAGGACCAGGCCCGGGTCGACGGCGCGTTGTGTTCCACGCGCGCCTCAAAGAGATGTCAGCACAAAGTGACGGGGTCCGATAGGGCCGACGCCTCAGGGTCGCAGGTTATTCTACAGAGGAAACCGTGGCCCTGGCACAGGCAACTGAAGGAACACGAGTGGGTTTTAGTCAGTAAAAGTCTGACACGCCCTCCCGCTCCACCCATAGCGGGAGAAGTCATTTGATGATTTCCCCCCCAAAAAAAATATAACATTACATGTAAGCAAAATTTACTTGTTCCCACTAACGTATAAAGAATGTTCAACGGCCAAGTCACACAACATTAACTATAATAATAAAGAAATCGCAGTAAGGAACCTTAGACTTGGCATGACTTTGTCTAGATTTCAATACTTTTTAGAGATAAACAAGCAGCTCCATCGAGACTTGGCTAGTTTTTTACAGAATGTTTTTGGTGGTATTTCACTTCTTTTTGTAGAAACGTGGGCGAAGCAAAAGGGGAGGCATTCGCCCAGCAGTGGGACGCTATAGGTTAGATTAAATTAGAAGATGTATCCCACTACGCTGGGTTTTTGCAATGACAGTCGATTTTTTATGTACCAATAGTAGAAGGGGGCATTACCATATCTCTAATACAGCTGAGACCAAATGAGGATTCTTCATCAGATACTTCAGACCTTCGATTTTTGACATCAAATGAAGCGGCCCACCAAGTTGTTTTTTTTTTGTAAAGGCGGTATGTTAATCCCTAGTTATTAATAGTTTGGTTGGGCTCTTGTGTTTTCTAATCAGGGTCACCAGGTACTCTAGATCTTCGATTATTCTAGTTTTTATAGTTGTCCCTTTATGTGGCCATTAAACCCTAACTCTGTACCAAATTTCAGCTGTCTGAGTTTATGGGAAGTACTAGTTCTATTCTGATGATCATGAGTGAGTGTCATAAATGCGAAACTTTGCTTTCGCTTAACTTCGGACCTAAATGACTTACGTACTTGAAATTTTGGATTTTAAGTATGTGATTATAGCTTATTGGATCACGAAAATTTCTGCGTTCTGGTCTTATCCAGAGGTTCTCAAAGCGGGGCCTGAAAATGCGGCGAAATGGTTCCAGTAAAGAATGGTACGGCAGTGTTTGCTTCGCGCTCGACTTGGTGGGAGCACTGCGGTGCCCCCCGATACTTACTTAAAAGGCGTTATCCTGAGGTTTTCAAAATGTTTTCGTCTTATAGTACGGTATTTTTTTTGCACACACACACACACACTGCCAACTTTACTAATGTCTCATCATGAAAAAGTTTTTCGTATTTCATAGGTATAAAGTTGTAGTAAAGTCTCTTTGGCTGTACTGTTAGTTTCTGGCTGGTTTTGATACCATTAAATTTAACACATTTATTAAGAAAGAAAGAAAAGTAAAACCGATTTCCAGCCATTTTTTTACGGATTTTCAGTCTGCCAGAATGAGTAAAGAACATTGGCAAGCTCCCGAACAAATTTTTGTTGACATTTTTTTTTAGCGTCTACCGATGAAAAAAATATAAAAATACAGAGTTTGTATTCCTAAACAGTTTTGTCTTCTGTCATACTTCTATAGGAGGTCAGGAATTAAAGGTATTCAAGTTCGAAGTCCAAGAGGTTATGTTTTGTCAACAACAGACCCTAAATGAATATACAATTACCACTTAACACTTATAAAATTATTGATAGAAATGTATTTGTAGAGTAAAATAAACTACGGACAACGTATTAAGAAGTATAAGCCTAGCTGACCGCGACGTGCGTAGGTCTGCGTCCCAAATGCGACGTAGTTACCTTCGTAAATCCCCCCGGTGGGTTCCCGCATTGACGAATCGGCTCCCCCGCCTTAGTAACCGTGGCTTGACCTCCACGGTGAAGCTAAGAGGAACCCGAGGAGGGGCCGCTCGTCAGGTTTTTTGCCGCAGTGAAAGAGGAGTGTTGGGATGTTGTTGGCCGCTCTCCCTATCCTTTGCGGCCGAAAAATGGTTGGCGACGCGGCCATTTATCCGGCTCGTCGCAAGGGGTTGGTCCCCTTGGGTGCCCAGATGCGGGGTTTTCTGGCGCCTAGGTGCTGTGTCGGTCCCTGGGGTGGTCACGGCGTGCCATGTGTTCTGATGTGTCGGTGATGGGTGGTATTCCCCAGAGGAGGGTCCAGTGACGGACAGCCGCGGCGGGTTCGCGGATGAGTGCTAACGCGAGCGCCCGTGTTCCCGCCTAAACCGGAGTGGAGGACACCGTGGAGTTTTAGTGGGTTGGAGTCCCACATAACTGCACTATCACCCCTTGATAGTCCAGTATGCATGAGCATTTCTGAACGCAAAAAATTATATAAATATTTAATAATCTTAGACAAGTATCTTTGGGACAGTTATATATATATTTGATTAATTTTATAGTAGGGGTAGGTCATAGGTAGGTTAGATTTAAATGAAACAAAATATATTTTTTAATATTTATTCCTCATCATCCCTAACCACAATCATCAAGAAAACCGGCGGGTGCTAAAATATTTGGTTGATGTCTGGCCCATCCTAGATACCATACTACAGTCATTGTATGTGCGCAACATCCAACAGTTCGTCTTCCAACTAAACAGCTACAACAGTACTCTGCTGTTCTTGCTCGACCGGGCACATTATTTTCTATTATTATGTATACATAATATTGTCTTCTAGAGACATAGCGTGATTTTATTTTACCTCTTATTACGGTAGTGCCACCACTGCCTCTAAGGTTGTACTCAGACGAATTAAGTCGCTGATTGTATACTTAAATCCTGCACCCGCCGTGGAAACGTACATGCTCGCCGTAATATGAACGGGCCTGTCTTATTTTGTACGTAGCCAAGGCAAATAAAATTAGATCACTGTATTCTAAGACAGGAAAGTAAATATTATTTCTGGCTGCAGTCATACTTTGGAAATTGAAGGTTCTACTATTCATATTGAAAGGTTCTAAATTCATCTTTTCTCTAATAATACTTAATATTTCATTTGCATTGACATTGTCTTGCAGGCGAGAACCAAACTTGTTTATTAAAGCTGCTGCAATTAGGGATGATGAGGAATAAAAAAAGTCTTGAATACAAATATGAAAAAACTTTAACCCCGACCTATTATTATATGCAACATATTAATCTAGTGACAACCAATAACTTTAGATGTAATTTTTTCAGTCTCTTTTATGATGATTGTTTTCTGCCCAATAACAAACCCTTTAAAAGGTCATGCAAAACGTAGGACATAGATTAATGACCTAAAGTCATCAAGTAGATTCTCCTACCTAATATAACAATATCTACCAACCAACCGTTCATAAATTTCATACAAACCGTAGGCTCCAGGTGTCTTTGACCATTTTTAGAAGAAAAAGAACACTAAGAGATCAAGTTATAAATTTATTATACCTCGAAATTAATGAGACAACTTCCATGTTAAAATTTCGCTCTAGTAGGCTTTCAAGGTCAATGAACTCTTCTCACCATGAATTGAAAACTAATAAGATTTTATGGCCATTATGCAAAACTGGAGCTAGATCGTCATTTAGATAAATTGATTTAAAAAAACCTATTAATGATTATCACTAATTACAGAAACGTAAATTTTACTGTCGGTTGTCAACTGACCGAATTTTCTTTTTTGATCGGGTCAATCGGGTTCAACTACTACAAAACTATAAATCTTGATTTAAGTAAAGGCTCCCGCAGAGAGGAACGACGTAATAGCGTGACACGACTCTAGTAGGACCATTTCTATAAAAACTTCATGGAAATTACCAGAATCGTTTCGCACCGTCGGTCTCGTCGCGCCTATCTGCGGAAGACTTAATATTCTAATAGTAGAAACTACTGTCCTGGTAAAAACATATTTCCATATTCATATAACAGACACTCAATCAAGGTGAAGTCACCGTCTATTAAAACGTCATTTAATACAATGAACATTTAAACTAAGTATAGATATAAAATAAAATAAAAATTTAAAATTATATAGTTTTATCTAAAGAGTGAACGGTGAAAGACCTTCTAAATTAAGCAAATCTCTTAATTTATATCTTTGTGACAGTTTGTCTAACGGTGATGGCGGCGCGAGGAACATTCGTTGCTGTGTTTCTAGTGTTTGTATAAATTATATGGATTGTGACTAAAATTTACACTAGACCTACTTTTGTGGTCCTCAATACACATAACCCACAAGCCATCATCACTTTTCTTCTTCCATATCTTACTAAGATATCTTATAATCTTAGCAGCCAATCATTTTTAGAGTTCTTTTTCAAAAGTAAGTATGCATGGATTGTGTGAAGAATGGATGGAGTGTCTAACGTTGACGATTACATCTTTTTTTTCCTTGCTTCCATATTACCGTGGACGAAACTACGTCGCTCTATTTCATCTATTAGGTTTGTATTTTGCTTCTACGAAACTTTTACCTATTTATTCATATTCTGAACCATTTGGAGTTATTAAATAATAATAATAACGCCCTTGACTCACTGTGACATCATCAGGTCCTTGAGTTATTTAATGATATATAAACCTTTTAAAATCATCCGATTACGTAATATGAAATTGTAATATAATCAATGTAAATCCGTGATATAGGTAAATCAATTGATAAAATTCTGCCGTTTTTTGCAACTTAATGAATACAAAGAACCCTTTTGTTAACAACTCAAAAAAAAATGCTTCTAAATTAATCGCCTGATTATAATAATGTAACCGCGTAATATACGACCGCGTCGTTTACTCCTACACAAAGTTCTTTAAAATACATATGTTTTATAAATAGTGATGACAAGGACATGTGTATATTTTGACACCTTTACACAATATACTCAATAATCAAGTAATCATTTGTCTGGCCAATGGCTACATGGATAATGTGATGCCCTTTACAATATAATATATTATTATGTCAGTGTAGCGGATATTTTATTTAACACTAGAACGACAAGGTTTCTTTGTAGTTTTGATAAACAAATTGTTTGTTTCCCATGTTAATTTGGGTGAGTCGGTTCCTCCATACCTTGACCTACAGTCAAACAGTTACTTCTTTCAGGTCATGGGTGATAGGTACACTAATATTATCTTAGCACCAATAAGCTTTCTTACCTATTGTGAGCAGTGCTGTCCTAGAACCAAAAATTCGAAGACATGTGATATCTACCAACTCGCACTGGTACCGCGTAGTGGATAACGGGCCAGTCACTCTCATAGAGAGGAGGCTAATTGTGTCCTAGAAGTGAGAACATTATACTTCTCTGTCAAGAAAGTACCGGGAAAAGATCAATAGTACGCATTTGTTAGTTAATCAACCAAATTTATTTTATCGTAAAGTGTGCTCCTTCAGAAACGATACACTTACGCCAATGAATAACATAATCATCAAAACATTTTTTAAATGTTTTTCCCGGAATTGAATTCTGTTCTCGCCGCCAATTTTCATAAGTTTTCTATCGAATGAAAACGGGTGCCACGAAGTGGTAATTTGAGTTTAGGAAAAAGGAAGAAGTCGGCTAGAGACATATCTGGTGAATAAGGTGCTTGCTCGATGGTATTTGTTGAGTTCTTCGTCCAAAAATCGTTTACAATGATGGCCTTGTGCGAAGGCGCATTATCGTAATGCAAAATCCAAGAGTTTTCTTTTCACAAATCTGGCCTTTTTCGTCGAATTTGATGGCTCAAATAATATTTTTTTTATTAAACGTTTGACCTTTCACCAAGAATTCCGAGTGCACAACACCGCGATAGTCAAAGAAACCAGTCATACCCAAGTGATTATTTAAAATGGTACGAATTGACTCGTGAGACACAGAAAGTTCAGCGGCTATTTCTCTCAAACTTGAAATTGGATTTTCAGTCACTGTTTCCTTCACTTTTGACTTCACATGTTAACTTCAGTTCACAAGGCAAATCTTCTATCACATCTCGCCCGCCTTTGAACGCTTCGTACCACTCATAAGTCCGTGTTTTTGAAAAACAGTTTTATTTTTAAAAAATAAAACTGTTTTCCATTTCCAAAACAGTTGTGCCCATATAACAGCAACAACAACAAAAAAAAAACCATAAACAAATCATCCATTCCCGATACTTTATTGACAGAATGTATAGGTTGAAATGACGTTTCCCGTAAATTTCAACGACTGTTCCAAGCTCCGTGCTCACATTACTACAAAATTATCTTTGAAGATATCCTGTGTCTAATAATATAATTGTTGTCATAAACCAGGAAAGTGCACAGGTCGGGGGAGCAATGAGAAAGAATAACTACGTAGTGGATACCAACTGGCAGAAAATGCAGCACGCTCAGAAGGAGGTGCGGGATGCTAGCTAGAGTCATTTTAAAAGGGTCGGCCCACAATTGCATTAGACCGTGAAAAGTGGAACTTTGGCCTGCAGTGAGAAAACAACATCAGTTTTTGTGTCTGTGTGACCGCGTTGTTCTCCTAAACTACGCAACGGATTTGATGATATTTTAACGAATTTATTCCAGAAGTTTTGTGTGAAGGTTTGTTTGTAATTTCACCACATCAGTACAGTACAACAATTTTTTAATGCCCTTCGGCAAACTTCGTGTTTCGTCAGTCCTCGATTTCTATCAGTTGCCCTTCCTTTGCACTTGGTGCAGACCAGACGCTCTCAATCGACTTGGAAGTATACAGGGTGTCCAGTAAATAGCACGACATACTGCAGGGGGTGATAGCTTGGGTCAAGACCTACCAAAACAACACAATATATGTTCAACAAAATCTTACGGATTCACAGTCTTACAAAAAATTCCGTTCGTGTTTCGTTCTTTGAAAATTTAAACAAAAAACACTATTTCTTGAAATCACTCTTGTTTTTGATATAAAAAAGACTATTCACGAATGATTTGTTGCACCACTCGACGCTCGACTCTCGCCGCGGATGGACGTGTCTGTGCGCTCTCCCGCTCTCGGCCCAGTGTTGTGTTTCGTGAATATTCTCGTCGCTACCACGTGACGTCATCGTAGTCGCCCCGACTACACCGATATAAAATCATAATCAAGAAATTGATTTTGATTTTAAATCAATTAAAAAGTGCCTTTTTCAAGGCAAATCTCATTTCTTCAACAGACGTTTGTAAGTAGCTTCACTAGGCCCCTTCTGGGTAAAACCACAGTTTCGTGGTCCTCGGTGGAAACCATACGGTGCCAACGAAGCCAAACGGGGTGTTGACCCAATCACACCCGCCGAACCCCTTCAGGGCGAGGCAGTTAATTGGACGGGTCCCAGAGTTAACCGGCCTTGGGGAATCTCCTAGTCGGCTCTGGTGTACAGTCTTCCTTCCACAGCTACTCACCTAGTGTCTCTAGGGTGTGTCTACACCCTTCGCATTAGACTGGTCAGGGCCCCGTACGCACATTAAGACTGGCGAGGGGTTTACTAGCTTAGGGCTCACCAATAGGTACACACCTCCCTGTCTACACCCGACAGGGAGAGAACTCATCCCCGGGCCAATCCACCCGGGGAGTTAGGTATAGGTAACTTAATTTCCACCATTCCCTCCCTTAAGTTTTCCCCCCACTCCGACCATGGAGGACGCCCTAATAGTGGCGTTCTTCAAGGAGGTCCACTTTAAGGACCCCGACTTCCTTGCCAGATACGGCGCGAAGTTCGCTGCTCTGCAGCAGTCCGTCCCCGGTCCCTCTGACCAAATAGGCACCGCCAGCTCGGACATCGCTTCATTTAGCGATGCCCTCGAGCCCTCTCCCTCTCCGTTACAACTTCCAAGTTGCTCGCCGCCGGCTGTCCACATGGACACCAGCGAGCCGTCCTGTCGCCCGACCTCTCCTTATCTGGAGAGTGACTCGGAAAGCTCCTCCCCATCTTCCGACGAAGGCGTCTTTAAGACGGTCGGCTCCAAGAAGAGGAGCCTCAAAGAGAAAGGGAGTCCTGACACAAGGACCACCAAAAAACCCTTAATCGACATCTCTACCTCCGCTCCCGCCATCTCATCACCTGTGGCTCCATCCGCCACTGCCCTCTCCCAGGCCGCCTCGGCCTCAACCTCCTCTTCCCTCCGCCGCAGTGCTGCCAAGCCCTCTGCCCAGCTCTCTGCGGCAAAAAGATCGCCCCCCCTCCCCCTGTGTTCATCCAGGACAAAGGGAAATGGACAGATGTGTCCAAATGGTGTACCGATTTAAGAATCGGCTACACCAGCGCCAAGTCGATGGTTTATGACGTCAAACGACTACAGGGAACTAACGAAAACGTTACGATAAAGAGGTGTGTCCATCCACACCTACGCCCTCCCCGAAGACCGCCAAATTAGGGTTGTGATCCCTAGGATCCCCAAGGAAATCCCAGCGGATGAAATCAAAGCCGACCTTCAGTCGCAGAACGTCCCAGTCACCGAGGTGCACCGGATGCACCGCGCCAGAGGCAGAGTGCCATTCGACATGGTCCTCGTGGTCTTCCTCCTACTGAGGGTCACCACCCCATTTTCAACGTCTGAACCATCTGCAAACTCACCGGCTTGCAGATCAAAAAACCGTTCAAGACCGGTGTCATAGGGCAGTGTCACCGCTGCCAGCTGTAAGGGCATTCGCAGATGCACTGCCATGCCAAACGCAGATGCGTCAAGTGTCTGGGGGAACACGGCACTGCAGACTGCTCCCGTCCGAAAGACCGCACCTTGTGCACAGAGCCACCAAGCTGTGTGCTGTACGGCGAGTCAGGCCATCCGGCAAACTATCGTGGGTGCCCCAAGGCTCCCAAAACCTCTTCTCCCAAGCTGACGAAGCGCGCAGACGCCCGTTAACAAAGGGAAAGCCCCCGTTACGCCCACGCGTGGCCAACGCCACAATACCAGGAGCGACTCAGTCCTCAGAGGCCCTCGCCCTGGAATTATCTTCACCACCAGCAGGCTTTTCCAGCCTTAGCTCCCAGACCCGTTCCTGCGCCCATCCCTCCACTAATGGACCCCCGCATCCGTGTCAACGCGCCCCCAGGCATTCCTGTGCCCGTCAACAAAGCCGCTCCCGCCGCTTCAGCTCCACCCGCAGCCACCCGTGTGGTCCGCCAGAACCCGATGGACGCCTTCAACGTGATCTCGAGCACGTTCACGGCCTTCCTTACCCCTCGCGCCAGGAAAATGGCCATTGAAATTGTTGCCGCCAGAAATGCCGGCAACCTATTAATGATACAGAGTAAATATAATGCGTACCAGGACATTACGCAAGCCCTGATGTCCTTTACCAACCAACCCAACCCTAATAATAGATAAAGGAATTATCGCGAGAACCAAACCCCGATCCCTAAAGCTAGGTTATTTCAATGCCAATGGCATCCTGCGACAACGCGCTGAAATCAGAGAGTTCCTCCGCGACCACCACATCGACATCCTCCTTGTTCAGGAAACGTTCCTTAAGCCCAGTTACCGAAATACGTCAATTGCAAACTATCGTACAGTTCGCAATGACAGGACGCGTTGCCATAAGGGCGGTACCCTTATCTACTACAAAAAGGAGCTTTACTGCATTCTCATTGACCCTCCCACACTTTCACGATTGGAAGTGTCTTGCTGTCGGCTTGGCATGTCAGGTCACCAACCGATCACCATAGTATCGGCCTACCTCCCCCCCATTAATACTTCGGAGAATTTCCAACTCCTTACTGAAGATCTTTCTGTCCTATTCGGCTTGAGTGACTCCGTTATCATAGCGGGTGATCTCAACGCAACACATCCCTCTTGGAATAGCACCAGGACCTCTTCGGAGAGGGAGACACTTGTTCAACCTCTCCTCCTCTCAGAATTTCGATGTCATCGCGCCGATGACTCCCACTCACTTTCCCCCCGATCCCAATCACACCGCCGACGTGCTCGACGTGGCGCTCCTACAGAACGTCAACCTACGGTTGGACTCTATAGAAGTGGTACAAGAGCTCGCTTCTGATCACCGTCCAGTAGTAATGAAACTGGTCCCCCGCATAGGTCTGCCCGACTCCACCCAACCCCCTCCCACCAAAGTGGTAACGGACTGGAGGAAAGTAAGCGATCGCTTAAAATCCACCACGTCCCCCCACTTGGACCCAATCCCCGATCATTTTGACTCTATCGCTGACACGACGGCCGCGATCGACTCATTTACAGCTCACGTACAATCAGTCCTGAACGATTGTTCAAGGGAAATTCCAGCCACGGAACCGTCGCTGGAAGTTGCCGAACGATGTACGCGAACTGTTGAATGAGAAGAACGTGGCTGTCCGTGCCTACAGCAACTTCCCCTGCGACGCGAACAAAGCCCATATGCGTTACTTACAGCGTACTGTAAGAACACGCGAGAGTAGAGGAGCTGGGTACCACCGGCTGGGACAAGATGCTGAGCGAACTAGAGCCCACCCACCTAGCCTTCTGGCAACTCCAGAGGAAACTAAGATCTGGAGAAATAGTCTCCATGCCCCCCCTGATCCGTCCCGACAAGACCATCGCCTTCGATGATGTCGACAAGGCTGAGTTTCTAGCCGACAGTCTAGAAGCCTAGTGCTCGCCTAGCTCTCAACCAGTAAGACCAAGCTCACCTCTCTAAGGTCGACGCAACTGTCTGGCACAACGGCTTATTACATTAGCTGTACCAACTCGGTGTGCCAGATCGTCTCGTGCTCATCCTACGGGACTTTTTGTCGAACCCAACCTTCGGTTATCGCATCGAAGGAGCGCTATCCTCCCCCCACCCAATTCGCGCATTAGTCCCTCAGGGCTCTGTGATTTCTCCTCTAGCATTCACGCTATTCACCAGCGATATGCCCAAGTGCAGCAAGGCGCAGTTGGCTCTGTTCGCAGCCGACACGGCCATTTACTACACCGGCCGTGATCTAGACTCGATACCTCGCATCCTCCAAACCCAAGTCAACAAGCTTGGCGCTTTTAGAAAGTGGAGAATCGAAGTAAATCCCGACAAAAGTCAAGCGGTTCTATTCTCGAAGCCGAGTCATACCCCCTGCCCCCCTCGTCCGATCAACATGTTCGGCAAGCCGATCCCTTGGGAGAAGCGAGCCAAATATCTAGGTGTGGTTCTCGACGAACACCTCTCCTTTTCAGAGCACATTAAGGCGGCTCGGTCGCGCGCCGCCTTCGCTCTAGGTAGACTTCACTTCGTCCTAAATGCACGTAGCAAATTGTCACTAAAGTGCAAATTGCGTATCTACACAGCGTGCATTCGCCCGATCATGACCTATGCCAGTGCAGTCTCCGCACACGCCAAGCCCGTTCGCTTCAATAGAATGCAGACCCTTCAGAACAAGTTCCTCCGTGGGATAACAGGCTCCCCCTGGTACGTTCGCAACGAAATCCTCCACGTAGACCTCAGGATTCCCACTATCCGTCAGTTCATGAAACGCATTTCAAAGCGTTTCTTCGAGACCGCCGCGAATCACCGCAACCCTCTGGTTGTGAAAGCCGCTAGCTATATTCCCTCCTCCATTAATAAAGTCCGCCGTCCCAAGCATGTCCTCACCGATCCCGATGACCACATAACTCTCATTCAGGAGAGCAGTAGGGCCACCAGTACAGTGCACAAACACAGACCGACTTTCCGACCTCGCCGCCGAGGTTCCTCGCGAAGATCCCGACGTAATTGTCCCCCCCGACCCTTGCTCGATGAAGTGCCAGCCCGCGCCGTAGCTGAGCCTGTAGCTTTAAATTCCCCGAATAATAATAACCAACAAAATCTGATCCAGCTTGTCCCATCTTGCTGTCCTCCCGTCAGCGACGCCCTTTTTTTTTTTTTTTTTTTTTTTTTGTTACCGGGGTGGAAAATCCTCATGGATGTCCTCCGCCCTGGGGCGGGCGGAGGGGTCTGTCAGACTCTTACTGACTAAAAACCACCCCGGTGTTCCATCTCACACCTACGCCGGGGTCGCGGGAACACATTATTCTTCCACAACCCCGGCTGGTGCCGGCCCGCTTGCGCGGGCCCCGTCTCGGGCGGGGGGAGTGAGGTGTACTCCCCCCGCAACGTCTGTGAGCGGCGCACGCGTTACACTACGCGCGCCGCCTTCTCGGGTCCTGATGTTGGGGAGCGACGGATGTCCTCGAATCCGTCGCCCCTGGACCAATTTAGGGGGGCCGGAAGAGGGCGTTGTCCGCCCTCCTCCGACGCCCGGTGCGTCTGCTGCGGGCCGGGTCGAGAGTCGAGATCTCTCTCTCCCTTTCCGCAGCCTCCTTCTGCGAGACGACCGTTTCGCAAAAGGAGACCACTGCGTCCCAGGACTCTGCGCCGCCGACCATCGCGTTCACGACGGCCGGCAGCGACAGGTCGTTGCCTACTTCGGTGATGAGGGCACGGCGCGGCTCCTCCCAAGCGGCACACTCTGCCAGCGTGTGCCACGCCGTGTCCTCCCGGCAGTCGACGCAGTGGTGACACCGGGCGTCCGGCTCCCTGTTAATGCGACACAGGTACTTCCCGAAGCAACCATGCCCCGAGAGCACCTGCGTCGCCCGAAACGTCAGGGAGCCGTGCCTTCTCCCGAGCCAGCGGTCGAGCACTGGCCGGATCGCCTCGATGGTGCTGAGGCCGGCGGTAGGGCGTGACAGCCTCACCCGCCATTCCGCCACAAGGACCTCGCGGAGCTGCAACCGATGCTGCTCGATTTGTTGCTGCATCGGTCGCTCGCCCCGCTCCCGCGCTGCCTCGCGCCACCGGTACAGTGACGCGAGCACCTTCGCCTCCAGGTCCCAGGGCGGTGATCCGGCCAGTGCACAACCCGCCTCGAAGGAGATCGTGCGATACCCCCGAATGACTCTGACGGCCATCGCCCGCTGCGGCTTGCGCAGGACAGCTATGCTGCCGGCCGTCAGGTCAGACGCCCAGATCGGCGCTCCGTAGAGCGCCATGGATCGCACGATCCCCATATAGAGCCGCCTACAGGCGGCGCTCGGGCCCCCCAGATTGGGAAGCAGCGTTGCCAGCGCCCCGGCCGCGCCCAACAACTTGGGCGCCAGCCGCCGGAAGTGGGGTCCGAAGTCCCATCGGCTGTCGAGCACCAATCCCAGATATTTCATGGTGGGCTCGACAGCGATCCGGACCCCCCCGACCACAATGTGTGATCCGGCCGGCGGCGCCCGCCGGGGGCCATGAAACACCATGGCCTCCGACTTGTTGAGGGCCACCTCCAGGCCGAGGCGCCGTATGCGGCTCACGGTGAGTGAGACCGCCGCCGTCGCGAGCAACGCTGCCTCCCTGTGCGAACTCCCCCGGGCCGTGACCAGCGTGTCGTCGGCATAACACGTCAGGTCCGCGCCCGGCGGGAGCTCGCCCCTCAGCACCCAGTCGTACCCGATGTTCCACAGGAGCGGACCCACGACCGATCCCTGCGGAACACCGCACGACACTTGGCGCTGGTTGCCGCCATCTCGTCCCATGTAGGTGACACACCTCCCCGCCAGATAAGCCCCAACGATGCGGCGGAGGTAGAGAGGCACCCGATAATAACGTAGTGCCTCCCGTATGCAGCTCCAGGGCAGGGTGTTGAAGGCGTTGGAGATGTCCAAGGACACCGCCACCACCACCCCGCCCCGGGACACTGTTTCCTCCGCCAGGACTCTCACCCTCGACACAGCGTGGATGGTAGAGCGCCCATGCCGAAAGCCGAACTGGCTCTCGTCCAGGTCCGGCCCCTCTCTGCACAAGTGGCCGACGAGGCGGGCTGCGAGTATGCGCTCGAACAGCTTGCCCACCTCGTCGAGCAGCACTATGGGCCGGTACGCAGACGGCGAGTCGGCAGGGCGCCCCGCCTTCCTGAGCAGGACCAGACGTCCAATCTTCCACAGACTGGGAAACTGGCCCCGCTCAAGGCACGCTGTGTAGAGTCCTCTCAGTTGGGGCTCCAACTCCTTCAGAGAGAGGGCCAAAGCCAGGCCGTGAATTCCATCGGGCCCCGGAGCCACGTTCTTGGCCCGGAGCCGCATCACGGCCGCCCTCATCTCTGCCTGTGTCACCTCTGGGACGCTGATGGCGTTCTCCATCTCCTCCTCTGCAGACTCTGCGGCTGCGGGCAAAGCCATCGGCGGCGGAACATGCTCCGCTCTCGCCGGGAAGAGGGCTGCCACCACTTCCTCCAGCAGCTCGGGTTGGAGACTCTCCGTAAGTGGGGGCGCCGCGGCTCGAAGTTGCCCTCGAACCGCTTTATACGGGCGCCCCCACGGATCCCCGTCCAGAGTCTCCAACATCCTCTCCCGGGATCGCGTCCTCGCCTCGTCGATGGCCAGCCACAGAGTCTGCTTTGCCGCGCGGTACACCTCGTACAGCGCGGCCTCCTCCTCGGGTACCCGACGACGTCTCCTCCGGTAACGGGTGTACCGGCGTCTCACCACCACGCATGCGACGCGCAGCTGCGCGATCTCGGCGGACCACCAGTACACCTGGCGCCTTGCACCCTGTGCGTGGGCGCGGGGCATGGACGCGTCGCATATCTGCGTCATTGCCCCGCGGAACCACAGCGCCTCCAGCTCGACGTCATCGGGTCCGGTCGTGACCGACCCCCGGAACCAGGCCTGAGCAATGGCTGCCTCCTCGAGAAGCTCCCTGTCGATGCGCTTACGCGCCCAGCGCGGGCCGTCCGAACGCGGGACTGATGTCCTGAGGCCGCCAGCGGTCTGGGCGGAGACGTCGAATCGGATATATCGGTGATCCGACAACGTCTCCACCTCCGCGGCGACACGCCAGTCGCGGACACGGCTCGCGACAGCAGGGCTTGCGAACGACACGTCCACTATGGACCCGCCCCGCTGCCGCACGCACGTGTAGACCGAGCCCCGGTTCAGGACGACCAGGCCAGTCGTGATCGCCCACTCCTCCAATGCCTCACCCTTAGCATCGGTCACCGGGGATCCCCACGCCGCAGACTTGGCGTTGAGATCCCCGAGCAACAGCACCGGGCGAGGATGGAGCTGGCCCACGACGGCACCCAACTCGGCAAGGAACCTCTCGAAGTCGGCGAGACTCTTGTTGGGCGAAAAATACGCCCCAACGACGCCAACGCCATCTGCGAGGGCGGCTACCCAGCCGTGCCCCCGAGACGGGCTGACGAGAGCCCCGCCAATGATGGCCACCAAACCATCCAGATCTCCCACCCAGTTATCCCTGGGCGGGACCCAGTACGGCTCGGCGACCACGGCCACGTGAATCGACCACTCTGCCATACTCTGGAGCAAGAGATCCTGAGCTCTGGCAGAGTGGTTGATATTGCCCTGGAGGAGACGGAACAGCGCCATTTATGCGCAGTCCTTCCCCCCCTCCGCAGCATTCTCAGGCCGGGAGTCGGCCGAAGAGGAGCCCTTCTGGCCCCTTCCCCTCCTTTTGTTGGCGGGCACGCCACAGGCTTTCGCCCCCCATCTGTGCCCGGCGGGCCTCCCTGCAGCCGTGCAGAGGCTGCAGTTTGGCGCCGCGGAGCACTGGGCCGCCTTGTGGCCGGGCTGGCCGCAGCGATAACATTCATCGCTGCGGTCCGTTTCGGCGGTGCACCGGCACCTGACATGCCCGACGTCCAGGCACCGGTAGCACCGCATGGCCCTGGGCTGCAGCAGTTTGACTCTCGCTGCAACCCATCCCACCAACAGACGCCCAGCGTCGGCCACCTTGTTCGCCGCCAACACCGGGCACCTCACCCAAATCGAGCCGAGCCCGGAGGCGTCGGCGCGGATTTCACCCGCCCGCACGTCGTCGGGCGGGCATCCACCGACACGGGCGATGGCCTCCACGACCTCAGCCGGGGTCGTCGAGTCATCCAGGCCGTTGACTCGCAGCTCCGCGGTCTTCATCGGCCTGGAAATCCGAACGTCCTCCGGGTTGAGGACCTCCCTCAATTTGGCGGCCAGAACGTCCGCCCTTTCGCGGCTGGAGGCACCGGACACCTCGAGCAGCCGCGCCCCCGTAACCGCCGGCCTCAATCTGAGGCCGGACGGTGTCCCAAGGTCGGGGAACGCGACCTTACTCTTTGCCTCTCGGAGGACCGCTGCGTAGGTGACGCCCCTCTCAGCGGCTCCGGACTGCAGTGTGATCACCACAGCCGCAGAGCGTGGGGCCCTACGCCGTCCTCTCGACTTCTTTTTTGTAGGCGTCTTGGCCGGTGGCGGTGCTCCGTCGGCGTTCTTCCCGCTCTTCTTCCTCTTTGGTTTCTTCCTCTTCCCCACCGTCGTCCACCCCTCGGCATCCTGGGTGGGAGGTGAGATGGGAGGCGGTGCGGTCGCCAGAGGCGCGATAGGTGCGGTCACCGGAGGTGCTGTCGCCGGAGGCGCGGTAGCCGGAGGCGCGGTCGCCGGAGGCGCGGTCGCCGGAGGTGGCGCGGGAGAAGCCCCCGTGGGCTTCCTGGGCCCCTGCGTGGGTTTTTTGGGACCCTGAGCGGGCTTTCTGCCCCCCAACGCGGAGTTCGTCGCGGCGGCGGCCTCCTCCGCTCTCCTCCTGTCCGCCGCAAGCGGGGGTCGGAGGGTCGCGGCTGGTGGGAGTCGCAACTCCAGCGCCTCCAACCGGGCGTTTACCATATTGCCGCACTGCATCATGCAGATGCGGGCGATCTTTTCGATCTCCGCATCCGCACGCGCAGGCGACGGCCGGACCGCCGGTGGGATCGTGACGGGAGTGACGCCGGTGGCGGCGGGAGCCGCCCTCTGGGCAGCAAACTGCCGCTCGAGCTCCTCGAGCTTGGTTCGGAGACGGTCATTCTCCTCCCAGAGCCTCGCCGTCTCGTCCGTGCTGGTGCGGTTCACGAGGAGCTCGACCGCCTCCTTGATCCCGTCCACCGCCTCCTTTAGGGCACGAACGTAAGTCCCCCTCAGGTTGCCGGACTTGGTAGCAACCGTCATGACGACCCCCACGCTGTCCAGCACCTGGCTACTGAGCGCCAATCCGGTAACGCTCCCTCCGGCTGCCATCCGGGCTGCGCGTCTCTCCCTGTTCTGGCTGGCCATTTCACCCACCACGTCGGCTGCGGCAGCCTTCCGCTGCGCCCTCTTGGCAGCATTTGCCTCCGCCCTGTTGGAGCATAGGCCTAAGCCTATGCTCGCGAGGTCCTCCCTCCCCAGCTCGGCGTCGCTCCCCGCGCTCTCCGACGGAGCTGGCGAAGGAGCCGGTGACGGAGCCGGCGATGAAGCCTGCGATGGGACCGGCGTAGCAGGGCGCGTGAAGCGGCCCAACGGGTCACGCACCGACTTTGCAGCCGCACGACCCCGACCACTCGTCACCTTGGGCGCCTTTGGTGCTGGCAGGATTTCTGCCTCCGTTTTCCTCTTGAGCAGCGCCTTGCCGCGCCTGCTCAGGTCCGGATCGGACCTACTGTGGTCCCCGGAGGGACCGGAGCCTCCTCGGCTCTGGTTGCCATCAAAGGTGGCAAGTGGCTCAATCACCACGCGCGGGAGCTTTAAAAGAAGCTCCGTTTCTCGCTGGTGACCGGCGGCAGCCACTCGAGGGCCCGCCAAACCATCGCTTAGCGGGTCCCCGAATGACTGCGACCGGGTTCTTCCTTTCTCTCCTCCGTCGAGACAGTTGTTGCCCCCCCCAGAATACGAGGGGCATGACGCATCCGAAACCGGATGCGTGGCGGATTCTCCGACTGCTAAGCAGTCGGTACCGCCCTGGGGTAAAATTTTCTCAACTGACTGTTCCATTTTTGTATTTTCCTTTGAAGGGTGCGGTCCCTTTGATCCCCCTGGATCCCCCCCCAGCGCTAACGACCGGATACCCTCCGGCCATACACCCCCTCGGCACGCTCGACCTTGGAGTTGGGGTTATTTTTTTAAGAGGTTTTCTTCCTCTCCTCCCACAAGACCACGCCCACACAACTCACCCTCTGTAAGCAGAGGGGGGGTGGGCGTACGACCTACACCAACGACCCTTCCCTAGCCCGGTTCCCTTCCACGACCATCAAAGATGATCGGGGAATGGAACCGTGCCCTTCCCCGTTTGTTGAGATTTGCCGCCAGCGCCAATTGTCCACCAGAACCGGTGGGCGATTGGAGCTGACGTTGCCCAGGATGCGCCACGAGGAGGCTCTTCAACTGCACCCCGTCAGCGACGCCCTAAGCCGAGGTCCGTACTCCACAGGGGGTGCCCTTAGCGAGCGTTCGCTTAGTAATGTAAGTAGTTTTACGCCCTTGGCTGGAGGCTATGAGTCCGCTTAAGGCAGCCACAGGATAGTCCGGTTAAGTAGTCACGACCTCTCAAGGTCAACTACGAGATGCCATACACAAAAATAAAATGGTGTAAAAAAAAGGATTTTTTCCTTACGAGATGCTTAAAAATCAGTGTCAAGGTTGAGATTTTTCGATATTTCGGAATTTTTTGTAAAACTGTAAATCCGAAAGATTTTGCTGAAGTATGTCGTGCCATTTACTGGACACCCTGTATAGAGTTTTTAATTCTGTTTTAACTTAAAGAAATTAATTCTACTTAAACAATTGCGAGGAAACCTGCAATTACATCGCAAATGCGATGATTACTGAGGGACATTAAGAAAAAAGTTGTACTGTGCAGTAAGCGTTACAAGTGCATAGGCACGTTAAGAGACGTATTGCTGTGAACTCGCGGTACGACTGTTTGTGTTTAAACGACACACACCACAAAGATCGCAGTTTTGCACGGCACACACTGACGTAAAGTCGCACACTCGCATCACACTGCACGAAAAAAAAACCGTCGCTTTTGTTGGACACGTATCATGCTCGTGACCTGGTCGGTTTATGACATTGCTAAAATTCGAGTTATCGACGAGCTGATAGCAGTAGGCGCCAAGCGTTGGACTGAGAAGCAGTCGGCCTAGGTTCTGATCTCATAAGATGCAGGGCAGTTTTAATGCCATTTTTTTTGTTTTGGTTTGCAATAATGACAATATTCAAAAGGTTTAGAATAAAAAAAATCGTTACAAGTGAAAACAAAAATAAAAAAAATATTAATTTGTTAAAATAACGTTTACAAACCGATACGATTATTTATAATAATTTCTTCAGCCAAATTGGGTGTGCAATACTTACTAAAAATACTTGCTCAAGTAACATTTACTTAACTCTATTTATCTTCTCCAAACCGACGCCGCCGGTCGCAGTAAATATTTTGTCTCCGGCGTTAATTCAATGTTTTGAACTAACGACTAAACCACGTCACAGAACATTTCTATTCAGTGTCAAATGCGCACTCACTATACTAAAATATTTGAACATTAATAACGTTTCTATCACAAACAGCGGTTTCTCCGTAAGGTTTCTATGATTGACGCACATAACACGCTAAACAAATAAACATTGCATCCTGCCACCTGAGTTATGAATGAGTAAAACTAATTTTCCTGTTTTAAAGTAGTCGTTCGGCTGGAGATAAAACCAATGACATATTGTCGTTATATTTTCCCACATATTGTCATTCTCCTAAGTCGTATTATGTTCATTTACGCACTCCAAAAGTTAATCGTAAAAACAAATACGTATGTAAACCGTTGAGCATTCATTTCGCAGAAATATGTGACCATACGTTAAACATACCTTTTTAATTTGTGAAAAAAACTAGTTTCACTAATTTTACGAAATAGTTAAAACCAAAAGAGGAATATCTGTTTCAAAATTTTATTTAATTCACACCTCCCGTCCGTTTGTTCAATTAATTATAATTTACCAGCATATAAAATCTCTAAATGAGCAGCGGGTGATGAAACTAACTACACTAACTAAACTAACGGGTGAAGGTACAATATGAACATCACTGGTAGGTACTTTAATAGTGATTAATGAAGACAATCAAATGGGTAAGAGTGGTTTACTCGGATAAAAATAATCTTATAATTCGTTATCAAGTGTTTAACGAGCGAATTATTAGTTGTTCAATCGTGTTTTTGATTCCACTGATTAAAAAAGCAAGGGAAAATTAAATTAAGTCATCCCGTCATCTTTAATTTAATTTGAATAGCCATTATAAATAATCGCAGCCTCATATTTTTCTTTGATTGAATTAAAAAGTAGACAACGGATAAAACATGTTATCGCCTAGTAGTTATCCTATTAATTAATTAACTGAGAGAAATTTTGTTGACACAATGACTTATAGACACATCACTAAGCACATAATTCCTCTGTGAAACGTTGACACTCAACTCGTTTATAACCATTTGAACGGGCACATCTTTAAGGTCAAAAAGCTAGTGACCGTTATCTTGTATCTTATCATTAGTTAAAATAGTAGCAGCTTAATGGACACTCATTAAGTATTTCAATTAACCTCTGCAAAAGCGAAACCTTGGTCATAGTATGTTTTTGTAAGCAAGGAGCTGTAAGCAAGAAGCTGTCTCCTATTTTTGTTATTTATCGTCTCTTGAAAGCTAGTCAATGATTATTGATGTTCATGTTTTTTTTTTTTATAATAGTGATGTATGACTTTTCGTTCTATCGCTTTTAATATGTCTGTATTTTTAAAGTTACTGAGGAATTTAGATTGAATAGATAAATTCGTCTATGTGTCATTTAATTAAACAAAATTGAGTTGATTTCAGAAAAAGTAATAATAATTCTTACTAGCTGGTACCTGGTAGCCTGGTCTACTATAAAACTCGTACAACATATATGTCAGTATATGCTGATATATTGAACCGTATCTCACCGCTATTCGGACATATTTCGCGCAAATTAACATATTAATTGCCACCACTTAATATTTTTTTTCCTTATGTAATCCGCTGTACATTAGGCATGTGTAGGTATCAACCGAATCGGAATCGTTTTATAATAAACGTGTTTCTTTAAATAAATATTTGCTCAATGTTACTAGATACAAAGCGAATTCAGAAATAATCATGAATTGGTGAGTTTCTAGGCGTTTAGACAACTTGAGTGTGCAAGAGAAGTAATTTCTAACCATCATTCAATTATCTGAATGTACGGCATTCAGATAATTGAATGATGGTTAGAAATTACTTAGCATAATCAGTCAATTATGTTCCCACTGCTGGGACACAGGCCTCCTCTGAGGGAGTGGGCCGTAATCCACCACGCGGGCCCAGTGCGGGTTGGTAGATGTCTCATGTCTTCGAATTATTGGTTTTAAGACATGACGGTTTCCTCACAATGTTTTCCTTCACCGTTTTGAGAGCAGACGTGATTAAATAATTTACACAAAGTAAAGCGCCTGTATGGGTTCTAACCTATGACCTACAATTCGTAAGTCGCTGCCGTTACCACTGGGCTACCACTGCTCAATACCATACAACGCAGCAATGCTTCCAGCCTTTTGAGCACTTTACTTGTTGACAGCGAAGCGGAAGAATTTTTTTGATGCCCTTTGATTATTTCCCCTCCTTTTTATTTATTTATTTGAGGATTACCAACGAGATATACATAATAATCTTTTACAACTAAATCCTGTATGATAACTTATCCTGTAATGCACACTCAATTACAGGTAACCACAGTTTACACATTAGCGAGTAGGTACACATGCTCTGAATACATGTTTAAATATGTATTTTACATTTAAAAAAGAAAAAAAAATGCCATCAATACAACAGAACACAATATATAAATAGTATTGTCTGAATGTTTAATTAATTAACATTAATAAAAATAAAATAAAAAATTGAAAATAATAGTTTAAAATTGAATTAAAAAAAATATAACAAAATAATTAACAAATTATATTAAATTCGAACGATTAAAATTACAATAATAACAATATTCAATACTGCTCTCAAAACGGTGAAGGAAAACATCGTGAGGAAACCGACATGTCTAAGAACTAAAAATTCGAAGACTTGTGACATCTACCAACCTGCACTGGGCCCGCGTGGTGGATTACGGCCCACTCACTCTCACAGAGAGGAGGCCTGTGTCCCAGCAGTGGGAACATTATAGGCTGATTATGTATGATGATAAAAATTAAAAGTGATAAATTAATAAACCACTGGAATGATCAGTCAAATGTCCTCTAACTGAAAGTGCTTATACAATACTTTTTTTAAGTGTTTTGACTGTCATGGTTGATATCAATTTCAGCTTTGCGATTTTAAATTGGTTTCAAGTAATTATAGCAGCAATTTAAATCCTTGCCTTAATCATAATCATAATCAGCATTATGGGCAGCCCTGTTCCACCCTCTGCTGAGTTTATGATTCCTCCCTTTAGTGCCATGCTTCCCTGGTCTGCGCGAGTCTCATCCCGGTCGTCCCCGTGATTTTCTGTAGGTCGTAACCCATCTGGAAATTGTTCTGCCAAAGCTTCTTCTACTGTTTCTCGGCAACCGTTCCAAAACATAAAATGCATTAAACAAATATATTTTTGGAGGTTTCCCATATTACATGCATATTATGTATAGTGTACGAAAGTAAGTCTATCTGTATGTTACCTTTTCCCGTTTATGCCAGCCACTGAACAGATTTCGATAAAATTTGGTATGGACTTTTTCCCTATAATTTACGGAGCGTTATTTGTTAAAATTAACTCTTATTGTATCTTTACCAATAATGAAGCGAAAAGCTCATAGCTTCGCATAGTAGACCCTCCCATATGGAAGTAGCTGTCACAGGTAAAATAAGCTTACAAATCTCTTTATATGCTTAATTTGGCAAAAAAAAAAGCTACCATTGGTAAACAAAACGATTCGTTTCTGATTTTAGGAACCGAGCATTAAATGGCATCCCGTGGGAAGATTTCCAACATCCACGCGGACGACGCCGCGGGAAGAAGCTAGTTATTGATATTTAATATTCAATTAACGTGTATAAGCGCCTGCGCCTACAATGGTTAGTCATATCATCATTATTATGAAGCTGTATAATTAAATATGATAATACTATATCAGAAAAGTAACTTGTTCATTGAAGCTGACTCACTACTCGAATTAGAAGATTTATTGTATTTTGTATTTATCAAGTTAATTATTATTATAATTTAGATAAAAGGGGTCGTAGTTCACGTGGATGTTAGTCATATGGAAGGTGCGGTGATACTTGAAAGGCGTCTTACCCATCAGGTTTTCGTTCAGAACATGGACTTTAGTGACGTAGTCAATAAAATAATCATTCATGAGTAGATGCAGATAGAATTGCCATACTAACAACGCTTGGTAGACTGCTTGGTGATTTGGAACAACACATTGTAAAGGAGAGCGAGATAAGTGTAGAGTAGGTTTCTACCAATTTTAAGAGAGTGAATACCGCGTGTCATTGGAAGTCACAGTCACTGTAGCACATTAAACACGTTTTGCTAGCTAATTGCTAGCTAATAGCTGTCAGTGTCAAAACGTTGTTAATGTGCTGATTGCGTTCAGTTTAATTGGTGAAAATCTCGAGATTCAGATCTTGAAGTTCAAGAGCTACTTACCTCACTAAGACCACCCCAAGTGAAGTGGAGTCAAATGAAGCCACCATCAAGATCTCCGACGCATAAAAACAAGTCAAAGAAATGGAAAGCGTTGTCAAAAAGTTTAGGCGAGTAAACCACGATGCTCAGCAATGAGCAAACGACTGAAGGAAGAGGAAAGCCTATCACCATTAGCACAATAGGGGGGGGGGATACCGTATTATCTTTTAAGAATACCCCTGTTTAACGTCTGTTATGATCATATCCCATATTTATGTCATTATTAGTGCCTATTGGAACTTTTGACTGTAATTACTCCTATAGTATTGAAACAGAGTTTAAGTTTCGACTCCTTACCTACCATTTTTAACGTGCTTTTAACCTTGTAATCAGGGTAAAACATTCCATGAACTTTTTTATGAATAAAAAATAAAGTTGGGTATCGTTTTTCGTGTATAAATTGCTTTAACTCTAGGTATCAATTAATTTAAGATCAGTTCACATTATTAACTTTATTTATAGCTTCATTTAGGTCTTATGTTTTTTTAGATTTTTATGGTCGTTTAGAGACGACATCTCTCTAGGAGCAAAAAAAATAAATAAAAACTGTTTTGGTTTTCTTTAACAAACCTGAAATAGACAAGCAATATACAGGAATAAGAAGAACAAAGAACTTGAACGACATTAATTCAGGTCTAAGTGGGCTCAATTATGCCGAAGATCATACAATAGAGTGGGAAGAAAAGTTTTAGTATGGACACCTGTAGCCAGTTATGGGACTCCTTTAAAAAAAATCTATAGCTACTCCTTTAAGGTCAGCCTTAGAAGAGTAGGCAGACCAAACTTGAGATGGGCTGAAGACCTGATCAAGTTAGCAGAGGAGAAACGTGTGTGCAACGCCCAAGCCCAGAACGAATGGCGTGCAATGGTGAGTACACTCAGCATTGAATGAATAAAGGTTGAAGAACATAAGATATAGAGAAAGAAAGGCACAATGCTCATACCTGTTTGAATCCCTACATTATTAAAAAAAAAAAACATGTACAAAAATTTCCCGTAACGCCGAGACACTAAGCTAAGACAACACTAAGTAAGTAAGACCTAGTGAAGTGACATATTGACTACATACAACTTCATTGTCGAGAAATTTGATTATAAACGTCAACAACCTTCGTACGAGCCTTCCTATTAATTAATATTAGTAGGAAGGCTCGATACAAAATAACGTTTATTTTAAGTACGTAGTCATTAATTAGTAAAGACATCATATCATAGCGGTACTTTTTCGATAGACTGTTTACATAGCCTTGTTTAATTAAAAGATTATTATAACTTTCGTTTCAAAAACAGAAATGTACAGCAATATGAAATGATGAGACGAATACAGTTTTGTGACGTTTCTATCGAGTTTTTATACTGGTTTACAAATTAGGAGTTGTTAAAAACTGGATGAAGCTATCTTTAAGTGTTCTTTAATATAAAGCTGGCAATACATGTTGGTCATAGTTGGCCGAGCGATTTTGTTTGTTTGTTTGTTTGGCATCTCGCAGGTCAACCTATGCGGTTGTCGTCTGCTTAAGCGGACTTGCCTGTGGATTCCCTAATAAATTAAGGCCTCCAGCCAGGACTTAAACTTATATACTAACTAAAACTAAGCGACAACGCTAAGGGCACCCCCTGTGGGGTACGAACCTCGGCTTAGGGCGTCGCTGGAAGAGGGCAGCAAATGACTAGCTGGATCAGGATTGGTATTATTTATGGACGAATTTAAAGCTACAGGCTCAGCGGCGCGGGCTGGCTCGAGCAAGGGTCGGGAGGGGCGTCGATTTGGGCGTCGCGGCGGGCCTCGGCGGCGAGGGCGGTAGGATGGCGATCGGGTTTTGGGATTTTGTAGCGTGCTAGTGGCCTTACTACTCTCCTGGAGGAGGGTAGTGGCGTCGTCGGGGTCGATTAAAGTATGCCTTGGTCGGCGAATACTGCTAATGCGAGAGGGAGTGTAGCGGGCGGCCGCTGTAATCAGGGGGTTAGAATGTTTGATGCCGCAGTCGAAGAAACGCTTTGATAAGCGTTTCATGAACTGTTTTATGGTTGGCATTTTGAGGTCGACGTGAAGATCTATATTACGGACATAGAAGGGGGCACCCGTGACCCTTCTGAGGAAACGGTTTTGGAGGGTCTGCATCTTATGGAGATGACGTGGGTGAGCGTGCGCAAATACAACGCAGGCATAGGTCATGATGGGACGGATGACTGCGGTATAGATGCGGAGCTTGCATTTGAGGGACAGTTTGCTACGGGCTGTCAGTACGAATTGGAGCCTGCTAAGAGCGAAGGAGGCGCGCGCGCGAACCGCCTTAATATGAGCCTTAAAGGTAAGGTTCTCATCGAGGATCACACCTAGGTATTTGGCTTGCTTCTCCCAAGGGATTGGCTTGCCGTACATAGTGATCGGGCTGGGAAGTGGGGGAGGGAGTCGACGACGTCTCGAGAAGAGAACCGCCTGACTCTTATCGGGGTTGACCTCGATTCTCCATTTCCGGAACCAAGCGCCTAAGACGTTTGCGGAGGTTTGGAGAGTACGAGCTATAGCGTTGGGACAGTGACCGGTATAGTAAACGGCAGTGTCGTCGGCGAAGAGAGCCAACTGAGCCTTTTTACTTTTTGGGATATCGCTAGTGAACAGCGTGAAGGCGAGAGGAGATAGTACGGAACCCTGAGGGACACCGGCGCGAATAGGATGAGGGGACGAGAGTGCTCCCTCGACGCGATAGCGAAAGGTCCGGTTCGACAAAAAGTCTCGTAAGATGAGCACGAGACGATCTGGCACTCCTAGTTGGTAGAGCTTGTATATCAAGCCGTTGTGCCAGACTTTGTCGAAGGCTTTCGCTATGTCGAAGAATAGCACACCCGTCGTCGCGTTACGCTGCAGACCAGCGCATAAGTGCTCTACGATACGGTGGACCTGTTGGGTGCCCGAGTGTTGGCTACGGAATCCAAACTGCTCGTTGGGTATGAGGCTCTTTGCTTCGGCGTAGTCTTTGAGACGCTTATAAATAAGCCTCTCGTAGATTTTACCGAGGACATTGAGTAAGCTAATAGGGCGGTAGCTGGAGGGCTCAGACTTTGGCTTGCCTGGCTTTGGGATACCGATGACGGTGGCTTCTTTCCATGCTTGTGGGAAGATGTTGTTGCTCAAGGCGCCATTGAAGATGGCGGTCATAAGCATTATTAGCGGGGCAGGAAGGAGTTTGTATACCTTATTGGTAATACCATCCGAACCGGGGGCCTTACGAGCGTGGAGCCCTTTAATGATGTCGTGCACTTCGTCTGGAGTGACGGGAGGCAGAGGATCATCAGGGTCTTCGACGGGAGGGAGGGAGGCTCTTCGTTCGACTTCAGCGTCGACCTTGTTCAGGTGAGCTTGGTCTACTGGTTGGGAGCTGGGAGAACATTGGGACTCTAGGCTGTCGGCAAGACATTCAGCCTTATTGGGACTGTCGAAAGCGACACTATTGTCGGGGCGGAGTTGGCCGAGCGAAGGCGAGTACCAACATATAAACAGCTCATTTGTCGAGCCTCGCCATTGCTCGTCAACGCTCGCCTAGCTGGCAGAGTGCAGGCGAGCGCCAACGTGTATACGGTTCGTTTGCCTTGCCTCGCCACCACTTGGGTTCGCTCGCTACGACTCGTCTCACTATGGATCAGTGTCGGTTTCAATTTGCCTACGCTCGCGTTGGCTTAGACTTGGCCTACACGTAGACAGTAGCACACGACTTGTATCAATTTGCCTATGCTCGCGTTTACTAAGGCTTGGCCAACATGTATTGCCGGCTTAACAAAAATATACAAAGACTTAAGTATTTCATGTCGTCGACTCGTTATAAATATTTTTAGCATTTTGACATTTCCAGAATTGACGTAAGAACTTGATTATTTGTATCAGAGTCACTTATAATAAATATATAGAAATACGTAGGTTATGTATAGTCAAGTTTAGCGTTTTCAATGAGACGTGCATCATCGTATAATTTGGAGAAAAAAAAACTCTGACGTAGAATCGCGCCGCAATCATGGCGAAATAATAGCGCTAACATCAATAGCTAGTTTTACAAGCATAAGCATAATCACTGCTGGGGCATATGCCTCCTCTCTGTGAGAGAGTGAGGGCCGAAGGTAATCCACCAAGCGGGTCCAATGGTATTTTGTTTTAAAATATGTGGGGTTGGTGGATGTCACAAGTATTTGAATTTTTGGTTCTTTGGTGATTAAAGTAAAACATAGAAATCCAATAATTATATTTTTGAAAATATTACCAAGGATGCCGGCTGCTTGAAATAATAATATTACCTCTAAAATCATGATAAATTAAGGTGCTGCCCAAACGTAGGACACCGTAAAACACTGTTTTTTGTAGCACAATTAGGCGTATTGGTACATAATACAAGCCAGAAACAAATTGAGTATATTGTCAAATATTCAAAACAAAAGAGACTTATTCTAAAGTCTTTTACTGAAATAAAATAGTATCATGACAAAACAATCGTTGGACAGACCTCAAAAAATATTTTTCGTCGCATAAATCTCAAAAGGCTAAACTAAAATATTTTATGTAAAGATTAGCACTTCGCCCGCGACTTCGTCCGCGTGGATTTCGAAGAAAAAACTAAATAGCATAAGTTCATCAGACATAATTTCGGCTTCTATTGGTAAAACAATTTTTCAAATCGGTCCAATAGTTTTGGAGCCTATTCAATACAAACAAACAATCAAATCTATCCTCTATAAAATATTAGTATGGATTTTATAGGGAACTCAATCAACTCAAGAAATACCTAAAAATTATTCCACTGACCCGTGCATTAATTTTTAATTTAATTAAAAGTTCAAGTCGTGATGTTATGTTATGTGTTAAAAGTGCAAAACATTTTTACTTTGTTGGTCATTAGATTCAACTAACATAAAACGTTTCGAAAGAAAGAACATTTATTTGCTGTAAACATGACGTTAAAAAGAACAAATACTCAAAACAAGGAAAAGGTTGTGGGAACCATGCGTCACATCCACGCAAAACGATAGCCGCTCAGCATAATGCTGCGCCCCTAAGCAAGACAGAGCCCCAACGCTGGTTTTTAGCGACAGCCGGATATCGCTGTTTTGAACCCTATTTGTTACCAAAAAATTTGCTTCTTACCACGCCTTAAAATTTAATAATTCTCTACCACAACATAAAGTAAATAAATTACGTTAAGTCCTAGATTTAAAAAAGTGCATACAGGAAATTTCCTCAAACACTACGTTTGAGGAAATTTACATAAAAAATTCAAATGGCTAAGCTGCAAAGTCACCACTTAAAGTAACATCTAGGCAAACAGATATCAATCAATTCAAACAAACACAGAGAAACAATTTTAGTAGGATCACAAGTGACACTGTGTTAAAGTTTGTATGTTTGGATGTTTGTTACTCAATCTGTCAATCACCCAAAAACGGCTTAACGGATTTGGATGAAGTTTGGCACACATATAGTCTATAGCCTAGATTAACACATTTCCGTGCGCTAATTACCGACCTCTACGCGGGCGAAGACTAAACAGTTTAATAAAGAAATTACAATGATTAATTATACGTGTAGTCCTTTATTCAGATGGGTATTCGACATATTGAACTTTCGACCAAGTGACCTTAACTTATACTGTCACCATTAAAGTCCATATTTATCACTGGCATACGAACCGCGCTATGTAGCTGTTCATATTAAATTAACAAGAAATACATGCCACTATGTGCTTCGAGGAAATAATGTTAATTGTTCGAGTTATATGTGAAAAAATGTTACCTTATGGAGGAGATATGTACTCGAGGGTAAATTATTTTTTAACGTAATATGTACCCATATTACGTTGATAATGAGATGATTGCTTAATGAACTATTTCCACCTACATAATATTTTAAATAAAATTAAATATTTATTTCTGTAAAAAGCAGATCTTTTATGACACTTCTACACGTGAAAATTTTGTAGCACATATTTTAAAACAAAATGCCGCCGGCATTTTCTAGCTGACTGATCCCTGAGAAGAAATGACAAAACAAACTCAGAGGTCATAGTCTATTTTAATAGATAAGAATAAAAATATTTTTAAATAAATTGCTCACATTGTACAAAAAAAAAACATACGACATGTTAGATTTGTTTTCTTGTTTGAAGAATTTATTAAAATTGGTCACTATTGTACCACCAATAGTAACCAATTTAGTAACTATTGGTGTACTAATATAGTTACTAAATTGGTAACTATTGGTTGTGCAATAGTGACCAATTTTAATAGACAGAAAACAAATCTAAAATTTCGTGTGTTTTTATTTTGTTTTATATTTACGCGTGTGCCTAATTAACTTCTAAGTCATTAGTAATACTAACACACGCTAAGGGCCTTCGAAACCAGAAAATAAAAGGATAATTTTTTAAATGTCCATAGTGTGTTTCCAAGTTTCAGTTGAAAAATATTTCGCAAATATTTACCGATATTCATACCTATATTAATGACAGGACAACATTTTCGATTGTTTGGAGGGGAAAGCAAAACCAACCGATAAATACGCAACCAAAAGCAGAACAAGTCTTTTTACTTTTTGATTTGCGATTAATATAATTAGCACCTATGAAAATACCGTGTATGCTTCCGCCATCAAAACTTCATTAATCATTGGAACACAGTGGTTATAAAAAGATACGACCTATAACCATGTTTTAGGATTCCGTACCCAAACGGTGCCAACGCGACTCTATTACTTAGGCTACGCCGTTCGTGCGTCCGTCCGTCCGTCCGTCCGGCTCTTAAAGAGCTTTTGAATCGTAAGAAGTAGACACTTGAATTTTTTTACAGAATATGTACATACTATGTATAAAATGAGGCGCAGCCATCGCTGCTAGCTATAATATTTATTTATTATAAAAAAAAGAAAAGCATGTTGCACAATTTGTCTTAGCCACTAATCCTCATGCTTAAAAGTAAATGAGTTACATTTGTGTCTCATTATTGATTACTGTTTTGATACAATAGTTAAACACACAAATTAAATAATCAATTAAATTTAATTAATTAATTTAATCAATTAATTTATAATTTCTTTGAGACAAATTGTTGACGTACAGTCAGTATCCCACAATATTCATAAAGAAGTGTGATTGAGTAACGGATAGGTTTAAAAGGTCAGAGTTTCAGAATGGTTCTTTGTGAAACCTCAACCTTTATTTTACATATATGAAACGTGATTTTTTCGGCGTTTTTTTGCTCAAGCTCGAATATGTAGTGTTAAATATTGTACAGTGGTACGGAACCCTTGGTTTGTGAGTGCGACTCGCACTTGGAGGCTTTTTTGTATCTGATTCATGTAGTACACGTTACGTTACTAAAACACTAAGTAGGTAAGGTCAAACCACAGTTCTCTCACCGACTTTATTATTTAAATGTCTTATTTTGATGCGGTTCGACTTCATGGATAATTAAATGGTACGATACGGTCGATAATTTATTAACAAAATTAATAAGTGATTTATTGTTTAAGAACGTAAAGCTAGAATATTTTAATGGTAAGTCAATAGTTATTTTAGTAGTTTAACAAGAATTCTTTTTTAAATACGTAAATAAAGTTTAAAAATAGTCACCCATAAATTAATAGCTATTAAAAACCAATAGGTGTAATTTGACACGAAACAATTAAAACTTTTATTGATTTTGACTAAACTAAAAATATACAACCTACTTACTTACATATCTTAGATCAGTTGTAGGTACATTTAAATGTAGTGTATCTTTTATTTACAACAACAAGCAAATCTATAATATTTCTAATATACTAATCTATACCAAATAATACAGAGAGGTCAAATTTGTGAGTTTCTGTTGTAAGTAAGCGGTAATCTTCGGAAATGTTTTTACTAATGGGAAGCTACATTACAGACAGTATTACATGTTATTATTTATGTTAAAACAAACTATTTCACGCAGACGTAGTTGGATTAGTAATGCCTTTCGTAGTAATTTTTTTTTTTTTCATCTTATTTCCTCCTAGTCTATTTATCTCTCCTACCTATGTACATAAGTATATACTCTTTAAATGCAATGCAATTTATCGGTATTTTCTTTATTTGCTTCTGTTAAAAAGCCGGTAGAGAAACCTCAATGAATAAAGTAAGCGAAAATACTTGATTGACATATTTTTAATTAATTTAATAATAAAAATAAAAGATAATTTAGTCCATACTAGAATGTTTAGAGAAATGAGGAACAGGGTGTTTGGTTCACTCATACTCTTCAGAAAAGGGAGGATCCTCCGACCAGATGGATGTCGTATCTGGTGGGCAACTGCCCGATGATTGTTGTCGGGAAGTTGTATATATGCTAGCTGCGCGGTAAACTGTGATTGCACTCGACGCTCGACTCTCGCCGCGGACGGACGTGTTTGTGCGCTCTCCCGCTCCAGTGTTGTGTTTCCTGTTTCTACTCGTCGCGACCACGTGACGTCATCGTAGTCGCCCCGACTACTCCGATAAAAAATAAAATCAAGAAATTGATTTTATTTTTAATCAATTAAAAAAGTGCCTTTTTCAAGGCAAATCTCGTTTCTCTAACAGACATTTTGTGAGTAGCTTCACTAGGCCCCTTCTGGGTAAAACCACAGTTTCGTGGTCCTCGGTTGAAACCTTTCGGTGTCAACGAAGCCGAGTGGGGTGTTGACCCAATTCACACCCGCCGAACCCCTTCAGGGCGAGGCAGTTAGTTGGACGGGTCCCAGATAACCGGCCTTGGGGGATCTCCTAGTCGGCTCTGGTGACAGTTTTGCTTTTCAGCTACTCACCTAGTGTCTTTAGGGTGTGTCTACACCCTTCGCGCTAGACTGGTCAGGGCCCCGTTCGCACAATAAGACTGGCGACGGGTTACAAGCTTAGGGCTCACCATTAGGTACACACCTCCCTGTCTACACCCGACAGGGAGGGACTCATCCCCGGGCCAATCCACCCGGGGAGTTAGGTATAGGGTTTAGGCTACGTAGGGAAATTTTCTCTTTCCACCATTCCTTCCCTAATATAATTCCCGCTCCGATCATGGAGGACGCCGTCCTCTTGGCGTTCCTCAAAGAGGTCCTACTTAAGGACCCAGATTTTCTTGAGCGATATGGCTCGAAACTCCGCCAACGCTCCACCCCCACTCCGTCCCAGGGCGCACTCGGTGAGTTTAGTGACGCTTTAGAGAGCCCGCTATCGCCACCGGCATGCGAACAAGGCATTCCGCCCTTTGTTCCGCACAACAATGTTCCGGCTAATATCTCTGCCCCCATTGTTACACCCGCCTTTGTTCCGGTAGACAATACTCCGGCCGCTAATCCGGCCCCTATTGTCTCGCCCGCCTTTGTCCCTGCCGCCATTGTCACGGCCTCCATTGTTCCGGCCGCCATTGTCTCAGAGACAACGCAGCTGCGCGCCGCTGATACAAATACGACGGAGAGCATGGACACGTCAGTACCACTCTCCGAGGAGGAAGCCCGCACCTCCTCCTCCAGCGATGACGACTTCCAAGTCGTGGTCAAAGGAGGCAAGAGGAAGGCGGCTAAATCCTCCGCCCCCGCTGGCCCGGTCACCAAGGCCCAGAAAAAACAGGACGACTTATCGTCCAGCTCCACTTCCGCCCCTAGTCCGCGGGCCAGTCGCACCGCCAGCCCTAAGGCTGGCCCACCCGCTCCTACAGCGAGGAAGCAAAAGCCTGCTCCCCCCATTTACGTCCAGGAAAAGTCCAAATGGACTGAAATATCCAGAATGTGTGTTGATCGCAAGATCAACTACACCAACGCCCGATCCACCCTCCAGGGTATCAAAGTGACCGTCCCTACGTCTGCGGACTTTAGGGATCTCTCCCGCGCCCTGCGTGAAAGGAACTATTCCTTTCATACGTACTCCCTTCCGGAGGAAACCCCCACTCGCGTCGTTATTAGGCGCGTACCCCAAGAAATCTCCACCGAGGAGATTAAGACCGACCTTGTCGCACAAGGCATTCCAGTTTCCGCCGTCCATCGCTTACACAAAGCGAGACAGGGCCTAGTCTACGACATGGTCCTTGTCATCTGTGACCCCACGGAAGGTCACCACCCGATCTTCAAGGTGAAGTCGGTGTGCTCGCTCTCGGGCATCTCTATTGAGAAGCCCTACCGAGCCAACTTGATTGGTCAGTGCCATCGCTGCCAATTGTACGGACACTCGCAGTCAAACTGCTACGCGACCCCTGGATGCGTCAAGTGTCTAGGAGAGCATGGCACCGTCGACTGTACCCGCCCTAAAGATAGGGAACTATGTTTAGAGCCTCCCAGCTGTGTACTCTGCGGCCAATCGGGACACCCGGCAAATTACCGGGGCTGTCCTAAGGCCCCGAAGTCCTCCTCTCCGAAACTCAAGAAACGCGCGAGCGACCGCCAGCACAGGGAAAGCCCCTGGGGAAAGCCTCCTTCAGCGCTGATGCCGGAGCGGCTCAGTCCGCAGAGGCCGTCTCCCTGGGCTAACCTAAATCACCTGAAGGCTCCCGCAGCTTCGGTGCCCTCTATCCCCGCGCAACCGGCGCAACCCGCTCAACTTCCAGCGCTGATGGCTTCCGCCATCCCAGCGCCTATGGTAGCCCCCGCGGCACCTACGGCCTCTCCAGCGAAACCTCAGGGAACCCAGGGCCGAAACAGCGCCCAAATTATACTTAGTAAATACGCGGCTCTCTTCACCACCGCCGCGGACAAAATGGCGGAAGAAATCGTTGCTGCAAACGGCAACGCACTCCGCCTTATGGAAATCCTCAGCGCGTATCCCGAGATCGCGCAAGTTCTACACTCACTCAAATATTAATTCTCAATGGATAATACGAGAGTAAACAGTAACAAACCCCGATCCCTTAAATTAGGCTTCTTCAACGCAAATGCCGTTTCAGGTCAACGCGATGAGATCGCCGCTTTCCTCCGCGACCATCAGTTTGACATCCTCCTCATACAGGAAACCTTTTTAAAACCGCATCACCGAAACCCGAATATTGCCAACTATAAACTAGTTCGCAATGACAGGTCTCGATGCCACAAGGGCGGCACACTAATATACTTTAGGAAATCCTTGTATTGCATCCCTATCGACCCACCTTCTCTCTTCTCCCATCTGGAGACCTCTATCTGTCAGCTCGGCATGACTGGTCATCAACCGATCACCATCATCTCTGCTTATATTCCACCAGACAATGGTCCGGAGGATCCCATCTCGCTCCAAAAGGACTTCACTGCCCTCTTCGGTATGAGTGACTCCGTCATTATGGCGGGGGATCTTAATGCCAAGCACCCGGCGTGGAATAGTAGCACAACCTCAACCAGAGGTAGGTTAGTTTTCAAGTTAGGCGAATCCCTTAACTTTGACGTCATCGCTCCAATGAGCCCGACTCACTTCCCAGGTAATCCAAATCACCTTCCCGATGTTCTCGATGTAGCGCTGCTCAAGAACGTGAACCTCCGTTTGCAATCGATTGAGACGTTCCACGAGCTAAATTCTGACCACCGCCCTGTAGTCATGCATCTTGCACCCTACTCGGGCCCGATCGACCCCAACCGCCCCCCTCAGACCCAGACGATAACCGACTGGAGGAAAGTAAGCGAAAGACTGAAATCCACCACGTCGCCTCACTTAGACACCATCCCCGATCACTTAGTGTCAGTCGCCGACACGACGGCCGCAATCGACTCGTTTACAGAGCACGTACAATCCGTATTGACGGATTGTTCACGGGAAGTTCCGGTGATGGAAGACCATCGCTGGAAACTACTTACTGACGTACGTGACCTAATAACCGAGAAGAACGCGGCCATCCGTGCCTACGACTCCTTCCCTTGTGACGCGAACAAAGCCCACATGCGCCATTTACAGCGTGCTGTAAAGAAACGCATAGGGGAGGTTCGCTCTGAGGGCTGGAACAAGATGCTCAGCGAACTCGAGCCCACTCATCAAGCCTTCTGGCAATTACAGAGGAAATTGCGTTCCTCAGAAGAGGTGTCTATGCCTCCTCTCATCCGCCCCGACAATAGTGTCGCTTTCGACAGTCCCGATAAGGCTGAATGTCTTGCCGACAGCCTAGAGTCCCAATGTTCTCCCAGCTCCCAACCAGTAGACCAAGCTCACCTGAACAAGGTCGACGCTGAAGTCGAACGAAGAGCCTCCCTCTCTCCCGTCGAAGACCCTGATGATCCTCTGCCTCCCGTCACTCCAGACGAAGTGCACGACATCGTTAAAGGGCTCCACGCTCGTAAGGCCCCCGGTTCGGATGGTATTACCAATAAGGTATACAAACTCCTTCCTGCCCCGCTAATAATGCTTATGACCGCCATCTTCAATGGCGCCATGAGCAACAACATCTTCCTACAAGCGTGGAAAGAAGCAACAGTCATCGGTATCCCAAAGCCAGGCAAGCCAAAGTCTGAGCCCTCCAGCTACCGTCCCATTAGCTTACTCAACGTTCTCGGCAAAATCTACGAGAGGCTTATTTATAAGCGTCTCAAAGACTACGCCGAAGCAAAGAGCCTCATTCCCAACGAGCAGTTTGGTTTCCGTCCACAACACTCGAGTATCCACCAGGTCCACCGTATCGTAGAGCACTTGTGCGCCGGTATGCAACGTAACGCGACGACGGGTGTGCTATTCTTCGACATAGCGAAAGCCTTCGACAAAGTCTGGCACAACGGCTTGTTATACAAGCTTTACCAACTAGGAGTGCCAGATCGTCTCGTACTCATCTTACGAGACTTTTTGTCGAATCGCACCTTCCGCTATCGCATCGAGGGTGCACTCTCGTCCCCTCACCCTATTCGCGCCGGTGTCCCTCAGGGTTCCGTCATATCTCCTCTAGTTTTCACGCTGTTCACCAGCGATATCCCACAGAGTAAAAAGGCTCAGTTGGCTCTCTTCGCCGACGACACTGCCGTTTACTATACCGGTCATTGTCCCAATGCTATAGCTCGTACTCTCCAAACCTCCGCAAACGTCTTAGGCGCTTGGTTCCGGAAATGGAGAATCGAGGTCAACCCCGATAAGAGTCAGGCGGTTCTCTTCTCGAGACGTCGTCGAGTCCCACCCCCCCTTCCCAGCCCGATCACTATGTACGGCAAGCCAATCCCTTGGGAGAAGCAAGCCAAATACCTAGGCGTGATCCTTGATCAAAACTTAACGTTCAAAGAGCACATTAAGGCTGTTCGCGCGCGCGCCGCTTTCGCTCTTGGTAGACTCCACTTTATTCTGACAGCCCGTTGCAAACTGTCACTTAAATGCAAGCTGCGCATCTACACCGCAGTCATCCGTCCCATCATGACCTATGCCTGCGTTGTATTCGCGCACGTTCACCCACGTCATCTCCATAAGATGCAGACCCTCCAGAACCGTTTCCTCAGAAAGGTCACGGGTGCCCCCTTCTATGTCCGTAATATAAATCTCCACATCGATCTTAAAATGCCTACCATAAACCAGTTCATGAAACGCTTATCGAAGCGTTTCTTTGACTGTGGCATAAAACACCCCAACCCCTTGATCTCAGCGGCCGCCCGCTACACTCCTTCCCGTATTAGTAGTATTCGCCGACCAAGGCATACCTTAATCGCCCCCGACGACGCCACTACCCTCCTCCAGGAGAGTAGTAAGGCAACCAGCACGCTTCATAAGCCCAAAACCCGATCGCCATCCTACCGTCCTCGCCGCCGAGGCCCGCCGCGACGCCCAAATCTACGCCCCTCCCGACCCTTGCTCGAGCCAGCCCGCGCCGCTGAGCCTGTAGCTTTAAATTTGTCCCTAAATAATATCATTCCTGATCCAGCTAGTCATTTGCTGCCCTCTTCCAGCGACGCCCTAAGCCGAGGTTCGTACCCCACAGGGTGTGCCCTTAGCGTGTAGTCGCTTAGTTTTTAGTTAGTATTTAAGTTTAAGTCCTGGCTGGAGGCCTTAATTTATTAGGGAATCCACAGGCAAGTCCGTCTAAGCAGACGACAACCTCATAGGTTGACCTGCGAGATGCCATTTATAAAAAAAAAAAAAAAAAAACTGTGATTGCGCGATGCAAGATTAGTGTGATGCGTTGTTCGCATGTGGCGGTGTAGATGCCGCCACAAATGTAACATAAAACGATAAAAACTTTGCTGGGATCTCTTCGCACGGCAGGGGGCCAAGGATGAAATGAAACAATGATACATACAAATAAATAAATAATAAGCAAATATAATTTACCGTGTAAGTAAGGTAAATATTTGTTTATCGAGTCTCGTTCACCTTATCATAATAATGTAAAACGAAAGTCAAAATAATGTTCTTGACGGATATCTTACTCAAGTTTGACCTGCATCCGTAATAACCTGAACTGGTGACCGACTCGGTCACGGTCACAAAACATGCTCATTTAAAATCAATAGGGTCATAAGGAACAACAAAATTACATTAAATAAAAACAACAATTATAAAATAATATGAATTAAACACATTATTACCCAACAATAACACTAATAAACATACATTTATATTATTAAATTATTATAAAATTTTTAAAGAATTAGGAAGGAATGGCAGTGATGAATGTTCTCGTGATTTTTGTTCCGACAACTGTGTCTGTTAATTAAGCATGGCTAATAAATAATAAACAATTATGTTTTAGATTATAGCCCAATTAAGGCTGATTTGCATAATAACATTTAATTTAAAAAAATGATTTTTGGTGTTAATTTAAGATAAAATAACGTTAAAAACGTTATTTCATGGTTACTAAGTTTTAGTAAATCTAATGAATAAATTTTATATAACATAACATCACGCCTTGTTTCCCCGAAGGGTTGGGCAGAGGTGTACCTATTGTACATCCACATTTCGCCAGTTATGTTTAAGTCCCATGTAATAGGGAGCGAGCCTATTGCCATCTACCGGGCACAAATCCACACTCCGGGCTGCTACTGAGAAATTCCAGATAGAAACACCTAATAACACGTTGCCCGACACGGGAATCAAATCCAGGACCTCATGCTTAGCAGTATCGATTGCGACCACTAGACCAACGAGGCAATTTTATATATATAATATAAAACACAACTAACAATTTAAACTACATAACTAAATACACAAATAAATATAAATTAATTAAAACTAAATATTTCTAAGTCGCGATAAAAAATACTTTACTATTTTTAAAGTAGGTTACAATGGAGAAATACCAAGAACCATTTGGTTAGTGAATTGTTAAAAGAGTGTGAATTATTTCGTATGTGGAACTACTTTGAACAATCTCTATTGTCATTTTAATGTTAGGTTGGTACTAGTTTCTTATCTTCAGCTATGAAAGGCTTCGGAACGATTCCATTTCCACAATCGCTATCGTTTCACTATGATACTACGGCGTGTGAATACCTTATTGAGGATGATTAATAAGCTTTATTTTTATTGCCGCTTTTTGAGAACTTATGTTTCCTAATTAGAGGCATACTCATTATAAAATTGGAAGATGTGCGTCCAATGTTCTTACACGTTTACAATTTTGTTTAAAATAGAGCTTATTTAATACTCATAGGTAGACTGTCTTTTCAATCCATGAAAATTCTTGTTTTTTCGGCTCCATAGGAACCTACTACGCTTTGGAATGGGCAATAATTGTAAGGAGCGCCTCCTTAGCTTGCCTGCACTCAACTTGTTCCAACCATAGTTTGTAATTTTGGCCCCTGGTGCGTTTCCTTACCAAAGTGAGTAAGTACCTGAACCTCCTGATCTTGCCACTCCCCGGCAAGATGGTTTCAGGGCCCAAAATTAATTTTCTTGTCTTTTTATATGTGTGTACTCGTACATAAATGGTTAAATAAATAAATAAAATCACCGCAAATTATAACGGATTTGTTCGAGTTACAAATCTTGTGTAACACTTCATCCATTACCTTTTCGAAGCAGTCACACAATCCTGAAGGGGGCCTGTATACACTTTATACAATAAACTGCACCAATTCTATACAAACTATTACAACAGTCCGCTCATCAGTTAGGCTTACAATATCCTAACGGTCTTTAAATTTAAGCTGATTACTTGAATGGCGTTTACTATGCTAAACGTACTACCAACCTGGTGATTATTTAAATTGGTGGTACCTTCAGCCCTCTCCGGAACACTGGCGGTTGACTGGGCGCTGGTCGGCTAGTGCCTGTGACCGCTTTTCGGCAGAAAAGTTCAGCTGGCCGCTATCCGGTTTGACTGAGCTAGCGGCAGTAGCTTGTTTATTGCGGGAGCCTTTACCTTCTTTTTTCTTTCTTTCTTTCTCGTTGTGTGGAGGTAGCCGCAGTGGCGGCAGTGGCGGCGGCTGCGGTGGACACTCGGGCCTCATCCACATTCAGGGACGCCCTAAGCTTTTCAGCCAAATCGTCTGCGGGCGGCCCGCTGCAGCTGGCCGCACCGGGGACGTCCAGCATCAGCGCGCCAGCCGCAGTGACCCTTTTCCGAATGCCATCGGTGACACCGAGCTCCTCGATGTTCACCGCCGTCCTCACCTTGCCGAGCACCTCGCGATAGGTCATGCCCTTCTTTTCCGCTTCCGGATGTGGTGTGATCAGCTGCGGACTTTGGGGCACGGAGCCTAACTGTGATGCTTCGCTCCTTAAGCCACTGCTGCCTGTTTTTTTTTCGGCCGCCCTTGCTGCCTTACCCGCCTTACACGCCATCATCTTCTCTCCGACTATTTGCCATTCGGCGGTGGTCGGAGGAGATTTAGCAGGCGGGGGCGGCCGTCAGGGCTAGGATCTTCGCCGTCTGCGCAGTCACCCCACCCTTCTTGGTCTGGGGCGGCGCCGATTTACCCAGGGTTAGCCCAACACCTGGGACATGTAGCATTATGGCACTAATTGAATCAGTTGAGTCATGGATCCTTGTAGCCATATTCGATCTTCCACTTTAAGAACTGGCTAATACTGACACGGAAATCCTCATATCAACATCTGTTAGCTTAAACATAGACCGGCACAGTGTTAATTATAGTAGGTGGTAACTTCGCAAGTTCTAAAATATACAGTAAGTAAGTAGGTAGGTACAATGCAAAGAAATACCTTTTTAATGGGTCAATAAACATTATTCGAATGTTTTTAGCACTAAAAACAACACCCCCATGTTTTGTATCTTTGCAAAAATAAGGTTAGGACAAGGTTAGGCAAAAACAAAGATTTGTTGATATGTCATAAAATTGGGCCAAATCAGTGTTGATAATCTGATAAAGATGAAGAATACAAATAAATACAATCTAATCAACCACATAATCATCAATTTTAAATCAACATCTAGTTACTAATTACCAATTTGTCTTAAACGATTCTTATTGTATTTAAATGAAAACTGTTACCATCAGAAGAAAACATAACCTTTAAAAAGGTACGGACAGAATGATGAAATAATGACAACGAAATTTGAGTGTCACAGCTGTGTAAATTAAACAATAAAAGTGGTTATTTTGTTACATTATTATTAATGAAATAATTAGTTATGACATTATAAACAGATATTTTGATTTATTGAATGTGAAGGTGCTCGAACAGGAAATATTATTTCAATCGATTTACAAAGTGAATCCGATTCTAGTTATGATTAAGGGTCTACCTTCAGGGCTATATAAATAAGGAAAACAATTCAGATGTGTCAAGGTTTTTCATGTATAACGTGATTTTTGTTATCAAATTTCACAGCGCATTATTGAGAAATTTGCTAAAGGTTCTGCTATTGTTTTCTTTTATAGTTTTATTCAGAATCGCCAGCAAAACTACAGGGCGAAAGGGAAATTTAAACTATTCCTTACGGGTTACAATATTATAGGGCATTAGCAACAAATTAAGTCTAGTTAACTTTGGGTCAACACAGGATGAAAAATAAAATAAAATGATGACATAAAAATAAAATAAAATATGGAAAATCTTTTGCCCTCTCAACATTTAAATTTATACTTTTCTAAAAGCCATCATCAGCCAGCCATGAAAATATATACTTGCCCAAAACTTAATGATCTCAGAAATAAAAGGTCTTTATTAAAAATCGAAGAACCGGCACAGCTCGGTAACCATTCAGTTATGATCCCTAGTTTACTGGACTCAATTTGTAGCTAACGACCTCTAGTATAATCCCTTTCAAGGATTAGGTCGAAATTCCCTGTCAACTATACACAACACCTGCATGACACATACATTATGGTACTAAGTGTGGGTATACTCCCTCACTTACAGGCGACCACAGCATGCATAATAAAGTTAACAACGAAGTTAACAAAGTTAAAATTAATGTTTTAAATCTTACGCTGTGTAAATAATCTCTATTTCCTTAAGCAAATCAATCAAAAGTAATTGCGGTTAGGACAAAACATAAGACGGCGCATCAAGTGCCTCCGCCTCGTTTTGTTACGACGTAACTGGAACCACTGAAGAGTTCGGATCAGAGTGGCACTGGCTGGTTAAAGTCACTCTAGCAAAATATCGCATCCATGGTTGCGGAGCGGCTGTCTTCTGATGACAGAATATGTCAGGGGAGCCGCGTTTGTACCACGATCACGACAATCTGCTATAATATACCGGTACAATCCTGATGATGTGTAGCTGCTGAACAACTAAGTGCCGATTTCACCAATGAAACTGAACGCGTTCAGCAAATGTTATGGAATATTGACACTGGCAGCTCTTGAGAGTTAAAAAATGCTGATCGCGTTCAGTTTCATTGGTGAAATCGGCACTAATACGATGGCCACTTCTGGTAAAGACTATGCTGACCTGCGCCGTTACATATTATATATAAACCATAATTCTGCCTCTTTCATATTTATAACATTGTCAGAAACATAGCGATGTTTTAAATACCTGGGACACTCAAAAAGTTTTGCCAAAAGAAAAATAAATGTTATATGGGTAAATACTTTTTAAAATAAATCTTATAAACGTACTCTCCACTTGCCTCTATACAAAAAATCATGCGTCTGAACTAATTTTCGAAACCCTTTTTCCAGTACACCGTAGACACCTCGTTTACAGCCTGCTCGGACGCTGGAGGGTGACCCAGAAGTTTGACCGGCGTGCTGTCCAGGTAGTCCCTCGTTTTGACGCGGGGTGCGAAGGCGGGTTGTCTACCGCGCTTGAATTCATTATACCAACGATACAAGGTTGCCATAGAAAGGCCTTCATCCATGAATATCATTTGAAGTCTATCGTACGATTCGTCTGTATTCAGACGACATTTGAAATCGTAAAAATCATAGCGCGAAAATTTTCTCGGCGCAGATCCATTTTTTAATGAGATACGAAAATATAAATTAGCTCGCGAACAATGTGAAGGGAACTTTTGAAATTGGAATTTTCCTTACAAATAATCATATTTTCAAAATAGACTATCCAGTGTGGAGTCTCTTATACATACAAACTTTTTTTCGCAATACTTTTTGAGTGGCCTGGTACATTTAGCGATAAACATATTTAGCGACTTGTGGTGCAAATGGACCTAGGTGTAAAGCAGGCTAAAGAACAGTATAATAAAGGTTTTACATTTTCGCAGGCAGAGAAGCTAAGACCAATTTATAGATGTGCTTACTGCTTGTAATGGCGACAAATAATCAAGTGCGGTGTCCTTACATTTCATTTCCTTTACCATAAGTCCGTTGTGTCTTAGATTAACACATTGAATGCCATGCGGGGTCACAAATGACCGAAAACAACAGATTTTTTATTAAATATGTTATTTCAATGAATTAAGTCAAAAATACCTTGAAATATTGGAAAAATCTCTTTCCACAGATGGCATCAGTTAACTTCTACAGTCATCGAGAACACCACACTCTTGATAAAACCGACATAAAATGGTAAAAAAGACAGTTAGCATCAAAATAGTCATTTTCACAGAAAACGTTTTTGATGCCACTCGATACTGTTTCTTATAAGGATCAAAAAACTTAAACGGGCCAACTGACGTTTGAGTACTAGAAAGAATCAGAAGTCGCAAAAAGGGGGCCGCTATTTTAGGTTCGAATAATCACGTCATTTATAAAAGTTAAAGTTAATTTATAATCCATTGATTTTATTGGCATGCAGACACATGCACCGACACTAAAAATCTGATAAACAGTAAGTATGACAGTTATAGTTAAAACCTTTGACTCACTGCGTCCCACAGTGCCATCTCAGTAGTTAACACTGATCACGAAGGTTACAGCTTTAATTGCAAATTAACATAATTATATTAAGTTTATATTAGTCGACAAAACTGCTCATATGCAGCCTTAAGCTAGCGTTGAAAGGAAGTTTAGAGGAGTCGATTTTAATTTTCATATTGAATTTTTCTATCTGTCAACGTTTTTGTACCAAAGTTCGCAGTTATAAATCATTTCTCATAAAAAAAGGTACGTAAACATAAATAATGTAGATTAATATTTTCTTAATCATCTCTAACTAATTTGCAAATTACCAATGTGTGGGTTCAAAGATAAAATACGATTCTTATTTTATTAGCAGCAGCTTTTTGAGTCAGAGTTATAAATTGGAGTGAGTTTATCGCTTTTACGGATCGGGCATAGAAATAAAATGGTAGAATTTATTAACATAGAGATGACTAAATTGGTGTAGCGTCTGCTTGTCTGCCGTGGCAGCGTTTTAGTTGAAAATTCAAACCTTGTAGGAAGAATCACAATGATTATTTTTTGCTGAAATAATGCTTGTAACGTGTGTATTTTACATTATTCTGATTATCTTCAATTTTTCTCTAACCTGCTCAATTTGCTTTGATTTCCATTTTGCTTATTGTAAAACAAAGAGTGCTTACTTTGCAGTAAAAACTAATTTTTACTGCGAAGGCCGCGACTGTTTAGTACATTTTGACCGTGTAGGTATTGCATTTTTCTATGAAACAGCAGATTTATATTTTGATAACCGACGAAAAATTTCTACGGTCTAGAATCAATTGTTGAATTCATGGTTACATTTTGCGCACTAGTTAAAAACTTATCCTGTACTTATATTCATAAGAAATGTAAATAGAGAATAGGTAATTAAGTACTTATCAATTCTAAATTACTCTTACTCGTACCTAATTAACAATACTTAATAATACAGATAGTGACCGCTAACCATATGGTCTTATCTGTGTGTAAAAGTGTTTTTTTAAATCCCAAAACTGGGTTACCGAGTTATGAATCAATAGGTAACGGTCACTTCGCACAATTATATACACCTACCTATAATAAATTGTGTATCATTTAAGTACATTGATTTTCCTCATAGCCAGGGATAGCGAAACGATGGGACGCGACATGAAATTGTGGGTACGGGAATTTGTGTTACCATTTTAGAGAATAATTTTGACATGAGTAAATTTATTATCTAGCGATATTTCTTTATTAAAATATCTTCATTTTACGTAATACTTGTTAATGTTAATGTAAGTCAGGAAATTCATTTTGAATTAATTTGAATAGCAACTTAAATGTTTTCCGTAGGTTTATTCAAAACACAACTGTCATTCTATGACAGTTGTATGAAATATATCTTATAAAAGGCAAAAACCTAAAAATTCATTTCCCTGACCGTATAAAGGTTTGCCATCCCTGCACTAAGCATGTCACTGAGACAGCAGGTTGAAGTTTCGCGAAGCTCGGGCGATGACCTCGTTTTTTTTTTAAAACCTGTTTAATATTTGCCATGATTCATCATGCATTTACGTTTCACCGCTCAAAAGACAGCGAACTTGTTGGTTCATACCAGACTGTTGTTTGTTTTTAGTGTCCATTCTTTGAAAGTGCACTAAGTACGTACACGTTCGAAGAATTGACACTGCAGAATGTTTTTTTTTTATGTTGTAAACCACCTTGTTAATAAGGCACTAGACACGCGCGGGGCGATGGCATCAACAATTCAATACAAACTTTATGGTATAGTTACCAAATTATCCCCAATTAAGTTTAACGTTGTTAATAAAAATAAAAAGGTTCCACAGCACGAATGCATTATTAATTATTTTAATTTCGTATGTTTTAAATACGTAATGTAGAACAGGTGGTTTCAATAACTGTGATAATCAAATCGCGACACTGTATGAACTGCTTGGTCTATCGATACAAGCTCAACGCACACGTATTAGCACTGCCCCGGATCAAGATTTCCTTAAATCGAGCCTCTAACCAATCTTTCTATGTAACTCCAGACTTATAAGCATCGCAACAGCACATCCCCTGATCCCGGATCCGCTTCAGAACTTTGTGTTCTATGAGCCTCAACTTCATGGTAGAAATCACCTTTCAATCACCTACTTCTTGTTCTAAAACGTGCTGTCTTCATCTCCAATTTCTTTAACTTGTAACTTATGGGGACTACTGGACCTAAACGCAAGTTTAAAATGCCTAAAAGTATATGATCCACTGCAGTCCAGCAAAATCAGAAAAATTTATGATATTCTTCAGGATATCATACATTAGATAGTTAGATAGTGTGTTGAAAACATAATACTACTAATTAGATACGAAAGAAATAAAAACACAAAGATACGTCAAAAAATTACTTTAAACGATTAAAAACCTTAGACATGCAATCATTCTGATTGTTTTTCAGGTTATTCTTAAAGCAACATAACCTAACGTAAAAGTGTTTTTTTTTGTCTAATAAATAGATTTTTTGTAAATAGATAATTACTTAATTTTTTTGGAATAAATTACCAGTGTTGTGTCATCGCGCTTTTATTTCTTTTATTTGCAGTGACCGCCATTTAGCTCTTGCAAGCCTCTTAATCTATAAGGAGGCTCAGGTCATGAATCAAAGTTGAACCTGAAACAATTGTTTCAGGTTTTTATACTTAACTCTAATCTAGTTTATCGAGGGCCAAGATTTCGTATTTCTACATCTTTCAACGGCATTGACATAAGCTTTTCGGGCTCTCGTACGTTTTTGCCTGTTGCGTTCGTCGCAATCGTTATCGCTGATAGAATGTCAGTTTGTCTGTCCTCCGGTCTCGTCCTTTGTGTTCAATACCTGCTAAAGTATAACTTACGTTTCCAGTTTTAAGCGACTCCCACACGAAATTGTTAAGGTCATTAGATATCTTAAAACTTAAAATTCCTATGCATTCTACATCTTGACTCTACAAATCCAATACCGGACCAACTACAGCTCCATTTTACGTCCAGGAAAATCATTGCCATTCCAAGGTTGCCTGGAAGAAATCGCGGAAAGCGATAAGGCCCGCCCGTGGTATATTTTGTAGTGTATTTTTTTTGTTATGAATTTATGTCGTGGACAATAAAGTATAGGTATATAAACTAATAAATAAATATATAACTGTAACTTATAAACCAACAGGTTGATAATTTTATATAAGCATAAATAATTACACATCATAGTTTATACGGATACGAAGCCCTCTTCTCGTAGAATTAGCGAAATATCGTAAACAATTACAGGTGCAATGACAAGTCCAATGTAACGTATTAATCCTTAAAAGTACAGTCGACAAAAGCGATAAGTATGCAGGCATCTATTGCACCAACCTATATTGTGTGTGTGCTGAAAAGCCAAGTCCCTGACAAAGCGCGTCTGAGTGTGTCATTTGTTTTAAAACTATGCGTGCGTGGTGGATTACAGCCCGCTCTTTCTCACATGCCTCTCTTAGGAGGCATGTGTTACATCAGTGGGAACATTATAGGCTGATTATAGTCAATGTAGCTCTGTTCTAGAGGTAACTGATGAAAATAAATAAATCGATCAGGAAACGTTTGGTAGTGCCACTTACAAATTGAGTGCCTTGATTTGATTATTTGAAAACTTAAACCCGATATTCTAAGTTTAAATCACTTTAAAGAAGTTGTTCATTTGACAACTGAGATTAATTTGTAAGTCAATTTTCGTCAATGGTTTATCAATTATATTTTAGTTATTTGATAGTAATGGGATTAAGTAGCCCTCGACATTAAAATTTTCTTACGATTTTTGCAATTTGCAACTCACTCCGGTTATGACGGAGCTTTTCCGACAAAGCACTACCACCATAGTCGTTATAAGGCGGTTTTTTATTCTATTGATTGCACACCAAACTCTTAGCTTGTCTGTACAACTATCACAACCTTTACATTTACACCAAATAACACCTTGGTTTTGCCTTCCTATTCGACTGAGTATGGCAATATTTCCGCAAAATGTAATTTTAAGTAATAAATCAATCAATCGGCTGTAGGTAAGTCGGTCAACTGTATGACTCAAGACAAACAGAGAAAGTGAAAGACTCAAGTTTCTTGGACCTGTCAAGTCTGCCTATCTTGGACATGTCAACAACATTGTGAATGGATTACAGATACTGAGTATAAAAAATCGAAAGTACTTCTGAGAAATAGTTTTAATTTGCATACAATGACTTGGATGATCGAAAATAAAAAATACTGAACAGGAAAAAAAAAATCTTATCAAGAAATGTAATATGAAGTAGATAAATGCTGTACCAAATGAGCCCGTAAAGAACTAAAAAAAAATGATTTGTCTTTTCCGTTAATACAGACATTAATCCATTATGGTAACAATTATGTTAACGTTTTTTGTCCTTGCTCAATTTGTCATTTTAATTATACATAAACATACATGTCTGGCTTCCTATTTGATCAGGGAATTAACCAAAATAACTGATTTGTTTGCTTACTGTGTTGATAACAAAGATGAGGGTTACCTACTTTGTATTCAATTAATTAGCAGTTAACTCAGCTTTGACAAAACTTTTACAAGGTCTAGCATAATTCTATTAAACATTATTTCGGGAAGTACGTAGATAGTTGCTGATAAGGTTGCTGAGTTAGCCGATCGAGTCACGTTTCCTAAACCATACTTTTTTGTTCAGCAAAACGGTACGGTTGTATCGCTGTATATCTTGGAGTACCTTTCTCATGCGATAAAAGCAACAACTTAATAGTTTTTAATTTATTCCTCTCACCGTCAGTCTCGATCGTCTCAATCGTCAATATCGATATGTTTGCTCTTTCTGCTAGTAGATTCAAAAATATTCTGTTCACAACACTTGTTACCAGTAATTTTAATTAAGATTTGTAGCCCTGATGAGTTATCTTATTATTGTAGTTCGTAGGTCTTGACTAAAATGGCATAGTTTGTAAACAATTTTATTTTGTATTCTGTGGAAAACGTTATTGGTTACACATTTAAACGTATATTTTTGTATTTCTTCCTACAAAATGTTATGTGTCACTGTTTGTTTTTCCTAATAAATAAAAATAAAATAAATAAAATTCGAAACTATAAATACCTACTTACTTCAGTAGAAGGCACGTGTTGCCATAGCCTTAAGATATTGGCAGAATTAAAACTCAAACTCAAAGCAATTTGAATTGTCAAAGGAGCAACTCACTTAGCTAGTTGCCCATTCCAAAGCGTATATAGTAGGTTAAAGAAGAAGAAGAAAAGACAAGAAGCTCCATGGACTTATTTGTCAATCACGGCACTTGCCATAGAGAAAAATAGAACAGAAGTAGAATTCAATAATAGGAAAGAAATAATCTACGAAGGCAAATTAAAAAGGGATTTTCTACGGTGCAACAAAGAATAGAATATATTTACATAACATTCACATAACATCACGCCTTGTATCCCCGAAGGGTTGGGCAGAGGTGTACCTATAGTACACCCACATTTCGCCAGTTATGTTTTTTAAGTCCCATGTAATAGGGGGCGAGCCTATTGCCATCAACCGGGCACAAATCCAGACTCCGGGCTGCTACTGAGAAATTCCAGATAGAAAAACCCAATAACACGTTGCCTGACCTGGGAATCGAACCCAGGACCTCATGCTCAGCAGTAGCGATTGCGACCACTAGAAACTTTGCTTAAAAACATGGTACATTAAGGTCCTATATATAAAATTAATATCTTACGTTTCGCCATAGATAACAATTAAAAAAGGACACATTATTATTCTAACATGTCTCATTAAGTCTGGTAAAATCTTAAAAAATAATAAAATTATAAAGAAATAACTCATGTAAACTCAGTAACCATATTTATCTGTTAAATACTATTTTATCAAAAAATCTTTAACGCTATAACAACAATTACCAATAAGCCATTAATGTAGTTTGTATTTGAAGTGTCTAAGAGGGAGTTCCTTAATTTCTTTTGGAATGTTGTTGAATACTATAATTGCTGTGATAAGAACCTTGAACCTGGAAAAACATGTGAGGCAAATGATCTTCTGTGATTTTCTATAGTTTTTAATCAGTTTTTTGTTTGTTTGTTTGGCATCTCGCAGGTCAACCTATGCGGTTGTCGTCTGCTTAAGCGGACTTGCCTGTGGATTCCCTAATAAATTAAGGCCTCCAGCCAGGACTTAAACTTATATACTAACTAAAACTAAGCGACAACGCTAAGGGCACCCCCTGTGGGGTACGAACCTCGGCTTAGGGCGTCGCTGGAAGAGGGCAGCAAATGACTAGCTGGATCAGGATTGGTATTAATTAGGGACGAATTTAAAGCTACAGGCTCAGCGGCGCGGGCTGGCTCGAGCAAGGGTCGGGAGGGGCGTCGATTTGGGCGTCGCGGCGGGCCTCGGCGGCGAGGGCGGTAGGACGGCGATCGGGTTTTGGGCTTTTGTAGCGTGCTAGTGGCCTTACTACTCTCCTGGAGGAGGGTAGTGGCGTCGTCGGGGTCGATTAAAGTATGCCTTGGTCGGCGAATACTGCTAATGCGAGAGGGAGTGTAGCGGGCGGCCGCTGTAATCAGGGGGTTAGAATGTTTGATGCCGCAGTCGAAGAAACGCTTTGATAAGCGTTTCATGAACTGTTTTATGGTTGGCATTTTGAGGTCGACGTGAAGATCGATATTACGGACATAGAAGGGGGCACCCGTGACCCTTCTGAGGAAACGGTTTTGGAGGGTCTGCATCTTATGGAGATGACGTGGGTGAGCGTGCGCAAATACAACGCAGGCATAGGTCATGATGGGACGGATGACTGCGGTATAGATGCGGAGCTTGCATTTGAGGGACAGTTTGCTACGGGCTGTCAGTACGAATTGCAGCCTGCTAAGAGCGAAGGAGGCGCGCGCGCGAACCGCCTTAATATGAGCCTTAAAGGTAAGGTTCTCATCGAGGATCACGCCTAGGTATTTGGCTTGCTTCTCCCAAGGGATTGGCTTGCCGTACATAGTGATCGGGCTGGGAAGTGGGGGAGGGAGTCGACGACGTCTCGAGAAGAGAACCGCCTGACTCTTATCGGGGTTGACCTCGATTCTCCATTTCCGGAACCAAGCGCCTAAGACGTTTGCGGAGGTTTGGAGAGTACGAGCGTTGGAACAGTGACCGGTATAGTAAACGGCAGTGTCGTCGGCGAAGAGAGCCAACTGAGCCTTCTTACTTTTTGGGATATCGCTAGTGAACAGCGTGAAGGCGAGAGGAGATAGTACGGAACCCTGAGGGACACCTGCGCGAATAGGATGAGGGGACGAGAGTGCTCCCTCGACGCGATAGCGAAAGGTCCGGTTCGACAAAAAGTCTCGTAAGATGAGCACGAGACGATCTGGCACTCCTAGTTGGTAGAGCTTGTATATCAAGCCATTGTGCCAGACTTTGTCGAAGGCTTTCGCTATGTCGAAGAATAGCACACCCGTCGTCGCGTTACGCTGCAGACCAGCGCATAAGTGCTCTACGATACGGTGGACCTGTTGGGTGCCCGAGTGTTGGCTAAGGAATCCAAACTGCTCGTTGGGTATGAGGCTCTTTGCTTCGGCGTAGTCTTTGAGACGCTTATAAATAAGCCTCTCGTAGATTTTGCCGAGGACATTGAGTAAGCTAATAGGGCGGTAGCTGGAGGGCTCAGACTTTGGCTTGCCTGGCTTTGGGATACCGATGACGGTGGCTTCTTTCCATGATTGTGGGAAGATGTTGTTGCTCAAGGCGCCATTGAAGATGGCGGTCATAAGCATTATTAGCGGGGCAGGAAGGAGTTTGTATACCTTATTGGTAAAACCATCCGAACCGGGGGCCTTACGAGCGTGGAGCCCTTTAATGATGTCGTGCACTTCGTCTGGAGTGACGGGAGGCAGAGGATCATCAGGGTCTTCGACGGGAGGGAGGGAGGCTCTTCGTTCGACTTCAGCGTCGACCTTGTTCAGGTGAGCTTGGTCTACTGGTTGGGAGCTGGGAGAACATTGGGACTCTAGGCTGTCGGCAAGACATTCAGCCTTATCGGGACTGTCGAAAGCGACACTATTGTCGGGGCGGATGAGAGGAGGCATAGAGACCTCTTCTGAGGAACGCAATTTCCTCTGTAATTGCCAGAAGGCTTGATGAGTGGGCTCGAGTTCGCTGAGCATCTTGTTCCAGCCCTCAGAGCGAACCTCCCCTATGCGTTTCTTTACAGCACGCTGTAAATGGCGCATGTGGGCTTTGTTCGCATCACAAGGGAAGGAGTCGTAGGCACGGATGGCCGCGTTCTTCTCGGTTATCAGGTCACGTACGTCAGCAGGTAGTTTCCAGCGATGGTCTTCCATCACCGGAACTTCCCGTGAACAATCCGTCAATACGGATTGTACGTGCTCTGTAAACGAGTCGATTGCGGCCGTCGTGTCGGCGACTGACACTAAGTGATCGGGGATGGTGTCTAAGTAAGGCGACGTGGTGGATTTCAGTCTTTCGCTTACTTTCCTCCAGTCGGTTATCGTCTGGGTCTGAGGGGGGCGGTTGGGGTCGATCGGGCCCGAGTAGGGTGCAAGATGCATGACTACAGGGCGGTGGTCAGAGTTTAGCTCGTGGAACGTCTCTATCGATTGCAAACGGATGTTCACATTCTTGAGCAGCGCTACATCGAGAACATCGGGAAGGTGATTAGGATTACCTGGGAAGTGAGTCGGGCTCATTGGAGCGATGACGTCAAAGTTAAGGGATTCGCCTAACTTGAAAACTAACCTACCTCTGGTTGAGGTTGTGCTACTATTCCACGCCGGGTGCTTGGCATTAAGATCCCCCGCCAAGATGACGGAGTCACTCATACCGAAGAGGGCAGTGAAGTCCTTTTGGAGCGAGATGGGATCCTCCGGACCATTGTTGGGTGGGATATAAGCGGAGATGATGGTGATCGGTTGGTGGCCGGTCATGCCGAGCCGACAGATAGAGGTCTCCAGATGGGAGAAGAGAGGAGGTGGGTCTATAGGGATACAATACAAAGATTTCCTAAAGTATATGAGTGTGCCACCCTTGTGACATCGAGACCTGTCATTGCGAACTAGTTTAAAGTTGGCAATATTCGGGTTTCGGTGATGTGGTTTTAAAAAGGTTTCCTGTATGAGGAGGATGTCAAGCTGATGGTCGCGGAGGAAAGTGGCGATCTCATCGCGTTGACCTGAAACGCCATTTGCGTTGAAAAAGCCTAATTTAAGGGATCGGGGTTTGTTACTATTTACTCTCGTATTATCCATTGAGAATTAATATTTGAGTGAGTGTAGAACTTGCGCGATCTCGGGATACGCGCTGAGGATTTCCATAAGGCGGAGTGCGTTGCCGTTTGCAGCAACGATTTCTTCCGCCATTTTGTCCGCGGCGGTGGTGAAGAGAGCCGCGTATGTACTAAGTATAATTTGGGCGCTGTTTCGGCCCTGGGTTCCCTGAGGTTTCGCTGGAGAGGCCGTAGGGGCCGCGGGGGCTACCAAAGGCGCTGGGATGGCGGAAGCCATCAGCGCTGGAAGTTGAGCGGGTTGCGCTGGTTGCGCGGGGATAGAGGGCACCGAGGCTGCGGGAGCCTTCAGGTGATTTAGGTTAGCCCAGGGAGACGGCCTCTGCGGACTGAGCCGCTCCGGCATCAGCGCGGAAGGAGGCTTTCCCCAGGGGCTTTCCCTGTGCTGGCGGTCGCTCGCGCGTTTCGCGAGTTTAGGAGAGGAGGACTTCGGGGCCTTAGGACAGCCCCGGTAATTTGCCGGGTGTCCCGATTGGCCGCAGAGTACACAGCTGGGAGGCTCTAAACATAGTTCCCTATCTTTGGGGCGGGTACAGTCGGCGGTGCCATGCTCTCCTAGACACTTGACGCATCTAGGGGTGGCATAGCAGTTGGACTGCGAGTGACCATATAATTGGCAGCGATGACACTGGCCAATCAATTGAGCTCTGTAAGGCTTCTCGATGGAGATGCCTGAGAGCGAGCAGACCGACTTCACCTTGAAGATCGGGTGGTGCCCCTCTGTGGGGTCACATATGACCAGGACAATGTCATAGACAACGCCCTGTCTCGCTTTATGCAAGCGATGTACGGCGGAGACCGGAACGCCTTGTGCAACAAGGTCGCTTTTTATATCTTCGGTGTCGATTTCACGAGGTACGCGCCTAATGACGACGCGAGTGGGGGTTTCCTCCGGAAGGGAGTACGTGTGAAAGGAATAGTTCCTTTCACGCAGGACACGGGAGAGATCCCTAAAGTCCGAAGACGAGGGGACGGTAACTTTGATCCCCTGAAGGGTGGATCGGGCATTCGTGTAGTTGATCTTGCGATCACCACACATTTTCGAGATTTCGGTCCATTTGGCCTTATCTTGAATGTAGATCGGGGGAGGGGGCTTTTGCTTCCTCGCGGTAGAAGCGGGTGGGCAAGCCATAGGGCTGGCGGGGCGACTGGCCCGCGGACTAGGGGCGGAAGTCGAGCTGGACGATGTAGTCGTGACCTGTTTCTTTGAGGCCGGACCGGCGGGGGCGGAGGATTTAGCCGCCTTCCTCTTGCCTCCTTTGACCACGACTTGGAAGTCGTCATCGCTGGAGGAGGAGGTGCGGGCTTCGTCCTCGGAGATTGGGACTGACGTGTCCATGCTCTCCGGGTGAGTCGTGTTTGCGGCGCGCAGCTGCGTTGTCTCTGTGACAATGGCGGCCGGAACAATAGAGGCCTCGCCAATGGCGGCAGGTACAAAGGCGGGCGAGACAATAGGGGCCGGATTAGCGGCCGGAGTATTGTCTGCCGGGACAAAGGCGGGTGTTACAATGGGGGCCGAATTAGTGGCCGGAACATTGTCTGCCTGAACAATAGCTGCCGGAACAATGGCTGGAATGCCTTGTTCGGCAACAGGTTGCGACATCGGGCTTTCGAGGGCGTCGCTGAAGTTCGCGATTGCGCCCTGGGACGGAGTGGGGGTGGAGCGATGACATAGCTTGTCGCCATATCTCGCTAGGAAATCGGGGTCCTTAAAAAGGACCTCTCTGAAGAACGCCAAAATATAGGCGTCCTCCATGGTCGGAGGAGAAGCTAGTTTAGGGAGGGAAGGGTGGAAATTTATTCCCACGTAGACTAAATCCTATACCTATCTCCCCGGGTGGATGGGCCCGGGGATGTGTGACCCTCTCTGTCGGGTGTAGACAGAGAGGTGAGTACCTATTGGTGAGCCCTAAGCTTGTAACCCGTCGCCAGTCTTATTGTGCGAACGGGGCCCTGACCAGTCTAGCGCGAAGGGTGTAGACACACCCTAAAGACACTAGGTGAGTACCTGAAAAGCAAAACTGTCACCAGAGCCGACTAGGAGATCCCCCAAGGCCGGTTATCTGGGACCCGTCCAACTAACTGCCTCGCCCTGAAGGGGTTCGGCGGGTGTGAATTGGGTCAACACCCCACTCGGCTTCGTTGACACCGTAAGGTTTCAACCGAGGACCACGAAACTGTGGTTTTACCCAGAAGGGGCCTAGTGAAGCTACTCACGAATGACTGATACAGAAAAGAGATTGCCTTGAAAAAGGCACTTTTTGATTGGTTAAAATCAAATCAATTTCTTGATTTGATTTTAAATCGGAGTAGTCGGGGCGACTACGATGACGTCACGTGGTCGCGACGAGTAGAAACAGCAAACACAACACTGGAGCGGGAGAGCGCACAAACACGTCCGTCCGCGGCGAGAGTCGAGCGTCGAGAGGAGTTTTTAATCAGTGTCCTCTACCTTATTATAATAATTTTATTTATTTATTTCCACAAATTACAGATATAGTATTTGATAGTCTACAGACACAGTTTCATAGTTATTTGTCGAAGACTGGTGCCTAAACTAAGTAATTTTTTTTACAAAACCTGTATGTCAGGTCACCCCCTAATCAAAGTTTCACATTATTTTTATTGCACTGGAGACGATCTGATTCGTATATCTTATATAAATAAAAACATAACACATTATGATATTGCAATACTGGTATATTATTATTATCTTACCCTTATCCCAATTTATTGGTGATCGGCGCATGCGCAACATGTCTTCTCCTTCCTTACTTCTCTATTAATCGTCGTTCATATTTTCTAGCTATATCATCATCCACACAGTCCATCAATCATTTCTTTGGCTTTTCCCAGTTTCCTCTTCTTGTTTACTAAAATCGTCTACCGATTAATTAATACTGTCATGCCACTATCATAAATCTTTACCAGTGATATAACGGTGTTAAAAAGTGATTACATTAATTATGCTAGGCGGCATAATTAATGTAATCACTTTTTAACACCGTTAATTATGGTAGTCCACGAAGATAGCAGATGTTTGAATTAGCATTTGATAGCAGATGCTTATAATTTGGTATCTTGGAACTGATCTGATGATGGAGCCAGGAGGTTAATAGTGGAACTCTTCAGTGGCTACGACTACTAGTAAACCTCTCCAGTTTGGGCTCATTTGATTCGTTTTGACGAGTTGAAGTCATTGGAATGGGTCTAATGGTGGTGCCAAGACGTGATAGTGGAACTTTTCAGTGGCTCCTAGTAAAACGCTCAAGCCATAACTTCGTTGACTTCTGACTCATCAACTAGACTAAAAGGAAAAAAAAGTGCTTTAATACAAACACGCTTTTATCACGCACATTCTTTACTCTTCTTTAACTAACAATTTTTTTATTTTTTGTTACATAAGTAGGTACTTTTTTTTGCAAGGAATTACTGTTTTACCCGGCTATGCTAGGAGTAATGGTTATCGTTTTAACATGTCGGTGTAGTATCAGTACAGTATCGCCGCTAAAATAAAAAGAAATAGAGCACCCTACAAAAAGAAATGAAATCCTAGTAAAACTTTTAATATAAAGTAGGTCGCCAAGACTTCTATCTGTTCAAAAGTTATCAGGTATATTACAGCCAAGCAAATGTATGACTTGGACATTCCATTATACTATTGCATGACCCAACATTAAAAACCATTGGCTGAATTTCTTACCATAAGTCCATAAGAGTGTCTGTGCGACGGCTGCGAAACGTCCAAGCTGTACATTTTGGCCAAGATGTAAGGTTTGTATAGTTTAGCCTTGTAGAATTATGGGCTTGGATATTCGTTAGATCCGATAACTTTTTAACAATGAAAGCGTTATTTAAGTCTTGGCAACCTTCTTTACATGAAATGTTTTTGGTGGGTAACATCATCGTACGGAACCCTTTCCACGCGAGTTCAACTCGCACTTGAGCGGTATAAAAAAAAAAATTGTAATACAATTTGTGAGTATGTTAATGTGTCTATGTATGTTAATCCAAGTTTAAAGCCTGGATAACATACAGGATACTTCATACCCCGGTATAACGTTTCCCTGGGATAATTTCCGACCTCCACGCGGACTAAAGCTAGTTGGCTATAAGTCTAATTTTAAACTATAAAAGTAGCTTTAATAGCGTAACATATGCGTTGCGTCCTATCGGAGTATCAATGCACCTTGTGGACGCAATGCGCTACGAGGTTTTACATCAAACTTGAACAAACGCTTAGTGCAAAGACACATATACTAAGAGACATCGTAGGCAGCAACAACCTTACTTTGACCTTACATCTTAGTCTTGTCGTTTTACTGGGAAGCTTGATTTTTAATTATCCTAATTAACAAACATAAAATGACACGTGATGTATGAACCTTAACGACAAGGTAGTCCTATTAATTTCCCACATTCGAGTTATACTAGACCATTACAAATTATTACCTACTAGACCAGCGTCGCTGGTCGCAAGAGCTACTGCTGAGCATGAGGTCCTGGATTAGATTCCCAGTTCGGGCAAAGTGTTATTGGGTTTTTCTATCTAGAATGTCTCAGTAGTAGCCCAGAGTCTGGATTTGTGCCCGGTTCATGGCAATGGGCTCGCCCCCTATTACGAGTACATGGGACTATAGCGTAACTGGCGAAATGTGGGTGTACCATAGGTACACCTCTGCCTAACCCTTCTGGGATAACAGGCGTGATGTTACGTTATGTTACCTACTAGACGAAAGTAAAACAACTACTATATCTTACGATTAAAATACAAAGTTATACTTTAAAAATTATTTTTTTACGATACATCAAACAAATCAGGCGGTCGACTTATGATTTGGAACACAGCTCAGTTGCCATCCTATAAAACATATTTTATTTCTTTTGATGAAATTCGTTAACTGAGATCAAACCTAACTGCCTCAGGTGGCTGAGACAAATCTTGTTCATTTGCGTGATTTACAACACCTACATAAGCTATTAAAAATAAATGTTTATTAGGTTTTTTCTCGATACACTATGAAAAAATACAAAAAACAAATAAAGTTCTCTATACAATTGCTACAGAAAAATATGTATTTTCATGCAAACCTTCCATTAAATAAACTAAATATAAAAGCGAAAGGTTTGACATAAAATTATAAACCCGAGGAAAAAGATGTAAAAAAAAATCATAATCTGTTAAAAAGCTAACTCTCTCATTTAAACTACCTATGAGTTTATATACAATGAAAAATTAAAGAAACTAAGATGATCTCACTAGAAACATGACTGCCGAAAGAAAATTGCCGCCCCTAGCTTTCTCATGATAGCCTAAAAAGTTTGTCTCCTTTTATGAACCCCAAAAAGAGATGGTCTTATTTACCGGAAACCTTACTATCAATTCACACATTCATTTCAGTACAATTTGACGCTATATATAACATAAGGTCTCATCAGACTAAATGACGCTACTAATTTGTCGTTAATAATAACATAACATAACATAACATCACGCCTTGTTTCCCCGAAGGGTTGGGCAGAGGTGTACCTATAGTACACCCACATTTCGCCAGTTATGTTTAAGTCCCATGTAATAGGGGGCGAGCCTATTGCCATCTACCGGGCACAAATCCAGACTTCGGGCTGCTACTGAAAAATTCCAGATAGAAAAACCCAATAACACGTTGCCCGACCTGGGAATCGAACCCAGGACCTCATGCTCAGCAGTAGCGATTGCGACCACTAGACCAACGAAGCAGTTCATAAAACAGATGTTATCCGATGACCTCTGCGTATGTCAGTAATTAAAAACGATTACGTAAACAAATGTATGAAGAATCACGATGAATCTTATCTTCAAGTCATTTGTCAAAATCAATTTTGAACTATGCCGTATTACGTGCCTCTTTTAACTAAATAAAAAGGTCACGGTTTTATTGAAATTAATCAATGAAGGTACAGTAGTGAAAGGAGACTAACAAAAGGTATTTACGAGGCAGATGTGAGTGGAAACGCCGGGAGGGGACGCCCTAGGAGGACATATAGTGACCTTATTGGTGATGTTCTTCAGAGAGGTCAGGTGCGTAGCACTCGCAACCGGCGTGCGTGTAAGACCAGATGTATGAACGTAAACAAGGCAGAAGGATGTATGTAAGGATCGTAGCAGGTGGCGTTCTGTGGTTTCTGCCTACCCCCATGGGATGAAGGCGTGAGTGTATACATGTATGTATATAAGCCTACACCTTCATTTTTTTTTTACTTCATAAAACATCCTAACGTATATATACATCGTATATTGGTATTTAGTTAACTGACTCGAAGGGCGCGTGCTTAAATGATAACAACCACACGGGCGATCGAAGGGGAAGCTACGCTTGCCGCGGTCGGCTCTTGGATGGGTGACCCTCCATTAAAAGTCGTGTCTCCACAGTGCCTCGGAAAGCACGTTAAGGTGTTGGGCGCGGCCGTCATTCGTAGACTGTCGACAGTCGTAACGTCTTGACAATGAGTATCGTGTTGCCCAGTAGGTAAATAGGTTGTGGAGGGCAGATTTACAGTCGCTCCATGTGTAATACTGGTATTCCGCTGCACCCGGTTGGACTGAAACCCGACCCTAAAATAGTTGGGAAAAGGTTAATTATTAAATGATTCAATGAATGAATGGAAGGCTAAGAAGAAGGAGTTAATTGACTGAAAAGGAAGCAAATTTTAACACGCACTTTAAGATTCAATTTCTTGGTAAAATTTGTGGTCTTGGTCAACCGCAATGCCGTCCACATTTGGTCCGTGTGTGCTAACCTTTAACTTCAATCGTGAGAACCAGAAACTTTGCTAACCACAGATGTTAAGTCCATCTTGTTTATGACTATAATCCTAACATTAAACCTTCTCATATCTTCCCTAATGGCGAATGTAATGGAATGTATATTCTTTTTATTGCAGCCTTAAATCAAAGTAGTCTACCGAGGTACGAATATGCTTTCTTAGATGAATTGAAACTTGAGCTCAAATGCTAAAGTTTCAATTCATCTAAGAAAGCATTTTGACTGTGTTTAATCTCAGCTGAAGTCAAACACGTTATTTATTTATTATTATTTGCGTCCTAAAACGGGTCCGAAATAAGTGAATATAATATAAATTAATTCTGCATTACGTAATCTGGCATTTTCCTGTAGTGACAGTTTATTCTTGGAAAAAATTACATTTCGCGGTCTATTTTAGAAATGGAATTTAATTCTATGCAGCTTCATTAATGAATTAAACACAACACATTTACAAATAATTGTGATACAGCGGATTTTCCTTAATTTAAATGAGTTTTATCAGGATGTACCGTGTTGATGAAGAACAAACTTAGATAAAGTAAACATGCCAAGATTACCAGTTCATAGAACTAAAATTATCCAGAATCTTACAAGCTTTTATCACCTTTACGTAAGTTATGTTAAAGTACACAATAGTATACTATTTTGAAAAGTGTCATGGTTTCTTGTCACCTAAAAGCTTCTTATTATTGCATAGAGCGCTAATATTGACAATGGTCAGTGCGAATTACTTAGCATTTAAATAAGTGTTTACTTATTAGTCAAATGTAGGCTTGGTCAAATTAATTCTAATAATTAAGTGTTGGCGTTTAATATTTAGATTATAACTCTTCATAAAAAAAACATGTTACGATTTACAATATTTAATTACTTTGTAAAAGCAATTAAATTGTTTGAATAGTACTTAATATTTTATTTATATTTTAGTGAAGAAGATAATATGTATATAAGACTTCTATAAGCATACATTATAATTCGCATATTCCACAAATCAATACCTTGATTCATTAACAATATTTTCGTTAACGTAAAGTTTACAATACACTTAACTTTACGGAAATCGAGATGCATTCGTCGAATCACCTGTTTTGACATTGGGATTCATTGCAATGCACAATTACAAGTATTTACACACAAGTGTTTGATTCACGCAGCGATACTGTGCCGCAGCGGCCGACGCTTTGTCTGGCAGCGCAGCCAGCCCAATACCTATACATCAGCGTCCGAAAGTTGCCCCTTTCATAGTCGACCAGACACTGACATGGAAAAATTACAAGGTTGTTTTGTAGTCCATAGTTTTTGATACTGTACCTTTTGTATTTGTTATACGCTTTCTTTTCTTTTAAGTGTATTTATTTATTTAAATATTTATTTGCACACGTATAAACAGACAAGAAAAAAAAATAAACAGAAAAATGCGTACAAAGGCGATGCTTATTTCTAAAGAAATCTCATCCAGCATACCTGCGATAGGAGTATAAAATAAATGTAGACAACTTGTGTATGAGTAGAAAAATACAAAATGCATAAAAAAATGTCACTTATTTAAATACAAACATACAATAAATACTAATATAACAATACAACTGTATTAAATGTGAAAAAAAAATATGGCAATGTAACTGCACAGTGGAAAGATAGCGTTCTTTCACTCTCCTTTTGAACACAGCAACAGTTTGACAGTTCATAATGTCAGGCGGAAGTGAATTCAAATCCCGAACCGCGTGCACAGATAAACAAATATAACGCAAATATAGAGTATAAACATTAACATTCTAATGTTATATGGTAGTATGTTACATTGTATGGGAATTGACCTGAAAAAAGGTCCATAAGAAATGGCTCTTTCTGTTTTTGTATTTAGAACTAGAGCGATCCATCATACTACCTGCGCAAACTACTATTACTACGACTAAATCTGCAAGTCACGAGTTAATTAATTAGGTATTAATAATCAAAAACAATATCTTGAGGCTCAAATGAGCAAGTCACAAAATTATTGAAAATGTTTGTTAAAAACAATCATCTTTACTTTAAAATTACCACCCGTTGTGACTCACTACCAAAAACTCAGTCACCATTACAATTAATGCTCGCTTATCCATCCATCCACTTAGTCTCATTTAAGCAATTAACAGCTTTAATTTTTAAGTTGCTAATTTTGTTGGTTGTTATTCTTTCAACACACTTTCCACTCACCATCATGTGACAGACTTCTTCTTAGCGTGTTAATGCCAATCCATAATCCACATTAGCCCAGAACTTAGCTACGAGTTTAACGCCTTCAGTATCGTCTATATCCCATCGTTTGTGGAACAGCACCATATTTTCACTCCAGGCTAAAGTCGTATAATAAATCTTCACTTATCAGATTTTCCTTGCTTCGACCGACCTGTGCACAGAGTCAACTCTGATTATTCCATCTAGTGGATGGTAGACCAGGACGTTTTCACTATAATGATATTAATAAGGTTATTTATTGAAAGGTCAAATGAACTGGCTCTGACTTTCAAGATGGGTTCGACAGAATTTTATGGGTTATTACTATCAAAGATAAAACGTGCACGTGACGGATTTAACGCATCCTACTCAAATTATTATTTACTGCAGTTTTGTATGTGAATGCATAGTTTTGTTCAAAATAATAATATAATTTCGAAATATTAAACGTATATTAGAATAAACTAAACAACCCTGTTTGTTAATTCAGTATTTGTTTGTTTATTCTGTCGATTGTATGGTATCTATAAGTTGAAGAAAAAACAAATGCTTGTTTACTGTATTTTTTTAAAATAAGAAACTTAACAAGTATCGTTTAAATAGGCAATTAAGCTTAATTAATAAGGCTCTAAAGTGGGTGAAAAAGTGATGATGATATTCGTTCTTTGGATGAAGCAGATAAGTACTTACTAATAAAATAAAACAGTCCATGAAATATTTTAGTTCTGAACAATAACTTTTCAGTATATTCTTTAAAGACCAAAAGTCACAAGAGGCGCTTTTAAGGTGGTTGATTGTTTTTTTTTTAAGAAAAACTTTGTAGAATTACTTAAAAGTATATTTTATTATGATTTTCTTTTAGATTATTTAGAACTGCGAGCCACTTGTGACGCAAGTTATATGCAAATTACCTACCTAGGTATAATCTTGGACAGTATATGGTTTATGGTTCAATTTGCAGATTTAATGACTGGATTAACGGAAATGTTAATGACGTGTAATGCTCCTTAAACATTTTAATAACAATCTTAAAAAAAAAAACAGTTTTCAGTTATGTAATCAATCTTCATTTACTTTTATATTCATAACATAACATAACATCACGCCTTGTTTCCCCGAAGGGTTGGGCAGAGGTGTACCTATAGTACACCCACATTTCGCCAGTTATGTTTAAGTCCCATGTAATAGGGGGCGAGCCTATTGCCATCGACCGGGCACAAATCCATACTTCGGGCTGCTACTAAGAAATTCCAGATAGAAAAACCCAATAACACGTTGCCCGACCTGGGAATCGAACCCTGGACCTCATGCTCAGCAGTAGCGATTGCGACCACTAGGTCAACGAGGCATTTGTTTCCGTAAAAGCAAAACTTAAGCGTTGCAAGATATCCCGGGTTTATCTGTTTTCCTATAAATAGTTTGAGAATATTTTACCCCATAAATCAATATTTAGAGAGGTCTTTTTAAGCAAGGTCAAAAGAAAGTCCACTGAAAGGGAAGCCATCGCCGATGCTTCGAATTGCAAATTCTCGTTTACCTCTAGTTTTTTTTTCATCTTTTGTTTGTATATAGATAGAAACCTACTACGTATAAGTATCATCTAACATTTTAATTTATCACAAACTAGATTTTCCCCGCATCTTCGCCCACTTGAAGGTCTAAAATTATCTCACGGAGACTAGTACTACCAGGATAAATGTATCGTATGTCCAAACCCAGTTTTTGGTGCAGAGGTATTACAAATGACATCGAAATCCGTTCTGCCGAAGGCGTGAAAACAGAGATACTTTCGCATTTATAAAGTTAAAGTAAGGTAGTGATTTCTATATTCATAATGCATAATCAGTCTATTATGTTCCCACTGCTGGGACACAGACCTTCTCTCTTTGAGAGGAAGTGGGCCGTTATCCACCACGAGGGCCCAGTGCGGATTGGTAGATGTCATATGTCTTCGAACTTTTGGTTCTAAGACATGCCGGTTTCCTCACGATGTTTTCCTACACCGTTTTGAGAGCAGTGGTGATGAAATAATTTACACGATTAAAGCGCCTGTCTGGGTTCGAACCTACGACCTACAACTCGTAGGTCTCTATTTAAAACTTCAAAATAATTATTACTTATTCGCTCAACACTAGGAATTTTCCATAATGTACATTGCTGAAACATTTTCCTTTTTGTGTTTCCTATTGCTCACATACATAACGTTACATAAAGAAATATGACTTGTTTTGAAACGGTTATTAAAAGTTTACAAAGTAGGTGGCATAGTTACGAATTCTCTCTTTTTATTCACATAAATTTTTGACACGAAAATTAATTAAAAAGCATTACTTGATTCACATGCTGTAATTCGATACTCTTGTTCACTAAATTAAACATGTAAAAGAACAAAATTATTAATGAAACACGATCGCAGTACCTAACTACCTAATATTTAAACCGTTCGCCAGCAAGAAAAACTCATAAAGCCTTTAAATCAATTAGAACTCATTCTAATAATTGTAACATCCAAAAATACTTTTTTTTTTTTTTTTATTAAACGTATAATAATCCTAAGCATGTATAAAATCTCTCAAAATAAATAGTCAATAAAATAAGTCATTAATATGCAAATAATGAAGCTCCGGCGAAAATTCACGTCAGGTGGTAAACCGGATCGGTTGCCAACAGACAACTTGTCACGTTAAACTTTTTGGTCAATTTTTGGCTCTAATTAACGACTCGCCATCTTCGTTTCATTAGGCAAATTGTAATTTTACTTAAATATATGGACACATTTCACTTTAGTCTCGGGAAAGAAAAAGGACGGTTTTTTGAATTAATAAAATTAAAAAAAAAAAACGCATATGGCCTTCTAAATTAACACATTTAAATACATGTATGTACCTACAAATAACATCGATAACGTGAAAAACCTCAAAATTTGATTACATGCCTTTTAAAATATTTACATTTTCGCTTGTGGGCTCCACAAGCGAAAACTGTTTTCATATCTAAACGAATACAATTATTGGCATCATTTATTTTTTCAGGCAAAATTATTCTTATTCATTCCAAAAATGTAAAATTAAGTAGCCTTTGACATACAAAAGGGTGATTACAGATTATTCTTTCCTTGTTTTTAGCTGCGTATAATTTCGCTTAAAGACCACTTCCGTTCCGACCAATATCTGTCAACATATTTCCACGTTCGGCTTGGACACATCACAAGAACTCGATTTCATTGACAACAACCGTCTGCAGCATAATGAGTTTTAAATTATTACTGCAGATAAAAAGTAGCTGGCCGATGTTCGTATAACCTTTCTTTATTTCGTAACTGAAGACTCTACACGATCGACGAATAGAGCATCTCAGTATTATCTGCCAATCAATTGTATAGAAGTTAACAACTGTAATCCCAGAAGGGTTAAGTCAGAGGTGTACCTGATGTCCTGCTGTGGTGTAGAGGTTACTCGTATTTAAATTGAATAATAAGGGGTTTATAAATTGGTTTAATATGTTAAATATAATTTTAGTATTACAAATTGAGGGTGTATTGTATTGAGCGTGTGCGGTGGTAACGAGCGGCGCGGGCGGCTATGCGCAGCCGCAGCGGGCGGCTGGCGTCGCTCCGTCTCCATGGTAACGAGGCGTCGGGTACATAAGCGTGCGCGTGGGCCGCTGGCCGCACACACCGCTAAAGCCTGGAGAGCGCGCAGCACGTTGTGCTACGGATCACCGGGAAATATTAAATAAGTTTGAAGTTTCGTAAATTATAAGTGAACAAGTCTTTAGTTACGAATCTCAACTTTACGCGTGATTTTTTTCAGTTATAAAGTGTTGTGAATTAACTTTTAAACAATCAAGATGATATCCTTAGTGTTGTTTGTTATGGGGGGTCTCCTCGCAACGACAGAAGGCAGCTGTGGTGCTGGAAAACAATTATTACGTAAGTCATAATTGCAATTATTTCAGCCCTTCATTCATTATTTTCATGCCTAAATTCGTTACTTCGGGCCTTAATTCATTTTCTTTTATGTGTTATATCTAAATTACTCGGTGTCGGCCAATGGCTAAAAAGCTGATCTTTATTCATTAATATTAAATTAAATTTAGTTTAGGTAGAATATTTGCGTATTAATAATTGATTAAAACTCGTCTTATAATACTAAGTTGTTTTTGCATATTCGCGAAACGCAACTGATACAAGTTTTAATATTATCTTGAATCTGTACGCATAATATCAGAAAATGACTTTAAAATGTATGTATCTATCCATTATGCTCCAAAATCATCTGAAGCACATAAAATTTACAAAGTGTTCGTAATGATACCAAGAACCCATCAATTCACTCGCCGCCACCCAGTCTGGATTTTGCAAACGAGTTTTTACCCAAAAAGATGCTCATATTTAACATACTCGTATGGGTCGAGGTCGTAAAATTTTATTAACACTGACACCTGTGTTAACACGCACCGGTCTAATAAATCAGATCAATCCAAAAGATTATGAAATCACTCGAATAAGTCGCCTTCACACTCAGAATTAGATCATAATCATATTATAATTTTAGCGATACAGTTGAATTTGGGAGACGTAAATTTTAAAATTGTTCTTTTTTCTATTCCAGGATCTGGAGGCTTGACGGCGTACGAGAAGCAAGCTATAGTCGACGCACACAATCGTCTCAGGCAATCCGTTGCCCTGGGACAGGTCTCCAGCCAACCACCCGCAGCTAACATGATGGAAATGGTACGTCACACACACATACACACGAACGAAACGAAACGCAGACTTATGAATATGAATACGAACTTGATCTTGACCATTATTCATTGACATTTTGTCACTTATTTTAATTCAGTGGAGTCATAAAATACGAAACCACCAAAGCAATGACATCAGCCAGGTACATTATCTAATAAAGTAATGCGAAATCTCCTGATTTGAAGACATTTTGAAAACTAGTCTGGTCGTTGAATGAATGAGACATTTGGCATATTCAATTAAATGCTTGAGATTTTTATACTTTTCTTCTATTTTTACTACGTTGATAGATGCTAAGTTAAATGTCTACAAAATCTAAATTAAAATATATGTTTAAAAGAATATTTGCAGAGATGGTACGGTACATATTCTTAGACCAGAATTGTAATTTCGATCAAATATATAATATTCATAGACTGGCTAACGTTTGTTGCAAATGCATAAAACAGTCTTTTTTTCTAAAAACACAAGTAGCACTTAGTAAAGTTCATTGCCCGATGCTTCAAATCATTATTGTATAACAAACAACCTCTAAGCGGCTTGAAAATAATAACATTTCTTTTGTAAAGGTATGGGATGACGAGCTAGCCGCAGGCGCTCAGCACTGGTCCGACGAGTGCATCACTGCTCACGACCGTGTCACCCAGCGCTACGACGGCCGCTTCCCCGTGGGCCAGAACCTCGCAGCCACCTGGACAACTCGCCCACCCAGCCAGAACGCTGACTCTGAACCTGACTTCAACAAGCAGATCAACGCCTGGTTCGACGAAGTACATGTCTACGGCTTCAAGCCCATCACCGGAGGGCACGGCACCGGGCATTACTCACAGGTAATTTGCAATTTAAATTCGGCAATTTAATAGTAAAGCCAATCTCCATATCAATTCTCTGCCAAATGTGACTTATTGATTATTTAATTCCGTAAATTACATTGTTGCCTTTATAAGTGGGACCTGTGTGGTTCCATTAAATTCCAACCTGTTTGGAAATGAAATCTAACGAGTTTCTTACGATAATTCTCTTGTTTTCAGTTGGTTTGGGGCGAGACATCTCATGTAGGCTGTGGTTTCACATTCTACTACGACCCATCTCGAGGCTACACCAAGCTTTACGTCTGCAACTACGGTCCTGGAGGAAACGTTATTGGATCCAAGCCGTACGAAAAGGGCTACCCATCATGCACCAACTACGGCCTTACACAATCAAGCAAATACTCCGGCCTTTGCGGTAAATATCTTTTATTCTCTACAAACAAATCTTACCCAGAACTTGTTTTACGTCAAATAAACATGATTATTTGTTTGCTCTGGATGGTGAGATGACCACAATTCAACATTTCTAACGATTAACTTGCCATCCATACAATTGTAAAGTTTATTGTCCAACAAATAAATCTAATTTATATGTTCTTTGTTACAGCCGCAAGCTACACAGCTTCCTCGTCTTACCAGACGGTGGACAACAGCAATAGCTACATCTCGAACGCCATCCCCGACAGCTCCGCCAACACTCAGGACTTCAACTATCAGTTCAGCAACCAGTACTACAACCAATACAACAACCAATATAACAACCAGTACCAATACAGATACCAGCAACCTGCCACCTATAACTTCCAACGTCAGGAAACCTCTACCTTCAGGCCTATTATTAGCATCATCAAGACTGCTTCCAATCTCTTCAAATCAAAGCCACAGGTCAGAATTGGCACTGTGTACCTATAGGTCTCTCCTTGAATGCACACTCATTGCAGTATTGTTTGTAAATTATTGTGACAGTTGTGTTACTCGACTGATATTCGAAACTGCACGGCGCAAACTTTCGGAACCATATATGATATTGTTATTCCTTGGTTTTACAAGGAACTTAAGTAAGTTTTCGCTTCTTCAATTAAATGTATTGAATTTCCAACATTGTGAAGGTCTTGGTGATTTTATGTTAAAGTTGCGATGCTGTCGAGATGGCCTTCTAGTATTAGCAGTATGTAAGCGAATTGTTATTTAGATAGATTTTATATTTATATATTTTTAAATAAATATTCCTTAATACAATTTATGTTTCTTTTTATTTGATCATGCGTGATGTAATCTCTACATACCAAGCCGAATATTATTTAAATAAAATCGATGACGGAACAACCGGTAATTTAGATGAGTATGGTATAATGCTCGTATAACAAACTCGGACTCGATGTCGCATAAAATTATATCATTTTATGTTTGAACGATAGGCTCTGCGGTCACCAACCCGCTTACCTAGCTTGTAATCGAAGGGATTACTCTTGTAAAGAGACTACTTTTAACGTCGCTGAATGAACTGCTAGAAACAGGCTAAGCTAAGCAGTTTCTTTAAAATCAAAATCAAAATATTTTATTTCACATAAACCTACATGGGCACTTATGAAACGTCAGATTCTAGGTGCACGGTTCCAATTGGTCGCTTCCTATGGAGAAGAGCCGGCAAGAAACTCCATGGTTACTCTTTTAAAAATATTTGTCTTTTACAATGTTTTCAAATTACAGTGTTAATAGGTATGGGAGGACAGTGTAGGCCTGTCAACAAGTACCATATGTTTAACAAATAGATTATGGTCTATAAATTTACAATCTACAAGGCCTAAAACGTTCACACATTTACAAAATATTAAATAATCTAATAAAGTAAAAACAAAAACCAATTAAAAAATTTATGGAACTATTTAATTTGGCAGACGATATCTTCTTAACGTAGGCCAAGTGTGTACAATGTCAAAGTTATGTTAATGTCTCTTATGCGTGGGTATGCGGACGAGGAGATGCAAGTAAATTGTAAGAAAGAGTAAGTAAGAGAGTAATAATAATAAGAAAAATGTCAATAATAATCTGAATTATCACAAGTCTATAATCACTTTAGGGAATGAACAATAATATTAACGACGTTCCACCGAGTACGTGAGGCGCGAGCGCAAATGAATCGACCACTGCGTTGCAAGGGTAGTAACAGTGATCACTACCACTGTTACCACAATATCAGTCGCTATAAATCAATGCCAGCTTCAATCGATCATTTTCGTTTTACCGGGCTGCCGCTTCTTCAATACCCTGGCTTACGTCAAGTTGAGGTATATACCTCTGTGTCAAGCTAACTTGGACATTTCACATGTCAGTCATTCTACCAGCACCTTCTCCTCGTATCAGATTACAGCTATGCAGCTTGACTCCGGATGGTAAATAGATGATTTTTCTGCCATTTGAGAATCGTTATCTATTGCTACTTACCTACTGTATTCATACAAAACAGTACTTTCCCGGTGACTCGCTCTAAAGCCGTTCAGTGGTAATTAAATCGGAAAAATAAAAATATATAACTGAACTTTGTTTTCACGGCGCCGTGCAGATTAGTTCTCATAAACTAAGACGAACACAATTAGAGCTATTAACTAGTTTTCCCAGCATGCTGTGACAAACAAGTAATGAATAGAGAAAATTAAGTAATTAATATGACGAAAGAAGAATGGCGATCGTAATAAGAGGTGGGTATCGATAATTTACATAGTCGTACGAGACAACTAAGCATATATTATTTTTAACTGACGCCTAAGCTGTTTGTCTATTATCACATAACATACGTTCTGTGTGTAGTTAAACATGCTATATATTGAATATTAAATAGGTACATAAATGAAGGTACACACAATAACGTATTGCTTTTATTGCTGTTGTTTGTGCCTTTGTTGTTGTGGGAAAAGAACCGGAGTTACCGACATAGCTTGCAAGCTGAAGTAGTGAGCTGGCCATGTTTGTCGAAGGACCGCTGGCCAGTGGAGCAGACGAGTCTTACACAGCGTGTCGGCAGCTGTAGTGTGGGACGCCCCCCAGCTAGATGGACCGACGACCTCAAAAAGGTGGCTGGGACAGACTGTACGTGGAAGGCGGAGGTCAGGGTGTTGACGCGTAGCATTGGAGGTGCCTATGTCCAGCCGTGGAGTGCGGTACGCTGAGCTGATACTGCTGTTATTACTACCGATTTTCAAGAAAATTTCCACAAAAAAAAGAAAAGCGACCTTTAGTAGAAAAAGTAACTACTTCCTAAATGCTGATAAATAGAAAATACGGTAAGAAAAGTTGTAATATTTTCCAACCTTATACCTCCTCCAAAGAGTATTGTGACTATGAAATGATGTGAAAATGTATTGTCATCAGTAGTGCTATTCTGTAACCATCTCACCGTGAAAACTTAGGTAAAGTGAGCGTGGAGTGAGCTGTCAGTGCCACTGATGCTAGGGATTGACCAAGACGGGATGACACTGACCGCTCACTCCACGCAAGTGATATTTTTAAAGAATCGACATGCTGGGTGCTCTTTGTTTAATTAAAGTGACATTTAGTGACTTCATTAAAGGAAAAGTTTCTCAATGCGTAGGAAGCTTTTTTTAAATGTATCAGAAACCGCAATCTTCCATTGAAAGTAGGCAGGTACTACGTTCCTAATAATATCAAAAGCTTTTAGTGATAGACCATAGGATTACAAAGTAAATATGTACATGCATAAGTTAGCCGGCGGTTGAATGTTATGTAAATCAAGAGTACCAAGTGTCCTTGACCTCTAGCAGGAGTCATGTCGTCAAACATAAAGTGTTAAAACCAATACACTTCGATTCACACTATCCTCATACGGAGATAAAGAATTGATGGCAGTGTTAGAAAACAGTGTAAATAAAGTTCTGACACCTGTGCATCTGAACACGGTGCCCATTAGTTGATCAATAAAGCAGTCACTTACGGATGGTGATAATAAAATAATCATATATGAGCTGTTGGATATATGTTTAGTAGTGGAAACTAAATAAAGTGATTTACCTTCCTCCACGCTTCTTCAATTGCGGTGAGGAAGAAAGTATACCTGGTAGTATGTGGAAGCTATCTGTGTTTTCTATATAATCTTTGGGAACGAAATCGTATAAGTGGATATATGAAAACCTTTCATGTTCCTAATCTTTTCTCAAGGTTAGGCAGATTAGTAAAGACTAGTGAAAATAATGAGTAGGTAGTGTTCAATCCATACAACAAATTATTATAAATGCGAAAGTGAGATTGTTTGTTTCTTACGCTTTCACGCTAAAACGGCTTGATGGATTTGGATTAATTTTGACTGATAGCTAGACTGTGATCTGGAGAAGAGATTGCAGACGAAATCACAGCTAGTCAATAAAACTAATGAGATGATTTCCGAGTGGAACCGGACATAAGTTAGTCAAAAGACTCATTTCTTATTTTATATTTACCTTTAGACTTAGACACTGTAAGTGGAGACTGCCTATACCTAGTTATGAACAATAACCATGATAACGACTAAGACTAAAAGAGAGAATTCCTCAAGTACTATTAAATTTACAGTAAGGGTGGATTTCACGAATTAAACTGAACTCGATGAGCACATAAAGTACGTGTACGGGCTGTCAGTGTCATTATTTTCTATGGAATACTGACAATGACAGCTCCTGACCGCGGATTAGAAGCGCTGAACGCGTTCAGTTTTATTGGTAAATTCAGCCCTGAGAGACCTTGCTAAGAACTTCCGAACCGCCATTGGCAGGTCAGGCACCAATGAAACTGAACGCATTCAACACATCTAAAACGCGTTCAAGAGCTATCAGTGTCAATATTCCCCTAAAAAATATGACACTGGCAGCTGTTTAACGGAGTTTATGTGCTGATCGCGTTCAATTTCATTGGTGAAATCAATTATTAGTACTCATTTTCCAACAACAGTTATTAAAAAGAAAATTATACAGCTCACCAACTGCGTAGTGAGTGCATTTATCTTCTTTAATAGTTACCCTGGTGGTTCCGGCACGTGCAACTTTATACTTGAGTACTTATATCTTAACTTTTTAACTTAGCTGCTCGTATTATGATATTAATACGTAAGTTGCTGTTCTAAGTTAATAGCTAAGCTCGTACAATAAAATATAAATAAAATTGAAAACAACTGTTGACAAAGGGGTTTTGGTTTACGTTCCATCGATATTATTGGACTAGTTTAAAATAAAAACGTATAACGTTATGACTTCGTACTTTTTATTTTAACTAAGTGCCGCCCTTTTTTTTTTTTTTTTTTTTATGGGAAATCATCAAATGACTTCTCCCGCTCTGGGTGGAGCGGGAGGGCGTGTCAGAATTTTAGTGACTAAAACCCACCCATGTTCCTTCAGTTGCCTGTGCCAGGGCCACGGTTATCTCTTTTCGAATCACCCGCGACCCTGAGGCGTCGGCCCTATCGGACCCCGTCAATTTGTGCTGACATCTCATTGAGGCGCGCGTGGAACACGACGCGCCATCGAACCGGGCCTGGTCCTTACCGGACGGCGAGCTACCCATCGCTCGCCGTCCGCAAGCCCGCGCCTAAGGTGGCCGGGAATCTGCAGGCGACTCCCGACGCCCAGGGCGTCTCCTGCGGCGACTACTGGGGGCGTGAGGGAGCAAGACTCTCTCCCTCACGCGCTCCGCCTCCTCCTTCGCAAGCATTACTGCTTCGCAGAAGGAGGTGACGGCTTTCCATTCTCTCTCGCTCCGTACCATGGCCTGGACCAGGGCCGGACGCGAGAGATCGCCGCAACTAAGTGCCGCCCTAAGTCGTAAAGTTCCGACGTAACGACTTAGCGCCAATAGGGATGATAACTAATATGAAAAATGTTCGAAAAAAAAAATCATTTCAAAGAAGCCATTATAAAAATGACATAATTGAAAAATCTGTTAAGGTGGTGTAAATATGAAGAAGCTACACGCTTTAAAAGTTTTTGGAGGGGATTAATGCCGTCTTTGTCGTGCGGTACGGACAATGTATGGCGCTAGTATGAAGTTGCATAGTCGTGACGGCAGTCCTACGACAGTGCTGTCCTTACCTAACACTTGCTTTATAACGTTTATAAATTGGCAATTTCTTAATATTTTATACTGCTAATGCCTACTGTTTGCACTATTTGGAAACAAACATTTTTTTTAGATAAATATAAAAAAATTGTCATCATCCCAATTTCACCAATGAAACTGAATGCGATCAGCACATAAACTACGTTTAAGGGTCATTATTTTCTACGGAATATTGACACTGACAGCTCTTGAATGCGTTTTAGATGTACTGAATGCGTTCGTTCAGTTTCATCGGTGAAATTCGCCCTAAGTGCGGATGTCACCATTGAAACTGAACGCGTTCGACTCATCTAAAACAAGATCAAAAACTGAAAGCGTCAAAATTGTTATAGAATTTTGACACTGACACTGACATTGACACTGACAGCTCTTGAACTGAGTTTGGTGAAATCGGCTCTTGGTTAAAAGTACAAAAAACCTCATAGAAGTAAAATAGTCGTTAGCTAAACTTAGCGCCATGCTAAATATACTGGGTCTTCCAAAAAGGGATGACTAACATCCAACATTTCGGACTAGGTGAAAGGTAAAGAAACAATAATTTATACCAAAACTAGACTATTCTACCACGCTTGAAATACATTCTAAAAATGAACTTGACACTGCTCCCGATAATATTTTTATCTTGACCCCCAACTGCACATCCTGACCATGGTCAGGTCAAGCATTACTTAATTTATTTCTAGTTCATATCACCGCATGAATTCATTCGATACGTCTAGAGGTAATGGATTCAGTTTTATTATAGTTTTATTAATGCAACACAAAACAAATGAAGGTGAGTCATTCGGGTCAAATGCCGCCGTAAATTATAGCAAGTGACAAACAGGAATGTTGGATTGAGTCATCGAATTTAGGGAAAGGCATTGTTGATCCATTAGTTGTTAAGGAAGTTTCTTATCCTTATTCCTTATTCCCGTGATGTAAGACGTTTCTCCTACGGTGAGGTATGTTGACGGCCATGCAGTAACGAAAAGTGACGTTCGGCATTGCCTTTCTGTATGCCAAAACCAAAACCGGGATCGCCAATTAAATATGTCATTCAAGAGTGGTTTTGAAAGTTGACTTTCGCGGACATAGGTAAGCCATGTCGTGTGACTTTTACCGTAAATTTGATTATACGTACGGGTAATTCGCAGTGAAAAACAAAGTTCTTTATTACTGTTTTGTTAGTAACTGGCCAGTTTTCAATCTCGGGTTGACAACTTGTCTTGTTCTTGTATCTTAGTAACCTTTTAAAACCTTAAATGCGTTGAACATTGTACAGTACAAAGGACATAAAGATGAGGTTTTAATGTTTGTCTGTAAATTCCTGGCGTTGACGCTACCGAGATCTTTGATAACTTTTTGATTGTATTTTTATTTTACCGCTGCTGGCGGTGAAGTTGTGAATGGTTGTGCTTGATTTCTATTTTTTCTTGCAGAGTAAATAATGCAGGTCACAGATACATGCATTTGTTTGATGACTCACTTGTGTATATAGAATGTGGGAAATGATATTGTTGTCAGATAATGTGGTCCTTCAATAAGGGCTTTGTTGTAACCTACGCATCTCAATTTTAAAAACTTTCTGGTTATCAATAATTTACGGATGCATAACGGTCCAAACTATCGTTAATTTTCTTTCCGGAAAACTTGCGTTTACGAGTACCTACGCAAGTTTGGCAATGGCTGTTGGCCTATATACACTCAGTTTTTATTATTATTTTAACGTTCCCAGGGATAAAGGCCTCCTCTCTGAGAGACGGAGTGGGCCATAATCCAGCAAGGGGCCGATTGCGGGTTGATTATGGTATTTCAACTTAGGCGGTCCTTAATCAGGCTCTGCTTATAATTATCACAAGGAAATTCCATTTTAAATGAGTCGTGTATGTTGTTGAAAGTGGGGACAGATTTCTTAATACTTTTTGTTATGTTTAGACAAATGTTTTACAATGACATTTGCTGTAGTCTAGAAAAAAACAAGTTAGATATAAATAAAACAGTTTAATAATTATTCTTAGTAATTGGAACACGTGTTTATATTACTTACATAATGTACCTAGGTATATTACACTCGGTCCCAAAAATAACGGGTCAGTCACAAAAGTACGAATATCTCCCGCACTACGTATGTTATCATAATGAAACGAATACTGTTCGATTGGGCATTTAATGATACAAAAAATGAATAAATTATAACTTATGTGTACCTTCATTCTTATTCTCAAAATAAAATAAAAAACAATTATTTTTCTGATAAAGAAAAAATTATATAAAATAATATATATATATAATAATTATACTTCGTGTTACCTCCCCGAGCTCTTCTTGGTGCTTCGAGGCGATTCGGCATGCTGAACACCAAATTTCGGAGCCGGTTCTGAGAAATGGCTTCCAATTCCTCAACCAGTGCTTGTCTGAGCTCGGGTAGCGTCATTGGTGGGGAGTTACGACGTTTTACGGAACGCTCAAGCTCGTCCCATGCGTGCTCTATGGGGTTTAAATAAGGGCTTCGCGCTGGCCACTCCATCAGTTCGATACCGACCTCTCCAAGGTATTCATTTACAATTCCGGCAGTATGGGGACGCGCATTATCATGCATTAATATGCCATCCCGGTCCGTCCTCGCCATGAAAGGTCCCACATGCTCATTCAGGATCTCCTCCACGTACCTCTCTGCATTCAGAGTGCCATTTTGAATTAGCACGAGCTCGGTGCGGGCCTCGGCAGAAATTCGAGCCCAAACGAGTACTGAGCCTCCGCCGTGTGCCACTTTTTCCTCCACACAGTATTGATGGAAGCGTTCCCCTGGTCTTCTGTACACCAACTGCCAATTTCGATTCGTCCGTGAACATTACCCTAGACCAATCGTCCAGTGTCCAGTGTTGGTGCTCGCGCACAAATCTGTTTTGCAATTCGATGTTGCCGTTCCAGTTTGGGGCCATTTGCGGGCCTTAATGGTTTCCAGTTTACCTCAGCAAGACGTCTCCTCACTGTTTGTGCGCTTAAATTGCTATGAACAAAGCGAATAAAGTGTTTTATTAGACCAACTGCAGTTTGAAAACGATTTCGGAGCATTATAGCCACCAGGTATCTGTCATGCCTGGCCGTTGTGCATCTTGGCCTGCCATTTCCTGCTCTCTGAAGGTGCGATCCGGTCTCTCGGTACCGCTGAACTACCCGCTGAACAGTCGACAAAGATACACCAATGTTTCTTGCTGTTTCACGCTGACTCCGCCCAAGTTCCAAGAAAGTCAGGATTCTGGTACATTCATCTAACGTGACTGCCATGCTCCACCTCACAGAATAATGATTATGCACGTGCAGGGTCTATTGTCTTTAAAGACGAGATTTTGCTTTTGCACACATGTTAGTTTTTGCATGAGTGTGTTGCTCATTTATACCACCGTAAAATATTAACACTGCAAAACACATAGTGGCCACACCGATGACGGTCCTGTCACTTGTCAAGTTGTCAGTTTGGATTGTATAAATTCCTTGGTGTTACATTTAAACTGAAACTATTTCTAAAATGTCTACCAACGACTATCGAAAATGTGCCAAGTGCTGTAGAACTCGTGCTGAAGATAGTTTGGTGTCCTATCATCGGTTCCCGAATCCAAGGAAAATCAATATTACTAACATAACATAACATAACATCACGCCTTGTTTCCCCGAAGAGTTAGGCAGAGGTTTACCTGTACACCCACATTTCGCCAGTTATGTTTAAGTCCCATGTAATAGGGGGCGAGCCTATTGCTATCAACCGGGCACAAATCCAGACTCCGGGCTGCTACTGAGAAATTCCAGATAGAAAAACCCAATATCACTTTGCCCGACCTGGGAATCGAACCCAGGACCTCATGCTCAGCAGTAGCGATTGCGACCACTAGACCAACTACAAATTACTTAGTAAGTTACTAAGTAGACCTAGAGTGAATTTTTATATTAGTATCTGTTTACCCGTTAAAGAAACATTATTATGAACAACAAAGTTGCGATTCAGGCTTTAGTTAGTGATTTCGACGCAGCTTCGGCAGCTAAAACTGCATGAGGGTGCTTGATATCTCAAGCCCCCCCTCACAGTGTCAGACTCCTCAACAAAGAATATAACTCTCCTCAAAATCAGGCGACTTGATTCTAAACCCAACCTCTTGTAGCGCTTAATGAATTATAAGAGAGTGGTCAACCGAAATCTTAATTAGTATTTTCTAGTAACAATCTATTCTGCCTGCCAATCTATTCTTCGAGCCTTCGTGTGTCTTAGTGGGTTTGTGTCTCTTGTTACGGTAGCGAATCGGTTCAGCTGGTCCCAGAAGAGGGTCGCCCCAGTTGAATTGCGAAGGCGCATATACCTAGCCAGAAAATCGGCACAGTGAGTACCGGAACTAACTTAAACAACTGGAAGAGCCTTCGACTACTGGAAGTGCCTTCAACTACTAAATCTAACAACAACTACTAGAAGAGCTTTCGACTACTGGAAGTGCCTTCAACTACTGGAACAAACTACAATTGCTAGAAGAGCCTTCAGATACTGGAAGAGCTTTCGAAAAGGTATTTTGTGAACTATAAAGAGGCTATCATTTATAATCAAGATGAACAAGCTATCGCTACAAGCAACACGTTTTGAAAACATCAAAACATTATGCGCCAACTATAACAAGGATATCAAATCCCGAAAATAAAGGAATACTTGAACAAGCGGCTATCCTTGTTAGAAGCTTGATGGATGGATTTCAATACAAGACATAGATTGCTTTTACAAGAAATTGTCGACAAGAACATACACTATTTTGTACGTACGGTAATACAAAATCTATGTACGACACAACTAAAGCAGACATTTAAAAAATGCTGCAAACTACTGAAGAAAATGTCAAATTTGACTTCAGACCTTGGCGAAAGGAGAACCTGATGAGAAGACAAAGACTTTTCTGACTAAACAGGAATGCAACTTTAAGGCCATCAATCGGGCCATGGCAAAAAATGATTTTGAAGTCTCCGCGGAAAAAAGGGAACTTGACAATCACTTGTCAATCTTGATTTCTAAGTGGGAAGCTATTGACACAATACTCATTGGGAACAGGAAGCTTTACTGAAAGGTTCCAAACATACGTACTATAACGAAAAATGAAAAAAAATAAACGAGGAAATGACTGAAAAGCAAGATGTGGTCTTCTGCTTATCACCAACATTCAGCATTGAGAATCGAGATCCCGGAATTTTGAGGACACTATAGCACATGGATATCTTTCAAAGATCTATTATTGGAATCTATTCACAAAAATCCGACATTGAATAAAGCAAAAAAAATGCAGCATCTGAAGACCAGGCTGAAAGGAGAAACAGAACGACTGGTGCAACACTTGAGCATCAGCGCCGATAACTACATGTCGTGTTGGGATATACTGAATCAACGGTACAACAACCGTCGACTACAATTCTCATCATACATGAACACTATGCTGCAGTTGCCTGTCATACAGAAACCAAACGCTTACAACTTGAAGAAGCTGCATGACGTAACAACGGAGTGTCTAAACGGCGTAACAAACATTGGTTTTGAAATAACCAGTTGGGATCCTATGATTGTTCATCTGATGTCACAAAAACTAGAATGTGGCAGCTACAAAGAATACATAAAGAACTTGCGCGATAACAGAGAGGTGCCAACATTGCAGGAATTTCTGATGTACTTTGAAAACCAGTTTATGGCGTTTGAAAATATGAAGACTACAAAGAAGGACATACAGTGTTCAGAAAAGTCAGCTGGAACTAAAAACACGTACCTCGAAAAACCTTCGATCATAAGAAGTGGATTTCAAAAACTTACCACACTACATACGGGCAGTGCCCTCTTTGCAAAAACAATCATGTTTTAATGCGATATCAGCAGTGTATTGACATGGATAAAAAGCAACATGCAATGCAGAAACTGTTTGATTAGTCACGAAAACCAAACTTGCAACTCAACGAAAACTTGTAAGGAATGTAATATGTAGCATCATACGCAATTACATTACAGCAATTCCAACAAACACACCTTCGACGAGCAATGAAAACCAACGCTCAGGTCAACGAATGTCGAGGGAAACTGAAACGCCAAGTTTAAATCATCTTTCAGCCAGCGAGATGGCAGTTTTACTGACAAACGTCCAAGTTAATGTCAAATCGATATATGGGACATGCGTAACTCTTCGTGTGCTCGTAGATCAGGACTCACAAGTTAACTTAATAACTGAAAATGCAGAACAACTCCTAAGGCTGCCAAGAAACAAACTAACTGCGTAAAGATTTGGAGTTGGAACTGTATCAGGCGACTGTAAAGGACGCCTTAAACTAACGTCCACTCCGAATATACTTTCAACACTGAAGCATTGATTATGAAGAAACTGATCAATAAACTACCCAACAACACAGTTGAACGACCAGAGTGTACTACTGAACAAAGCATACGTCGATGACGTTATAAGCGGCCACAACTCACTGGAAGCGACCCAGGAACTTCAGACTCGGTTAGAACCCGTATGCTCACACATTTGTATTTAACTGGAAATATGAAAAAAAAATCGACCGGAAATAACTAAAAGACGGCTGCTTTCTGAAAATTCACAACTTTAAACATAAAGCAAACATTATGTTTTCAAAAATTTGCATTCTTCACAATTTTGTCGTTATTCATTCATCAGCCAGTATAAAAAGTATGTAATAAGAAGCGCAACTAAATAGTCTTTATATTGTTTTTTATTCCATTGATCCAACTTTTACAGTTTTGTAGATATTCGAACTTATGTGACTGACCCGTTATTTTTGGAACCGAGTGTATATTCTTTTTCACGGCGTTTCAATGACAGGAATAGAATAATATAAATTAAGAATTGGCTTACACCTTTCTTAGCCTGCACCTACATTATCTGTAGTGCTATTCTGTTATAGCTAACACCGTGAAAACTTAGGTGAAGTGAGCGTGGAGTGAGCTGTCAGTGCCACTGATGCTAGGGATTGACTAAGAGGGGATGCCACTGACAGCTCACTCCACGCAAGCCTTCACGGTGAGATTTTTACAGAATCGACATGCTGCTTTCATTAACTTCTGTACAGGATGGATCGCAGGGACATTGACGCACAACCTATTAACATGGATTCCGTGTATAATTGATTCTGGACCCTCCTGCGTTGAAATGTTTGTGGGATACTATCCTGCTTGCCGCAATGCTATAGGATAGTTACACCGTTCAAATTTACGTTACGTTTGCGTCGCTCGGACGTGCTAGGGCCTCAGAGATCGCCAAGTAAGGTAGTTCCCCAAACATGATGTCTGATAACAGAAAAATTGACCCGGCAATATGATATCCGAATGTTTGCACTCTCTGCTTAAAACAAAACCTGATAATAGTTTGTTTCTATAAAATTTCTAGCTTAGTTCTTCATAATTGAAAGTCAAATATGTGGTGCCAACAACCTTTAATTATAAAAAAATCGGATGGTCCTTGTATGTTTTTAATAATATGAAATTAGCATTTATAGCGTGTCGATGGCAATCTAAATGGACTCGACCCAGGCTTCGGCAAGGTGTTTGTCGTCATCGCTAGGGTCCATCAGTTCCTGTAACTGTAACGTGCAGCTGATAGGACACGCAGGACATGATATGAAGTGTCCATCGCTTGTGGAACAGCACCACATTTACAATCTAAGGCTGAGTCATTTGTGAATCTCGACCTGAACAGGTTTTCCTTGCTTCGGCCAAGCTGGGTCCGGAGTCTGTTTAAAGACTTTCCTTCTGTATTTTGACCTAAATGAACTTCAAAGAGGGTTGTTCCAAAATGTATGGAGCCTGGGCCAGGTCGTAGCACACTATACTTAAAAATAGGGAAACACATTTATAACAGTTCTCAACTGTTCAATTAACAATTAACTGTTTGCTTGTAAAACACAAGAAATTTCACATAAAATTTCAAAACCCGTCATGGCGGTAAGCTGTCATTATGATTGATAAATGACGTTTAACATGACGAATGTGACTAAAGTGATACTGTTGTGATAGCTTAAAGTTCTCTATGTTCATAGGTCGATCTATGGTTTCCCTTTTTTTTGCATAGAGTAACTAAATCCGCCATGATGCCATGTTGAAAGTCGATTAAAATGTTTGAAAAGTATCACCACACCGTACATTTATAATTATGAATTATTTGTATTTTTCCCGAACACTACGGATTTGTCTCTTTTTTTTTGAGGTAGTGTACTTGGTAGTGTAGACTTACACTGCCAGTTTAATTCATCAACTGCTCTCATAATATCAACAAATTCGTGTTAGAAAGCGTAATATTGACTAATATTATATATAGTTTTCAATCGATCCACAGAAGCAATGTGAAATTGATATCAGTATTTCGAAGTGTAAAAAAAACGTATTAACATTGATATTATCGAGATAGCAACAGCGAAATGGATTCTACACATCATAGATTTAGTATATACTACTAGCGTCTACACATAGAAAATTATAGCCACATGTATGTGCTAACGTAATTATCGGTTTTAGGATGTATCTGTGAAATGGTCGGTGATAGGTATAAATTCTTTTTATGAACATAATGGCCTGGACACATTATTATTATTTATTACTGCTGTTGACACTTCTGTCACGTTTTGGGCTAACTAATGTGTGACTAAAAGTGCAGTGGGTTACATCGTCACAGACCGCACTTAGGTGAAGTGAACTGTTAAACTGATTGACGTTTGAAAATAACGGCACATAGGTACTGAAGAAAAGTTCTCACAATAATGATTTGGTCGTGATTCCAGTATCAGAATACTAATCTAGATAATTATTCTGTTCTCCTGTAAGCGAAAGGGTTTATATGGATATCCAATTAGCAGTATCGAATGGATAAGCAATAAATATTCGTGGCTAAATAATAACATCCGCATCGGTTGAAGGATAAGCTACAATTGCCGCAGTCAATTCGTAGACAACTGGTGACCGTACATTACAATTCGAGATCCCTCCCGTCACCTTAAGCCGTTGGTCCCAGCTGCAATTCGCGGATCTTTGACAGTCTTTTGGGGTCGTCAGAAGACCGAAAGTCTGACAAACAGTTAGACCAAAGATTAACGTATTACCCATTAACTAGGGTGTGGAGGACATATTGGCAGTCGCTCTATCTAAAATTCTAGTATTCAGCTACAAACTCTGGTTAACAAGAAAGAAACCAGAGTGTAAGAAAAATCCGTCAGTTTAGATACCGCGAGGCTAGTCTATTTCAGTTATTGTCATAGTATCATGTCTTACGGTATCTTATAATGGGGACGCGCTGCAGACATCAAGTCTTTTTTATTCTGCAAAAAGAGCCAACAGAGCAATATACTCGTAGGCTCGATTCTTAAAGGGAACTGTTTAAAGATATAAACATCATGACCGTACCTTGTCAATATATAGTATATGAAAACATCATGTACATAAGGAAAAATTTAAATCTTTTCAGTAAAAGAGGTGAGAGACACAACTAGGTATAAGACTAGAAATAAGGACCAATCAGTTCAACCAGGTTTCAGACTGGCTAAAGTAGATTCATCCTTCATGGGGTTCTGTTTAAAATGTTACAATAAAATACCTCCCCACGTACTCCAACTGAATTAAACGAAGTTTAAAACTTGTATCAAGTGCACACTTAAGCAGCCAAGCATATTATAAGTTGGGGGATTACATCTCTGACAAAAATGCTTGGCTCAACGTTGGTTCTGCTCCACAAGGGCGCAAACACAAATTGATTAGCATTCGAAAATATTGTTGGAGCTGCTGAAGATTGTAAAAACTATCTTATGCACTATATAAATTCAATCTTTTAATATTGTGTAATTGCAAAGCACACGTGTGAGCACTATGTACCTACTATAAAGCTACCCTATACTGGGCACGTCTGTCATTGACTTGAATGTGCCCTGGCGGCTGAGAGTATGTCACGCTCACTCAAATATCTCGCTGGTGATGGCGTGTGTGTTTGATCATTAAGTTCCCTTCAAAATGGTTGAGCTGAATGGTGCTGATCCATACGTCATGTTAGTGAACGGGCGCCATCAGTGGGGACTGGTCATCTCTTGGCTGCCACAGCATTTTTTTAAATTACCGGATTGTTTTGTATGTTTTTTCATTACGGACGCCTTTAACGCGCACGTCTTTCTACATCGTTTTCACATGTATAATTTTCGACAAGACTGATGTAACAAATTTTCTGTAGCAATATTATTTAAAAGAGTATCCATGGAGTTTCTTGCCCGTTCTTCTCCATAGGTACATACTACGCTTTGAAATGGGCAACTAGCTTCATATTTCTGACTGACCGACCCCTTGACAATTCAAAAGTGCCTGTAATTGGTTTATTTGAAATAAATGCTTTGAGTTTGAGTTAATGTGTCCTCAGAAACCAGGGTATAGTCAAGGTTGACTAAGTCCCATTCAAATGAATAAAAAAATCTTCAGAAACAATGAGTCACAAATAATTATTTACGTTCTGCTAATAAGGTAAGTGCAACCGTCTAGTAATCTTAGTTTATGAAACATCACATACAGTCATCATTGGTAGGTATATACTCTCGGTCTCGTGACATTAAATACTATCTACTAATCTAATAGTTAAGCCCAGGTAGTGCGTAACTTTTTTTTTTTCTTGTGTGGGAAATCATCAAATGACTTCTCCCGCTCTGGGCGAAGCGGGAGGACGTGTCAGACTTTTGCTGACTAAAACCCACCCGTGTTCCTTCAATTGCCTGTGCCAGGGCCACTGTTACTCTTTCGAATTACCCGCGACCCTGAGGCGTCGGCCCTATCGGACCCCGTCATTTTGTGCTGACATCTCTTTGAGGCCCGCGTGGAACACGACGCGCCGTCGACCCGGGCCTGGTCCCTACCGGACGGCTACCCATTGCTCGCCGTCCGCAAGCCTAAGGGCGCAAGGCTCTCTCCCTCACGCGCTCCGCCTCCTCCTTCGTGAGCATTACTGCATCGTAGAAGTAGGTAACGGCTTTCCATTGACTCTCGCTCCGTACCATGTAACGAAACGTTTAGCCGACTGGCTAAGCGTGGTTACAAATTAATGTAATTTTTAAAATATGAAATACAAAATTACATAGAAAAAGATATTAAGGAATAGGAATCGATTATTAGTAGCATAGGACGATCCTCTTGCCCGCAGTCTAACACGAGGGAGCTCACGGTCGTGCAGCAGCTCGAGGCGTCGGCTGCTCCCGTCGGCTGCTCCTCCGGCCCGCATTCTATCGAGTTGAAGCTCGCAGCAGCCTCTCCGTGCTCACAGTCGCGAAGCAGCTCACGGTTGAATCAGCTCGCGTCGGCCGCTCCTCCGTCCCGCAGTCCGTCGAGTGGGAGCTCGCAGCAGCCTCTCCATCAGCCCGCAGCCCGTTGCGAGGCAGCTCGCGTTGATTGTTGTTTTCTTCAGGCAGCGTAGTCTCACGCCACGTTTTTTAGTTCTCTGCAAACCGTCTCGAACTCCTCTCGTAGACGCAAGTGGGAGGGTCGGAGGTGATCGAGTGAGTCGAACACATTTACACACACAAGATGTTTGTAATAAATTCACTGAGAATAACTTTTAGGAAGGTTTATATTTAAATAGCTTTTAGAAAAACATAGAGTAAGAAAAAGTACGAAAAGATAGAAGCCAACAGAGCGAGCCAGAAGGGCGAGTCAAAAGAACGAGTCAAAAGACGGAATCAAAAGAACCTGGTGAAAAGTAACGGTTGCCTTATATATAGCCCATGGCCGATCGTTCTAGAAGTGACTTTTTTAGTTTTCAATCCAAATACTTCTTAATTGGTTATCGGCCAGGAACAATAAAGATGGCTTACAGTGAGAACCTGGCTTAACACTAGTTTTACGATACCTTTACAATAAAATAGACGACCTCTTAGCTCTATACCACAGAAAAAGAAAAACTGACAGATGACAATGTTAGATACAAAGTGTCACAACATTCAATAAAAGGAAAATAATATGAGATCACATGAAATGAGATAAATGGATGTGGAAAATAGACAGAGGTAGCTAAAGGTTTGCTTTTCAGCAGTACAACAATATCAGATAAACAAATTTAAGTTAAATGAGTGTCATACAATTTTCATAAAGACTTTAGTACCTACTGAATCATAGAAAGAATTGCTGTGCACAACAGCTCCTCAGGTGTTAAATACATAAATAGATAATAAGATGTGTTTTTGATGTAACAAAATACCACAACCATGGCCTTGACCAGGGCCAGACGCGAGAGATCGCCGCCGCCGATCGCCTCCGCTAGGACACTGCGGTGCTCCGCCCAAGCTGGGCAGACCTCCCGAAGCAACCGTGTCCTGTGAGGACCTGTGTCAGGCGGAAGGTGAGGACGACGTGGCGCCTCTCCAACCACTCCTCAAAGAGGGTACTTACCGCCGCTATTGTGACGTTCCCAGCTCTGGGATTGCAACAATCGCCCCCTCCATGTCGCCATGAGATCCCGCCGGAGCTCTGTCCGCTGTACCGTGATTTCTCGCTGCAGCGGACTTACACCCCGGCGTTTTGCCTCCTCGCGCCACTCCCATACGTGCGCGAGGGCTTAAGCCTCCAGATCCCATGGCGAAAATCCGGCAAGAAAGGTAGTGCGTACCTGGGCTGTGCATCGGCGTATTTATTTTTTCGCACTGAACACAAGAGTGTGTGATTTTGGGGTGCACTATGTTGGATTCTCAATGCTCGACTTAATACCGAGAGTTGAAAATCAAGTACGTGCTGTCGTGGGCTTACACCTTTAAACAACAGACATTGTTACCTTTATGATTTATGTCCCACAGTGCTTCAGAAGAGTAAATATGAAACAAAACTGTTAATATAGTTATCAGTTTTGTATAGAAATATAATATTTTTTAATATTTATTGAATCAATATTCAAATTATTATTAATTTCTTTATTCATCTTATATAAAATAAATAAAGAAGTAATTAATAATTGTAATATAGATACAATAAATATAAAAAAGATACTTTATTCCATATTTATTTAATCAATATTACAATTATTAATTACTTAATAAACTTAATAAACGGGGGGACTGTTTGTTACGCGACCAAAATATGTGATCTGTCAAATATCGGTCTGTAACTGTTAGCGATCTTCATTTTGGTATTTACGGCGAACCCCAAAATTGGCGGCGCCTGTATCTTGGGATACAGTTCTCTCATGTATTTCATTAATGCTTGTTTTTCTATGAGAATGCAGGAAAATGCAAACGTGAGTCAACTCATGATTTCAAATAAAGTTTTTCGATGTTTTAATATCCATCGTTACTCATAAATACTTCGTAAACATCATCTTGAGATGTAGTCAGTAGGTATCTTCTAATAATAATGGAGAAAATAATAATAATAGGGTATAGGGAAAATTAATTAACAAGGACGGCGCCGAGAAAGATGGGCCGACGTGATCAAGTAAGTAGCGGACCAGAATTATCCTGCAGCAGCGCAGGACAGAAAATAGTGGTAAGAAAGGGAAGAGTTCTTTACCCAAAGAGGGCTCCTTAATTAATTTCCTGTATTTTATTTATTACTTACTTTCTCTTTATTAATATTTAGTTTTCTTTTTTTAATTAAAGGGATAAAGAGAATCTATTATTATTAATTATATCTCTAATAACAATAGGGAAAATAATAATATGTTATAGGGAAAAATAAATTTCAGGTCGATTTACAATGATGTAGACTAATGATTGATTTACATTTTTGAATAAATAGGGCTAAGCAGGCTCAGCAGGATGACTATGTTCATCAGACGATTGTACTGTTCTTTGCATATTAAATCTGAGAATAGCGACATCTATGCTCTACGTCATGAACCGAACGCTACGAAGGTACTACGAGGCGTAGCATCGGATCAACTAATCAACACAAAACAGTTTTAAGTGTTTGAGGAAAATAATGGCAAACTTAGTATTTCTATAATGATATAGATGGCGTTTGTGAAGACGCTTAATTTGCAACTTTCTAAATAATTTCATACAACTGAAGTATCTGCTTTATTTCTTGATGACATTTAATTGTTGACTATTTACTGTTTGTGTAACTTAGATTTAATTTCCTAAAACTCAACAATACTAATATTTAATTAGTGAAAACTATATTTCCGAGTTACCTTTACACCCTAAATTCTTGGAAGACCTTGCAGCCTTGGTAGAAGTGTAATACAGGTGTGCCCTGTAGTTTTCCGGTAAAAAAACGGTTAACTATTCGATCACTACTAAAAATAACTCCAGCCCAAATTATAGCTCGCATTTAGATCAATTTCCAATCCGTGACGCAGCTGAAAACCTCACCGAGCCGAAGACGTTGACAGGCAATATTAATCACGTCAAACCGTAGAAGATAAGTAATAAATACTTATTTCAATAATCATCGGACATCAATAAACGGTTTCCTAATAACAAAACGGCTCGTTACGCGTTCCGTTTAATTATCGGTTATCTTGATGTATAGCGTTTCGATAGCAGCAATAAATATCTGTATCTAATGTTATTGCGTTACATACGTTTAATTTATTATAGCACATGCTTATTTCAGTGAACGTGAAGAAATCGGTTTTCGATACTTGCAAACAATTGGTTTGCAGTTGCAGAATTATTTATTTATTTAATACTTTCGCACAAGCATGTACAGAGGCGGACTTAATGCCGTATTTTCTACCAGTCAACCTTTGTGTGATGCAGAGTCAAACATTGGTAGGTGCAATTTATAAAAAACATGTAGGAATAAATCTAATATATAAAATTCTCGTGTCACAGTTTTCGTTGCCATACTCCTCCGAAACGGCTTTACCGATTTTGATGAAATTTTGTGTGCATATCGGGTAGGTCTGAGAATCGGCCATCTATTTTTCAAAAAAAAAAAAAATTTGCAAAACAACGTTTGCGGGGTCAGCTAGTATTTAAATATAAAGATACCTAAACTATATATAATCTTCTAAATTATTTTTATCTTCTAAATTATTTTCTTTCTTTTTTTTCTTTTCTTTCTTTCAATACCTACTTACTACGAGGTTGTGGGTTCGAATCTGGGCATGTACTAATATGACTTATTTAATTCATAAATGTACTTTCCGAGTTCATTTATTTTGGACATTACTCTTCTGGTGTCCTGAAATACAAGTCACGGCTTAGTTTAGGCACCAGTCTTCCACAAATGAACATTGTATATTGCATCTTATTTATTATTGTTAATGAGTGTTATTAGTGGAAGAAAAATTAACATTTTTTTTTTATTACTGACATTGGTGAAGGAAAACATTGTGAGGAATGCGGGGCTTATAGTTTATTTAAGTCTGAAATCGCCAACCGGGCTTGAGCAAGCGTGGTGATGAATGCTCGTGCCTTCCCTGTGTGAGAAATGAGAAGATCCCTTTGCCCTGCAGTGGGACGCTATTAGGCTCGTATAATATTTTTTATTAATGGTGCCGATTCTCTTGTCACAAATGCCTCTATACTAGACTAAAAATCACTAAAATTTGGTTTAATCCTGTCAAATGACGATTTTCCATTCTGAAATTGACTAAAGTGACACAACTTAACTATATTTTAGTTTGACAGCACTAAGATTGCACTGAGATAAAAATTAAAAATCCTAAAAATTTGTTCCTAAAAATTTGTTCAGTTTTTCACCTAAAAATTTGTTTGTGTAACTAAATCTGAACATGTATCTGACTGTTTTTAACCCGGCGTGAATGAGGTGAGAAATTGTTACACCAGCTATGAGGCGGGTAGGAGATACCCAAAATTTTGATGTTCAATTTTTTAACAAGATTAGTAAATAAAATACCAGCATTAAGTACAAAAAGCGTAATTTTTATTGAAATTACAAAGTATCTAAATTCTCTTTGAAAAAATACAAGTTTTTGTAGTTAACTTCTTTTCGCAAGAAAGTTCTAACAAAATTCCAAGTTCTTTGGTAAATCAACTTAACAATAGTGTCTTTTAATTATTATAAATAAAAAAGGAACTGAAAAGATCTTATGAGATCATGTAACAGAGCACCAAAGTTATACCTACAAATCAGCAATAACAATTTTGGAGGAAGTGAAACCCCTGCAGTGACATTGTAGTCCAAAAGATTTCAACTCCTGTACCATCTGTACGCCACAAATCGTTCAGGTTTTGTCTATTTGAGCGATTCAGGCCAGCTATATACAAAAGTCCTATAAATGCCTTCAAATCCTCCAAAGTTATCTTTCATGTGATACTGCTCTTTATTTTTTGGATGTTTTTCCCTTTTATCCTTTATTTGAATATTTGTGTATGTAAGTACGATAATCAACATACTGTCTGTTATAAAGAGATTCCAAGTTTCAATCTCAGTTTTAGCAAGTTTTGCAGTACCTTTTACGCCTGGAGCATTGGTAATAATTTTCTCAGATCGAACTCGAACGCTTTGTTGTGATTGTCCTAGACAATCTTTTGACCATTTTGTGCCATTTTTGGATGTATAAAACGTTCCACGTATCTCAGCCGACTGACTAGTAGCCGCCGGCACAGATTCCGGCTCTTCAAAATTATCCAAAATACCCTCTTGTTCCGAATCACTTTCTTCACTTCTCTGAGAAACGTTATCAATTTCATCTTCGCTCTCGGAGTCACAGGAGCTACTTCCTAATAGCACTTGAGCAATTTCCTAATAGTTCTTGTAGCCGACGTTCATTTTCTTCATAAGACATCTTGAAAAATCTAAAAATAAATAAAAAAAAACTAAAAACAAAACCTTACGGTCAACACAAAAATGTAACACCGACTACGAGGTCGGGTGTGACGTACCCCAGCCACGTGTAAGCACGTGTATCAACCGTCGCTGCCGGCGCAACATTAAACTCGATACTGTACCTCGCCCCTAGCACCCTTACTTCCAGCTGCTGAAACGACAGGACTCGCATGACAACAGTAACATTAAATAATCTGCGTTTAAAAACTTCTCGGGTATGACATACCCGACCTCACTCACGCCGGGTATCGCGAATAAGAAGTTGTGGAATATAATTAATTGGCGTGAACTAAAATAAACCAAGACTTCGACTTCAGACTTGCAAAAACGGTACTTTAACTTTTTTACTTTTTTTGCTCTCGAAAACGGTTTGTCCTATCACAAAAATAATGAAAATTTCGACCCCCTTTTGAAATCTCGAAACCACCAAAACTCTACATGTAGATATTTTTATTATATATTTTCCTTACAAAAAGTAAAAACTTCCAACCCAAAACACGTCGAGGCTGCCCCAGGCTGCCTCCGGCTCTAACAAAGACGTTGCGAAACCAAAAGAAAAAAAAACACGTGGACTCGCGATTGTCAAATTCGATTACAGTTGTGTCAAAATTATTTTTAATTTAGAGATTTTTTTTCGCAGAATAGCTTCAAGATTCTCATAGTAAAAAGTAAGGAATTTTAGTGATAGTTTAGTTAGTTTAGTTCGGTGTACAAAAGAATCGGCAATTATCTACTAAATTCCAGGAAATCGTTTAAAAATAGGCACATTGGTTAATACTACGTAGTCTTAACCAATGTGCCTATTTTTAAACGATTTCCTGGAATTCTGAAGGAAAACATTACACTCTGATTCCACAAATAGGTACCGACCTTCAGGTAACACATAACAATCAGGAAGGCTTATTTACGTACCAAGACAAAAATTTTGGTTGGTTGTCAAGTACTGGTTGAGTGAGTCTATTGACAGTATTTGTGAAAAGTAATTCTATAGTCCACTTCCAGCGACTCAGCGACATAAATACAGGTACTTCCAAAGAGCGTTGAGCCCTTGTATTTTATACAAAGATAGTATTGTACTTTTATCCACATCATTTTGAACGTTTGCTCTATAGGATCTTTATCGAACCATCACCTGCTTTGAGTGGCCGAAAAGAATGTGGAAGCATTCCGGAAATGTCTGAGAGAAGCGTTCAAAGAAGATATTGCATTTCCGTAAGGAGTTTTTCTTTTTAAGATTTGCCACTAATGAAAAACTCGAGGTAAGCTTATCATTCAGCTTTCTAAAATGTTTAGACCTGCGTATAAAAAAATAGCTATACTGACAGAGTTTTATTATTCGTTTCTGACTGTTGGCTAAAAAAATATAAGTAAGACCTATTTATTTGATGAAGCCTTTATGCACGCGCTTTTATGTTTGTTTGTGTACGCATACAATAAAAGCGTGCATGCAGGTTCAAAAATATTATCTATACTAATTGCATTGCTTAATAACACATGCAGGGCTGAATTTTTTAATTGAATCAATCAAAATCAAAATATTTTATTTCTCATAAACCTGCATGGGCACACTTGAAACATGAAAAGCTAGGTGCACGGTACCAATTGGTCGTTTCCTATGGAGAAGAGCCGGCAAGAAATACCACGGTAACTGTTAACTTTTAAAAAACTTTCTAAAATGAATTGACTTTTACAACGTTTTAAAATTATAATGTTAATAGATACCAGGAGGACTGTGTAGGCCTGTCAACAAGTACCAAAAAAAACAGAAAAGTCTACAAGTCCTGAAGAGTTCTTACAATTACAAAATATAAAAGAAACTACATAGAATAATAAAAATGGAAACCATTTTAAACAATATGACATGACTGCGATCACAGCAATGGTAGGTTTATTACGAGAGCAGTGGTGGCCCAGTGGAAGTGGTGTCTTACGAGTTGTAGGTCGTAGGTTCGAACCCAGACAGGCGTCTTATTTTGTGTTAATTATTTCATCACCACTGCTCTCAAAACGGTGAAGGAAAACATCGTGAGGAAACCGGCATGTCCTAGAAACAAAAATTCGAATACGTGACATCTACCAACCCGCACTGAACCCGCGTGGTGGATTACGGCCCACTCCCTCCCACAGAGAGGAGGCCTGTGTCCATTGGGAACATAATAGGCTGATTATAATGTTTTGCGAAAATAAAAATAAATGGTGTTTAGCTAAATATTGTTTCATTAAATCTTTTCAAAGTACTCTCCACTAGCCTCTATACAAAGTTTTATGCGTCTGAACCAGTTTTCGAAACACTTTTTCCAGTCCGCTGTATACACCTCGTTTACAGCCTGCTCGAACAGCGCATTTTCCGGCGATGAAAATTGTATCCATGTGAGCTGTATTTTATTACTAGATTTCTTCGGAATAAAGAGACGTCATCACGGTGCTAGGTCAGGGCTGTAAGAAGGTTGACCCAGGAGTTTGACGGGCGTGCTGTCCAGGAAGGCGTCCCTCGTTTTAAGCGCAGTGTGCGAAGGCGCGTTGTCGTGGTGGAGCAGTAGCCCGCGGAGCTCACAACAGGTAATACTTCTGCCAAGCATTTTGTAGTACACCATTCAGCGTTGATGCTTATGTGGTTCCGTTAAGGAATTGACACCAAGTAGCCAGCCAAATTGAAAAAGAACGCGATCAAAATCTTCCCACCGTTTCTAGATCACTTCACTTTGGTAGGCGTTGATTCGTTTTGAAACACCCAAACCAACGACTGGCGCCGTTTATTGATCGTATTGACAAATCCAATATTCATCACCGGTAATGATGTCGTAAACCCGCCGAGACGAGCCTGCTTCAAATTTATTTATCATATAACGGCACCATTCCACCCTGGCCTGCTTCTGAATTTCGTGAAGGCTTCCCGATCCAACCTGCAGTATGTGATGAATCTGTTGATACGTAACTCGCCGATCGACTTTAATTAAAATTTCCACGGCTAGCACGTTTTCTTCCGTAACAGCCGTCAAAGGGCGACCACTTCTTTCTTCATCCCCCAAAGTTAGTCGACCGCGCTTGAATTCGTTATACCAACGATACACGGATGCCTTAGAAGGGCCTTCATCCATGAATGTCATGTGAAGTCTATCTTACGACTCGTCCGGTTTCAGGCGACACTTGAAATCGTAAAAAATCATAGCACGGAAATGTTTCCGTGCTATGATTTTTTACGCAGATCCATTTTTTAATGAAACACGATAATTTAAATTAGCTCGCAAACAATGTGGAAGGAGGAATATTTCGAAATTGGAACGCACCTATTTTTACTTACAAATAATAATATTTTCATGTCAACCGACTACCATTTGTTTAGCGATTTGAAAAAAAAAGTTCATTGTGAAAAAAATCATCCCAGGAGCCTAGGTCCCCAGAGTTCTACCGCAAAGGCATAAATAACCTTCCCATGTGATGGCAGAAATGTATGACAATGAGGGTAAATACTATAAATGAATAAATATATTTTACTTTAGAAATACCCCTAATATGAATACATACGAGTATATATGAGCCTCTTTAAAAGACATGTTTAAGTAAAATACTTTACTTTAACTTATATTGATTTCCGCAGTAATAAGACAAACAAAAACAGGCACAGTGGTTTTATTCCATACAAAGTTTACTTATTAACTGTCTGTCTATAAGTAAACTTGACATAGAATCCAGCCACTAATTAAAGTGCAAGTGGATATTTTAAATTTTTATCCAGTTTTTAGGAAAGTCTTCCCTCTAAAGCCGTGTTTTCATTACACTGAAAAACTGTAAATTTTAAGCCGAACTATTCTGAGAAAGTGCCATTTTATTTTTTATTCCACATTTTTTACAACAGCTTATATACTGTTGTTAGGTACATTGTAGTATCAAGATCTGACTATAAAGTGTTGCTATCATTCTATTTGGAAAACTTTCTTGTACTATTTTGTTCTCAACATATTCTTGTTTGTTCTAAATTTAAAAAGCTATACCAACTTTTTCGTGTTATATTTGCCAACGACACGAAGCAGAAGTGAAATCACGTCACGTCTTATCATTACATATCTGCGAGACTTATAAAAGTAGCTAGGTAGGTAATAGTAGGTAAGTAGACATTTCTGGAATAAAATAGAAAAGACAATTAATTTCAATCGGTTCTAAACTTTACCAAATCTTATATTTATGTAATTTTAAAAGGGCCCTTTAACAAAAAGACGTCTACATCCGATATTCGTTTGCATAATTTGTAAGGAGGTATAATTTAAATTCTCATCAACTTTGATGTTCTCTCACAAAAATCAACCCTTCCCTAAAATTTGCACAAAATGTATAATACCCGGTACCAGATGGAATAGAAAATTAGTTTCGCTCTGATAGGGATAAATTACAGCAATTTCTGACAAAATCTTTCATAATAAAAAATTGTAAGAACTTGAAAATGTTTTTTTTTATTTAGAGCGAGCGCTGATTTAATAAATAGTTTGAGTTGAGAAAATGTTTTAGAAAGATTTTGGTAACTGCGACGTTCAAAATAAGCTATGAAAAGTAGTTAAATAGACCTATGGAAGACCTATGGAGAAAAGGCGTATTCATGACCTTATTCTTATAGTAATGGTTTTTCCTAAATTATTGTTACGAATATTCCATTTTAGTATACGAATTGAGACCACTGGTTATTACTTATAATCATTAAAAGCGGGTTAGGATAATATTAATAAGATTAACTTTTATTTTACTATACAAATGATCATTAATAAGATTTTATTGATAAGTTTTCAAAATATTTTTTTTCAATTTGTCGGCTAAGATAAACAGTTGATATGGGTAGATACTGTGTTTCTCTTTCATTCCTCAACTAAAATGAAACCAGCGCGTGGAAACGTGATCGGAAATCCTCTAAAACCCTCTCTTCCTACTTTTTCGTTTATTTAGAACGTTGTTAGAACTTCAAGTCGATTTATTTCCTAGTCCGAATCAGTTTTCCTACCGCAAGCAATCCGAATTACCAGTGAATGAGGATATTTCTGAGTGATTTTCAATCCAAAGCAACAACAGTTTCTAAAAATCGACATAGCATGCAAGAAAGAAGTGAAATTAAATTGTGGCCACGGGAACAAATTCCGTATGTGAGTGGGGTGTTTTACATTAGATGAAATATGAGATATTTAAATAATACGTGACTATCAAAATGCTTTCTTCAACTTGAACATTAAACGCTGAATCTGAGACAAGTTGAAGACTTTTTAGGCACAAAACTAACAACACATAATATGGCTAAGTGACTACCTTCTGCGCTATGTAGGTTCGAATCCCGGACGAAAAGTAAATTGGTATTGTATTCAGATTCACCTTCGTTAAGGCCTCGCCTCTCATGCACGAGGTTGTGGGTTCAAATACGAGCAAGTACCAATGTGACTTTCTCAATTCATACGTACTTTCTAAGTTTATCTTGGAAATTACTGACATCGGTGAAGGAAAACATCGTGACGAAACCTGGACTTTATAAGTCTGAAATCGCCAACCCGTCTTGAGCAAGCGTGGTGAACAATGGTCATGCCTTCTCTGTATGAGAAGAGGCCATTGCCCTGCAGTGGGACAGTAATAGGCTGGTATCATTATATTATATTATTACTAGCAACCCCGCAAACGTTGTTTTACTTTTTTTTTTTCATAGATGTTGGCCGATTCTCAGACCTACCCGATATGCACACAAAACATTGCGACATGAGAATTTTATATATTAGATTATTCAGATTCAGGGTGTGTTTCTGCAGGTGATGTACTAAGTTCACCAATCCATTCACCAATCCTGGTGATAACACCATGATGAAGCTGTATTTCAAGGATAATAATGTATTATTTAAGTAAGAAATTAACAGTAACTTTGTCATCAAATATCAAACGTCGTGTCAGTATGTATGTTAATGTATGTACAAAAAAAATGTCAATCCTCGTAGTCCACGATAAAGCGAATATATGTTTTCTATCTAAAATGAAAAATACACAAGCAATCAACGGGAATCGCCTCTTACCAGATCACAAATTTATTTATGGCTACGCAAACATTGTTTTAAAGGTTGTTTAAAAAATACATAAATCAATTTTACTTTTATTTTGAATACAAACAAAGCGCAGATGAAATATTATTGCGCGGATTTCCGTTACCGAAATACGTTGAGCGGGGTCCTGAATATAAAAACAGTTGAAAACTACATGAGGACATTGTAAGCACAATTGTTACCAAACCAAATGCGAATGCTGGGATACTAGTGCACTCGAGATCGCATTGTTTCCCAAATTACTGTTGCAAACATCTACTATCCGATTTCAATGTTTCGTGGATTTTTAAAAAGGAGTTATTGTTTCATTAATTTTGAAGGTAGAAAACCGCTTGCGTGATACGGCGTGGCTCTATGATTTTTTGTAAAAAAAACAGCCTACTGTTTACTTTAATACAGACATTATATTTTATGAAATCCTATATTATCTATGTCTATTATCTAGTTCATAAAAATTTAAGGCTACTTACTGTCATATGTAATATTATTATTAATCTAAATCGTAATTAAGTGTTCACAGTGTGTAAACAGATACATAGTCAACTTTTTTATTTTTATTTTATAGAGGGTTATAATCTAAACTGATAATGCCATCCTCATAGCAACAAATCGACCTTACGTGTTACTTACTACTCAACAAAAAAATCTCTTAGACTACCTCTGCGATTAATACCAATGTTTACAGCCTGTACAGCATCCTGGCTGCTTCCGAAGCAGATGCAGCGAGGACGCTGTTACATTTGCACGCGGAACACTACGCGCGCCGCCTTCTCGTGTCCTGATGTTGGGGAGCGACGGATGTCCCCGAATCCGTCGCCCCTGGACCCATTTAGGGGGGCCCGAAGAGGGCGTTGTCCGCCCTCCACCGACGCCCGGTGCGTCTGCTGCGGGCCGGGTCAAGAGTCGAGATCTCTCTCTCCCTTTCCGCAGCCTCCTGCGAGATGACCGTTACGCAAAAGGAGACCACTGCATCCCAGGACTCTGCGCCGCCGACCATCGCGTTCACGACGGCCGGCAGCGACAGGTCGTTGCCTACTTCGGTGATGAGGGCACGGCGCGGCTCCTCCCAAGCGGCACACTCTGCCAGCGTGTGCCACGCCGTGTCCTCCCGGCAGTCGACGCAGTGGTGACACCGGGCGTCCGGCTCCCTGTTTATACGACACAGGTACTTCCCGAAGCAACTATGCCCCGAGAGCACCTGCGTCGCCCGAAACGTCAGAGAGCCGTGCCTTCTCCCGAGCCAGCGGTCGAGCACTGGCCGGATCGCCTCGAAAGTGCTGAGACCGGTGGTAGGGCGTGACAGCCTCACCCGCCATTCCGCCACCAGGACCTCGTGGAGCTGCCTCGCGCCACCGGTACAGTGACGCGAGCACCTTCGCCTCCAGGTCCCAGGGCGGTGATCCGGCCAGTGCACAACCCGCCTCGAAGGAGATCGTGCGATACCCCCGAATGACTCTGACGGCCATCGCCCGCTGCGGCTTGCGCAGGACAGCTAAGCTGCCGGCCGTCAGGTCAGACGCCCAGATCGGCGCTCCGTAGAGCGCCATGGATCGCACGATCCCCATATAGAGCCGCCCACAGGCGGCACTCGGGCCCCCCAGATTGGGAAGCAGCGTTGCCAGCGCCCCGGCCGCGCCCAACGACTTGGGCGCCAGCCGCCGGAAGTGGGGTCCGAAGTCACCGGCTGTCGAGCACCAATCCCAGATATTTCATGGTGGGCTCGACAGCGATCCGGACCCCCCCGACCACAATGTGTGATCGGCCGGCGGCGCCCGCCGGGGGCCATGAAACACCATGGCCTCCGACTTGTTGAGGGCCACCTCCAGGCCGAGGCGCCGTATGCGGCTCACCGTGAGTGAGACCGCCGCCGTCGCGAGCAACGCTGCCTCCCTGTGCGAACTCCCCCGGACCGTGACCAGCGTGTCGTCCGCGTAACACGTCAGGTCCGCGCCCGGCGGGAGCTCGCCCCTCAGCACCCAGTCGTACCCGATGTTCCACAGGAGCGGTCCCACGACCGAGCGGTCCCACGACCGATCCCTGTGGAACACCGCACAACACTTGGCGCTGGTTTCCGCCATCACGTCCCATGTAGGTGACACACCTCCCCGCCAGATAAGCCCCAACGATGCGGCGGAGGTAGAGAGGCACCCGATGATAACGCAGTGCCTCCCGTATGCAGCTCCAGGGCAGGGTGTTGAAGGCGTTGGAGATGTCCAAGGACACCGCCACCACCACCCCGCCCCGGGACACTGTTTCCTCCGCCAGGACTCTCACCCTCGACACAGCGTGGATGGTAGAGCGCCCATGCCGAAAGCCGAACTGGCTCTCGTCCAGGTCCGGCCCCTCTCTGCACAAGTGGCCGACGAGGCGGGCTGCGAGTATGCGCTCGAACAGCTTGCCCACCTCGTCGAGCAGCAGTATGGGCCGGTACGCAGACGGCGAGTCGAAAGGGCGCCCGCCTTCCTGAGCAGGACCAGACGTCCAATCTTCCACAGACTGGGAAACTGGCCCCGCTCAAGGCACGCTGTGTAGAGTCCTCTCAGTTGGGGCTCCAACTCCTTCAGAGCGAGGGCCAAAGCCAGGCCGTGAATTCCGTCGGGCCCCGGAGCCACGTTCTTGGCCCGAAGCCGCATCACGGCCGCCCTCATCTCTGCCTGTGTCACCTCTGGGACGCTGATGGCGTTCTCCTCCTCCTCTGCAGACTCTGCGGCTGCGGGCAAAGCCATCGGCGCACTATGTGGAGGTGCCTAAGAGGGCCTGGCAATAAATACATTTTGTAAAAATCGGCGCAGGTACTCGTATTATACCTCAAACTGTAGCTAAGAAGTTAATCTACTATATTATACATAAATTATGTATGTGGTCGGTACTGGTTTAAAAAAAAGATCATCTAAACACGATCATTCCTAAACTATCACAAAACGATCTGAATTTGTATTTTTTTCAAGATTATTTTCTAGCCACCTAGCAATGAAAACTATACAAGTATTATACCATTACAGAAAGCATATACTATGTACTTTTGACTGATATGCATAAAAATGCTATATATGTGTAAATATATTTACTAGAAATATTTATCTCGTGACATATCATTTTTGCGTACCTGAAACTTTCAATTAGAGTTTTGACAGTTGCCGAAATTTGCCGAAGGTCTGGAAATTATGTTATTTGATAGGAAATTTAATATTATAATAAAATAAGAATAGAAAAGTTGCAATTTCGTTGCACAACATATGTTAATCTATTATAGCATAAAAACAGTAAAAAATCCTACAAATACGTAGGTGATGCTATTTGACTACTTGCTTATTATAGGTCTTATTTGTGACATTTTATTAATTGCGGTTTACGTTAAGATAATGTATCGAGTGTTTCCCACCATTTTTTAGTTCACATACATAACAAATTATCAATTATACATATCGTAAAACGCATAACCACACAATGATAATTCGTTCTTTCTTCCACAATTTTGCACACGTTTCAAATCAATATTTTTATATAAAATAGGGATTCTGAATACTCAATAATTACATACTGTTTTTCGTTCGTCATTGTCGTTACTTAAAGTGTAGTAACCTAACCATCTACCTTCTCGCAACAATGAGTGAATTCAACTGTACCAGACGTGACTTATGTCTTGTTTTAATTGAAAGTGACGGGAATTATGTTGTTTCTTTAACAAGTTATATACGGAATAATTTTACCAACTTTTCCGAGGCAAATATCGCTAAGATTGTAGCAAGTGTGCAAAAAAATCTTATTACAAACTTTCGTCAACGTTACACAAAATCTGGCAGAAATAAGCAAATATTTTTAAACAAGAATAGCGTTTGGTTGGACGTCATATTTACTGTGAATCTGGAAGAACCTACTTGTGGATCCGAACCTTCGACATCGACAGGAAAGCGAAGACGCCCTTCGAAAACCTACGAAGACAGTTCCGATAGAACACAAAGACGAAAAAACAAGGAGTTGACTTCATCAGTGCTGTGTGCACTATTTGTGGTGCAAGACCAACAGAGATGAATAATTTAGAAAAAGTGCAAAATAAACCCGTTGATGAAAATGCTTATCAATTTGGGTTATCGACATTGCATTGCTGGATTCGATTTCTGGAGTTAATTTTAAATTTATCCTATAATCTAATCTTCAAAAAATGGTCTGCTACAACAAACGAAAACAAAGATTTGAAAAATCAGAAGAAGGCATATGTACAAAGAAGGTTCAGAGAAGAACTTGGTTTAAATATAGATAAACCTAAACAAGGTACTGGTAACAGCAATGACGGTAATACAGCTAGAAGATTTTTTCAAAATTATCAGTGCAGTGCAGAAATTACTGGTGTGGACGAGGTATTGATTAAACGATTTTATGTTTTACTTCAAGTTATGTCAAGTGGAAAAGTTATTAACGCTAGAAAACTCGGTCAGTATGCTTTGGATACAGCACAAAGATATGTTAATAAATATATGTGGTATTATATGCCATCATCTGTCCATAAAGTCCTAATTCACGGTGAAAGCGTCATTCGGCATTATTCAGTGTTACCCCTAGGACAACTTTCCGAATATGCGCAGGAATCAAGGAACAAAGACTATAAACGATTCAGACTTCATCATGCTAGGAAATGCTCTAGAATAGCTACAAATGAAGATGTTCTACATACACTTTTGTATACTTCGGACCCTTACATAACAAGTTTAAGAAAACCATCTAGTAAAAAGTCTATGGAACTTATAGATGAAGCTTTAGTTAGAGTTAGTTGAATGATACAGTGTTTTTTTTTTAGTTAAAAGTAGTGGTACATAATAATAGCAGAAATCATTTTAAGAGTTTAATTTGTGTTTATTATAGCATTTAAGGTCATATTATTTAAATATAGTCATAAATTTCTGAACATTTTTCAACATTTCAAGTTTACTATTTTTTTTGGACAATAAACATATGATTATATCCATTAATTGTATATTATTTAAAAGTACATTTATTCAAGAATACACAAAAAAAAAATCTGCAGCAAATCTATGAAAACATGGAAGTTATGGATTTATGACCCGAAACCGACTCAATCTCCACATAGTGCGGCGGCGGAATATACTCCGCTCTCACCGGGAAGAGGGCTGCTACCACTTCCTCCAGCAGCTCGGGTTGGAGACTCTCCGTAAGTGGGGGCGCCGCGGCTCAAAGTTGCCCTCGAACTGCTTTATACGGGCGCCCCCACGGATCCCCGTCCAAAGTCTCCAATATCCTCTCCCGGGATCGCGTCCTCGCCTCGTCGATGGCCAGCCACAGAGTCTGCTTTGCCGCGCGGTACACCTCGTACAGCGCGGCCTCCTCCTCGGGTACCCGACGACGTCTCCTCCGATAACGGGTGTACCTCACCACCACGCATGCGACGCGCAGCTGCGCGATCACGGCGGATCACCAGTACACCTGGCGCCTTGCACCCTGTGCGTGGGCGCGGGGCATGGACGTGTCGCATATCTGCGTCATTGCCCAGCGGAACCACAGCGCCTCCAGCTCGACGTCATCGGGTCCGGTCGTTGCCGACCCCCGGAACCAGGCCTGAGCAATGGCTGCCTCCTCGAGAAGCTCCCTGTCGATGCGCTTACGCGCCCAGCGCGGGCCGTCCGAACGCGGGACTGATGTTCTGCGGCCGCCAGCGGTCTGGGCGGAGACGTCGAATCGGATATATCGGTGATCCAACAACGTCTCCACCTCCGCGGCGACACGCCAGTCGCGGACACGGCTCGCGACAGCAGGGCTTGCGAACGACACGTCCACTATGGACCCGCCCCGCTGCCGCACGCACGTGTAGACCGAGCCCCGGTTCAGGACGACCAGACCAGTTGTGATCGCCCACTCCTCCAATGCCTCACCCTTAGCATCGGTCACCGGGGATCCACACGCCGCAGACTTGGCGTTGAGATCCCCGAGCAACAGCACCGGGCGAGGATGGAGCTGGCCCACGACGGCACCCAACTCGACAAGGAACCTCTCGAAGTCGGCGAGACTCTTGGTGGGCGAAAAATACGCCCCAACGACGCCAACGCCATCTGCGAGGGCGGCTACCCAGCCGTGCCCCCGAGACGGGCTGACGAGAGCCCCGCCAATGATGGCCACCAAACCATCCAGATCTCCCACCCAGTTATCCCTGGGCGGGACCCAGTACGGCTCGGCGACCACGGCCACGTGAATCGACCACTCTGCCATGTTCTGGAGCAAGAGATCCTGAGCTCTGGCAGAGTGGTTGATGTTGCCCTGGAGGAGACGGAACAGCGCCATTTATGCGCAGTCCTTCCCCCCCCCCCCCAGAAGTCCATCCCCCCCCAGGACGCTGTTACATACCCCAACCTCGCATACACGATTGTTTTATGGACTATCGGTTGACAATACCCTCACCACTATTTATTCCGCAGTCGCGCTGCGTGCGCGCACGGATTCAGCAGCGCCAAGTCAGTCATCCATCAGTCGAGACTTACATTCTACGCCTGTGGTTCTGTTTAAATTTTATTTGAATTAGTCTAGCAAATTTTTTATGCTATATTCGTATTCTCGCTACTGACTATTTAATTCTGCTACAGGTTTGTGTGCTTGCACAACTGAGCTTTGTGTGTTCCTAATTAATACTTAATTTACCCCGTGCACCTTTCAAACAATATCATGTGTAACTTTGTACCTATTGTGGTTCTGAACAATTACAAATATTCAACCATATTAACTAACTATAAGCCGAATATTATTTAGCTTTTAGCTTAGCTCAAGACTTCCCACACACATTCAACCTACCTACAATAGTGATTATACTTCTTCATTTGGTCATTCAACCATCTAGGTACGACTTTTATAAAATCTGTTCAACCGTATACCTAATATCCAATGTTTCGCCCATAGCAATATCGACAGACTTTTAAAAGAAGCAGAAATAAAGTCAGTTTACTTTTCATATAAATGTTTACACATTCCGTGCAATGATAGCGTTAGTTTTCTACGCGTTTTTTCCCGTGGGGGCTAAAGAGAGACCTTCTTAATCGAATGTCAATATAGTCGACGTATTCACCTGTGTTGTCGTATCTATATAAAGGCTCGTTCACACTGGCGCAACGCCACGGTCGAACGCGAATCTGCGATATTACATCTGTAGAACAATTTCTATGAAAATGCGCGCGACAATTCACACAGGAGCTAACTGTCGCAGCGGCCACTCGCGTACTACATCATGTAGCGCTTGCTACGCGACGCGACACAAGACAGTATAAATTTCGCTGTGACTCGAAGCTGAGCTCAGCAAGTCCGCTTAAGCAGACGACAACCTCATAGGTTGACCTGCGAGATGCCAAACAAACAAACAACAAAACAACAAGAAGCTGAGCTCAGTAGCAGACGATCTTCGTCAGAGGGCGAAGGCAGGTCTGTGCGTGTTTGCTGAGCATGGGGTCCTAGGTTTGATTACCAGGTCGGGAGCTATTGGCGCAAAAGCACCAGGTAGCCGGCAAACTTATTTATTTATTTATTCACAAAATCCACAGCCCTTTAAGAGTTTCACTTAAAATTAATAAACTAATCTAACAGCCTATTACGGATTTACAATTACATTACATTTATTATTGGATTTACATACTTTTTTCCCATATTCTTTCGGGTTGATCAAGTTATGATTCGCGAACGTAACAACATCCGCACATATTCTCAGAATTATAGTCATTAAAATCTTCAACACCTACACCTCTCTAAGTACATATTGCCCTAAATTTCAGGGTCAAAGGTCAGTGTTAGGTTGAATTTTGATCAAAATGCTATTGACACGTGCACACATATCAATACGTTTTGTCAGGGAAGAATGAATTTTCGGACATCCACATGGTTGAAGGGGCAGGCAAACGCTAGTCATCAATATAACTCTTGAAGTTAGCATTGGCCTTAGACGGCATGTTTTCATGAAATAGTAATATTCAATGTAGGGCAATATTTACTTAGAAAGGTGTAGGCGTTGAAGATTTTAATGACTATAATTCTGAAAATATCTACTTGTTACGGTCGCGAATCATAATTTGATCGACCCGAAATAATATGGGAAAAAAGTATGTAAATCCAATAATAAATGTAATGTAATTGTAAATCCGTAATAGGCTGTTAGATTAGTTTATTAATTTTAAGTGAAACTCTTAAAGGGCTGTGGATTTTGTGAATAAATAAATAAATAAGTTTGCCGGCTACCTGGTGCTTTTGCGCCAATAGCTCCGGGCCGGTTGCTTCTGAGTTCTGTGTGGAACGTTGGTAAATTAGAAATAGTTACATTATATTGTACCTGAGTACCTACCTATAATGGACCCCGAGCCCGTGGTAGAGGTTAGCAGAGGCTCCACTACGTGGGGTGCAGTTGAAGAGCCTCCTCGTGGAGCATCCTGGGCAACGTCAGCTCCAATCGCCCACCGGTTCTGGTGGACAATTGGCGCTAGCGGCTAATCTCAACAAACGGGGAAGGACACGGTTCCATTCCCCGATCATCTTTGATAGTCGTGGAAAGGAACCGGGCTAAGGAAATTGGAGTAGGTCGTACGCCCAACCCCCCTCTGCTTTCAGAGGGTGAGTTGTGTGGGCGTGGTCTTGTGGGAGGAGAGGAAGAAAACCTCTTAAAAAAATAACCCCTACTCCAAGGTCGAGCGTGCCGAGGGGGTGTATGGCCGGAGGGTATCCGGTCCCTAGCGCTGGGGGGGATCCAGGTGGATCAAAGGGACCTCACCCTTCAAAGGGAAAAAATATAAATCAAAATCAAAATCAAAATCAAAAGTCATTTATTCAAATTAGGCTGAGAATCAGCACTTTTCGAACGTCAAAATTACATAAGACAGTACATAAGACAGTATAACAATGAAAAGGTCAGTTGCAAACATTTTACCCAGGGCGGTACCGATTGCTTAGCAGTCGGAGAATCCGCCCCGCATCTGGTTTCGGATGCGTCATGCCCCTCGTATTCTGGGGGGGGGGGGCAACAACTGTTTCGGAAGAGGAGGAACCCGGTCGCAGTCATTCGGGGACCTACTAAACGATGGTTTGGCGGGCCCTCGAGTGGCTGCCGCCGGTCACCAGCGAGAAACGGAGCTTCTTTCGAAGCTCTCGCGTGTGGTGATAGAGCCGCTTGCCACCTGTGATGGCAACCAGAGCCGAGGAGGCTCCGGTCCCTCCGGGGACCACAGTAGATCGGATCCGGACCTGAGCAGGCGCGGCAAGGCGCTGCTTAAGAGGAACATGGATGAGGAAATCCTCGCGGCGCCAAAAGCGCCCAAGGTGACGAGTGGTCGGGGTCGTGCGGCTGCAAAGCCGGGGCGTGACCCGCTGGGCCGCTTCACGCGCCCTGCTGCGCCGGTTCCATCGCCGGCTTTATCGCCGGCTCCGTCGCCGGCTTCGTCGGAGAGCGCGGGGAGTGACGCCGAGCTGGGGAGAGAGGACCTCGCGAGCATAGGCTTAGGCCTATGTTTCAACTGGGCGGAGGCAAACGCTGCCAAGAGGGCGCAGCGGAAGGCTGTCGCAGCCGACGTGGTGGCTGAAATGGCCAGTCGGAACAAGGAGCGGCGCGTTGCCCGGATGGCAGCCGGAGGGAGCGTTACCGGGGTGGCGCTCAGTAACCAGGTGCTGGACATTGTGGATGTCGTCATGACGGTTGCCACCAAATCAGGAAACCTGAGGGGGACGTACATTCGTGCCCTAAAGGAGACGGTGGACGGGATAAAGGAGGCGGTCGAGCTCTTCGTGAACCGCACCAGGACGGAGGAGACGGCGAGGCTCTGGGAGGAGAATGGCCGTCTCCGATCTAAGCTCGAGGAGCTCGAGCGGCAATTCGCTGCCCAGAGGGCGGCTCCCGCCGCCGCCGGCGTCTCTCCCGTCACGATCGCCCGGGGATCCCACGGGGGGCAGAAAGCTCGCGCAAGGGCCCAAAAAGCCCACGCAGGGGCCCAGGAAGCCTACGGGGGCTTCGCCCGCACCACCTCCGGCGACCGCACCTACCGCGCTTCCGGCGACCGCACCACCTCCCACCCAGGATGCCGAGGGGTGGACGACGGTGGGGAAGAAGAGAAAGAAGAAAAAGAAGAAGAAGAGCGGGAAGAACGCCGACGGAGCACCGGCACCGGCCAAGACGCCCAAAAAGAAGTCGCGAGGATGGCGTAGGGCCCTACGCTCCGCGGCTGTGGTGATCACACTGCAGTCCGGAGCCGCTGAGAGGGGCATCACCTACGCGGCGGTCCTCCAAGAGGCGAAGAGCAAGATGCGTTCCCCGACCTTGGGTCACCGTCCGGCTTCAGATTGAGGCCGGCGGTTACGGGGGCGCGGCTGCTCGAAGTGTCCGGTGCCTTCTCAAATTGAAGGAGGTCCTCAGCCTGGAGGACGTTCGGATTACCAGGCCGATGAAGACCGCGGAGCTGCGAGTCGACAGCCTGGATGATTCGACGACCCCGACTGAGGTCGTGGAGGCCATCGCCCGTGTCGGTGGATGCCCGCCCGACGACGTGCGGGCGGGCGAAATCCGCGCCGACGCTCCCATGCTCGGCTCGATTTGGGTGAGGTGCCTGGTAGCGGCGGCAAACAAAGTAGGCGACGCTGGGCGTCTGTTGGTGGGATGGGTTGCAGCGAGAGTCAAACTGCTGCAGCCCAGGGCCGTGCGGTGCTACCGGTGCCTTGACGTCGGGTACGTCAGGGGCCGATGCACCGCCGAAACGTACCGCAGCGATGAATGTTATCGCTGCGGCCAGCCCGGCCACAAGGCGGCCCACTGCTCCGCGGCGCCAAACTGCAGCCTCTGCACGGCTGCAGGGAGGCCCGCTGGGCACAAATGGGGGGCGAAAGCCTGTGGCGTGCCCGCCAACAGAAGGAGGGGAAGGGGCCAGAAGGGCTCCTCTTCGGCCGACTCCCGGCCTAAGAACGGTACAGAGGGGGGGATGGACTGCGCATAAATGGCGCTGTTCCGTCTCCTCCAGGGCTATATCAACCACTCTCCCAGAGCTCAGGATCTCTTGCTCCAGAGCATGGCAGAGTGGTCGATTCACGTGGCCGTGGTCGCCGAGCCGTACTGGGTCACGCCCAGGGATAATTGGGTGGGAGCCATAGTGGACGTGTCGTTGTCTGATCACCGATATATCCGATTCCACGTCTCCGCCCAGACCGCTGACGGCCGCAGAACATCAGTCCCGCGTTCGGACGGCGCGCGCTGGGCGCGTAAGCGCATCGACAGGGAGCTTCTCGAGGAGGCAGCCATTGCTCAGGCCTGGTTCCGGGGGTCGGCAACGACAGGACCCGATGACGTCGAGCTGGAGGCGCTGTGGTTCCGCGGGGCAATGACGCAGAAATGCGACGCGTCCATACCCCGCGCCCACGCACATGGTGCAAGGCGCCAGGTGTACTGGTGGTCACTTGGACATCTCCAACGCCTTCAACACCCTGCCCTGGAGCTGCATACGGGAGCCTCTCTACCTCCGCCGCATCGTTGGGGCTTATCTGGTGGGGAGGTGTGTCACCTACATGGGACGTGATGGCGGAAACCAGCGCCAGGTGTCATGCGGTGTTCCACAGGCATCGGTCGTGGGGCCGCTCCTGTGGAACATCGGGTACGACTGGGTGCTGAGGGGCGAACTCCCGCCGGGCGCGGACCACACGCTGGTCACGGCCCGGGGGAGTTCGCACAGGGAGGCAGCGTTGCTCGCGACGGTGGCGGTCTCACTGACGGTGAGCCGCATACGGCGCCTCGGCCTGGAGATGGCCCTCAACAAGTCGGAGGCCATGGTGTTTCATGGCCCCCGGCGGGCGCCGCCGGCCGGATCGCACATTGTGGTCGGGGGGGTCCGGATCGCTGTCGAGCCCACCATGAAATATCTGGGATTGGTGCTCGACAGCCGGTGGGACTTCGGACCCCACTTCCGGCGGCTGGCCCCCTTGTTTTGGGTGCGGCCGGGGCGCTGGCAACGCTGCTTCCCAATCTGGGGGGCCCGAGCGCCGCCTGTAGGCGGCTCTATATGAGGATCATGCGATCCATGGCGCTCTACGGAGCGCCGATCTGGGCGTCTGACCTGACGGCCGGCAGCATAGCTGTTCTGCGAAAGCCGCAGAGAGCAATGTCCGTCATAGTCATAAGGGGGTATCGCACAATCTCCGACGAGGCGGCTTGTACACTGGCCGGGTCCCCGCCATGGGACCTAGATGAGAAGGTGCTCGCGTCACTGTATTGGTGGCCATATGGAGCAGCGTTGGTCGCAGCTTCGCGAGGTCCTGGTGGCGGAATGGCGGGACAGGCTCTCATGCCCTACCGACGGCCTCGTCACCATCGAGGCGGTCCGGCCAGTGCTCGTCCTCTTGCTCGTGGCTGGCCGGCACCAGTCGGGAATCACATGTTCCCGCTACCCCGACGTAGGTGTGAGATGGAACACCGGGGTGGTTTTTTGTCAGTAAGAGTCTGACAGACCCCTCTGCCCGCCCCAGGGCGGAGGACATCCATGAGGATTTTCCACCCCAGAACAAAAACAAACGAGACGAGGCGGGGGGGCTCAGTAACCGGCTTGGAAACCACGGTGAAGGTAAGAGGAACCAGAGGAGGGGTCGTGACCTTCAACTATCAAGTACCCGCTGAGACTCAAAACAAAAAAAAACATGCACGCGCCGCACGTCGTCCAGTCTCACGTGACTCTACCGAACACTGCCGAAGGTGTTAGGAATCATGTCGGTCACTATAACCGGACATAATTTATAAAAAATGGTTCACATTACGCGACATGTATGCGGAGACATTATATCCGACTTTGTTCTATAGAATTTTCTATGAAAACTAGACGTCGCTGTGTAATTACTTCATAATAAGAGCGGATCAAACATAAAAGTAAATACATTCAATCCATAAGGTATTAGGAACTACAACTTAAAACTATGTTAGTAAAACTAACAAAACTAACCAAACAACAACTAATACCTACGTGGCTCAACACATGTTGGCACGTAAGTACCTCTGTACCCAGAACCTGATAAAATAAAAATAATAAACTGTCTCGCAATGGACTGCCTCGTTGGTCTAGTGGTCTGGTGGTGCTACTGCTCAGCATGAGGTCCTGGGTTCGATTCGCACGTCGGGCAAAGTGTTAATGGGTTTTTCTTTCTAAAATTTCCCTCTAGCAGCCCTGAGTCTGGATTTGTGCCCGTTTGATGGCAATAGGCTCGCCCCTTATTAGACGGAACTTAAACATAACTGGCGAAATGTGAGTGTACTACAGGTACACCTCTGCCTAACCCTCTGGGATTACAGGCGTGATGTTGTGTTAAAAGAACAATTAATAAAATATTATTTTAATATCTATAAACTACAAATAGCACCAGTTTGCATACCTAATTATAGAAAAACTTTGCATGGGTTTTCAAAAAATATGTCTTTATATTTCTAAATCATCATCATCACTATCATCATCATCATCACTATCATCATCATCTGTCTAGGCTTTGCCCAACTACGTTGGGGTTGGCTTCTAGTCTAATAAAATGCAGCCGAATACCAGTATTTTACGTGAAGCGACTGCCTATCTGGACCTCCATAACCCAGTTACTGGTTAAATAAAACCAATCCCTAGTTCTTTATTTATTTATTTGCTCTCATGCACATCACACATTTAAGACTTTTTATTACTATTATTTATTTATTTTTCAAAATAAAGTTAAAAAAAGTCTTTGCCACTTCCCCACAAAACCGATTTCACGGTTTGTCTGTGGGAAAGAAACAAACGGTATCTAACTAATGTTTATCAATCAGTGCGGACACTATTTACTTATTACAAAAAATAATAATAATCCTTCCAAACCGCTTTCGGCTACGGCGACCGTTTCTTTAACACCCTACTGGCGTCTATCATGGGCTCTCATGTGGCTAGCAAAACCACCCTTGTTTACAAATATTCTTGTAGAGAGAGGACAAGTTAGAGCACCACTAACATAATTATAACTGATTGTCGCTGGTGGTCGGGCCTTTTTTTACAAAGCTCTTCTTACAAAAAATAAGTTATGTCTTAAATAACTACTTTTATTTTGTTCTCCCTCAACAATTTGTAAACTACTTTCCTAAGTTTACAAACTCTTGAGAAAGAACGGCTTAAGTAATTTGGCCATTTTGCCTTTTATTTTCTGACTTTTTAAATAGAAAACAGACCTCCCCTCACCCTCTATCCTCCTACCTGTAATGAATACTTACGCCTTCTTTCGATGGGGTTGTGCCGGCATCTACACCGCCTTATGTGAACTACGCATCACACTGACGTCACGCAATATCCTGTATCGCGCAAACAGAGTTTACCGCGCAACTAGCTTAATAACGTCCCGACATCAATCATCGGGCAGTTTCCAACCAGACACGACACCCGCCTGGTCGGAGGATCCTCCCTTTTATATAGAGGATGAGTGAGCTTTACACCCTGTTCCTCATACCTCTATAGGGTTAAGCAGAAACTACAGAGCGCCACTTGATTCGATCCTTATATACTCCTTTTCACCTCGTCAGTTGCTTCCATGGTCAGGTGTTTAAATAATATAATATTTCAATTAACAACAGATTTGTACGCACTTTTACTCTGATGGTTTTCAATTACAAAAGAATTTCTCGGAAACATTTGATTTAACAAACACGTTTAATTTTGCTTCTGCTAAATCCTACCTCTATGGTTTAATCACTCCCACGCGCGTCCGTGTGTATGCAACAATTTACATAAATTCATGATTGGATAATTGTAGTAAGTGTCAAGTTACTGTATTGGAAGACGTTATGACACAATGTCTATTCATTATCGTTAAACTCCAAATGGATTCAGAAGCTTAGCTGCTCCAATGGACTGAAGAAGATTTCTTGATCGACAAGCTTGGTGATTCAAATAGTAAGTAGGTATTTTTTTTAAGCTTATTCTGTCGTACTGCTGAGCAAAGGCCTCCCTCAAGTCCTTCCAAGTCATTTCCTGCGTCAGCTCGAACCAGCCATCACGGTACGCGTCCAGGTGGCTGCCTCGTCACCTCTTTCTGGACAGGAATCGGCGGCAACGCCCATCTTTTGTCCTTCTAAAGACATATGTATGAAACAAAGGTCTTTGGAATATGATAATAAACGATGATTCAGCACTAATAATATAAATCATACCCAGCCAGACTCAACTACCTGAAGTCATCCTCATCATTTAAGACGAAAGACTTCAACTGCTGGACATAGGCCTCCCTCAAGCACCGCCACTTCAACTGGTTCTGTGCTTCCCGCATCCAGCGGATTCCTGCGGTCTTCACAAGGTCATTGGTCCACCTTGTGGGAGGTCTTCTAACGCTACGTCTCCTGGTACGCCGAAAGGTTCTGAAGTGGCGACCCATTGACCATATATTCTGCGAGCTATTAGGTCTGCCCACTGCCACTTAAGTTTGGCAAACTACATAAAATAACTAACTACACGTATGTTTAATAGCAATATGACGGAAGGGCCTTTTTCTCAAGGTGTTAATAACGAAATAATTTGCTGCTGCCCTCTTTTTATTGCTATAATCCTATTTAAATGTTTGTTCATTTATTGTTTCCCTAAAAATACACCATATAACAGTAGCCACTATTTACCAAACTGCAAAACAGTTTGTCAGCAATCTAAATAAATAGGCACAACAATAGAGCTCTTCAAAGTTAACAGATATTTTAAGCACCTAACCGCTTATTGTCAGCTTGCCAAAAAGATAATTAGGAATTGAATCCAAATCACTGCACTCGATACAATTATGGCAAGCAGCAACAATAGAATGTAATTAAAGGTTTGTTTCGGTAATTGAATTATAATCGAACTGAAATGAATTCAATATAAAACATAGCCACATAATAATATGTAGAATAGGAATTTGTATGATAAAATCGGACTTTATTAAATTAGTAGCTGTTGCCCGCGACTCCGTCTGCGATCCAGGATGAGAAATAGCTTATGTCCTTACCCAACAGGGACACACGCGACAGTTACTCACTCTCGCGTTTTCTCGTCACGTCCTTATCTGACACTTTTCTCGTTTTCTGACAGCGCTTCCATACAAAACCCTAACATGACAACCTAATTTATCTCGCATTTTGACAATTCAACATGAGAAAATCGTGATTTTTTCTAATTTAGTCGTCCTCGATTTTGCGACGAGAAGAATAGACAAAATTATGATTCAATAAAAATAAAAAATCCAAAATAACATGGCAAATTCATAATTATACTTATTTTTGTCATAACAATGAAAATACTTAGTTTAAAACTACCTATAGGTAATATACATTGGAATGAAGTTCCTTTCGGCGGTGTAGCGCAGGGGAGCACTATTACGTAGATGACCATCACGTGCAGTTATAACCAATTATAGTGATTACCGAAATCTAGGGAGATAAGGCTGTGTGGCAATTTCAAACCTACGCATATCTTAATTACGAAAATCGCCAGTTAATTCCCTAAAGTTGGTGAGTAACAGCAATATCATGTGTTTTATGGCGATTGTTAGAATATCGGCCGATTTATCAATTGTGGTGTTTATATAATGAGTATTATAAGTGCCACTCATTTTATACTTTAAGTTTCGCAGGCCTCTTTGGAAATAAAATGAGAGAATGTAATAGCCTATGAATGAAATAACGAATAAGAATGTAGTAACTTCTCCCGCTCTGGCTGGAGCGGGAGGGCGTGTCAGACTTTTACTGACTAAAACCCACCCGTATTCCTTCAGTTGCCTGTGCCACGGCCACGGTATCACTTTCCAATTTCCCTAAACCCTGAGGCATCAGCCCTATCGGACCCCTTCATCATGTGCTGACATTTGAGGCGCCCGTGGAACACGACGCACCGTCGACCCGGGCCTGGTTTTTACCGAACGGCGAGCTGCCCATTGCTCGCCGTCGGCAAGGCCGCGCCTACGGTGGCCGGGAATCTGCAGGTGACTCCCGACACCCATGGCGTCTCCTGCGGCGACTAGAGGCGTGAGGGCGCAAGGCTCTTTCCCTCACGCGCTCCGCCTCCTCCTTTGCGAGCATTACAGCTTCACAGAAGAGGTACGGCTTTCCATTCCCTCTCGCTCCGCACCATGGCCTGGACCAGGGCCGGACGCCAGGGCCGCCGCCGATCGCCTCCGCGAGCACACTTTGGTGCTCTGCCCGAGCTGGGCAGACCTCCACCGAATGCTCCACTGTGTCCTCCGGGCGATCCACATAATGGTGACACCCGGGAATTTCCTCCCGCCTTATGCGAAACAGGAACCTCCCGAAACAACCTGGAGGAGGAGGTCCTCACCGCACAAGGTTGTTTCGGGTCAGGCTGAAGGTGAGGACGCCGTGGCGCCTCGCCAACCACTCCTCAAATAGGGGACTTAGCGCCGCTATTGTTGCGTACCCAGCACTGGGTTAAAACATGGTGTTAAAAGAAGGTAAAATACAAAATATCAAGAGCACACATGTTTCTGCTTAACGGTTATAAGCGTACAAATTTTCACAAGCCTATTTAACATTTACTGTCAAGAAATCTAGACACTATAAAAACTATGACTACACAACCATTCATGCAATTTATTTTTTAATAATCTCATATTTAATGTCTTGTGATTACTTGGTTTCTTATTATAAATACGAACACACATTGATACAACTTTTATTATATTTAGCTAGTCTCGGAAGGATATCCAGTACGAGCCTGTGGGGGTTTCGTCGGTTACGCGGATATAAATCCTGTGCATTATTAAACAATTCCTTATGATTCCTTACAAACATACATGTTTCATATATGTAAAAATACGGTAGCGGCAACAACCCAAGCTTTTTAAATATTGGCCTACAATATTTAAAAAGTTTGGGTTCCTAATCGTATTTTTTGTGTGCAATAAATGCTCTGTTTTGTTCTGTGCTTTTACCCCACATTATCAAGCCATAGCGGAGCACCGATTCAACGTATGCATGGTAGGACGTTATTGCCGTTTTAACGTTTGTTATATTTCTGACTTTTTAAGTGCATATACGAACTTTTTTATTCGTTTGGTGACGGTATCAATATGTGCTTTCCAGTTTATGTCTTGTTCCAAAGTCATGCCCAGAAATTAGTTTGCATCACTTCATCAATTTTATGTATATTCATTTTAACATAGTATTTAGCATTATTAGATTTATTAAATTTAATATACTTAAACAAGTTTTTTTTTAAGATTGGTGGATTAATTGTTTCTATTTAGATGTTCAATTATTATTTCAATAGTGTTATTAATATCAGTCTCATGATCATCAGTCGTATTATTTTTCCTATCAGTAGTTACAATTATAGAAATGTCATCAGCAAATAATATACATTTATGGTGGGTTTTATTAATAATAGAATTTATGTATAAAAGGAATAAAATTTAGCCTAACACTCTTCCTTGTGGCACTCCATATCTGTTGAACATGGTTCGGATGAGTGTGTTATCATGTCGTTATTTCTCTCCACTTTTGTGATGGTAACCCGCTGTCGTCTTTTATTTAGGTAGGTCGATATCCACTGAAACACTATGCCTCTAATTCCAAGTGCCTCCAGTTTCTGAAGTAACAGGTGGTGAGACACTAGGTCAAAGGCTTAAGATAAGTCGAAGAACAAACCTGTAGTAAGACACATTTGATTAGCATTCGTATTTTTTTTTAAATAAGAGTGAAGATAGATGTTGTAGATTTGTTTTTTTGGAAGCCGAACTGTTCTTTCTTAATTATGCTAAAGGATAATGCCATAAACTCTATAGAACTTTGCCCCACTCAAATCTAAAAGTAATTTACAAGCCTGCAATATGCAGCATCTTAAAGCTTATTTATTACTGTTAACTAAACATTTGTCCTAATGCCTGTAGAACTTGCGGTAAATCTTAAAACAATAATGACATTGATTTTAGGTTAGATACAGTTTATAATTGTTAAAAACCGATTTAAACAACATACACGTTACGCATTCTCATAATTAATATAATCGTAATATGATTTTATGTTTAACAGGTATTTAAAACTTTTTTTGTTGTGTCTCATTCGAAATAAGTAACACAATAGGAAATTCAGGGGTTGAATTCCTTTTATCATTGATTTGTAATCGGCAAGTTCTACTGAAAAACAATGTGTTATGAAAAGGTCCTGTAATCATTAGAACTATTTACACTAATTGATATTTCCTGTAAATAGCTGGGGCAGGATCTGGCATTGTCATTTATTACAGGATTCGATCAATCGTTTGTACATGCACTTTTCAAATATCTTTGACAAAACAGGTACTAAAGTTATTGGGCGTTAATTATTAACATCAGATTTTTCTCCTTTTTAAAAAATTTTGCTTAACAATTGATACACTTAATGCTTCAGGAAAAGTACCAAGTGGGAAAAATGAATTAATTAAATGTGTTATAATTGCACTTTGCTCAATAGTGCATGCTTTTATAACTTTCGTATTAATTTCATAGTATCCTTGAGTTCAGAACTTGAGTTTTTTTAATGCTATTATCTTCGTTCTAACTTAATTTTCAGACACAGGTTAGAGGAACATCGAATGAGCTGCTGAATTTTTCTTAGGGCTGGTTTTTATAACAGTAGGTACTAGAAGTACGCGCTATACCTATAATGTAGTGATCATTTAATGCAGTTTCAATTTATTTTGGATCCGTGACTAATGTGTTATCGATTTTAATATTTTCTTTGTTGTCCTTGAAGTTATTATTCATGATTTCGTCCCGAATTACTTTCCATACGGCTTTGCATTTATTTTCGATTTTGTGAATAAACTTAATATTTGCATTCTTTCTTGACATGGAAATAAATTTCTGTAAGTTTTTAATTTTGCATGTATTTACTTTTGTTTCCTATATTTTTATATCTATAATATTGATAGCGTAGAGACTGTTTGGTTTAACAACTTTGTTTCAGTCCTTTGCTTATTCAGTTTTGTTTCTTTTGATTAATATTGGTAATCGGTTAAGTCGTTTTTGAGTTTTAACGAGATTAACAATTAGTTTTTATATCTATGAAGAAAAAGACAACAGTTCTTCGGAGCGCACACAACCACAATTTTCGAGTTTTAGCGAGACTTACGAACAGCAATTTATTTTTATACACAATAATAAGAAGAAGGAGAAGATAGCTAGCGAGTAATTGCTAGCGGTTTTACTTCATACCTACTAGAGAAACTAGTTTGTGAAGTTACCCCATTTGTTATATTAAAGTCTAGGAATATCTCCACGCCTAATTGTATCCATCATCATTTTCCTGGCCTTGTATCATGTTACTTGGGGTCGGTGCAACACTTTTTCTTCTTCAATTCTTCTGTGTTAACCGTCATTCTATCATTCACTCCCTTCTCGTTCATATCATAGCAAAAGAAGCCAGATTGCCAAATTGAATCCACATCCACCATTTAAATGTATGATTGCGTATCAAACATCAAAATTTTTATATCAAAACACTCAAACTAAGTTTCTCATTTATGACATAAGTTATACGGTTTTTATTACACCTACAATATCAAAGTACTACCAGGTTCCATTATAAATCCAATATAACTTCAATATTTTGGCGTAAAAGTCCTGTAATTACTTGTTAAAGTGACCACTTTGGTGGGCAGTTATTGGAATTACGTAGTTTCCTGTCCCAAACCGTATAGAATACTTCACTACATATTATAAAACAAAGTCCCCCACCGCATCTGTCTGAACGCGAAAACTCAAAAACTTCTGAACGGATTTTCATACGGTTTTCATGGACGGAGTGATTCATGAGGATAGTTTAAGTGTGTAATTCATTAGAGTTTTATGTAAATTGGGTGAAATATGACGATGGTAGTTGAAGATGTTGAAAAAACCATGCTGACTTGAGCTTTACTGACGGGCGACCCGTTAACCAATAGAGTTTTAAGAAAACAATGTATTACGGAGTTATTCTTCTTGAAAAGATATATGTAGTAGTACGTTTTTGTGGGAAAATTTCTCAACTATAGGCGGGAAAACTACGGCCAAAAGCTAGTTATTACATAAATAAAACACACATATAAAAGGCACTGCCATACTCTCTACATATTGATTGTGGTAGTTTAAAGGCAGCATCCTTCAATTTATATGGATTACTACAAGTGCAAAATCAAAACAAATGGTGTGTTTTGACGTGGAGTCCAAATTTTTAGAAAAAAATATTTTATAATAATAGGGGTCGTTATGAGTAAAATTTTGTTATAGTACATTATGATATTAGTGCGATAAGTTGAAAATTACAGTCGTGGCGATATTGCTAGCCCTCGTCTACGGCTACAAGAAAGCAGAGGCTGTAATTATCATAGCGCACGTATGTCATACGACGTTTTTTAACATATTAGCGAGGAAATTAATAAAACTCGGACTTTCTTAAACGAATAAATCTTTAATCACTTGTTAGAGCAGTTAGACAAATTTGAAAAATTTGTAAAATTGATTATTACGTTGCCAGTTGGCACTTTAATGTTGTCAAGTTATTATTATTAGTTACAATTTCACCAGTCTCTCTCTCACTCCCTTGAGTGAAAGTAGTAGAAACGAGACCACAGAGTTATGCAGTCGGTGGCCGCGAAAGAGGTGGCTGCGATAGCTGTGGATGGTGGAATGTACGCGTCTGTGCTCGTAGATGGTCGAGAGTCAACACTAGGCTCCAAATTTATATTCCTTGTAATGCAGGAGCTAATTTCTTCTTTATTTCTCATCGAGTTATACTGTTCGACCGACACCCTCCGTGGCGTTTTAGTGTCAATAAGTTTGCACCTGAATCGGCGAGCAATGTAGCCGAGGACCTTCTGAAACTGTGCCCTGTGTATTCATGTGGATCCTCCAAATTTAAGAAAGTGGCAATTTGTTTCGGCATTGCTCCAATTTTATTTATGCCAATGGGTTGGCTAGTACATTTGCCATTTTGGTAATTTTTTTAAAAACATCGCTTTTGTTGAACGAAGCGCTTCTTATTTCATCACTATGTCGTGAAAAGGCCCTGTATTGTGAACGATCTTGGAATTTTATGTTTTCTGGTTTTGACCTATACCTATATTGTAAAGAAATACAAAAGTGAAAGAAGTTAATAACAATAATTTAGTTTCAACTGACCTTTGTTGCCAAATATCGGCAATCCGGAGCTTCTTTTAGGAACTTCTTGACAGTCAGCCGAAAATACATTCGACTCTTTACTCACATGGCCACTTGAGCGGCTTTTTAGAAATGCCAGCAAGTTGGAGTATGACTTGATATCAATACCATGTTTTGTTTTCACAGTTTGCATTAAATAGTAGCACCACAATGAGCTTGACTTATATTTTTGAGAAAGTTCCATGAAATAGGCTAAAAACACACTTTCTGAAAATGAATTTGCATCTTTGGTTGTTTTCCATAGGATGAAATTTTGATACGCTTGTAAGTATCTATCGGTCGAATTTTCGGGCAAAAGGCTTAGAATAGCTTTTTTCGCTGCCTCAGAGACTTCTAGTGGTGTCGAATTAATAAAATCATCATTACTTGACGATATTTTTAAATAAAAACAAAAGAAAAACTGCGTGGAATAATTTTTACTTGTTCACAAATTAGCGATGGAAAAAAAGCGCGGGAAACTTCGAACTTGGCGGACGCGTCCTTTTTGAGAAAAATTGTTTAAATTGAAAAAACTTGTATTATAGGATCAGTAGTCGTAGTTTTAGTGTTGTTTTCTATTTTATTTATAGTTTTAATATTAGTTTTGTGTATTTTCTTCGGTAGTGGTAAGTTTTTTTTATTTTGTATTAGCGGGAAATGAACGAACCGCCTGACCCGGGGGCCTATGTGCCCCCGGCAGGCAATTTTGTTACCGTATCGAATGAGTCGGGCATGGATACCGATGGGTCATCTTCAGCTCGTCATTTAAAAAGAAGCCGTGTGCATGTTTGCAAACACTGCAATAAGCGTCGCCGTACCCGTAAAAACCACGGTTCAGAGTCTTCAGGTTGTGGTTGCACAGACTCTTCATTAACTTCTACATTGGAGCCAAACTGCTCCGAAACACTTGTTTCCAACGTTGTTCCCACAAATAAAATTCCTGATATTCCTGCTCCGGCCTTAGTTTCCACTCAGATTGGCAGAAAAAGTTATGAAAAAACTGACAACTCGCCATTCGTTATTCATATTAAAAAAAAAAATATTACACCTGATGATGGAACCACATTGCACCCAATCACATTTGGCAAGTTTTTAAAGCGCAACGCTTTCAAAAATATAATAAACGGTAGCGTCAAAAAAATCGGGCGCAATAAAATATCTTTATCTTTTTCGAATTTCCTGGACGCGAATTCCTTTATTACAGACAATAGTCTTGAAACACATAATTATAAAGCTTTTATACCTACTTTTAATGTTACTAGAACGGGTTTAGTGCGTGGTGTTCCTGCGGAATGGTCTCCAGAGGAAGTTATTGATAATATAACTGTGCCTATTGGTTGCGGTCCAATTTTAAAAGTCAGACGCCTCAATTTTAAAACGAATGTTGATGGTACAACTACTTGGAAACCTTCCTAATCCATAGTTGTTACATTTGATGGACAGGTTATACCTAAAAGAATTTTTATGTGCTACAATGCATTACCTGTAGATTTATATATTTTCCCTACCGTTCAGTGCTTCAGTTGCTGTCGTTTTGGTCACACTAAAATTCAGTGCAGGTCTAAACCTCGCTGTTTTAAATGTGGTCAAGACCACACTGGAGACAGTTGTGAAAGAGAACCTGAAAGTGCATCTTGCTGCCATTGCTCTGGTTTTCACTATGCTACTAATAAGTCTTGCCCAGAATTTTTAAGGCAAAAATCAATTAAAACATACATGGCACAAAGTTCAGTATCTTATGCTGAAGCTACTAAATTATATCCCCCAGTAACTAAATCATATGCTGATACACTTTTATCTTCTCCCTCCAAAAATTTTGCAGATATTCCATCAACCTCTTTCCCGAATAGAATGCCTATTTCGAGTAGCTATAAAAAGACTGTCTTTCTCAAACCACGCTCACCTCCTAAATCTGTACAAGGTTATAATAAAGAGGCTCACAATGCCATTATTAAAGATTTTGTCATTCCCCAGCCATCAAATGGTTGTGCTCTTTCTAATAATCATATTAATGCAAATAAAGACACAAGTTTTTCTTAAGTAAGTATTTTCTTTCTGCATTACACAATCTTCTCTCTCAGTTCAACATTTCACCGTCCAACGTTGCCACTTCTTTCAATGTATCTCAATCCATTCAAAATGGACAACACATCCAAAATAATCCAATGGAACTGCCGCAGTCTGATGAACAAAAAGAGTGACATTATTTATATTTTAAACAAATATGAGCCTTTTGCCTTTGCCTTAGCAGAGACTTGGCTCAAATCCAATCATATTTTTAAAATTAATGGTTATTTAACCATTAGAGAGGATAGATCTGATGGGTATGGTGGGGTTGCTATACTTATCAAGAATTCTATCCCTTTCTCTATAATTTCCTCCTCATAGTGAGGAAATTTCAATTGTAGCTATTAAAGTGCACCACACTTGTCTTGTTTCTATTTACATTCCTCACCCCTCTTCTACGGTTCTTCAAGAGGTGAATAATCTATTTTCTTCTCTTCCAAAGCCATTTCTAATATTGGGGGACTTTAATTGCCATCACCAATCTTGGGGTTGTTCAACATCTAATTGTTATGGTGATGAGTTACTAGATATAATAGACTTACATAATTTATGCATCTTGAACTCTGGAGTTGCCACACGTCGTTCAGATCCCAATCAGAACCAAAGCTCAATTGACCTTTCTATCTGTTCTCCAAACTTAGCCTCTTCATTAAATTGGCGTACTCTAACCTCTACTTACGGTAGTGACCATTTTCCAATAGTTATTTCTTATCCTCTATCCAAACCAAATGCACCATTAAGGCATACAAACTTAAAACATAAACTTCCTAATAGAAATAATAATGACTGGGACAAATTTAGAAACATTGTTGACAGAAAGTTATGCTCCTTGCCTGTTATATCTGATGGCAATGAAAATAGTTGTGCTGAAGCTTTAGCACTCATACTAATCGCAGCGGCAGATGAAGTTTTTCCTGTAAAAAACAGCAGTAATAATACAATTCCCTCACCTCCGTGGTGGGACTCTGAGTGCACAGAATCGATCAAAAAACGTAAAGAGGCTGAATACAACTATAAACTTGATATGTCTGACATTAATTTTGAAATTGTTACTAATTCAATGAATAAAACCAACAAACTTTTTAAGAAGAAAAAATTTGATTCTTGGCGTAGTTTTTGCTCATCAATTTCACCGAATACTCACCCTACGATTGTCTGGCGCAATATTCGCAGATTTAGGTCCATTTATAACAACCCTTCTCCTATTCCCGTTTCTTTAGCTAGTGAATTTTTAGATAAATTAGCTCCTCCTTTTGTACCTGAGAGTATTAACCATAACCTGTCTGTCGTAGCCATTGAGCAAGACACGACACTAGACCTACCATTCACTCTCACTGAATTAAAGGGTGTTATTCATAAAACCAAGGATTCTGCACCAGGTATCGATGGTATCCCGTATTCCTTTTTTGCTAACTTAAATGAGGATGTCCTCAGTTATTATTTAGAGCTTATTAATTCTATTATGAAAACAGGGAACATCCCTGTTCAATGGAAACGTCAAATGGTATTGCCATTCCTTAAACCAAATAAAATTCCATCTGACGCTTCTTCATACCGTCCCATAGTTTTCTCTACAATTCTGATGAAATTAGCGGAACACTTAATTAAAAATCGCCTTGAATGGTACGTTGAAAGTAAGGGTCTTTTGGCAGAATCACAATATGGCTTTAGAAAAGGTAAAAGCACAACTGACTGTTTAAGTATTTTCACAACTGATATTCGGTTATCCTTCTCTAATAACCAATCTACTGTTGCAGTTTTCCTTGATATTAATGCAGTATACGATAATGTTGTTTTATCAGTTCTACAAAATAAACTACAAGCCTTAAAAGTCCCATTAAATTTGTCGAATTTCATTATTAATATCCTGACTGAACGCTCTGTTAACATGTTAATAGGAGATCAAGAAGTATCTCGTCTGGTATGGAGAGGTCTCCCACAGGGTTCTGTGCTTAGTCCCATTCTTTACAATATTTACACATTTGATTTAGACACGCCCTTAGCTAATCATGTTAAGGTTCTTCAATATGCCGATGATTTGTTATTATATTCTTCAAGCCAATCTAACGAACAAGCAAGCTGTGCCATCAATTCTGCTTTATATACTTTGGAGTCATGGTTACATCTTAACGGTTTGGACTTATCCACGTCTAAAAGCGCAGCTGTTTTATTCACCCAGAAGCGAAATATTCCCTTAATAAATCTCTTTTATAAGGAAATACCTATTCCAGTTAAAGACAAATTCAGATATCTAGGTATAATACTTGACCGTAAATTAAGTAGTGTTCCTCATTGTGAATATATTGTTAACAAATGTGAAAATCACCTAAACATGCTTAGGTGCCTCTCTGGTGTATGGTGGGGTGCACATCCCTTTTCTTTGAAACTCGTTTACAACGCAATCATCAGAAGCACTCTGGATTATGGATTGTTCGTTCTCGAACCTGGAAGTGCTATGGCTTTTAAAAAATTGGATCGCATCCAGTCCAAGGCACTACGCATTATTTCGGGTGCCATGAAGTCTAGCCCCATTAATGCACTCCAAGTTGAATGCGGGGAAGCTCCTTTACATCTTAGAAGGCAATTTCTATCTGACAAATATTTGTTCCGGATTCTTCAGATCTCAACTCATCCTCTTATTCCTAAACTGGACTCTTTAGTGTTGCAGATTGAATCTTCAAATTACTGGTCCCATAAACGTGCTCCTTGTTTAGTTGTAAGCTATAAAAAAATCCTATCACTTGCTTCTCCTATTCATCGTTCCAATAAACTTCCGCTATTTAGCAGTAGCTATGAGAGTCTACAATTCAGTCCCATCATAAAATATAACTGTGTAAGTAAATCAGATCCCAATTGCCATTTAAGTCTTAACCATTTTCTGGCTGATCACCTAGAGTACCACCATATATTTACGGATGCTGCGAAGCGTTCTCCGACGGGTTGTGTTGGGATTGGTACTTACCATTCTCAATACAACATCGTACAAAAAATAAAACTGCCACCTGAGACTTCTGTTTTTACCGGGGAATGTTTTGGCATTTTAAAAGCCATAGAATATATTCGTGTTTTAAAGCTTAAAAAAACTTTAATTTTTACTGATTCTCAAAGTGCTCTTCTAGCCATCAATAAATCTCCTTTCGTACTCAAATCGCAGTTGCCAATCATTTATTTAATAAGAGAATTTGCGTTCCGAACCATCTCTGAGGGTAATACACTGCAGTTTGTGTGGATTCCGGCCCATGCTGGAATCCATGGCAATGAAGTGGCTGATACACTCGCCGTTGATGCGGTGCAATGCGGGGACTTAGTTCCTTATACAAACTTTTACTTTGACCTCGAGTCTTTACCAAAGACTTTTCTTCGGAAAACCTGGAAGGAAGCTTGGGATATCGGAAGCAAATCGAAAGGTCATTATTTTTCATTTATTCAACCAGATGTTCCGGAAAAACCGTGGTTTGGCAGGGCAAAGTTTGGTAAGATGGAGACCTCCATTCTGATACGGATGAGATTGGGTCATGTCTGCTCTCCAGCCCATCTTGCCAAACTTCATATCATCGATGACCCCATTTGTCTGTGTGGCACAGACGTAGGTGACTTAGATCACATTTTTTTCTCCTGTCCCTTATATGATCGTTCATCCTTTCTCAGTAACCTCTTGTCCCTTCGTACTCCTTTTCCTACCTCAATACTTTCTTTACTTTGCACAAATAGCTTTCCTGTATATAAATGTATAGTATCTTTCATTACTTTAAATAATATTAAGTTGTAATTTTAGTTCATTATTCATTATATTATCACTGTTGTAAATACTGATCCTGTAGATTTTATCCCAAATTCCGTGATAACTTATTATAGTTATATTTTAATTCCCTAGCTTTGTATCCTTCATAAAATAATAATAAAATAAACATGACATTGGCTGAATGCACAAACCGTGCGAAGCCAAAAGAAAAAAAAAAAAAATTTGCGATGCTCGCGTTTTTTTTTTAAAGGCAAAGGCACAAAAACAGCCAGTATTACTAATAAAGTTAATTCATATTTTTGTGTTTTTGTTACAGATAAATGGTTGTAATTTCTTGTCAAAATTAATTAAATTTAAGAGATAAATGTTTATTTAGTTAATTTTATTAATAAAATGTTGACCACTTTTCTGACATAAAAACTCTTTGCTAAGATTTAAAAACGAAGATTTAAGACGTTCGTTTTAGACGGAGCACATTACAATAACTCACAAGTACGTAATGAGATACATTACGATATTGAAATTGGTGAAATAAGAGACGAGCAAATGTGTTATAAAATATATTTCCGTTTACTTGTCCCTGACCCATAACATCGAATGGTAATAAGTATCGTCGTTGTCATTTAAGAATCAATTTCCTGAAATAACGTCATTGGTAAGCAGAGAGCAGTAGTGGCCCAGTGGTAAAGGCAACGAGTTACGAGTACTTACTTACTTAGTTCGAAGGTTCGAACCCAGACAGGCGCTTTACTATGTATAAATTATTTCATTACCACTGCTCTCAAAATTGCGAAGAAAAAATCGTGAACAAAAAACATCTACAAACCTGCACTGGGTACCTGCAATGACTTACAACAGACATAAACTTAAAGACATATATCTTTTTTTAAACGTAATAACCGCATGGAATAACATAACAGAGAATTTCAACAAATAAGTCCACAACAGTCGCTTTTCTTTATAATTCAAATTAAGGTGACTATACACAAGCCCGTGACGTAGCGACTCATTTTATGCTCTAACTCGCAGACGGTGCAGTTTCTAGTTTCTAAGGGAGAACTTTATTCTTCAACTGGATTTAGCGCATGTATGTGTTGAACGCACCTGAGAATTTATTCTGAACAACAAGTTTGTTCATATAATAAGATTGTTTGTTTTTTGTTTTTGCGAAATCCTAAAAGCAATTTTGAGGGAAGCCACCCGGAGGGCCTTCATAGATGTGTATGGTTTACTTCCCACTGTGGATTGAAATGTGTGTTTGTGGTAATTTTGTCGTATCTGTTTTATTTTAGGAGTAAAAGATTTGATAGTGTCAACAATCCACACGTTTTTTTATGATAATAAAGTGTAATAACTAAGAGCGGCTCGTCGGTGCTTAGCGTGAGGTCTGGGTTGGATTCCCAGGTCGGATGAAATATGAAATGTCATTGGGTTTCTCCATTAGAAATTTCTCAGCAGCAGTCTGAAGTCTACATTTGTGCTCGGTTGATGGCAATAGATTCGTCCCTATTACAGAGACTTAAACATAATAAATGCGTGTACGATAGAACCCTCCAGGGAAAAGAGACGTGGTGCTATGTTAAAAGTGTTAAAACATAAATAAATACCCAAATAGTCAATGACCAGATTTGAAAAGTTGACTATGTGTGGATACATTTATGTTTTTACACTTGTATCATAGCATCATGTCTATGTTAAACGTGTAAAAAACATAAATATATCCACAAATAGTCAACGTTTCAAATCAGTTCATTTAATCACGTACTCAGTGGAAACCACAAATTATAGCAGTTTAGTAGGAAATGTGGGGCAACATTAATTCACTGACAAGCTTGTGATCCACTAGTTATTGCCCGCGACTTCATCCGCGGTCTAGGATAAAAAGCGTCCTTACCCAGGTCATGGTCTATCTGTGTGCCGAATTCGTTCAACCGTTTTGGTGTGAAAGCGTTTCAAACAAACAAACTTACTTTTGCATTTATAATATTAGTTAAGATTCATTAGGGTCAGTTAGGCCTGTACAATTCGTACAAAAATCTCATAGAAAAAACAAAATGTTCCGTTATTTCTTTCAAAACTTTCTATAAAAAACTTATTCGGACAATAACGAACATTATAAAATACAAAAAATTGCCAAATTTGTCCATTCTGAAGTGATCCGGACCAACGAACATTATTTCCTTTTTTTTTTTGTTTCATTCTCACACCCAGCTATGAAATAGAATGTATTGAAATTACTGCTGAACATGAGGTCCGTGGTTTAATTTCCGGGTCGGGCAAAGTGTTATTGCGTTTTTCCATCCAGAATTTCTTAGTAGCAGCCCGGAGTCAAACTCAAAACTCAAAACCCAAACTCAAACTCAAATCATTTGGATCAAATAAATCACATATAGGCACTTTTCAATTGTCAAGGTAGGCCGGTCAGAAAAATGAAGCTAGTTGACCATTCCAAAGCGTAGTAGGTACCTATGGAGAAGAACGGGCAAGAAACTCCACGGAAACTCTTCTCGTGATTTGTTCTCGGTTTGAACATAACTAGCAAAATGTGTATAAGCGATTTAAAATTATGAAATTGCTAAAGGCTTGATAATAATAACATTTATTGCACTAGTGGATTTTTTTACAAGAATGTACTTCAGTCTGTTCTCAACTGGACAAAGAGTGGCCTAATTTATGCCAGGAACAACTGTAGAACTAAAAATGATTATAGATTGGTAATCGAGTTGTTAAAATTTTCACAACGATTGTTTTATTATACGAGGCAGCACAATCAGCCAGCTATTTGATTGTACTCCGTTCGTGATGACGATGTTTTATTGACTCTGTTTGTTCAAACATTCATGCAAATATCTGTTATTTTTTTAACAAAAATCTGCTGTGTAAGTATTAAGTGAACGAAGGCCCGGTAGTTGTATTAAAACAAATTACGTTAAGTTCTCTTAATTATCATCATCATTAGAGCCGAAAGTCGTCCGCTGCCTGACAAAGGCCTACTTCAAGCACTGCCACTTCGACCAGTTCAATGCTTTCTGCATCCAGCGGATTCCTACAGCATTCCATAAGGCATAGGTCTTCCAGGAAAAAGAAGGAAGTGGAGTTTGGAGGAAGTTCTCTTGAAAAAATACAATCATCTTGCTATTTCGTGGTGCAGGTTGCAGTAAAAACTTACTTCATTGATTAGCTAAATTACGACATGATTTGTAAGTTCAAACCATTTTTTTACACGTACGATAACCTTTACGCATCTTGCTTGTTTTTTATTTATTTATATTTTTTATTTGACTCTTTCGTTTGCTCTAACTCTAGTCTAGGTCAGAGGTGACAGAGACAAAGTCTACGATGGAGTGAGCTTACCCAGAAGACGCGTTCGGGAACACAGACGCAGGTAGTGAGTTCCACGATTTTGCCGTGCGCATTATGAGGGATGTTTGGAAGCGCTTAGTGCGAATTGGTGGAATGGCAACTACATATGGATGGTAATTAGCAGTACGTCTAGATGTCCAATGGTGGAAGGGGGCAGGTTTTCTAAAATAAAGTTTACTTTGTTTAGTTGCTTTTGTTTTTTCTCCGTCCTTATCATTTGTCTAGCTTTTTATTTTACATGGAGCGACTGCCTACCTGATCACCACAACCCAGATATTGGGTAACACGATACGCCTTGGTAATACTGGTTGTCAGAATGTCGAGCTAATCAAGACCCGAGCTTAGCGTACTTTCCGAGGCATGGAGGGGTATCCTATAAAGATGGTCACCCATCCACAGACAAACTGCGGCAATTGTAGCTTAACCTGGTCGATCAAACGATGCGGCTGTTATTACTTAGCCACAAGGCCCTCTCTCTCTCTCCTACTCTCTTTATCTGCATACAAACAGATTCCAGCGGAGTAATTGCGTAACACCCTAACAATTGCGATGTCTTTCATTTTGACTATTAGACAACATTCATTGCGTCTTTCACGTCGCCGAGGAGACGAATTTTTCAAACATATGAAGCAATGGATTAGGAATTTCTCTCAAAACCCTTCGGATTGTGGAAGAAAGCGTGTTACCCAATAGGGGCGCAGTAGGAACTAAAAAATAATAGGTACATATTAATATAGTTTCAATTACACAAATAAGCATCGTAAACTTTTATTATTTCGCTTTCCATGTAGCAGGCGCCCCTCGCCACAAAATCTGATAATAATTTGGCTATAATTTACGTTTAATTACATCTCTAACTACAATATAATAAGAAATGTTCGCGTGCGCAGTAGTAATTCACGCTTTTCGAAGGAGCCAGCCACCTAATTATTTTCAACTCCCATGATTTCATGACTTTGTTGTGCACGTAAGTATCGCGGTCGTTATAGTTTTATTTCACTTTAATAGAATATAAAATAGTTATGTATCGTAAGGTTGCGTCTGAAGCATGTGTTGAAGATTTAAATGAAAGTATGTTGGTTTGTGATCGAAACTTTTCAGGTTCTAATTATATGGCCACTAGCACCCGAGGCTTTACAATGGCATGGCTATTTAACCCCAAATGTTTTCCCATTTTGATTCCCTTAAAAAAATTGTAATCCTACTTACCTTATACATTTGGGTGCCACAGCTTAGTTACTGCTTACCAATTTTGAGAGAAAGCCAGAAAGTTAAAAATAGGCTCATAACATAACATACCACCGCGCCTGAGGTGTACCTACAGTGCACCCACATTTCGCCAATTAAGCCTAAGTCCCATGTAATAGGGGGCGAGCCTATCGCAATCAACTTGGCACATATCCAGACTCCTGGCTGCTGCTGAGAAATTCTATATAGAAAAACCCAATAACACTTTGCCCGAGCTGGGAATCTAACCCAGGACCTCGTGCTTAGCAGTAGCGCTACCACTAGACCAACGAGGCAGACAAAAAGGGGCTCATTTATTTAAAAAAAGCGTTTATCATAAGACCCCATTACCAAACCTAGGAATATTTCTCCGTTTTTACCTATGAGAATGATGTCTCCTAAGCCCAGGAAGCTGGACTACGGAATGATTAGGTGGAAAGGCACATGTATCAAACTGTATCAAACTCAAGACTAAGATCTCGTCTTCTTATCTATTCAAAATACAAACAACAAGACAACTTTTAAGAAAACTTTTAATAATGTAGGTTATATCGTACCTAGTAAAATAAAAACTCTTCACAACGTGTTACGGAACAGAACATTTTACAAAGAAGTAAAATCTTCAAATGCCTTAAAAATAAAACAGTTAAAGAAAATCGTAACTTTTTATGGCTCATTAGTAGCAATTCAGGGTAGATTTCACCAACGAAACTGCACGCGATCAGCACATAAACTAGGTTTAAGGGCTCTCAGTGTCATATTTTTTTATGGAATAGTGATACTGACAGTTCTTGAACGCGTTTTAGATGTGCTGATCTCGTTCAGTTTCATTGGTGAAATCGGAATTGAAATATTCTACAGAAAATAACTACACTGACGAAATAGTAAATCTTTTGTAACAGCTGCACTTTCGTTTAGTTTAACAAAACAAAATAATCTCTAAATTGTTAGCAAAACTGCAAGATATCCAGCGGGATAATTGTTTAACACACTAACAGTATTTATGCCTACAATTTTGACAATTTAACATCATTCATTGTGTTATTTACATTGATTAGACAAAATTTTCGAACATTTTGATAGCGTGTTACATTTTATAGCAAGTTCATTACCCGAAAACATCGACAGTACCGAATGAAACTCCTGAAAACGTAAGTGAAAACGAATACGCACAGTGCCAGTGGGGCCACTTCATAAAGCTGTGCACGTATTAGCAAGCTGTGGAACATAAATAACAAGCGAAACAATTTACCTACAGTTTGAGGTATTCTTACAACTGTTTAGTTTGTTCAATATACACCAGCCGGGTACGTGCTGCGAATCCGACGAGCAGGATTCTGGTGAGACAGAAGTGAAGCAGAAGACTTGCAGTTCAAGAGGCTTGAAACCAAAGCATGCCACTATATAATTACTCTTTTGCTGTTACTAGGGTTCCGTACGTCCTAATGAAAAACGGAACCCTTATATGATCACTCGTGTGTCTGTCTGTCTGTCCGTCTGTCACAGCTACTTTGTTTCGAATATGCTTGAATGATCAAGTTGAAATTATGAATTTCAAATAATTATGATCTTCAGTGGCTACTAGTAAACCCCCTGAGTTTGGAGTTATGTAATTTGTTTTGATGAGTCCAATATATTGCACTTGGCGTCAAGGATCTGATGATGGAGCCAGAAGGTGGATAGTGGAACTCTTCACTGCCTACAAGTCGACCCCTATAGTTTGGAGCCATATGGTTAGTTTTGATGAGTGCAGTAGATTGCACTTGCACATGAGTGCAGTAGATTGGTGTTGACGGTTTGATGTTGGAGTCAGGAGGATTTTGACTGGGTCGACGGCGCGTCGTGTTCCACGCGCGTCTCAAAGAGATGTCAGCACAAAATGACGGGGTCCGATAGGGCCGACGCCTCAGGGTCGCGGGTAATTCTAAAGAGTAACCGTGAGTAAAGTCTGACACGCCCTCCCGCTCCACCCAGAGCGGGAGATGTCATTTGATGATTTCCCACACAAAAAAAAGGAAGATTTTTACCAAGAAATAAGATAGTTAAGCCTTGTTGAATTAGGGCTTTACTTCATTAGATCTGATAACTTTTTAGCAGTGAATGCGATAAGTAAGTCTTGGCAATCTACTTTACATGCAGTGTTTTTGGTGGGTAACATATTCATCGTACGGAACCCTCTCCACGCGAGTTCAACTCTCACTTATCCGGTTTTTTTGCCAGTAAATTTGATGTTTACTGCTGAGATTACTTGAACTTTGAATTAAAAATCCGAAGTGTAAGTTTACGTGTGACTCCGAATTTTTTATTTGTGTGTCTGGTTTTTTTTTTCATTAATTTTCATTAAATACCAAACAAGATATAATTTTTTCCGTCAACACGACGACCAAGCCGCTTCCAACGATTTGTCTTATTACAATACGAAGTTTATTAGTTATGAGGGAACAGATGTACATACCTACATACTTACATACATACCGGTCAAAATCATAACCCTCCTTTTTGCTTTACCGTAGTCGGGTAAAACTCATACCTATTATATTCTAAAAACTTCTGCAAAAACTCGTAAATTCGTTGGTTTACATTTCTTTAAAGCGCAAATCTGACTTGGTTTACTGAAGCTATTATATACAGTGTAAAACCATGTTTCATGATGCGATGACTGTTCTGTATTGCTTGTAAGTCGGTGTTAGCTGCTTTCACGATTTTATACGTTTTCATTGGATGGTAAGCATTATTTGCGATTAACGAACAAAATGGAAGCAGTTGTTTAATTATGACTGTAGGTATGACTACTGTTTAGAAAACATAATATTATCATCCAATACAGGCATTGTATTCAAAACAATTATGTCCGTATTTTATAACGGTTGGAAAGTTCATAGAAAATGTGAAAAGTCATCAAGATCAAAACCAAAAGTAATTTATTCAAACTAAACTGGGAATCAGCACTTTTTAAACGTCTTAAAGTGCCGATCCTCACCCTTTTGTCTATCCTAAGGCTGCGCACACATTAACCATCACACGTCATACGTTACGGTAAAGCTACGTGCAGGCTTCAAGGCGCCGCCCACGAATATCTCAAAATACATTGTTGACGTAGATGTTTATGCAAGACTCGCGCGCCACTCGTGAGCTGCATCGAGAAAACATACGCGTTACCCTCAGATTTGACAATCTGAACGCACGCCTGCTGCGAAATGTTGCCCACAATTCCGTATTATTAGAATTAATTTGAATTGGTTAACTTTTGGAATGTCTAGCGACGCAAATTTTGTACACGTGGATGTGCAAAATTTTATCTAAAACTGCGGGTTGGTATAATTACTGATTACAATTAAACGTGATGTTGCGCAGGAGTTTTCCATATTTGAGGACGATATTCTCGTAATAACGCTGACCCTTGTGACCAAGTATACTTTTCAAACAATTGAGCACAGTCTTCACTAAAAAAAAACAGGAGAATTGACTTTGAATAAAAAATCGACGATATTACAATTCCATCTGGAATGCAGAATAAACAGGTAAAAAAAAACTTAGTTAGAACACACCTTTTCGGGTATTTTTTTATACGTTTCTATTTTTGCAAACATACAAACCTGAAGGCCAACTCTCGTACTTCGTACTTAAAAAACGTAAAAAAAAAATTAAAGTCTCAATATCATCTCAGCGACAATGTCAAAAACTTGTGAAAAATGTATGTACATTGATTGTATTTTTGATAATAGAAAGCAAAAGTCAACAATCAATCATATTGCCATTCTTTTTCGATAAAAAACCAGTACATTATCGATAACCGTCAAACGAGATACTTTTAAAGTTCATGACTGCACTGATACAAAAATCATTTCAGGTAAATCACAGCATGTCGATTCTGTAAAAAAATCACCTTGAAGACTTGCGTGGAGTGAGCTGTCAGTGTCATCACGTCTTGGTCAATCCTTAGCATCAGTGGCACTGACAGCTCACTTCGCCTACGTTACAGATTAGAACAACTGGTTGAAATCAGAAGGTTATGTGTATTTTATAGTAAATGATAAAATTATAAAGAGAAAAGATTTGATTGTTTGTTTGTAATAGCTCAGAAACTGTTGGCTCAGAAACTGTTGAACCGATTTGAAAAATTGTTTTACCATTAGAAGCCGAAATGATGTCTGATGAAAATAGGCAATTTTTGTTTTCGAAATCCACGCGGATGAAGGCGCGGACTAAGTGCTAGTTTTATTATAATTTCAGTGGTTTTGATACAACTATTTCTATCTCACCCTGTAATGCGCCTGCGCTGTTATGTAAAACTTTTGGGTCATCATCATCTGCCTGGTCTCTCCCCAACCATGTTGAGGTCGGATCATCCATAACCAGATGGAGCTGAATGCCAGTATTTTAAATGGCGCGACTGTCTTACCTACTCGGTAACACGATACCCCTTGGTGACTGGTTGTAAGACCTCGGGCTTCTGACGACCCGTAACGACTGCGAAGATCCCCGAATGACAGACCACGTGTCCGAGGCACGGGGGGGTCTTGATATGTAAAGATCGATCGACACGTGGTTGTTATTACTTAGACAAAATCCCCACTGTTGGGTTTAATACATATTTATAAGATACATTTAAGTAGACTAATTTAATTTCCACATAAGACAAAGCATCTTACGAAGGCAAAGTACATTTGTAAAGCTTCATTAATTTGTAAATTGCCCTGGTAATTTCCAACAAGAACATTTGTAAAGGGAATGTCAACGATTATCTTTAATGAACCCTGCAATGAAATTAAGAGTAATTTTGCACGTTTTTAACTTTTCACGATATGAAAAATGCGTGTTTGTTTGATGCAATTACTTAAATGGGAATACAAACAGACGGAAGTTTACTTTTGAAGGAAAGTTTTAACTCTTTATAAAGATTAGGTACAGCCTAATTCCTAAAGTCGGGAGCCATTAAACTTAAACGTGTATAAATAATGTTAAGAGCTGTAGCGCAAAATGTTCTATGTCCGGTTGAGAATTTCCGGATTGGCAATGAGCCAACACGAGACTGAAAGTAATCTGCAAAACTACAAGCCCCTGAATGTATTCCAAATATTATGTTTAAGAACTATGAATTCCTTAGCTCTAAGCCCTGTAACTCGCACAATAATGACATTTGGTATAAATACAGTAATAACACTTAGGCAAACACAATATTTTGTAGAATCGTGTGGCAAATCCCACTAAATCCTACTTCGGAATCGAACTCAAAAAGGTAATAAGGCAATTTTCTTGAAAATCCCTAAACGTAATGTGCCGAAAACGTTTTCTAAATTTACACATAATATTGTGCTCTCGGCAGAATCGCCCGAGTAGCGTACGATCAGAATACTCAATGCGATAGGGTGAAATATCAGATACTTATAGTTACAATGCCACTTACATAAAAGATGGCGTGTTATTGCGTTACTATTGTTAAATAAATATGAGAGTTAAACTGTAATAAAACTCAATCTTCCAAACTACTTGGTAACTATGGAAGCTTTGTGTAAATTTATAGGTAAGGTTGTAAAAGATGCGGCTCTCAAATAGCTAAATAATTTTATTCAGATAGACGATTTGGGGTGTAGAACATGGAGTAAATTTATTATTTGAGCAGCGAGCCGCGGACAAAGGATTTAGGTTTGCTGAATTATGCAAATACATTCACCATTCTGTAACATTTGTTGGCAATGTCTTTATTTCTGTAGATTTCTTAAAAGGCCCTCAAGACTAATCCCGCTTTTGGTTTTTGAATCCTCCTAAGTTGAATGAACGTGTGTAAACACACCTGCCTGAAAGTATTTACATATTACATGTTTATGGAATACCTAACTTTAAAAGGTCTATTCTTGTATTTTCTATCCAAGATTAACATAAATCTTTTGCGACGTAGGTATTTGTTTCTTCCACTTTTTTAAACGATTATATTTATTGAGCGGTTTCAGAATTTGCGAAAAGGCTGCGTTATAATTTATACGCAAAAGCAAAGCTAAATTTCCTCACAGTTTATTATTTGTAAAGAAGCCTTTAGAAGCAGGCTTGCACGAACAACTTGCACCATTACTACATTTGGAAGGATCTTCTCGAAATATCCCCCAAATGAATGTCGAGAGAATCCCTTAAGAAACAGTTTTTGAATCCCAATGGTATATTTTGTCGGAAAAGACGATTCTTCAGCCGTTTAAGGCAATATAAAATGTTCTAGGGCGTTAACGCTTTATTTTGTTCTTTGAAAAGATTTTATTTTGATCTTGTACCGCGGAACATTTTGTTATTGCGGAATTGTGTGTTTAAATTACTTTAGACGAAGCAATAGTGTAACTTAATAAAGATGCGAAACAATACGAGGCTGAATACTCAATTCACAGTGTCAGGAACATTCGTGCTGGGCGTTATGTGTTTACAATTGGACTCGTAGACGGCACGACCGCCCGCCGCCAGTCCCATGAGCACCTACTTGCCACACAGATAGTGAGGAAAGCTATCGGCCGTCTCTTCGACAGCTCTGTAAACCGAGGTTCGGAATCAATTTCTAAGTATTTTCCTCAAGGGTCCAACGGGAAGCAGGCATTATGCTATAGAAAGCAAACACTGAAATCCTCCGGGATCGCTCCGCAGCGATCTATTGATTGTCTTGGATCACTGTCTATTGTTTCTTTAAACTGTGTACCAACGTTTAGTGGCGGTTTATATATAATCTTTCAAAAGTGTTCTCGATAACAGCTGTTGGAATTTAAACTGTTTTACATACATAACTAAATAAAACAGAATTTATCTAAAACCTGCAGAGCTCATAATAAATGTAATTGGTTAACAACGGACGGGTTAAATATTGCGCAGGCATGCAAGTGAATATCAACTAGTCACATGAATATTTTATTTGGGTTTTAATTAAGCACAAAATAAAAACTACATAGCAAATAGGACTAATCCATTACCGAAAATAAAACTGCCATAGGAACCAGTTTTTTCGACAGAAGAATAGACAAAATGGCAGATGAATTAAAGAAAACTGACATTTTGTCTACTCTATCAGTAACTTTGTCTATTCTTCCGTCGACAAAATCCGGTTATTCTAAGCGTGCTGAAAAAGAAACAAAATCAAACCGATAGTAAAACACCAATCACGATACTTCAAGTTTAGTTTCTTTGTCATTCCTAACAACGACTCATGGTTTTTCCCCGAAGTGAAGCGATCGATCGAGTACGCGACTACCATTTAGGGGAAGAGGCTATAAACATCGAAGCACTGCTTGTTTGATTGAATAATAGAAAAGCAGGATGGTAATACAAATACAGTGATGAACAAATAAAACACTACTCCGCACGTGACTACCTACGTAATTCCCAACTCGCTCCGTACGTCAGTAATATTCGAAAGTCTTTTTTTTGACATTGCCCTATAAAACTGCAAATAATAAAACGCTACTATTTTTCTTATGGATAAATATAAAAAGAAATGTGCTAATAGAACCTAGATCGACGAATTTTTATTATGACGATACGCTCCAGCATAAACACGCAACCGAGACGTATCTTCTAGTTTTTTAAATCTCCCCGTCTTAACTAACAATAAAAATAAAGAGATCAACGTTAGATAAATGATCTTTTTGCACCTTTTATTTTCTTTTCAATGCCTGAAAAAATATCTTCAATGCTTTTTTATTGGAACACGGCGAAAACTTTATTTAAAAATTATGTAAAATAAAAATAAAATCTCCGATTAAATCTGGCGAAGTTTCTCCAATCCTTCTTAGATGCTTGATTCTGTGTAACGAAGCATAATGGTTCATTTTATTTGCATAAATTTGGATACGAAGATTTATGTCCGCGTCGTGTATAATTAGAAATTGAAATTAAATTAGTTTCGTTATTTCTCAACTCGAGTGTCATTTCAATTTCTTATGACGAATGAATTGTAAAAAGGTTTTTCGGTGGAATGAATTCTTTCGATTGACATGGAGTGAAACAGAATGGATGAATATTTAGCATTTATGTTGATTTCGTCCCGACCAACGCGCTGTTATACAAAAAAGTAACTAATTCTGAGTTAAATAATAATAAACCCGTAGATGCATAGAAAACTCTTTCAGTTTTGTTGCAACATCGAAAGGAAAACATCGTTAGGAAACCGGCATGTCCTAGAACCAAAAACACGACGACTTGTGACATCTACCAACCCGCACTGAGCCCGCGTGTTGGATTACGGCTCACTACCTCTCATAGAGAGGAGGCCTGTGTCCCAGCTGTGGGAACATTATAGGCTGATTATGCTATTGTATTGTGTGTGTCCTGAAAAAATCTACAATTGTTTTACTGCGAAAAAAAATTGCAATGAAGCGCTCAATTTCTCCATAACAGAGACCTTTTTTTGTATCCAACCTAAGCGGATTTTTCAAGGAACCAACATATTGTGAGTGTTATAAAAAATGGTCATATGGAACAATATTAAAAAAATACGGTGTTACATTATAACAAACGTTTTGATTTTTGAGCAAATAAATGAAACATTTATGTCCGCAACTGCCCTTTCGGAAGTAGGTGCGTAGTACTTGCAACCGTTGCGTGTATGACCAAATGTATTAATTGAAGGGGACTACTGGACCAAAACGCAAGTTTTATAATGCCTAAGGTATAAAATTCACTGCCGTAAACAAAAACAGAGAAATATACATTTAATATTCTTCAGGATGTAAGCTAGTTAGATAGTGTGTTGAAAACATAATACAACTAATTTGATACAATAGAAAAAAGTCACGAAGATACCTCAAATTTTTTTTTTGCGATTAAAAACCATAGTAATATGTAACATCCAATCATTCTGATTTTTTGTCAGATTATTCGACAAGCAACATATTAACATAAAGTGTTTTATTTTTTTAGTCCAATCAATAGATTTTTAGTAAATAGAAAATTGCAAAAAATTACCAGCGTCGTGTTGTGTCATCATCCTTCTATTTCTTTTCTATGAAGTTTGACAGTGACCGCGCTTCAGCTCTTGACAGGAGCTCTTGGCGTAGTAAAAGGAGTATGAAGGGACCGTACCAGGCGTACAATTAGGAAATTGACTGACACATTTTTTTTAAAATAAATAAATTCATTTTGGAAGGTACGTCGACGCGCAACCATGGATTTAGTTCATGATTCTGAACAACACCGCGTTGACAATTTTGACGGTTAGTAAAAAAAACAGATGTTCCATATATTTTGACCGAGTAGGTATAGATAACCCTTTTCTAAAGCAGCAGAGATACATACATACAGAGACGTAACATACATACATACATACATACATAAACTCACGCCTTCGTCCCATGGAGGTAGGCAGAAACCACAGAACGGCACCTGCTACGATCCTTACATACTCCTTTTGCCTTGTTTACGTCCATACATCTGATCATACGTGAGCGCCGGTTACGAGTACTACGCTATCTTTCTGAAGAACATCACCAATAAGGTCACTCGTTTCCACTCACATCTGCCTTGTAAATATCTTTTGTTAGTCTCCTTTCATTCATCCGCTCAACATGAACAAACCATCTAAACATACTCTTTTCAATTTTTGTCACTACATCTTTTTTTAAACCACACCGTTGCCTACGTTACGTCTAGAATTATCTGCTGAACCCAAGTTTACAGTTTTCGCGTCCATGTCCCCGCCACTCTGTAAATGTTTAAGGTGCTTTAACTTTAATGTACAAACATACATACTCACACACGAGCTCACAAACAATCCCTCGCTCTTAGTGTCGTTCTAAATTAATAAGATTAATTACTGTTTAATGACTTTGAGGGTACTTCATTACGGTATAGACACTTGATGAATTACAATCTGATAATAAAGACATATCACTTTATATTACACTGAGTGGCTTCACATTATATATTTTCTAAGCCTAGGGGTAATTAATCGGATTGACATTGTATAACTACATTCCGTGATAGTTAACGAGATAAGTAAAGTTCAGGTTACAGATCAAAAGTGGGTTGAATCCCCATTCAACCCACTTTTGATCTGTAACCTGAACTTGCTTGGCCCCCCAAGCAATTATAAAGCTACTTTTGAGATATCGATCAAAACTTACTAATTACTATAAATGTTAATAACTTTATCATGACGATTTTGACAACCTCCAAAGTCGAGCACTCACTAGTATATATCAATCTAGTACATATATCTATAGGTGAATCAGTCTTTGCAATCGATGATTAGCATTTTAAATATTTGTCTTTTGTTTACGACGTCCCTCCCCTGCTTTGCTGGAGTTTTACGACTAGACAAAAACTCGTTGAAATTTGGTTATTATACATATAAACCTTCATGCTCATGCCTTTTTTGTTTAAGAAGAGGCCTTTGCCCTGAAGTGGGATAATAATAGGCTGGTATTTTTGTTATTATTACATATAAACCTTCCAGAATTCACTAAAAGATGGTAAAAACCGTATCAAAAAACGTTTTTATAGTTTAGAAGAACAAGGCAAGGAACAAGAACACACGCAGGCACGAAAAGCGACTTTAATTTATAATGTGTATACTTATACGTAAAACAAAAGAAACACGTTAAAGCTATATTCATTCTTTTACCAAAACATATTCCTGTTCAATGTTGACACTACATAATATACTCTTCAGTTTGCCAAGCTCGTTTGTGTCGGTACGCACTGGCGCTTCCCTTCTACATATATAATGCGTACGCCGAGAAATTCCCTCTCAGTGTCCCTGTTTCTTACAACAACTTGTTTCTCAAGTCATGTGTGAACAGACGTCTTACTAAGTATATTACACATCTGCATAGCTTTGCTACCGGGATACTTATTCGGTGCAGAATGTATAATGGAAAATTCTGTTACATTAACATCAAAGTTTTATTAAAGTTTACGATCATGCGAAAACTTAAATTATTCCACTATTGAAATACCGATGTTGTATAAGATGTTCTGCAACGTTTTATTAGGTAAAGTTACAAGAATCTAAAGCAAATAGTGCTGGTCGTATTCAAGACAGTTATTCGTAGCAAAAGTGCGGAAACAACGTTTCTCGCTCGACATGAACCGAATTGCACTCCCTGCTTGTTTTCTCATTTTATTACTCTTTCTTTTGTCGGGTTGGTTACACTTTGCCATAAACTGATTTGAATATTCCCTCAACGGGGTTTAACAATAGCAACTGTTGAAATAAGGGAGGGAATTTGTAAGGAGATGATTCTAAAAACCTTTTGCTAGATTCTCTAACATATCTGGATACGTTTTCATGATAATATATTACAATGCTGGGTGACCTCCAAAATACGATAAATGTCGAGAATTAAGATTGATTGCCTTAATAAATGTGGTTTGTGGATCTATCGAATTCTTCATTCCATACGCTCCAATACGAGGGAAGGGTTACCAGCTGAATGTTAACTAACTAAAATAAATCATTGCAGCTGTAATAGATGTTAAATAGCATCAGAATTCTAAATCTTTGGCTCAATAATTTACCTATCATTATATACCTTCTTAACTAACAGAAAAACGAAATGATAAAAAATATAGAGCTAAAAAAAATACCAACACTCCTTTTATAATTGACTTAATAGTCTGTAAACTAGCAAAGTTCCAGTCTGTTTCATTCAGCCAATTTAATTGACATTACTTAAACTTGAGAGCTTCCAGTATTTGTACTCGCTGTGTTATTTCTTGTTCGTTCTATGAAACAAAACGCAAGCGGAGGGTAATTAGGCCCTTTAGCAAACATAACAGATACGTACAATGAGAAAGTGAAAATTCTCGTTCTTGGAAAGGAAAACGAATTGCTGGTTGAAAATTATCTGTTGTAAATCTGAACACTTGTGTCTTTAAATTTACCTTCGATGTCTTGCTCGGCAAATATTATAATTTTCTCAAATCATAATCTTAATTTGAGTACACTTGTAATATTCTTCTGCGCTTGTTTGAGTATGAGAATAGCTAATGACGTAGTGAAAATAAGTACTGGCCAGTCAAACAGGTTGGTAGCTCGCTCTTGGTATGCTGAACTAAACTATACTTACTCGTGGTAAAAGTTTTAATGCACCTGGAACAACTATGTAAAAATGAAGCTAGACAGCAGATAATATACCTACTTAACCATAATTTATTATGCTGGTTTAGTGGTCGCAAGCGCTATCGATGAGTCCAGGGTTCGATTCCCAGGTCGGGCAAAGTGTCTGGTTTCTTTCATCAGGAATTTCTCATTTGGTTGATGGCAATAGGCTCGACCCTTATAACATGGGACTTATACATATAAACTGGCGAAATGTGTGTCTACTACTGATACTCACCTCTGCCTAACACGTCGGGGATTACAGGCGTGATGTAACATAATTATATTGTCCACAGCTGGACAAAATAGTTTTCAAAATAGTGGTTGACTAAAACTGAGCAGGCGGTTCGCTGACGCATTTAATTCCCACTTCACTCAAACTCAAACTCAAAGCATTTATTTCAAATAAACCAATTACAGGCACTTTTGAATTGTCAACGTCAGTCGGTCAGAAAAATGAAGCTAGTTGCCCATTCCAAAGCGTAGTAGGTACCTATGGAGAAGAACGGGCAAGAAACTCCACGTACACTCTTTTAAATCAAATTATGTTTACAATAGAATTGGTTACATTATTCATGTTGAAATTATGCATGTGGAAACGATGCAGAACGTTAAAAGCGTCCGTTATATAAATTCAATTAAAAGAATTCAAAAATAAAATTTAATTAAAATACGCCGTGGCAGCTCCAACTGACGGCGCCCGTTCACGAACATGACGCATGGATTAGCACCATTCAACTCAACCATTTTGAAGGGAGCTAAATGATCCAACACACGCGCCACCATCAGCGAAACATTAAAGTGAGCATGACATACTCTCAGCCGCCGGACACATACAAGTCAATGAAAGACGTACCCAGTAAATGGTAGCTTTAAAGCATGTACATATTACTCACATAATATGGCTTATAGCAGTTATACAGTACTAAAGTATTGAGTTTATACAATGCAAAGATTCTTGTTTTTAATCTTCAGCAGCTCCAACAGTATTTTCAAATGGTAATCAATTAGTTGATGCGTCTTTGAGGAGCAGGATAAGCGATTAGCCAAGCACTTTTATCAACAATGTAATCCCCTAACTTATAATATGCTCGGCTGCATAGTGTGCGTTTTATACAAGATTTAAATTTGTTTTCATTTAGTTGATATATGTGGGGAGGTATTTTATTGTAACATTTTAAACAGTACCCCATGAAACATGAGTCTACTTTAGCTAGCCTGGTTGAACTAATTGGTCCCTATTTCTAGTGATATAATTGTGTCTTTCACCTCTTTTACTAGAAAGATGTAGATTTTTCCTTACGTGCATGATGTTTTCATAGATACATTGACAAGGTACCGTCATGATGTTAATATCTTTGAACAATTCCCTTAGAGAGTCTCGCCTGCCGAGGCCATATATAGCTCTGATGGCTCTTTTCTGCAGAATGTAAATTGACTCGATGTCTGCAGCCCGTCCCTATAGTAAAATACCGTACGACATAATACTATGAAAGTAATTAAAACAGACTAGTCTCGCCGTATCTGCATCCAAGCCGTCCTGCAAGGGATGTTAAATGAGGACCCCATTGAAGCTTCGAATCGAGCGTGATCCCCAGGAAAACAGTTTTATCGACGAATTCTAGTTTCTCTTGATTCAATACTATCTCACAATTAATACTTTTGACATTTGGTAAAGAAAATCTTATGCACTTAGTTTTTTTCCCATTTAATATTAAGTTATTAGCAGTGAACCAATTTTGGATCTGCAGTAAGGCGTTATTCACGTCGTCAAGATTTGATGCACGCCTATTAATTTAAAAAATTAACGAAGTATCAGTAGTCAGCAAATAACACTTATGTGGTTGGGTTTTAAACAAATGTGGTAGATCATTAATATAAACTAAAAAGAGGAAAGGACCCAATATCGAGCCTTGTGGTACACCCATTTTTACTTTTAGTCCGAGTGAATTGACACCATTTATTCGGACTTGCTGTTGTCTATCATTCAAATAAGATTTTACTAAACTGAGCGCAAGTTTTCCAAGTCCGTATTGTTCAAGTTTTAAGAGCAAGGTTTCGTGGTCGACGCAATCAAATGCCTTGGAGAGGTCACAAAAGATTCCTATGGCGTCTTGAGCGTCTTCCCACGCCCTAAATATGTGTTTTAATAAGGTGACACCGGCGTCAGTCGTACAACGTCCCTTTGTGAAACCATACTGTTGACCGTGTAAGATATTATTGGTGTCGAAATGATTTAACATTTGATTCAGCATTACCTCTTCAAACATCTTGCTGAAAACCGGCAACACGGATACGGGTCTATAATTATTGGTATCTTTACTGTCCCCGGATTTGAAAAGTAGTATTACCTTACTGTATTTCATTAGATCTGGGAATACTCCTTGATTCACATACAAATTAAATATTAAAGCCAAGTACGGCGCTATAGTCTCAATAATGGAGGTACAAACTTTAACAGACATTCCCCATAGATCTTCTGTTAGTTTGATCTTGATTTGCTTGAAAGCTTTCACTACTATTATGGGGTTTTTGGCTTGAATTTAAATTCAATCTGGCAAGATGAAATGTTTGCTTTTAATAAGTCAATAGACCGCAAGGGCGAGGAGTTTAAGGTTTCAGTCGTTTTAAGTGAGATACTGGTAAAAAAAAAAAACATTCTTGAGCAACTTCTTTGTTAGTGCTTACGAGACCACTTGAAGTCTGAAGTGTGAAATCTGAGGAGGACTAAAGCCTGAGGTTTAATTAGTTCTGGCTAGCGGGATTGTTGCCCGTTATTTATTTATTGTATCGATCTCCACCACAGAGCTTAGAGTTGTGAAGTATTTCAAATCCTTCGCAATATTTTTGTGAATTTTCTCAAACTGGCCGATAGAAAAAACCGTGCTAATACAATTATTCCCCCTAAAGTCGTCAATCTAATGCGTTCTAGAACACATGGACTGGAAAAAAAAACTCATCGCCCGCGTGGTGGTCGGAAATTATGAGACTAATAAAATGATGAACTACTCAGAGCTGTGATTTCAACAGCACTTGACCGAACCGCACCTGAGCACTTCCACTAACCGCACTGAAACAAAATTTTGTAACGTGCTGTTCGGTGGAACAGTTTATTAAAATGATTTTCAGTTGCCGAACGGAACCTATGCAAAATGTTTTTTTGAGATGGGATGTATTTTTTTGTTCAAAGCATTATTAAACAATACCTAACGATTCAAATCAACAGAAGTTATGTTTTGCACCGGACATATCCCTTCTTGCCATGGAGCAAGTATAGTAATGTTTTATTTGTGTCGCTATGATTAAACAAAAAGTTACAGACCTTGTCACTTTTCTTTGCTATTTTGTTAGTTCAAATCATAGAGTATTTCAACTAGGAAAAAATTGTCAAATGAACTTACACATACAGACCGCTACACGAAATCTAAGTATGTTTCAGTATGCAGTAAGTCGGGGCTGTCGCATCGAGGCAAGTTTAGTAATGACGCGCTATCATGTAAATAGGATATGCAACGCATAGTAATAATTATTATTATATATCTCATAATTAATAATATTTTATATCATTTTCCGCCATTATTAGGTATGTATGCGTGAATAGAATCAAATCGACTCTTTAGTGACTGTACTGGAAGAGCTACCAAAATGGTGCCAACATCATGCTACTACTATGATGTAGCACCAAAAGCACATCGTGAACTGAAAAAAGATTGAAAAAAAAACTGATGAGAGAAGCCGAATTCAACACAAAGTCACAGACAGATACTATTCCAGTGTTCATCAAGAGAAAACTTACCTATGTCCATCAAAGAAACTCTGAACATAGCCCGGTTCCCGACATAGCCATGTCCATCAAAGAAACTCTGAACATAGACAACCTTTAATTTGAGGACCACATTTCGGCACCGTATGTCATAACCAGAGGTCGGAATTTTCCCGTCATTCCAGGTCCACATTGAAGTGATATGATTGGGGCATTCTTTTTAAATCACTTAAGTGTGCACCTGGAATGACCGGCAGATTCCGACCTCTGGTCGTAACGGACACAACGCAGTGGTTGAAGTCCTTTGTCTTCAAACATTGAGACAAATTCTGACGATAATGAACTGATGCCGCAAAATGTATCGTGTCATCACTTGAGCGAATTTTTTGATGGAATTCTCACTTCTAATCTGTCCCAATATAACGGCGTAAGAAACAGCAATGGGAGATTATTAGACCTAGTTTTTTCTAACGACTATGTCAATGTTACTGAGTGTAACGATCCTGTAGCATTACCTGTGGACCTGCATCATAGACCATTAATGATCACTGCCGATTTTGTGGAGATCCACAAATTGACAGATAAATTGACTACGAAGTATGTTTTTTCTAAGGGTGACTATGCGGCTATTAAATCTGAACTCGACCTAATCGACTGGAATGAGTTTTTACTTGCCAATTCTTTGGATAGTGCTGTTGAACTGTTTTATAATAAATTGTATGAGCTTAGAGATAAGTATATCCCAATTAAATCAGTTAGACAATCATCTTATCCGCCTTGGTATGATTCGGCTTTGGTCAAAGTACTGAGAGAGAAATATAAATATCATCGCAAGTTCAAAACGTACGGGAATACAAAGACTTCCACTCTTTTTCTCTTCTACGGAATAGAGCTGCTAAGTTGGAAAAAACTTGTTTCAATAAATACATGGAAAAAATTGAATCATCGATAATTGTGAACCTAAAATCTTTTTGGTCTTACGTTAAGAGTAAACGAAACTCCGGTACTTTTCCAAAAGTAATGCATTATGGTGATAGGACCGCGAGTACAGGTGAGGAGATCAGTAATTTATTCGCAACCTATTTTCATTCCACTTTCCAGGAACCTGCTCCTGTGCCCGACAATTCCGGTGGAATTGATGTTGAAGATAGTGTGTCATGGATTGGCTCGATTGGTGTGTCTCATTCTCGAGTTTTAGAGTTATTAAAGACCTTGGACCTCTCCAAATCTCGCGGTCCAGATCATATGCCTCCGGTCTTTATTGTGAATTCTGCTGACAGTCTGGTTGTACCACTATGTATTTTATTCAGGCGATCACTTTCGGAAGGCATCGTTCCGAAAATATGGAAGTCGGCATTCGTTACCCCAGTTTTCAAAAAAGGTGATAAGTCGGATATCTCTAATTATCGACCAATATCTAAGATATGCCTGTTTTCCAAAATCCTCGAACGCATGGTATTTGCTGAAGTATATTCTGCTATGAAATGTAACTTCGGTGATGAACAACATGGTTTTCTTAAGAAGCGTTCCACTACATCTAACTTAATATTGTCCCATGAGTTTATATCCGAAGGTATGGAACAGCGTGCACAAGTTGACGTTATTTATACTGATTACAGTAAATGCTTTGATCGTATTGACCATGGACTGCTCTTGGAGAAGCTATTTAGAGCTGGAATTCATGGAGATTTGTATCGTTGGTTCTCCTCTTATATTGAGAACAGGACGCAGGCTGTGGTTCTTCAGGGGTACACATCTGGATGGTATTCTGTCCCCTCTGGAGTACCTCAGGGTTCGATTTTGGGGTCTTTATTGTTTACTCTTTTTATTGCTGACGTGAGGCATTGTTTTGAAACATCTTATATTTTACTATATGCTGACGATATGAAGGTTCATAAGATTATCCGAGACATATCTGATGCACAACTCTTACAAGCTGACCTGAATAGATTTGAAGAATACTGTAAACGTAACAGGCTCGAGTTGAATGTTTCCAAATGTTTTCACATGATTTTTACACGCCAGAAGTCTATAATAGACTCCAAATATAAACTTTACAATAAAAGCATAGGCAAAGTCAATAGTATTAGGGATCTTGGTGTTATACAAGACAGCAAACTACTCTTCGATCAGCATATTGATAACATAGTAAATAAGGCGTCGAGAGCACTTGGTTTCATAATGAGAACCTCAGCATGTTTCCGATCACTAAAACCAATCAAAGTCTTGTATTGTTCGTTCGTACGCAGCCACCTTGAGTATGCGTCACAAGTCTGGAACCCTCAATACGGGATCTACAAGTCTCGTATTGAGGGCATTCAGAGAAAATTTCTTAAGTACCTTGATTACAGGGCAAAACAAGTATCTGTTGACTACAGTCACCGATGCAGAAGGTACCATTTTCTACCACTCGACCGTAGACGTCATATTAATGATATATGCTACTTGTGTAATATCGCAAATGGTTCAATTGACTGTCCTGAACTTGTTTCAAGATTAAGGATGCGCACTAATCAGTTGGGGCTGCGACAGCGACCTCTTCTACATGTACCTTATGCAAACACAAATTATCGTCGTAATGCATATTTTCTGAGAGCTAGTCGTAGTTTTAATGAAATCTCTTGCGAGCAGGGCATTGACCTTTTCTGCACCAATGCAAGCACAGTTAGGAATCTCTTGGCAGAGCCATTTTTTGTACAAGAAGCACCTGCCACCTAGCCGTTTATTGTCCAACTAAATTTCGTAGTCGATTGAACGAAATTAACCAATTGAGGAAATAACTTCATGGCGAGTGTGAGGGTGTATTAATTTTGTATTTTTTTTTTCTCTGTGGAGGCTTGTAATTAGCAATTTAGTTACATACTAGTGTTAATACAATGTTATTAGTCTGTAAGCCTTCCTAAAATAAAATAAAAAAAAAATAAAAAAAAAAGGCAACGAGGTGACCTGACGAGAAGCGAACCTTCAATGCAGATTGGTCTTGGCAAGACGTGTGAATTGAACATGGCTTTCATCTGAAATTAATGCCAAGGCTAACCCGTCGAAAGGCTCCATGTTGGCTGTGCAGCATGTCTTTGCTATTATGCGATGCCATCGGCAAAGCGAAGGTAAAGAGATGTACTCGCCGTTCACGTTGATACCCTGTCCAGTCCTGTCCAGCATCTAAAAAGACGTCCTCCAACGCGTTAGTGAACAGCTTTGGAGATATCACACATTACAGGGAAAGTCATCGTGGCAGCATCATACAAACATCTCAATACTTCGAGGTCACTTCAGCCCACGATACAAGGAAAAAAAAGGGAGGTAACGTGGGTACCACCGCTTGGTTAAACGCACCTTCGAAGTAAAAACCCTTTTTTCGCACCTCAGTGTCGGTGTGCTAAAGGCGTTACATATTAAAGCTTTACAAATGTTTCCCCTTTTAAAGGAAAAGGTCGAAAAAAGCCAATTGTAGATGGGGTGACCTAGGTCTCTACGGCCTTAAATATTTTAGACATTTCGTCCATTCATTTCGTTTCGGGTTAATTCATGCGTTAGGCTTTATTACACTATTTCGTTATTTTCGGTGTCACTTCACAATGTTTTCGACGTAACCTCGAACTATGAAATGAACGAAAAAACTTAAACCAAAATAGTAACTCCAATTTCGGAGTATTTAGGAACTTACCAACCCGTAACTTTCGCAATAATAAAAATAAATCCACCTCACGGTTGTGTCATTAGCTTGTTTTGGGAACTAGCTACGACAGCGCCCAGTTGTCTTTACCATTCATTCCGGCCACGCTTAAGTCATTTCAATCCAACGTATTCATACGCATTCATTAGGCACTTATTACGACAACGTAGCCCTTTACTATCCATGGTTCGACACACACTGGCCGTATCGATATGTTGGTAATATCCTGAACCCAGAATACATACGTCCCATCACTACAAATTGTATGCAGGTGCTGTTTGGAGACTGAAAACGATATCAATAAACTGTTCCACCAAACAGAACGTTACAAAATTTTGTTTTAGTTCGGTTAGTGGAAGTGCTCAGGTGCGGTTCGGTCAAGTGTTGTGAAGTCTGTCACAATATTTTCATAATAAAATAACTCGCTGTAAAATTTTGGGGTAAAAGTTACGTGCAATCTAAATCATTACCTAGGTTATACGTGTACATGAAATCCTTTTTCATTTGTTTAAAAGTTTTAGCATAAAGTTACTCACAAAATTCATGGTCCTCATATTATCCAGCATATGAGCTGGTATACTGGTCATCAGCAAGTAATTTTGCCTTTCGTTTCTGCGGTAAAGGTGTGAAAATGGAGTAAAATAAAAAGAGAATTTAACTAAGCTACAAAAAGATTTTCGTTCCAATACAGCTTACGTGCTTTTAAGTGATGGAGTGTAATCCTCTTTTACGTTTGTTAATACGAAAGCTTCAAGATAGAACGAATATACTTAAATTAAAGAAAAATCTACCGCACTGTAGGTCATCTTAACACATTCCAGCGGCTTCCGTATCATAATAAAATCATAGATACTGTATGATTTCCGGAATAACATTTAATGTCACGTTTAGAGGGTTCCCCGTTACGTTCCCTTCATATTTTATTTAAGAGGGTTAATAATTGACATTAGACACAGCAAAGGGCTGGCGTGAGTGCGTAATCGTAAAATTAAAATTAAACTGGTTGTGATCTACCAACCGAAGTTATTAAGCCCTCAAGTGTTTCGTACAACTAATTATAATATTGTGATCTGGTTTATATTGTTCTTTGAGAGCTGTTACACCTATCTCGAAGGGTTTAATAAAATGATGTGGGTATTCGAAAACATTACATACATGTAGGAGTAGGTAATGAAAATATTATTGGAAAATAACTTGATGGAATCTAACGGTTTTACACGGCCGTACTCACAGGAATAGTTATTCCTGTCAGTTCGGCTGTTATGCAGTCGCCTTCTGATATTTTGAGAGTAAAATAATCAAAGCCCTTAAAATGAAGATAAAAGCGTACTACTAATATAATTTAGCATTATTTACGTTGATAATCTATAGAACTATACCTTCTGTCACAACTAGCTTAGCAATTCATTAATGAGCAGCCTCTTAGAACTGTTGAGTAACAATGTACACAGTGGCTTTTCTATAGCAGAATACTTACGAGTATAAGGAAGTTTATTACGTAAGTAATAAAAGACGGTAATTGCTTCTTTTCTCTATAAAGGACGGACAAAAGACGGCATTGTTACTGTTTTAGCGCTTCTAGCGCTTCTAGCGCTTAAAAGCGAAGAAAAAAAGAGCACTACTTATTGAAGATTCGTTTTCAATTCACAAGCCGCATTCGTTTTCAATTTCTGGATAATCGAGATCTTGATCAATTGAACACTCGATTACTCGTTTACGGAACACCCGTCACTGTTTGAGTTTGCTGAGTTTGATTGGGTTTGCATTGCAGTGGGATATTATCACTGAATAAAACTCATTCTCAAGAAATAAAAGCTTGTTGGCGTATTAAGTGTGTTTTGTTGACTTTATTTTGGAGGGAGATGGGCTCAAAATTGTTGAGTATTTGTGTGTAATGGGTGATTCCTGAAAGCTTTGAAAAGTTGTAAGCATACAGGTTCTATCAGAAAAGTATGGAAAAAAAAATAGTAGGACTCAGGCTGTCGCATTTACACTTCACGTGCATTCTTAAAAATACTCTCAAAAGATTCGGTCAAATTATGATAAAAGGTAATCATATCAATTTTTTTTACATTGCGTTGAATAACGTTGTTAGTTTATACTAAGACAGTTAGTTATCCAAAGAGTAAATAATATTCCGTACGCTGTATTGTTGTGCAGCTAACGACTATTTCTGTTTTGTGCTCGTGATAAAAGTTCTATTTTGTTTTTATCAATCGAGTTACTTAATTGCATTTTGTCACGTGTTTCTGTGCCAATTAAATCTATTTATAAGCGAGTTTTTAAAATGGTGGTTCTCAATTCATCTGTATATTTAAGGGGGCCGTACGTACTAATGAAAAACGGAACCCTTATAGAATCATTAGTATCCTGTCTGTCTGTCCGTCTGCCACAGCCGATTTGCTCCGAATTTTTTGATAATACTGATTAAGTTGAAATTTGGTACATATATAATTTTTTGTGACCCGAACACGGTCCTGTAACGTAAATAAACGAATTAATAACATGTTTTTCAACTGCACTGTCAAGTTTGTTCTTGGGATTTATAAGATTTATTATCTTTCTTTAGCAGACTTGTAAAACACTCAAAACTTCATGTGTTTTTACACTGACTGACTCACTCACTCACTCACTCGCTCATCAAAACCTCTAGGACACTTCTCTTCTTCTTCACATGAAAGCTAGGATTTACACAAAAACAAAACAAAAAAAGTGAAATCTGTAACTTTCACCCTCCAACTAGTAGCGAGGTGCAAATCTATATATTAAATAAAACTTCTAGGGTATTTCCCGAAATCCTGAAGAAAACTGAAATTTGGTATGCATGTTAAGATTTACACACAAACAAAAAAAAAGGAAATTCGTAACTTTCGCCCTCCGAATACCGAATATACCCTTAAGGAGTTGCGGATATTCGGTATTCCTACTTTCATTTATTATGAAAGCTAGATTAGCATGTACATAAACAAGAAAGTACTCTAGTAGCAAGTAGTACTTTTTTTAACACGCATTTATTAGCTTCACTTGTAACTAACAATGTAATAGGAGTCAATTTTAACCTACTTCTAATGGTCGTATTGAAATAAAACTTTGTATGTATACTACTCTTTCAAAAAAGGGGAAAGATCAATAATACACAATATGTAAGTTATTCATCCAAATTTATTTTATCGCCTTCAAAGTATGCTCCTCCAGAAATTATACACTTACGCCAACGAATAATCCAATCATTTTTAACGCTTTTTCCGGAATTGAGTTAAGTTCTCGCCGCGAATTCTCATTTACGTCTTCTACTGAATGTAAACGGGTGCCACGAAGTGGTAATTTGAGTTTAGGAAAAAGAAAGAAGTTGGCTGGAGACATATCTGGCGAATAAGGGGCTTGCTCGATAGTATTTGTTGAGTTTCTGGGCAGAAGTTCGTTCACAATGGACCTTGTGCGTAGGCGCATTTTCGTGCTGCAATATCCTTGAATTTTCTTTCCAAAAATCTGGTCTTTTTTGTCAAATTTTCTCTTTCAACTCTGAACCCTCAAATAATATATTTTTTTTACCGTTTGATCTCCGGGAAGAATTCCGAGTGCACAACACCGCGCTAGTCAAAGAAAACAGTCAACATGACTTTGACGTGTTTTTTTCGGTTTCGGTTCAGTTGGAAGGCGCCACTCCGAAGCTTGTTGAATAGTTTGCATGTCAACCTCGTAAACCCGAGTCTCGTCACCAGTAACAATGCGTTTCATGAATGTTGGGTCGGAATTGACCCGTTCTAGCATAGCCTGTCTATAGAGTGCTCTACAGTGTTCGAGGGCCCATGGAGCAGAGATGGAAAGTTGTCTAATTAGCAATTTACTAAACATTCGAAATAACAAAGTTTGAGAATTAAAAGTCCTTTTTATCACAAAATGTAAATTCAATTTTGAATAGAATAGTCGGCAACGGATTTTCATAGACTTTAAGTTTTGTAAGTAAAGTTTCTTTCAAATAAGTTGTACTCTGAAAATTTGTCTCTTTTTTATATGACCAAGCGTCTAAACAGTGGCGGGGGCGTGATTGAATATTATATTTTGTAATATTTATGCACCGAGTGAGTGAGTAAAGAATTTTTTGAAAATTTCTAGAGCAGATACGAGATAAAGAAAAATGTCATAGCGGTTTAGTATGGAATGAAAAAAATGTGTGAGTGTGTGTGTGTGTTTGTTTGTATGACATTTATTGTTCATAGAACATTTCAAAACATAAATAACATAATTACATACATGCGTTTATAGAAATAAATAAAGTAATATATAATATAGTAATTTCTTGTTGTAGAAGGCACTCAGGCACGGTGTAACAAGCCCCATGAATATATGATAAACAATTACAATAAATACAGGGTGTAAGGGACATCGACGCACAACCGATTACCACGGACTCAGTACATGATTCTGAACCCCCCTGCGTTGAAATTTTTTGTCGGTTATTTGTGCTCATGAATTCAGCTTATGGTTCTAGACCCCCCTACCATAGATATCTTTCGTCGATTATTAAAATCGGTCAAAATGTACTGAAAAGCATTTTTTTTTTAACTGACGAAAAATGTCTATGCTCATGGAGGGTCATGTGTTGAATTAATGGTTACAGTTTGCGCACTAGTAAAAAAATGCGTGTTTGTGTGTTTGTTTGACATTTATTGTTCATAGAACGTCTCAAAACATAATAACATAATTATATATGTCGGCGTCACCGTTAGTGGTAGGTACAGCGGGCCGAGTTACGCTGTGCAAAGCGGGACGTTCGCCTCCTCACTCTCCCCACTTCTCAAGCAACTTAATGTAAGCGAGTGCGCAGCGAAGAGTGGGATCATTCTTGTGGCAGGCTCGGCCCGGTGCGCCTGCTGTAGCGCTTAGAGCTATTATAGCGATCTATTTAATTAATTAACAAGCGGTTGGAATAAATAAGTTGGTTACTGCTATATTTCATACTTTCATTTAATATGTCGGACCTCTGCCTTCAGGTTATTTCATGGTGATCATTTTATAAGAAATTGTGAGTGAAACAAAGTGATTGTGCTGTAACTAGTATCTCTATTTTCTTCGCCCGACAATCCACGCCTACTTACAAAGTGCAAGTGTAATATCGCTGATCGCACTCAGGCACGGTGTAACAAGCCCCATGAATATATGAAAAACAATTATTATACGTGGGACACTCAGAAAGTTTTGCGAAAATACAAATAAATATTCTATGAGTAACTATTTTTTTATTAAATCTTTTCAAAGTACTCTCCGCTAGCCTTTATGCAAGTTTCATGTGTCTGAACCTGTTACCGAAACACTTTTTCCAGTTCGCCGTAGACACCTCATTTACAGGCCGTTTCTGGCGACGAAAATTGTATCTAATACGAATATTAAGAAGTCACACGGTGTTAGGTCAGGGCTGTAAGGAGGGTGACCCAGGAGTTTGACCGGCGTGCTGTCCAGAAAGTGCCTTGTTTTAGTGCGGTGTACAAAGGTCCGTTGTCGTGGTGGAGCAGTAGCCCGCGCAGCCCTGTGTTTGGTCGCTTGTTGCCCACAACAGAGAAAACTTCTGCCAAGCATTTGGATAGCCATTTAGCGTTGATGCTTCTTTGGTTCCGTAAAGGAATTGAAACCTAGAAGCCAGTCAAATTAAGAAAGCTTGCGATCAAAATCTTCCCCTCGCTTCTAGATCGGTTCACTTTGGTAGGCGTTGATTCGTTTTGAAACACCCAAACAACCTTACCGATGCTAAGAAGCAGGCCCGGGTGGAATGGTGGCGTGATTTGATGTTTTTTTTTTGAAGCAGGCTCGTCTTGGTGTGTTTCGTGAGTAGTCACACTGTTCTTCCGAGAGAACGATGTTGTAGTGCTTTTGGAAGTAGTGTTGCTTCGGGGTTTTGTCGCAGGGTGATGCTAACATCGGCTGTCGTTTGACTGCATCCTTTATGCGTGTGTGCCTGACCCTAGAATCTTTGCTTAGGGTTCCCGATATATGAAGCCTAAAGGCAGCCAGGGTCGCCTCCTCCCGCACGATGAGGTGTAGGGGTGGCAGCCCAAGCATTGCCTGTAGGGCAGCAGTGGGTGTGGTTCTCATGCAGCTAGTGATTGCTACACAAGCAAACCGTTGCAGTTTTTCGAGATCTTTTTGGGCTGTGCTCAGGTCTGTCCTAGGCCACCAGACTAACGAGCCGTACGTGATAATTGGTCTAATGACAGTAGTGTATAGCCAGTAGGTTACCTTGGGGTTAATCCCCCAGTTTCTGCCAAGCATTCGCTTGCACTGCCACAGAGATATGCTGGCTTTTGTAGTGATGTAGTTGGTGTGTTTTGCCCAATTCAGCTGTTTATCCAAATAGATGCCTAGGTACTTGGTTTCGGTTGATAGGCTTAGGGTAGTTCCGAAGAATCGTGGTAGTTGTAGTGTCGTCAGTTTCCTCTTTTTCGTAAAGAGGATCAGTTCGGTCTTTGTGGGGTTGGCGGTTAGCTGGTGTTCGTTGCACCAGTCCTCTACTATTTTTAAGGCTTGGCGCATAAGGTTGCATAGGGTATTTTCGTGGGTGCCATTTATTATTATGGTTATGTCATCGGCATAGCCTACAGTAAAGTAGCCTTTGTCATTGAGTGTTCTGATGAGGCTGTCCACAACCAAGTTCCACAGAAGTGGCGAGAGAACGCCCCCCTGCGGGCAGCCCTTCGCCACAATGGCCCTTGTGGTGTCGTTCACTGTTACCTGTACAGCTCTCAATTTAAGCAGATTAGTGATCCACCCGCTCAGGGTCGGGTCTATGTTGTGTCTGTCGAGGGCCATGTTGATGCTACCGAACGTGGTTTTGTCAAAAGCACCCTCGATATCAACGAAGACAGCTAGTGCTGAGCATTTGTGGTCCACCGCGCATTCAATCTTGGAAACCACGCTATGTAACGCAGATTCCGTTGATCTGCCTGTGGAGTACGCATGTTGTTGTTTATGAAGTGGTTTTGCCTGAAGAGGTCCGTCTCGAATGTATCTATCACAGAGTCTCTCCAGGGTTTTCAGTAGGAAGGATGTGAGGCTTATGGGCCTATAGGCCTTGGGTTGTGTGTAGTCGGATTTGCCTGGTTTGGGTATGAATATGACTTTCACTTCGCGCCAAGCTAGGGTATGTGTCTGAGTGCTATACAGGCTCGGAAGGTCTCCACCAGGCATGGTGTCATTATATCAACCCCCCATTGTAGGAGGGCTGGAAAGATGCCATCCAGCCCAGCGGACTTATAGGGCTGAAAGGTGTTGATGGCCCACTTTATCCGGTCTTCTGTTACTATATTGCGGGCTCTAGACCAGTCTTGATCCGTTGGGGTCCATTCTGGTTCAGCTTCCCACACCTTGTCCTCTAGGAGTTTGCAGTCTGGGAAGTGAGTCTCGAGGAGGATCTTACTGGTTTCATGGTCATTTAGTGTGTATGAGTTGTCGGGTTTTTTCAGCGCGCCGAGGGTTTGGTCCTGATCAGTTGATAGGATTTTCCTTACCCTTGCGGCTTCATTATTGGTTTCGATGGATTCACAGAACTTCCGCCATGCTGTTCTTCTGGCAGTTCTGATTTGCTTTTTGTATGTATGTTGGGTCTCTTTGTATGACTCCCAGTCGTCCGGGTGTCTGGTGTTTTTGGCTCTGTTGAATTGCTTACGTAATGCACCTCTGAGCTTACTAAGTTCAGCGTTCCACCAGGGGTTCCTCTCGCTGTTAGTTTTTGGCGCCCTTAGTTTGCAGCATGCATGGTATGCCTCGGTAATATATTCTGATAGTTTGTTTACGGTGTATTCTAGTTGTGCGTGGTCTGTTATGGTTACTAGTGATAGGTGTCTGCCTAGTGAGGAGGCTAGGAGGCGCTTATACCCGGGTACATTGGTGCGCCGCGGGTTCCGCCTAGGCACTGGTTTACTCGTGTTGGTAGTTAATGTAAAGCGAATCCTTCTATGGTCTGAGCAAAAAGGCTCGTCGGATACGTGCCAGTTTGTGATAAGGTTTGTTGCATTTTCTGTTGCAAGGGTTAGGTCTATGATCGTTTGCCCTCCGACTGTGACCCAAGTGGGTTCAGCACCACGGTTAACAATGTTAAGGTTAGTAGAGAATAAATAGGTGGATAGTACCTCTCCTCTAGGGTTCGGTGCGTCGCTGCCCCAGAGTGGGTGGTGAGCGTTTGAGTCGGTGCAGATGATCAGGTCCAGATTTGCACGCTCGCAGTGTTGTACCAGGTCGGTCATCTCTTTTGGCGGGCAGTTTGCGTCCTCGCCTGGCATGTATACCGAGGCCAATACAACATCGGGAACGCCGCCTTCGGTCTGGAGCCTGACAGCTGTCAGGTCTCTGGAACAGAACTGAGTGAGTGGTGTGGTAGGAATTCCATTGGGTATGTAGGCGCAGGTTCTTGGTTTGTCTGAATTGTGTGTGTTGAGGATTAGCTTACCTCCTATGTTGCCGAGGCCGCAAATCCTATTGTTCCTGATCCATGGTTCCTGGATCAGTGCGATGGTTCGGGGTTTTACCTCCAGTGCCCTGCGCAAGCTAGCCGTGGCAGTTTGACTATGCTGGAGGTTGGTCTGTATGACGTTTAGGGGCTTCGAAGGCAGTAGGGTGGAGTTAGTCGGAGATAGATCCATCGGACGGTATCTCCGCTTCCTCCACTCTGGCTTGGTATTCCTGTTGATCACATGGCGACGAGGCGAGGAATTGCTCGTTTCAACCAGGTGATCCGGGCGATATGGTAACAGCATCGGCCATTGCCGCACGGGCCATGACCTCCTCGAGGTGGGCGATGTCCGGTTCAGTCGTCTGTGTCGATGTCAGTGCTGTCTCTTTCACTACTGTACCGTCAGTCTTTGTGTCGGCAGGCTGGGTCGTGGGCCAGAAGCGTACGTATATCGACCCAAGAAGGTACGATATCCGTCGCTCCCGGGCCAAGACCTTTTCCACTTCCTCCGGTGGCACACCCAGGGTCAAAAAAGTCCCACAGTTGTTGCCACCGACGGTAGTTGCCCTGTACAGCGACCACCTGGCGATGTCATACCAGGTGTTCTGACGAATCAGAACACTTTGGAGCCGGGCCACGTCACCTCCATAACGAGGGACGAAAAGCGAAGCTCGGACCCGGGTGGGCACGTCAGATTGTCGTAGTACCGTAAGTGTGAGGTCGGTGTCTGGTAGTCGGATTTTGGGCGCATTTTGCGTCAACCAAGTCAGGGCATAGTCGTCCTCGCACCACATCTGCACGGTGCCTTCCGCTACCCGTGGGTAACCGCGGAAGGAGGGGAGTGGTGTCGTCGAGTCCGTGTTCATCATCAGGTCTTCGAGGCCTGACTTTATCAGTTCAGCCTCATCCCTAGTCAGGTCTCTGGATGGGGTAGGGAAGCAGATTGCCACGGCCAGCCGCGCCGGTATATCCTTCGTGGCTCGCGCGTAGGTTTTCTGCTCCCCCTGGGCGGAATGGACCCTCACACGTTTGGCGTCCCCCTGAAGTGCACTCGGTGAGGCTGTGTCGTCAGGGCACACTCTCTTCGCCGGCCCTGTACCGCTTGGTCCAGGCTGCGGTTTGGAGGTGCCTGGCAAGTTGTCTGCTAGCTGCGCCTGTGCGTGTGAGGCTCTAAGGCGCCTACCCCTGTGCTGTCTTGGTCGAGTTCTAATGTGAGTATGGTCTGTGTTATGGGGTCGACTGGCGGCCCTGGCAGACTCTGTTGCGTTCGGGAGCTTTTCGCGCCGGGTTTCCCCTTCGCGTACCTGCCCCTGCCCGCTTGGTTCCGCGTCCGGCCACTTTGCGCGCCGGGTTGCCCCTTCGCGTACTCGTGGCTGGTCGCGTACTGTTATTTCGGCGTCCGATCGCATTTCGCGCTGGCTAGTGCCTTCGCAGTCCTGCTTTCGGTCGCCTACTTTCCCGTCCCGGGCAGTGATTTTTCCGCGCTTCTTCAGCAGTCGTACTTCGTCAGCCGGGAGGGTGGTAGAGCTGCCAGCTCCGTCATCCTTCCCTGTCGCGCTCTGTCTGTGTTTGTCTTGGTCATAGTCGGGGTTAGTGACGCTGTTCCGCACAATACTCTGTTGCCAGAGGCTCGTGGGGGGCGTTATGCGTTGGGTTGCGGGTACTGGCGCGTTGATCGTGGCCGAGTTTGCGTGTGTAGGCGCGTTAGTCGCGGCCGGTGTTGAGGGGTTAGGCGCGTTAGTCGCTGCCTGGTTTGTAGGCGCTGAAGAGCGCTGTAATACTTTGCAGTCTGTTGCCCCCCCCAGAATACGTTGGGGGCTGACCGCCGTGGCGGTGTGGGATTCCCCGGCCTGGACGGGACCCACCTGGGTAGTTTTATTGACATTCTGCATTATATCTTTATTTGGGGGTGGGCTTTTTTGGAATCGAGGTTACCCCTCCTCTGGGACCGACGGGAAATAGGGATAGGAAGGAAGGCATTTGGTGAGAAGGTGTGGGTAATTTGGGGTCACCTTAGGTCTGGGATTAGGCCTAAGGATTTGGGAAGCGGCAGGAAATTAGTGGATAGGGAGGGATGGTTTTGTTAGGCGTTCAGGTTCATGGGAGGTAGGGTAACTGGGTTACCCTGAGCCTGGGATTGGGCCTTCGGGAACTTCTCTTGTCCGGGATCTCTTACAAGATGCTCCGGCCGGGATCGACCATTCTAGATGGTCCCGCAGCCGGAGTTGGGCTATCCGCAACCTGCCCACCCGCTCGGTTGCAAGAGAAGAAGTGCCTGGCGATCCGGGTCGCCCCACCGCGGATGTACGCATACATTCGTGTTGGAGCAATCCAGCTCGCCCCGAGCTCGAAACGAGGTGTTTACGGCGGACTGGAAAAAGTGTTTCGGTAACAGGTTCAGACACATGAAACTTGCATAGAGGCTAGCGGAGAGTACTTTGAAAAGATTTAAAAAAAAATATTGACATATAAAATATTCATTTGTATTTTCGCAAAACTTTCCGAGTGTACCACGTATATTTATTATAATTGTTTTTCATATATTCATGGGGCTTGTTACACCGTGCCTGAGTGCCTCCTACAACCGGAAATTGCTATATTATATATTACTTTATTTATTTCTATAAGCGCATGTATATAATTATGTTATTTATGTTTTGAAATGTTCTATGAACAATAAATGTCATACAAACAAACACACACACACACTCACACATTTTTTTACTAGTGCGTAAACTGTAACCATTAATTCAACACATGATTCTAGACAACCCCCTGAGCATAGACATGTTTCGTCAGTTAAAACAAAAACTATGCTTATCAGTACATTTTGACCGATTTTAAAAACCTACTAAAAATATCTATGCTAGAGAGGGTCTAGAATCATATTCTGAATTCATGACTACAATTTGCGTACTGGTTTAAAACCTAAACCCTTTATAATGGGGGTCTGGAGTTCTAAAATAAATAAAACCATGGTCATAAATATGACCATGTCTCTGGGCATCGGTCGCTTCTAAAGTGGTTGCCCATACGTCAACGCAGAGAGCAAAGGGCTCTGACCACCTTGTTTTCATTTCTTGACTCTACCTCTTCCCCTGGTTATCAAGGCCCCCACTTTCAGTACATTTGCGCCAACCACAATAGAAATCTTCGTTCATCCCACAATCGTCTTCTTCAATGTCCCACTCACCGCACAGACTTCATACACTCTTCCTTCTTCGTTCAGTCAGATCTCTCTGTGGAATGCACTCCTCCGAGAAATCAGGATGGCAACCAACCGATTAGCCTTTAAAGTTGAAGTTCGTGAGCACTTTCGCAAGAAGCTGGCAGTATCATCATAACGGTATAGTTTTCTAATAGTTTGTCTTATTTGTGTTTAGTATATTCATTTATTTATGTATATTGATTTGTTTTTATATTTATATATAATTAGGTATATATATATTATATCTATAGTTTAGGTATCTTTATATTTAAATATTTATTCCCAAATGATTTCTATAAATTGCACTTACCAATGTTTGACTCTGCATCACCCAAAGGTTGACTGGTAGAAAATGCCTACGGCATTATGTCCGCCTCTGTACATCCTTGTGCGTAAGTATTAAATAAATAAAAAGGCTTAGTTTAGATTCCAGATCTCATACAAATTCAAAAATTTTGATATATAACCTGGCAACTTAATATATGTTAGTTTAAGAGGGTGATTAATTGTGAAGATAAAATAAGCTTTATTTTTAGGGTTCCGTACGTCCTAATGAAAAAGGAACCAATATAGGATCACTCGTGAGTCTGTCTGTCTGTCCGTCTGTCACCGCCAATTGACTCCGAATCCAATGGATTGATTAAGTTGAAATTTGGTACACATATGAATTTCAGTGACCCATATATGGTCGTGTAAAGTAAACAAATGAATTTTGAATGGAAACTCTTGGGTGGAAAACTAGAAAATTCAAAAACCAAAGGTTTGCAAACACACACAGCAACACACTTTTAAAATATTTTTTGTATAATATTAAATTAAACAGTTTTGAAGTTATTTAAGAAATTATATGAAAATTGACCATTCCCCATTCCATCTCTGAAACTACTGAGACCAAAACTTTGAAAAAAATACATAAATTAGTTCTATACTTACAGATTACAGGAAAACCTAAAAGAAGTCGTAGGTCTTAAAATAACATGGTTAAACTTTCAATATTGTGCGTACACACTTAGTTGCATTTGGAATCAAGTTTGTTATTGGGATTGGAGACACGGTAACCCGTCCACCAAGAGGAGCCAAAAACAAGAACTTAGGGCACTACCTACCTTTTCTCGAAACGTTTCGTCGTATTTTCACACCCTCATATCTTCGGGCTGGATAATGCTAGTGAGCTCAAAATCTCAATATAAAACCTTGTTAGCAGATTAGTAAAACACAGTTTCATTGTCTAGCTTTTATACTCTAGATATCGTCACTGACTGACGCACTTCCCGAAGTCTAGGATTTGATCACACATAACAAAAAAAATAAGATTATCTGTAACTTTTACCCTCCAACTCACTCAAATGGAGGTCAAGAAAGCGTATACATTGACATTTAAACGAGCCATCCATTTACTTGAGCCTTAGTAGTAGGAACAACAAATTTGTGTTTGTTCCTAGTATTTATATTGTGGATATCACTGTATTTTTTAAACATATTAATATTTTTATGTGGATTCAAAAGATTTTCGTAAATATACTGAGAAGGCACAGTTATTTTATTAATCTCTTTAAATTTGTCTCTGAGGGAGTGTCTGGGACTTAGTTTATCAATTGAACGAATTGCCCTTTTTTGTAAAACAAAAATTGTCTGAATATCGGCGGCATTTCCCCACAAAAGAATACCATACGACATCACACTATGAAAATCACAACATCACACATTCTAACGGCGTATGCTGCAGAGCTTAGTTTTTTTGACAGTTTATCTATATAATCCCCATTGAAGCTTGGCATCCAAAGTTATGCCTAAGAATACTGTGGTGTTTTCAACTCTTCACCCTTTATAATACACTAGTTTCTACTTGTCTACCATGAGGTATCGTAAACTTAATGCATTTAGTCTTTTTCTCGTTTAGAAGTAGGTTATTAACATTAAACCAGTTAACAACTTTAGCAAGGGCGCTATTTACATTGTCAGTAACCAGCTGCTGACGTTTGAGTTTAAATAAAAGTGAAGTGTCGTGTGCAAACAACACTATATCATGATTATCCTATATGAGGTAAGGCAAGTCATTAATATAAATAAGAAACAAAAAAGGACCAAGAACTGAACCCTGAGGGACCCCCATTCTTACTGGATCTGTATCCAGTGTATCGTTAACATCAACTCTGTGAATCCTATCACTTAAATAAGAAGTAAGAAGATCCAGAGAGGTGTTCCGGATTCCGTAGCGGTGCAGTTTCCTGATCAATGTTTCATGAAGAACACAATCGAATGCCTTGGACAAATCGCAAAAGATTCCCAAAGCATCGCATTTGTCCTCCCATGCCTTATAAACATGTCCTAAAAGTTCAAGTCCGTAATCGAACGACCCCTTGTAAAACCGAACTGTTTGTTATGCAGTAATATGTGTTTATTAAAAAAAAATTGCATATGATCTAAACTAAGTTTTTCAAAAAATTTACTAAAGGCAGCACTGAAATAGGTCTATAATTAGAAGGGTCTGATGTGCTACCAGATTTAAACAATGCTATTATTTTACTGTTTTTCATAAGATCAGGAAACTCACCACGGTCAATACAATTAAAAAAAATAACAACTAAAGTAGGTGTTACAATATTTATAATAGACTTAGCTACATCCACAGAGTTACCCCATAGATCTGCGGTTTTTTTTAACATTTATTGTGTGAAAGGTTTTAATTATATCTCTACAGGTGACATATTGGAAATTAAATTCAGAATCACAAACTGGAACGTTTTCTTTAAGTAAAGACTCTGCAGCAGTGGTCGATGAGTTTAGAGATTTAGTAGTCGAAACGGGAATCTCTGCAAAGAAATTTTCGAAGGTCGCGGCGACTTGACAATCCGATTGAATTAAATTGCCATCAATTGCAAGGCTGTAGTCACTACTTCGGTTGCATGATCTTCCCGTTTCGCTATTAATGATATTCCATGTCATTTTAATTACATTACTGCTATTTTTAATCTTTGAACTCAAGTAACGTGACTTGGCTATGCAACAAACTTTAAAAAAAAATCGAATAATTTCTAACGTAAATTAAATTCAGCAGTGTTTATACAAATCCGTTCATCATACTTCGTTCGTCGTTTTCTACTTTTATGTATACCAACAGTGGCCCAATCACTGAAGGAAGCGTTACCAGTAACCGAGAATGTCTTTGGAATGAAAGTTTTATCAAATTGTGTGCAATACATATTAAAAAAAGCATTATATTGATGATTAGAGTCATTACTTGACAAAAGTGGTAAATTACTCAAAAGTTTAGTTTTAAATGTTTCCAAACGTTTAGTTGTTTTTGGATTAACAGTGGTATCTTTTTTAGTAACTTTTTTGTTTACATTTGGAAAAGTGATCAATTGTCCGCAATTATCCGAGTCTATTAAATTAATAATTTCTTTGTAAGTTGGTTTAACATCTGTATAAATGTTAAACAACAAACTTATAATTTTAGTACTAATCCCAGAGTTTTCCAACAAATTAACATTAAAATCACCACAAGTGATGATAGACTTGTTTGAATCACAGATTTTGTTTAACGCTTCATCCATTACCTTTTCAAAACAATCATACAATCCTGAAGGAGGTCTGTACACACTTAATATAATGAACTGCTCCAATTCTATACAGGCTATTTCAACTGTCCGCTCAACAGAGAGGCTCACAATATCCTTACGGTCTTTAAATTTTATCTGGTTATTTACTAAAATTAATGAGCCACCATTTATAGCATTAACTCTGCTGAACGAACTACCAACCTGGTGATTACTAAAATTGAACATGAACTGGTAGCTTTTAAGCCAATGTACTGTTAAACAAATAATATCTATATTGTTACAATTCAGGAAAAATTCTACTTCTAAATCTTTGTTTAAAAACCCTTGAATGTTTTGATGCACCAGGTTGATGCTATTTAATTTTTTTACACAAACATTTGATTTATTATTTGCTTTCTTTACATTTTTGCAAGAGGTTGTCTCTATTGTCCTAATTTCTAATTTAAATGAAAATCAATGTCATGAATTGGTTCCAAAGTATTGGCAGAATAGTTTAAGATGTCATTGCATTGCTCAAAAGAAGCAAGTTGTTTAGCCAAATTCTTGGCTGTAATTGAAAAAAATATGATAGCGGCACGCACAGCTATCTGTCTTTTGTGATAGTTAGAAAGATAATACATAATAATATTATACCTATCTTTTGTCAAATACAAATTTCTACCAACATAATTGTTAGTATCTACTAAATGAAATTGATTATTATTAAATGTCAGATTATGCAATGTCACATTTATTTTAAATCTTAAGTTATTTTCTTCCTGTGGCAAACTGTTACTATATGGGAATGTAAACAACACAATTTTTCTTAATTTAAGATTACACAATGTTTTATAATATTGGAGAAATTCTCCTTTGTTAACATTTCCCATATTACCCATGAAAATTATTAGTGTAGTGTCTTGTTTAAAGTTACATTTAATAATTTATTTCATAATATCAAATAAGGAACAGCCAGGCATACAGTAGTTTATTACAGAGTGTCCTGGATATTCACCTGTCAGCAAGATGCATAAGTCCTTTCCAATCTCATTACAAAATAATATTATATCATTTTTTACTATGTCTTTACATTTTTTATTGGAACTATTAATAGCAGGAAATGTCAAATCAACACAAGGTGTGTTGACAATGAATGGTCCGGTGTAGATACATGGGACGGTGTTTTACAATGCTCACAGATGTTTGATTGTGAGTTTACCAGCTCATTCATTGCCAACACATATTCCCTCATTAGATCTTCAGAGGTATTATATTTGATAGTCATTGAACTAAGTTTCTCCTGTAAATGGTCAAGTTTAGATTGCAAGACCTCCGTGTCAATGTTGTATCTCTTAGTACTTTGTTCCAAATTAAAAGAAAACAGATCTAATTGTTTAAGTAAGTTTAGCCTTTCTCTATTAAGTTTGACATTTTTAATACAGAACTTATGTCTTTTAACCATCTTTTTAGTTTTAACAATGTATTTATTAATTTTAATGTATTTTTTTTACTGGTGACTACCCTCACTGAATTACATGACTTTGAGTCATCCTCACCTGTCAAATCTATAGTGTATGAGGTTTTTATTGCAGAAACCTTTAAGGGGGCATCAACTCATTGAACAGACTTTGATTGAGCGAGGCAGTGATATTATGACTTGTGGTCTGAAGTTCTGTTATTTGACTTTGAGCCTCATGTAGCTGCTGTTGTAGTAGATGTTTATGACTAAGAGCTTGTTCGTACTCTATGCTACACTGGCTGAACCCGTCCACAACAAGTTGAAGTATGTCCCGTTCTTGTATGGCATCAGTGTATTGAGTATATATCTGAGCCATTTCAAGTTTCAACTTCCTATTCTTTTCATGGGCATCAAAGAGCACCTTTTCATTGTCATCTATTTCCTTAATTACTTGGTCACACGACTCCATTGACGACTTTAATTCGCTCAAAGCCTGATTGAGTTTGGACTCTTCGAGGCGAGCACGGGCGCTGCGAGTCATAATCATGATTATAACTTAAATAAGGAAGCGACAAGAATTGGAAAAGAGAAGGCAGTTGTGCCAGCAGTTTAAGAGGTGATTAGATAAATAGGAAAAATGAAATTTAGATGAGAAGGAGTTCTGTCACCAAAGCAAAGTAAGGTTATGTTTACGTTCAAAGGTCATTGGCATCAATAAGTGGCCGTATTACAAGTGAACAATTTAATTGTATAAAAAATAGTACGTAAACACACTAATAACACGTAAAATATAAAGAATTGTACCTGTTTAACAAGATGAAAATGCAAAATTCACTTGTGCCGGTAACTGTAACCGATGCACATTGAAATATTTACACTTATTTTTCACTTGGTATGTGAATCTAATACAAAATACATATTACGAGAATTATCGTATTCACTTGATGAGTAATTGGAAATGGGCCTTAAAAATTAAGAAATTGAATAATATAGATTAAAACTACTAGAACAAATTTAAATCAGCTGTTAGCTGTAGTGTGACACAGGAAAAAAATATTGCCTTGCCTTCCACGGTTATCTTGGCTTTACGATGAAGAACTTGAGAAATCAATGTTACAACTGGATTTCACCCCTATTTTCTGTATAAAAGACGCAAATATGGCCACCGATAAATTACTGAATTTAATGACTGTATCCATTTCTGAAAATACCTCAAACCATGGATAACACCTGGTTTATTACGGTGCATATGACACCAGAATGCTCTACACAAGATATTTAAAAATTACCAAAGTAATTACACAATCACTTAGTTAGTATTTGGTATGGTAATTGTGTATTTGGGTTCACCTACTGACTCTTGCACCGCTATAAACTCATATTTCGTTAACATTGGCGAGAGGCTTGCAAATGATATAATTTACACTAGCACTACGCAGCCATTGACAGTCACTCACCCCACTTCTGATATCATATCGACTTTATCGTTCGTCCTCAACCCTACTACCTTGACGAATTTACAACAGTCATTCATTCATTGCGATCTGATGCTGCAACTGGCTGGGATGGTTTATAATCTTATGTTCTGAAGAGATACTAAACCTCCCTGCCGCCCATACTATGCCATATTATAAACCTCTGCTTCGAGACTGCCGTCTTTCCCTCTTCTTTTAAAATGGTAATCATTCATCCAGTCATGAAGGGAGGCGACGGGAACCTGCCGCATAATTACCCTTAGTCACATTGCAGTCCTAGTCGCATTGCAGTATTAACTGCCTCATCCAAGGTACTAGTACCGATAAAATACTTGTATACTACCTAGAACATTACAAACTAATATCACCACAACAAATTGGATTTCGTAAACACAAGTCAACCTGTGACGCAGCTCAGGAATTTACTAACAATATCGTACAAAACCTGAAGACTAATAAAAAGGTCCTTACAATGTTTTTAGACCTTAAGAAGGCATTCAACCCCTTGCTAGTCCGTTCTCTTTTACTCTAACTCGAAAAGATGGGTGTCAGGGGATTGCTACTTGATTCCTTTCAAAGCTACCTCACAAATCGTTCTCAGATGGTCAGAACTGATCGTCACAGCAGCAGTGAGCTCCTCATCTACTATAGCGTTCCACAAGGAAGCATATTGGTGCCCACTTTATTTCAAACTTTAATAAACGACTTATGCAAAATAAATATACCAAATGGCAAGATATAACTTTGAAGATGACACTGCTATAACTTTCATCACCAACACATGGTCTCAACTCGAAGACAAAGCACATCATAGCTTTACTGTGGTGCTAAACTGGCGTTGTTTCCATACGCTTACACTTAATACCTCAAATACTAAGTTAATTACCTAGTCGATCAGTTCTGCTACACAACTAAACCAACCAATAACACTTAAAGCACACACATTTGCAAACTCAAGAGTCATGCCACTGTGCACTTGTATCCTTTACGGATGATACCTAAGCAATTCATAGATAAGAATTTAATGTGCGGCAACACTTTATTTTACAATTAATTATGGTGCAACACCGCATATTAAAATACACATACATTTAAATAACCAAACGCCGAAAAGATAAGATATGTACTCTCTAAAAAACCCGCTTGTTGTTTCATCATAATCAACCAATTGCCCTCCACGCTCCTGCTGAACGTAAGCGTCCCCTAAAGAGCGTTAACAATAACAGTCCTGAGCAGTCCGCATCCATCCGCTGCCAGCCACCTTCTTCAAATCATCGATCCATCGTGCCGCAGGGCGTTCCACACTAAGTTTGCCCAAACGCGGTCTCCACTCTAGCACATGTCTGCTCCATCGACCGTCTGTCCGTCTACAGACATGGCCAGCCCACTTCCTCTTCAGCATGCTGATTCTACGTGCAATTTCGGTGACTTTAGTTTTCTGGCGAATGACTTCGTTGCGAATTCTATCCACCAGAGAAACCCCGAGCATTGCTCTCTCCATTGCACGCTGAGCAACCTTGAATTTGTGGATCAGGCCTAAGGTGAGTGTCCACGTTTCGGCTCCATACGTCATAACGGGAAGGACGCACTGGTTATAAACCCTGGTCTTAAGGGATTGTGGGATCGATGACTCGAAGATATCGCGCAGCTTCCCGAATGCCGCCCAGCCCAAGCGTATTCTTCTGGTCGCCTCTTTCTCAAAGTTGTGCCGCCCCAGTTGAATAATCTAGATATATGTGTTCTTGCACAACCTCGAGGGTAGCGCCATTTACGATTACAAGTCTCGGGGTGACATAACCATTGTAAATGATTTGGTTTTGTCCAGATTCATCCCAAGACCTACCCGCCTTAAAGAATCGCTCAGGCTGTTCAGCATCACTTCCAGCTCCTGCAGAGATTTCGCCATGATGACAATGTAATCTCCAAATCGGAGGTGCAAGATGAACCGTTGATGGACCGTTGATATGTACCGTCCTTTCCAATCAAGCGTCTTGAAAACGTTCTCCAACGCGTTCGTAAACAGTTTCGGAGAGATGACGTCTCCCTGTCTTACACCTCGACGCAGTTGAAGTGATTTTGTGCTCTGTTCTTGTACTTGGACGGTCATTTTTGCTACCTTATACATACATCGCATCACCTCGGCGTAGCGGCAGTCGATGAGACATCTCTGCATGGACTCCAGGACAGCCCAGGTCTCGATGGTATCGATGGCTTTCTCGTAGTCCACATACGCTAGGCTCAGAGGATTGTTATATTTTTCAGTCTTGTGGATTATTTGCCTAAGGGTGTGTGCCTTTTCGAAACCCGGTCTGCTCCGGCGGCTGGAAGTCATCGAAGTTTTAGGTGAAACGATTCGAGATAACACTCAGGAGTGCAATGGGCGGTAATTGTTAAGGAGCGTGTTATCGCCCTTGTTGAATAATAACACCACCACGCTCCTGTGTCATGCCTCCGGTGTTATGCCAGTGCGGATGACGGAATTGAAAAGCTTACAAGCTCTGTCAAGACAGGTGTTCATCATGTAATCCCCCGGAGCTTTGTTGTTATGAAGTTGTCCGAGAGCTATTCTAATCTCACCCATGTCAATGTCGGGAAGCTCGTCTCTGAGATGGCGTGTAAGCCCGGCCCGTGGATCATCGACGCCGTGGGCCTGAGGTGGGCAAGTTTTTTGAGCATACTCGTTTAAATCTCCGTCGAAATTTTCGACTTCAGCGAGTATCTCTGGCTTCGAGGTGAGGGTGGTGCCCTGTGACGTTCTGAGTTTCGTCAGGTGACTACGGGCGGTATGAGACTTGGCAAATACCTTCGAGCCTTTGTTCCGCTATACGGCTTCTTGTTTACTAAAAGATTATTTTATTATTTAGGTCCGTTTCTTCAAAAAACAAAAAATGTTCAATGTATAAATTGCCCTATCATAATTTTTGAAAGACTGCCCGCACATTCTTTCAAAATAAAACCTTCGAACAAACAGAAAAATGTTTAATTTAATTTTACGAAAAACTAGAATTTATACAAATTTATTAAAACATAACAACATATTTATAACTAAATAAAAATACTAAATAACGTACTACCTATACAAAAAGAATAATTAATTTAATTTAATTATGTTAAGGCAAGTTTGTATTTTTTACTCACTCTCTAACTAACTCACCCAAAACATGGACCCACACTAATCCAATCCGCTTAATTACGCACGCTTACACAGCCGCACGCTCATGCACATACACACACACACTCACGCAGACACATAGACACACACACTCAAATGCGCTCGCGCACTCTTATCTGTATTTAAAACAGTTAAAAATATTAGTTGTAAAAATAAAATTGTAGTTATACAATACACCGGCTAGGCAGGGCAGTAATACAATACATATTACATAGCCTAGCAAGGAGAACAGCAAGTCACCTACTTGATTGCCAGAGATTTAGTACTAACTACTTTGTTCAAACTGCAACATGTACCTAATGCAATCTGTATTTTTTTTAATAAAGATTTTTTTTTTATAAATTAACTTTCACCCTCCAACCCCCTTAAAGGGAGGTGCGAGTCTGCATTTATTACGGGTAATCGGTAAACCTACTTCCATTTGTTATAAAAGCCAGATTTGCATGTACATAAACAACAAAGGCATAACTCTTTTCAACACGCCTTTTTTAGCTTCACTTGTAATTAATTAACAAACAATGTAATACAATCTTAAAAGTACATTTTAACCTTATTCTATTTGTTGTACCCAAATAATACTTGGTATGTATATGTAGTTTGAATGACAACACAATAATATGGTATCTTGGAGTTGACCTGATGATGGAGCCAAGAGGTGACAGGAACTCTTCAGTGGAAGTTTATAGGTACTAGATAAAAAATAAAATAAAATACGTAGTTAAAGAAAACACGCTTTTATCATGCACAATCAATTTAAAAAAATATTATATTTACATGTATTAATGATGATTGATGGCACAGCACACTGCACATTCGGCCGGTCCACAAGCAGAGTGCTTAATCCCTCTCCTGGTCGACATCAGCAGTCAGCCACCCCGACTCACTGGGGCACCTTCGCAGACAGTTCCGACTCACCGCGAACTGTGCGACACCCGGTTCCAACCCACTGGAACCCAACTGACATTGAAAGGCATCGCAAGATACAAGACTTAGTCCACTATCGACCTCCGGTCTTCGGAGGGGAGTGATGTGGCGGCATCTACACCGCCACATGCGAACAAACGCATCAATCCTGCATCGCGCAAGCAGAGTTTACCGCGCAGATAGCATATATACAACTTCCCGACAACAATCATCGGGCAGTTGCCCACCAGATACGACATCCATCTGGTCGGAGGACCCTCCCTTTTCTAAAGAGTATGAGTGAACTTTACACCCTGTTCCTCATATCTCTAAACTTTAATAAAAACTCCATCTTTCATGAACAACAGTACGGTTTCACCAAAGGTCGTTGTACCACTGACGCTGGTGTCATTCTGTAAAGAACATTTTTAACGCCTGGGACCATGAGACCCTTCTTCTGAAACTGGAGCACTATAGGATTAGGAATGCAGCTCTTAATCTACTAAAATCATACCTGAAAGATAGAAAGGTTAAAGTTCAAGTAAACGGCATGAACTCATCAGGGTATGACATGGCAATAGGCGTTCCTCAAAGTTCGATATTGGGTCCATTCCTCTTCTTAGTTTACATTAATGATTTACCCCAATTACTTTAAAATCAACCGAAGATGGTGTTTTTTGCAGATGACACATCACTGATCTTTAAAATAGACCGACGGTCACAAAATCTGGACGACGTGAATAACTCGATTCTTCAAGTCCCAGATTGGTTTACGGTCAATAAATTGGTACTGGTATTGGTAAATAAAAAAAAACAAATGCATGTGATTTAAATTACCTAATGTTAGAAGTAGTCGAATCGTATTGAATAGAGAAAAACTGGAATTCAACAATCAGATGGTTTTCCTAGGAATTTATTTAATCACGCTGGACGAGAAATTACAATGGGGACCACATATAACATCTCTTGCGGGGCGGCTAAGCTCGACCGCTTATGCTGTTCGAAAGATAAGACAGTTAACAGATGTAGAAACAGCGCGTTTGGCCTATTTTAGCTACTTCCACAGCATTATGTTGTATGGCATTTTACTGTGGGGTCGGGCTGCTGATATTGAATCCATTTTTATTTTGCAAAAGAGAGCTGTCAGAGCCATATACAATCTTCCTCGTCGCGAATCTCTCAGAGAACTATTTAAAGGGATTAATATTATGACAGTACCTTGTCAATTCATTTATGAAAATATTAAGTATGCAAGAAAAAAATTACATATTTTTAGACATAATTTTAAAACTAGAAATAAAGATAAAATGGATCAACCATTTTTCAGATTAGCTAAAGTACATACATAATTTATGGGGTACTGTGTTAAATGTTATAACAAAATACCTTGTGATATATTGCAATTTAATTAAAGAAAATTTAAGATTCATATAAAAAGTACACTTTGCAAACAAGCATATTACAATTTAGAGGATTACATACAAGATAGCAATTATTGGAAACATGATGGTCCAGCTCCATAGGACAATCTAGTCTAGACAAAAAGTACTGGTTGCTAATTTAATTGTACAATTTGTTATTTTACTCAACTCATACACTGACTTATTCCTAGTTAATATTTTAGGAAAATCATATATTTTTACAATGTTTGTAAATATGTGAGCACATTGTACCTATTACGTAATTGCTATCCAAAAGCAGATCATACTCGAGGCCTGCTCTCCAAAGCGGTGGAGTTTCTTGCCCCTTCTTCTCCATACGAAACTACCTTTTGGAAGGGGCGCCTAGAATCAGTTATATTTTTAATGTAAATGTTGAGGTTCAAAGGTGACTTTTTATGTGCCTATTTGAAATAAATGCTTTGACTTTGTTTTTTTTACATATTTTTTCGTTGGCTATGAAGAAAGTTACTGCTATGAAGAAAGGGAAGGCATCCACCACCGTCGGCCAACTCTGCTGTAGCCGGTTTAGCCGCTGATGCTTCCGGGTTGCTTGACGGGGGAGTGGAATCCCCCGCTGGTGCTTTTGAGTCGTCGATGGTTCCCGTGGCTGGATCCCAATCCTGGGGTACGTCGGTGAACCTGCCGTTCCGACTCTGGGACTTCACGTAGACCGTCCCCAATCCAATTGAAAGACGGCGTCCGGCCTCCATCATGGTCGGTATTTAGTCCACAGGGACACCGACTACCACGAACCATGCCGCAGCCTGTTTGTCAGCATGCAGGAGTACCCACCTCTTTATTTTGACCCAGCATTGGTCGGCTCTCCGAAGAACCCCTGCTCGTCTGGGATCACGACTCCACATCGTGCTCCTTTCATAATCTCCGACTGACTCTTGACAACTAGCGAGATGCTAGATGGGAGAGAAAGGTCAGGGACAGTCTTCCTTAGCCAGGCTAAGGTGTTGTCGTTACCACACCACAGTTTTAAAACCCCCCCGGCGAAAAGCGGCGGGAGCGTTGAAGGTCGGCCCTGGAGTGTCTTGCTTGGGGGAACAGGCCTCGAGTATGATCTGCTTTTGGATAACAGCGAGTACCTGGTCCGATACGTCCTTGCTGAGGATCCCCGTGCGGTCGCAGGTGATCGCGACGTCAAGGGCAGCGCTGGCAGCTTGGGCGTAGCTTCGTTGTGGGACCCGTTTGGATTGATCAAAGCGCGGCCGTTTATGCTCTCCCTGAGGTGTCAAGGTCTCGTTGAAAGCTCGCTTGGCCGCGGCCTGATCCTTCCAACCGGGTCGCTGGGTCTTGGTGGTACCTTCAGCTCTCTCTGGGACACTGGTTGGCAGTTCACTGGGCGCTGGTCGGCTAGTGCCGGCCCCTGCCTTCCACCGCTTCCCGGCGGAGAAGTTTAGCTGGCCGCTGGTCGGTTTGACTGACCGCGGCAGTAGCCTGTTTGTTTCGGTAGCCTTTACCTTGCTTCTATCTTGTTTGACGGCGCTCCTTCCTCGTTATCCTGTCCGTCTGCTCGCCCTAAATTGAGGCAGCCGGTGGACCTGAAGGGTCAGTGCAAGGGCAACTTGTTTAGTGGATTTACCCTTGCCCTTGTGTTTCTGCATTTGCCAGGCGCGTGAAAACGCGTCCTCGGTGCACCTGGCCATCTCAGTTTGACCGGTGATGGCCTTCTGGTGAGGGGAGGCTAGAAGAGCCACAGGAGAAGGAGACGGTTTGGTATGTGACCCGGTGCCAGCATTACCCAGCGCCGGGGCCTGTGTGGAGAGGGTCAGACCAGCGGTGGTATTAATCGTCGCCGTCTTCGCCTTTGTATTACAAGGGCCGGTACTGGTCCCAATCAGCGCCGACGTCCTTTGTTTCAACTGGGACTTGTGTTTTTTGATCAACCCTCACTTACACCGTCAGCATGACCTTTACCTACCGTTTTGGCCGTCCGACCACGAACTCAGCGGACCTCACGCACCTCGTCTGTGGCCCTCTTGCGGGACACTGTGACCATTTCCCTATCCCTGGCTATTGGGTAGGGCCACCGTTTCGGTTGAAATCCAGACCAAAGGGGGCGTGTTGCCTTACGGGCACATTACAAACCAGAGCCGCTCGGCTCAACCCCCACGACTCCTACTCGCCATCAGCAGTTTTTAGTGATGGACGAGCCCGCCACAAAATTAAAGACTAATGACTTAATTTTTTACCCTAAGCCCATAGGAGTGCCTGTGCAACGGCCGCGAAACGGAAAAGCTGTATATTTTGACCAAGATGTAAGGTTTGTAGAGGTAAGCCTTATTGAATTAGGGGCTTGGCTCTTCATTAGATCTGATAACTTTTTAACCGTGAAAGCGTTACGTAAATCTTGGCAAACACACACATGAAATGTTTTTGGTGGGTAACATCATCGTACGGAACCGTCTCCACGCGAGTTCAACTCGCACTTGCCCGGGTTTTTTAAAACATACATGCACACCATGTAATTATTTTGTAGAGTATAATCGACAGGTAAATAGAAACGTTTAGCCTAGGTTGATGATCACTCAGAGCGTACAAGTTAATTACACAGGCTCAACTTGCATAACGAGTATCTTTTTAGCATTTAGCGTTTTTAATCTTTACTTCACGCTAGCTCAAAACTATAAAATGGTCGTGTTGTTTATTGTTATGAAAATCATACAACGATTCAAAAGGTACCTCTCTGTTATCACAAAAATCGATATTTTTGACATTATATTTTTAAGGACGATATGCCGTTGGTCCCGGCTGTCATTCGTAGATCTTTGACCGTCGTTAAGGGTAGACAGAAACCCAAAAGTCTGACAACCAGTCTTACATCAGAAAGGCAGTTGCTCCATGTAAAAGACTGGTATTTAGCTGCATTCAGTAAGATTGGAAACCGATCCTAATATATTTCGGAAAAGATTAGGCAGTTTTTTTTTTTAGTATGTAACACAGAATAGTACATTGTGATACAAGTGTGCTCTTTTGGTCACTATCCCCGAGGCGGTTCTATTCGGCGGCGATAAGAGAGCCGAGTGGGTAATGATTAATGCACACGCGTGTCACACGACGTTTTTCAAGACACTTGCGAGGAAAATACAAACTCGTATTGTTATTCTATCTTTAATTATTCTATATCTTTTATTGAAACAATTAGTGAAACAATTCTCAAAATGATACCGAACATTTTTTGTTTTCATTTTTACAGTTTGTGGTATGGTATTGGTATTATTAATAACTTCGTTGTTTACATTTTCTTGTCTTCTTGGGTAAATGTCGGAGATGATAAAAATATTCATTGTATTTAGACATAAAACTCTTTACGGAGGTGAAAGAAAAAAAAGGTAAATAAAAAACATGAGTGCGGTAATGTAAAGTAAAAAGCACACGTGTTTTAATACACTGTATTATGAACCTAATAGCGGTGTAGAAAGAGCCACTTTATGAGCAACTGTGTTGAATATATTTAAAATTACTTGATTTTGAAGAGACATCATATTAAAATCCCAGTAAAATGTATTAAGTAAATACATACTGAAAATTGAGTCCGATTTAAGCATTAAAGTTTATTACTAACAATCTTACCCGTAAAATCATTTGCGATTTATTTATTTTCTCCCACAAGTATTAAATTTTACACATTTTATATTTTAACATTTGAAGATGGGAGACAGGAGCCCATACTAAGTAAAACCTGTGGTACGGGTCCCCTGACCTCCTTATCTCGGATACAATATTGAGAGCTGTGCTGGGGACATAAATAACAATAGCAGGGAGTGCTTACAGCTAAAACCAATAAAAAACTAATTTAAAATTTAAGAAAAATTAAAATTAATAATTACATTAGAACAAATAATGGTGTTCTGGTATGTTTGTGAGTTTGTTGGTGGACGTATATTGTGTGAAGTGGTGGTGTGGGTGATATACGAGTTGTGCTTGTGATGTTATGGGATTCTGTGTTGTGCATGTGTGTTATACTTCTCAATAACTGTATAATAGTTTATCCGTGTCGTCATAGGTAAGTGTTATGAGCCATTTTGAGACCTTACTTACGGCTGCATTCCATTTTCGTTAATGGAAAAATTGTGAGCAGTTTGTTTGCAATATTATACAGACGTGGCCCTTGGAAAAAGAAGAAGTGTCGACTGAACCTCGTCCTAGCTAGAGAGCTAGGACGAGGTTCAGTCGACACTTGACAGATTTGATGATAGCGCCTTCTCTTTAGGACTGGATTAAGACTACTGTAGTTTAGGGAGACATGCTGCCTAAGTATAGCAGCAAGAACTAACCGTTAAAACTTCTGCTTGTTGGTACAGATCTGTAGTGGAAAAAAGCTGCGGTTTGAACAGGCAGATTTTTAGGATAAGTCTTTGAGCTCTTTCTAGTTCAATAAGATGTGTTTTGGCTGCTCCGTCCCATGAGGAGATGCAGTAGGTAAGGACAGCCTGACAGAGCGCCAGGTAGACAGTTCGCATAACTTAAGAATCCGCTACGTGCCGGAGATTTTTAAAGACATATGTAAGCTTACGGATTCTCTTGCAGACATTTCTAATATTTTAGTTGAAGTTCAAATCGTCATATTATTCAATTGTCACACCCAGGTATTTAACGGACTTAGATTGATTAATATGTTGAAAGTTTCAGATTGAGTCTATTTGCTGAGGACAAGAATGTGCGATTATTCTGTGTGATGGAATTGGAGCATTTCGCAATGAAAAAGTTAGAAAAAAAGTTTTTGTGGCATTTAGAGTTAGCAGGTTTGAGGCAACCCAGCTTCAGACCGTGTTGAAGCCTTCTTAAGCATCATTAAAAACATCGTCCCAGCTATGATGTTATTTTGCAATTTTGGAGATTAAGTTTGCAGAGGTTATTTATATAGCACAGGAAAAGAGGCGGGCCCAAAATACTGCCTTGTGGGACCCCTAAGTTCACCGAGCTACTCCCGCTTACAGTATCGCCTATCCGTACCCTTTGCGTGCGATTCTTAAGGTAGTCTTTAAAAAGGTGCAATTCCGTTCCTCTTATACCCATGTTTTCAAGCTTTGCCAAAAGTTTAATTACAACATTAAAACAATAAAATTAAAGTACCTTCATTGTTGCTAAAAATCTTTTAATACTACTTCATACCGTTTCACTGTAATAATTATTATTCAACCGAAACCTACTCGACCATTTAGCTTTGTTGGTCCTGTTGCAAGCGCTACTGTTGAGCATAAAGTCCTGGGCTCGATTCCCAGGTCAGTGTTGAATTTTTACTATCAGGAATCTGTCAGTAGCATCCCGGAGTCTGGGTGTATGCCCATTTAATGGCAAAAAGCTCGCGTCCTTTTTAAGTCATACTATTTATTTTATTTTGACATTGTTATAACATTTTACAATATGATTTTTTTATGGGATTCTGTTATTTTTATAATTTTAGGCCATTTTTTTGTTTTATTTTTTAAGAGTTGTTGAATACCACCAACTCTACCTAAAACAAAATTGTTATTAATAAAATGTTTAAATATAATTAATTACAATTCATATTGAGTTTTTATAGTTTATAATTTAAATGTATTAGTGTAATATGGACTTTTAATTATGTCTGAAATAAATAAATAAGGTCGTAATAATACCTGTTCTCATACATAGAAGGCATTAATCGCCACGCCAGTTGCTCAAGACTTGTGGTTGGCGATTTACTGTTTCCACGCTGATGTCAGTAATAGCTAAGATAAACTCAGAAAGTGAATTTAGAATGTACAATTTTATTTCTTCAAACTCAAACTCTCAAACTCAAAGCATTTATTCCAAAACCACAAAAAAAAACATAAACAGGCACTTTTGAATTGTCAAGGAAAAATGAAGCTAGTTGCCCATTCCAAAGCGTAGTAGGTACCTATGGAGAAGAACGGGCAAGAAACTCCTGAACATGTAAATGAAGTTTTCATACCAACAATAAAATTAAAATAGAATTACAATCACAAAGCAGATTATGACGTGTTATTGAAGTTACTTAAGCTTTCCTGATACAGTCTGAACCCGTTGAATTGTTAATTACATAGTGCAAGTTTTCCACTTAACGCCTCGGAGCACCTTATCTGATAGTACAGCGATTTATACCTTTGAGATTCGAGACCGATACGGAACGAGTGGGGTTAACTTGACATGTAGTAACAACTGATTTCGATCATTTTAGTGACTTTATATTTTCTTGTTTACGAATAAAATTGTTTTCAGTTAGTTGAAACTTTGTATTAAAATGATAGAAAACCGTTTTTTTTTTGTTTTTGGATATTTGTTGTTGCTGTATGTGTTTTATCGTGTGTATCAGAAAGAGTATTATCTATCCATTTATGTTTGCATAACAACGTCAGTTAAGCCAAACACTTAATTATATTGCATCGTGTTTAAATATTTCTTATTAATTTAAATAAATAAAAATCAAATTGATTGTTTCATAAATGTTTGTCCGTGCATCACTTCAAAGCCGTTGCACCTATTTGGTATGTTTTTTTTTGTTTGTTGTGTTTGTAATAGTCAGGACAAGGTTTGTATGCTTTTTTTTTTTTTGAAAATCCACCGTGATAGTCGGAAAGGAAAATGGGAAGAAACGTCCCCACCATCCAACAGATTTGAAATAAGTGTTATTTGAAGCGTCCAGTAGGATACATATTTTTTTACTATGGCGACGTCCTTCAAATACGTGGGTTTTAGGTTTTATAATAAGAGGAATGAAGCAAGCACTCCAGCACCCCGGCTAAAGGTAACAGCAGATCATCTTGTGATGTAGATTTTTTCTTACATGCAAAATATTTTCATAAATGAATTGGCAAGGTACTGTCATAATATTAATCCCTTGAAATAGTTCCTTGAGAGATTCACGACAAGGAAGATTGTATAAGGCTCTGACACCTCTCTATTGCAAAATAAAAATGGATTCAATGTCAGCAGCCCGACCCCACAGTCAAATGCCATACGACATAATACTGTGGAAGTAGCTAAAATAGACCAAACGGGCGGTTTCTACATCTGTTAACTGTCTTATCTTTCTAAAAGCATGAGCGGCCTAGCTTCGCCGCCCCGCAAGAGATGTTAAATGTGGTCCCCATTGTAATTTCTCATCCAGCGTGATTCCTAAGAACACCGTCGGCTAATTAAATTCCTGTTTTTCTCCATTCAATATGATGTCACATTCGCTACTTAGTGTTTAAGTTAATTAAATATCTATTAACTCATTAGAACAGCCAAAAGCATGTGACACGACGCACTACGAGCTTAAGTTAAGCTCTGATTTATACTGCGTGCCATACACCACATGTCACATCACTGATATTTAAAATAGACCGACGGTCACAAAATCTGGACGACGTGAACAACTCGATTCTTCTTGGTTTACGGTAAATAATTTGGTACTAAATGAAAAAAAAACCAAATGGTTTTTTTTTTCTTTAATTAACTTAAACACTGTTATTATACTCAATGATTTTCAGTTTGACAATCAAGGATTTTTTATATCGAATCGTCATTTGTTTGCGTGAAATATGCTTTTTTGTTTGTGGAAAAAAAAAAAAAAACAAAAAGATTTTTAAACCCAATAGTTTTTGCAACGAATACTAGCTAGAATGCTAGCTTAAGGCTTTTTTGGGTCCCAATGAACAAATTGACACGTATCCCATGACTGTTGTAGGGTGGGCACGGGGTTCATACAATCCCCCATGGTCCTTTGGATGCTATTTTTGTATGAAATTCACCCCGGGCAACGCGGCGACGGTGACGATGGTTTTCTTACCATTATGACAGTTACATATAAACTATGCATATAATAATTATTTATTTCTTTATGGCGCGTTGCCCTCCTCTTACTTTACTGCAAAGTTTAAATAAGTAGCGTTCATATTCTTTCTAACCCACAACACAATATTCACACACTACACAACGATAAATCTTTATAGACAGTAAGTCACTCATAGACACTTTGTGATAAAAAATGTAAAGAAAAGAAATAATTTATTATATTAAAAGAGTTCCAAAGAAACCGTCATGAATCTAGTGAAAAAACAGTTTTACTCTGAAAGGGTGTGCTTACAATACCAAGCTTTTATTAAGCATTCTCCTTTGGCCTTTTGAAAGCTTCCTTAGCTGCAGTTTTTTTTTTTTTTTTAAATAGAATCTAGTTTTCCGGTTAGAAATAACGGCACAATGGGGACGTACAGTCAGGGAAATTAATTGTCAAAGAAATTGACACCCTTCGTCAATTTTCTGTGCTGTAGGCCCTTTCATCAATCAACTCAGTTTATCGCAGTCCACTGCTGGATATATGCCTCTCCCAGGCTGTGCCTCAACACTCTGTCCTCCATCTTCCGCTTTCAGTCTGTCCCTGCAAACTATGTCGGTTTTTTTCCCGGATAACTTAATTTCTGATTTTATTTTTAAAGAAAACTCCAAGCATAATCCTCACCATAGCACGCTGATCGACCTTGAATTTGTGGATCAGCCTAACGGTCAGCGTCTCGTTTCGGCACCGTATGTTATTACGGGCAGGACGCACTGGTTTAAGACCTTAGTCTACAATTATTGCGGGATAAGCGACGAGAAGACTTGACTAAGTTTCCGTTAATTCAATTTCAAGTTATAGTTCGTGAGCACATTTGCAAGAAGCTGGCAGTATTATCATAACGGTATAGTTTTCTTATTGTTTGTCTTATTAGTTTTTAGTATATTCATATATTTATGTACATTTATTTGTGCTTAAATTAATAGGTATAGAGGTATAGATTTATGTGTTATATTTATAATTGAGATATCTTTATATTTAAATATTTATTCCCAAATGTTTTTTTTTATTATTAATTGCACCTACCACTGTTTGTCTCTGCAACACCCAAAGGTTGACTTGTTGAAAATGCCTATGGCATTAAGTCCGCCTCTGTACATCCTTGTGCGTAAAGTTTTAAATAAATAAACACAACTGTCAAAAATTGCAGTTAACAAAGCTTTTTTTGCAACTCACAAAACTCAGTGTCTTTTAACGTCAGATGAAATTATTGTTGAACACGTATTAACAAAGCTTTTTTGATAACTCACAAAACTCAGTGTCTTTTATCGTCAGATAAATTATTATTGTAAGAGAAACAAGTTCTCATAGCCGCATTTACGAAACAGTAACGTTATTAAAGTTATTTCATTGTGTAGGCACCATTGAGTAGGCAAAGCAAACATTCCTAGCGTAGTTGCTTTCTGCAATGTCAGCTTTTTCCCTGAATTTATGTCGTCATCAATTGCGGTGCAACGTCAACTATCGATCTTACCGCGAAGAAACATAATTAATGAATTTCAAATACTGGTCACTTTGAAAATTCTTTGAATAGTGCCACATCGTGTTTTAAAGTTGGCAATGCAGTTGAAACGATTTGGCGTTTTATTTCGATTTCTATCTCTGAAATTATTTATTAAGTAGCTGAATCGACGGGCTTTATCCTGTCCAAACAGTAATTCATACAAAAAATCAGAAAAAACGACGTTCAGTTTTTTAGAATTTGACAAATTTTCAGAAAACCTAATTCAGACTATTACGAACATTATAAAAATAAAAATTAGTCAACAACTCTGTCCAGACCAGGGGGGGTAAAGTTGCCTTTACGTACACAGAAACTTTTTTAGGTGCGCCATCTAGTAATCTGGTTCTGTAAATTTAAGAAAATAATTCACAAAGCACTCAATAGAGGTCTCTACAAAACGACTTATACTTGTTGTTTAAAATTGCTATTTTGATTTCTTATTCATTTTCAATAAGTTTAATTGTAATTGTTAATTTAAATGTAAGACTTAAATTTAAATTACGGGCAGATACATCTTTTTGGGTTTTTCGATTCATTTAATCGATTGCTATAAAAAAATCCAAATGTCAAAATTCTAAACTGTCAAAAGAATGCAAAAAATTGCCGATACGTTTTGTAATTTGCAAACGTGAATATATATTCGTATTGAATATTCTTAATTAAGCAACTTTCATTAAAAACTAAATTAACCTTTACAAACTATCTAAAAGAATAAATGTGCACATTTTCCATGCTTGTACATTGATTACATTTACTGTGGAGCGTTTTTTTTTACAAACTACTGTAAAATTAATTTCAAGCTACCAAACATGGTTTTACATGAATCAATCTACAACCACGGAAAACATATGCAAAAGCAATGAAATGAAAATAGTATAGAGTAGAAGTAATATATATAAAAGGATAATAGTATAACCATACTAACTAACTAACCAGTTATGGAACATGAAATCCAGGTGGCGCTACTTGTGACAGGTTGGCATAAAAATCCCTTGAGATGGCACTCTATACCAGTATTATAATGATGCTCTGTGGTCCAGACGTTATCAAGCGTTGCGCTTACTACCGAATAGCATTTCATTTTTAAATAACTGGTGTAAAAAGACGCTTAGCGAAGCCGAAAGTCACTTGGCTCCCCCGCCATTTTCCAGAACTGGTACATACCTGGGAACCTTTTGGTTACGGAGAAATTGAAAGTTAATATTCCTACTTTTACTGTATTTTTATGTTATAACACAGCTTTAAATACCTGGGGGTATTTGTACTATTCGAGCTGTACCGTTCCATGCACCCATAAGCACAATATTTTGCGTGTCTTACGTTGCGCATTACAGTAATCAGCGATTTTTCAGACCAAAAAAAAAAGTTGTTTCTCACCAATTATTTTTGAATGTACAGCATGTCGATTCTGTAAAAATCTAACCGTGAAGACTTGCGTGGAGTGACCTATCAGTGTCATCCCGTCTTGGTCAATGCCTAGCATCAGTGGCACTGACTGACTCACTCCACGCTCACTTTACCTAAGTTTTCACGGTGAACCATCTCACCGTGAAAACTTAGGTACAGAATAGCACAGCAGAATGCGTAGTTGTCGGCTATGTGATGGGACTTTTTACGCCCTGTATACAGGGTGGCAGGGACACGCAACCGGTTACCATGGAATCTGTAGGTACATGATTCGGAACACCCCTACGCTAGGGAGTCTTGAATAATGTGCTGAATCATGTGATGCATGTGCAATTCATGGTTACAATTTGCCCTGCTCTGCCACCCTGTATAGATAATTGAAAGGGTTGTCAGGACGGAAACTACGTTATTAGTGTCAAAAAACGGAAACAGAACACAAAAATTGCATCAAATGAACGCCAAAAGCGTGTGAAACGATGCTCATAAGTTGACAGAACGAACTAATCAACGAATGCCAACGTTTAGAAACAACTAAAAGCACTTAATCTGTACGTAGTGATGTCAATTTTTCCTCTTTTATTCAATGAAACAACAAAAGTGACTAACAAAGCCACTTCAGTTGAAAAGTTCATAAGAGTTTAATTTAAATGTTTTAACTGTTAATGGATTTCAAGGGATCAACAGCTGTCCGTGTCTAAACTGTTAGTTTCGGAGCTTATCCGGCGAAAACTTTAATAGTTTAAGCGCTTATATAAGATTAATAGCCCAAAGCTCTACCTGTCTCGAATTGAGGCGGTCGGTTTGAAGTAACTACTAATCTTTAAATTACTTATGAACTGTTGTGTTGAAATCAAATATCTTAAAGTTGGATACAATTTTGCGTTGAGCGTACAGTCATCTCTGAACAATATTTACACATTCTAAGAACAACCTACAATCGAAAGAAAGAAAATACCTTTCTTTGCGGAAAACATGACGAAAAGGAAAAACACAAACAAAAAAAAGAACAAGTTGAGCGAAAATATGCGTCAAATCCAAAAAAATATAAAAAATCGTCAAAAATGGTTTTCATTAAACGAGAGACGAGATGATTTTGCAATAAACAACTCACAAATCTTAATGCCAGGAATTTATTTTTGAGCTGCAAAATTAATTAATTTAAAAAAAATATCATCACACATTTCGTTGGGTGTCACCTGTTAAACTAATACTTGAAATTATTTCCTTATAGTTCTGCCCTTTTTAAAATAACGGTTTGATTTTATTTAGTTATTCCATGTTATTTCTGTGGTTAATGATCACTACCTAAGTTTTCATGTAAAACACTCTACTTGAACTGAAGTGCAATATCTGGTGACGCAAACGCGACGTCAAGCGAACTTGGGAGGGAACGAGAGTGGGAGGAGGCCCAAGATGCCATAGGAATTTTCTGTGACCTCTCCAAGGCATTTGATTGCGTTAATCCCGAAACCTTGCTCCTAAAACTGGAGCATTACGGAGTAGGTAAACTTGCACTAAGTTTAGTTAGATCTTATTTAGAAGATAGACGGCAAAAAGTTCAAATTAATGGTGTCAATTCACTTGGATTAAAAGTAAAAATGGGTGTTCCACAAGGCTCGATATTAGGTCCTTTCCTCTTTTTAGTATATATTAATGATCTACTCCATTTATTAAAAAAACAACCACAAATGGTGTTATTTGCTGATGATACTTCTTTAATTTTTAAGATAAGTAGACGTTCATCAAATCTTGACGACGTAAATAACGCACTGCTGCAGTTACAAAATTGGTTTACTGCTAATAATTTAGTATTAAATGGGAAAAAACAAAATGCATAAGGTTTGATTTTCCGAATGTTAAAAGTACTGATTGTGACATAGTATTGAATCAAGAGAAACTAGAATTCGTTGATAAAACGGTTTTCTTGGGGATCACGCTCGACTCAAGGCTGCAATGGGGTCCCCATTTAACATGTCTTGCAGGACGGCTAAGATCAGCAGCATATGCTGTAATAAAAATCCGTCAGTTTACTAATGTAGATACCGCGAGGCTAGTCTATTTCAATTACTTTCATAGTATCATGTCTTACGGTATCTTATTATGGGGACGCGCTGCACACATCGAGTCTATTTTTATTCTGCAAAAAAGCGCCATCAGAGCAATATATGGCCTCCGCAGGCGCGATTCTTTAAGGGAACTGTTTAAAGATATTAACATCATGACCGTACCTTGTCAATATATATATATGAACACATCATGCACGCAAGGAAAAACTTAAATCTTTTCAGTAAAAGGAGTAAAGACACAACTATGGGACTAGAAATAGGGACTAATTGGTTCAACCGGGTTTCAGGCTGGCTAAAGTAGATTCATCCAAGGGTACTGTTTAAAATTTTATAATAAAATACCTCCCCACATACTCCAACTGAATGAAACGAAGTTCAAAACTTGTATCAAACGCACACTATGCATCCAAGCATATTATAAGTTGGAGGATTACATCTCTGACAAAAATGCTTGGCTCAACGCTTTATTGATTAGCATTCGGAAATATTGTTGTAGCTGCTGAAGATTGTAAAAACTATCTTTGCACTGTATAAATTCAATCTTTTAATATTGTATAATTGCCAAGCACACGTGTGAGCACTATGTAGTACCTACTATAAAGCTACCCTATACTGGGCACATCTGTCATTGACTTGAATGTGCCCTGGCGGCTGAGATTATGTCACGTTCACTTAAATGTCTCGCTGGTGGTGGAGTGTGTGTCGGATCATTAAGTTCCCTTCAAAATGGTTGAGCTGAATGGTGCTGATCCATACGTCATGTTCGTGAACGGGCGCCGTCAGTGGGGACTGGTCATCTCTTGGCTGCCTAGGCTTTTCTTTATTTTTTATGTTTTTAATACAGGCCTTTCTACATCGTTCTCACATGTATAATTTCAACAAGACTGATGTTACAAATTTTTCTGTATCCATATTATTTAAAAGAGTGTCCATGGAGTTTCTTGCCCGTTCTTCTCCATAGGGACCTACTTTCTCTTTGGAATGGGCAACTAGCTTCATATTTCTGACTGACCGACCCCTTGACAATTCAAAAGTGCCTGTAATTGGTTGATTTGAAATAAATGCTTTGAGTTTGAGTTTGACATTTTTGAAGCGACTTATTAAAATCAAAATCATTCATTTGCATAAAATGTGGTAGGTACAAGAGATGTTAAATAAAATTTCAGTGCAAAGACACATTCCGCCATGTATGATAGCATGCAAATATTTAATAGAGTAGGTGTGTAACATACATTAGACAAATTAATAACGATTCATGGTATAAACTAATTATTAGGTTTTAGGATTAAGAAGCCTATAAAAGAAAATAACAGTCCTATTTAAATTTAAATGCTACATACACCTTAAGTACATAAATAGTTAGGTAAGTACATAGTTAACTAAATTAACAAAGTAACATAAATAAAAATTACTAAAATGCATTTCTGAAGTAGTAGGACTAAAAAGATTTATTTTTTGAGAAATTCGCCGACTGAATAAAAACTATTAACCATTTTTTTTAAACCAAGCAGATTTTTTTGTAAGGTAGTTCTGTTATACAGATAGGTAATGTGTTATATATAAGTGGCGCCATATACACGCGACTGCGCCAGAATAGTTCTATCCTAGGTACGGGGATTTTCAATAAATACTGTGTGACTTTTCGTTTGTTGATATAATTTTTAGTTTCATACAGTTTAGAAATTTTGCAATTTCGTAAATGTAAATGCGAGGAACGGTAAGAAGCTTGTGTGATTTAACCACTCGTCTGCATGATTCAGACCAGTCCATGTTTTTTTTTTGTGCTATTAGTATTCTAGATATTTCCGTGGAATTCCTCCAAACAATGACACCATATCTAATAATGGAACAGATATAGCCGTGATACACCATAATCGCAGTTTTTTTAGATGTCTCATCTTTAACTTTTTTCAAATCATAAACAAATTTATTTATTTTCATACATGTTTCGTCATTATGCTCTTTCCAGGTAAAGTGTTCATCAAGTGTTATCCCCAGAATTTTTTTTTTGTATACTTGTTCGACTAATTGGTTTATGAGATATTTTAAGTTGGAGGCATTTACTCTTTTGCGTTTTGAAATGTAAAACTTTAGTTTTTTCAACATTTACTTTTAAGCATTGTTATCTGCCTTTCAGAGTCGGTTCTCCACTCTGGAGGCTATTGTCCTGCGCCCTCCGCTGGCGGCGAGCCATTCGGCCTCGGGCCAGCGAAAGGCGGCTTCGTATGCCGCCACCGCGGCCAAACCAGGATCCTCGGGGCGGACCCGTAGTGGGGCCGTGGCGGGCCCGCCCCTGGCGAAACCTGCGTCGCCCCAGACCAGGAAAGGTGGAGTGACTGCACAGACGGCGAAGGCCCCAGCCGTGACGGAGAGACGGCCACCCCCGCCTTCTAAACCGCCTTCTAAATCTCCTCCGGCCGACGCCGAATGGCAAATTGTCGGGGAGAAGGGGAAGGTGGGTAAGGCAGCAAGGGCGGCCAGAAGAAAGCGGAGGCGGCAGCGGCGCAAGGAGCGAAACGTCGCGGCTAGGCTCCGTGCCCCGAAGTCCGCAGCTGTAGTTATCACACTACAGCCGGAAGCGGAAAAGAAGGGCATGACCTACCGCGAGGTGCTCGGCAAGGCGAGGACGGCGGTGAACCTCCAGGAGATCGGCGTCACCAATGGCCTTCGGTTAAGGGTCACTGCGACTGGGGCCCGGATGCTGGAGGTCCCCGGTGCGGCCAGCGGCCCGACCGCAGACGCTCTAGCTGAAAAGCTTAGGGCGTCCCTGAATGCGGACGAGGTCCGAGTATCCAGGCCCACCAAGTGCGCTGACATGCGTATACTGGGCCTGGACGACTCCGTGACGGAGGAAGAGGTCGTGGCTGCCGTTGTTAGGACGGGGGGGTGCTCTGCCCAGCAGGTAAGGGCAGGCACCATTCGTCCTGACTTCACGGGGATGCAATCCATTACGGTGAGCTGCCCCGTAACGGCGGCCCAAAAAATTGCCGGGGAGGGCCGAAGGCTCCTGGTGGGCTGGGTCTCCGCGCAGGTCAAACTGCTGGAACCCAGACCTCTGAGGTGCTTCCGCTGCCAAGTGGGCAACCACGTGGGAGTGCAATGCACCTCGGAGGTGGACCGCAGCGGCCACTGCTTCCGCTGTGGTCAGCCCGGTCACAAGGCCGGCTCGTGCAGTGCCGCGCCGCACTGCTTTATATGTGCGGCAGCTGGCAAGCCGGCCGATCACCGGGTGGGGAGTAAGGCCTGCGTACCACCCGCCAAAGCCAGGGGCAGGGGCAAGCCCACTGCCACCGCCGTCAATGCCGCGTCCGCCGACACTGCCGCCGCCGCTGCTGCCTCCACCGTCGTCGCCGCCGCAACCATAGTGGCAGGGCCTTCACAGCGGGCTCGGGAGGGGGCTGATATGGAGTGTCAGTAATGGCCCCATTACGCCTCCTCCAGGCGAACATCAACCACTGCGCCTCTGCTCAGGATCTGTTGCTCCAGAGCATGGCGCAGTGGTCGATTAACATCGCCGTGGTCGCTGAGCCGTACTTTGTCCCGCCCAGGGATGACTGGGTGGAGGACCTGAGCGGCTCAGTGGCCCTAATTTCGTCGGCCGCCGCCGGTACCCTGTCCCTCGAGGCCGTCAAGAGGGGACGGGGTTGCGTGGCAGCACGGTTCGGGGAGATAGTCGTGGTAGGGGTGTACTTCTCTCCGAACCGAACTCTCGCCGAGTTCCACAACTCCCTAGCGGAGTTGAGAGTCGTCGTCGTCGGGTTTCGTTCCCTCCCCGTGCTCGTCCTCGGGGACTTCAATGCCAAGAACTTGGCTTGGGGTTCCCTGCTCACGGACACGCGGGGCAGGATGGTGGAGGACTGGGCTCTGGAGACAGGCCTGGTCGTCCTAAACCGGGGTTCTGTCCCAACGTGTGTGCGTATGCGGGGTGAATCAGTGGTGGACATTTCGTTCACCAGCCCCGCTCTGTCGCCGCACGTCATTGACTGGCGCGTCATGGAGGGGGTGGAGACCTATTCCGACCACCGGTACATCCGGTTCGACGTCTCCGCCCAGACCTCGAGCGCGCCGGTCCGACAGGCCCCGAGTGGTCCGCGGTGGGCGCTGAAGCAGCTGGACCGGGAGCTCCTCCTGGAAGCCTCGATCGTGCAGGCCTGGGTGTCACCACCGGACAGGCCTGCTGACATCAACGACGAGGCGGAGTGGTTCCGGGAGGCCATGTCCGAAATATGTGACGTGGCAATGCCCCGGGTCCAGCCCGGACGTGCTTGGCGCCAGGTGTGCTGGTGGTCGCCGGAGCTGACGGCTTTGCGCAAGGCGTGCGTGGCTGCGCGACACCTGTACACCAGGCACCGCAGGCTACGTATTCGCCCTCCGAATACGGAAGCCATTCAGGCGGAGCTGTACGAGGGGTACAGAGCGGCGAAGACCGCCCTCCAAGCGGAGATCCTGCGGGCCAGGGCTCTGGCCCGCGAGGAGTCGCTGGAGACTCTGAACAGGGACCCATGGGGACGCCCCTACAAAATGGTGCGGGATAAACTCCGCCCATGGGCTCCCCCACTGACGCAGAGTCTCCGGCCCCAGCTCATGGAGGAGGTGGTGAGCACTTTGTTCCCTTCGCGGGGAGGTCGCACCAGGAGGCGGCCGAACAAGCGACACTTGGGGTTGCGACAATCGTCGATAGGATCCGGCAGTTGGGACTCGAAGTGGCCCTGCACAAATCCGAGGCCATGTGTTTTCATGGTCCTCGGAACGCGCCACTGTCGGGTTCCCAGATAACGGTGGGAGGGGTTCACATCGGTGTCGAGTCGACGATGAAGTACCTGGGACTCGTCCTCGACAGCCGGTGGAACTTCGTGGAGCACTTCCGACGTTTGGCTCCCAGACTGGAGCGGGCTGGGGCTGCCTTGAGGCGGCTCCTGCCCAATCTAGGGGGTCCAAACGCCTCCTGCCGGAGGCTCTACGCGGGAGTCGTGCGGTCCATGGCCCTTTACGGGGCACCGGTGTGGGCGCGTTCTTTGAGGCGCCGACCGGCCCGCCGGTTGAACGCGTCCCAAAGGGTCATGGACATCCGGCTGGTCCGGGGATACCGCACGGTCTCATGCGAGGCGGCGAGCCTCCTTGCCGGATTGCCGCCATGGGATCTGGAGGCAAAAGCCCTCGCGCACGTATGGGAGTGGCGCGAGGAGGCAAAACGCCGGGGTGTAACTCCGCTGCCGCGACAAATCACGGTACAGCGGACAGAGCTCCGGCGGGATCTCATGGCGACATGGAGGGTGCGATTGTCGCAACCCAGTGCTGGGCACGCCACAATAGCGGCGGTAAGTCCCCTCTTTGAGGAGTGGTTGGAGAGGCGCCACGGCGTCCTCACCTTCCGCCTGACACAGGTCCTCACCGGACACGGTTGTTTCGGGAGGTTCCTGTTTCGCATAAGGCGGGAGGAAACGCCCGGGTGTCACCATTGTGTGGATCGCCCGGAGGACACGGTGGAGCATACGGTGGAGGTATGCCCAGCTTGGGCGGAGCACCGCAGTGTCCTCAGGGAGGCTATTGGCGGCGGCGATCTCTCGCGTCCGGCCCTGGTCCAGGCCATGGTACGGAGCGAGAGGGAATGGAAAGCCGTCACCTCCTTCTGCGAAGCAGTAATGCTCGCAAAGGAGGAGGCGGAGTGCGTGAGGGAGAGAGCCTTGCGCCCTCACGCCCCTAGTCGCCGCAGGAGACGCCCTGGGCGTCGGGAATCGCAAGCAGATTCCCGGCCACCGTAGGCGCGGGCTTGCGGACCAGGCCCGGGTCGACGGCGCGTTGTGTTCCACGCGCGCCTCAAAGAGATGTCAGCACAAAATGACGGGGTCCGATAGGGCCGACGCCTCAGGGTCGCGGGTTATTCCACAGAGAAAACCGTGGCCCTGGCACAGGCAACTGAAGGAACACGGTGGGTTTTAGTCAGTAAAAGTCTGACACGCCCTCCCGCCCCACCCAGAGCGGGAGCAGTCATTTGATGATTTCCCACCCAAAAAAAAAAAAAAAAAAAGCATTGTTATCTAACAATGTGATAATGTTATTTAAAGTACTATTTATATTGGACTCGTAAATTTCGAAGTTCTTACAATCTGGAATTGCCGTCGTGTCATCAGCAAAAAGGACACAATCTTGTTCTACTTCTTGAGGAAGATCGTTTACATACATGAGGAATAACGGTGGCCCTAGAATGCTACCCTGTGGTACACCAAAGTAATTATGTCGAGGTTGGGAATCGAAATTGCTAATACATTTTTCTTCGAATTTAGTTATCCTCGTAATTTGACTTTTATTCGATAGATATGTTTTGAACCATTCTAAACCGTTAAAAAAAACATAAAAAGTTTTATTTCACCATTTCGAAAATATTATTTTCCAATCTTTAGAATAGTTTAATATGGAGAACTTGAATGTTTCGATTACGTAAGTTAAAATAAGTGATCTGAGCTTTGATGGAATAGTGGTTTACAATTGCAATCCCGCTATTTATTTCGTCATGGTCTTGTCTTAAAAGTATTATTGTTTAGCCGCACAAAGACTTGACAATTATAATTATCTGATTTAACTTCGATAATAATGTCAAAAGTTAAAAATAGTTTGTTGAGTCGTCACTAGATGACGTTGTACCATTTCGACCGATTTCATCTTTTCAATTGTAATTACCTATTTTCAACTGACTGTCTGGTTCAAGCCAGGTCTCAGATTTAATACATATGTGTGTTTTTTTTCAATAATTGTTACTAAATGATAAAGACAAAATGAAAATTTCGTTGGTCTACTGGTCGCAAGCGCTACTGCTGAGCATAAGGTCCTGGGTTCGATTCCCAGATCGGGCAAAGTGTTATTGGGTTTTTCTGACTGGAATTGTGCCCGGGTGATGTCAATAGGCTCGACCGACCGAGTTACATGGGACTTAAAACATAACTGGCGAAATTTGGGTTCTTACCTCTACCAACCCTTCGGAAACCAGGTGTGAATTTATGTGTGTATTTCATTTGTCACAAGTTGTTTGTATCGCTTCACCCTTCAAGTTACAATAATTGTAGTGTTGTGAAAATAATTTAAAGTTTAAATCCACAAGTTTCAGCTTAGAATGTTCCCGGCGACTGCACATTAGAATTTACTTTTTGGTTCAAAAGCATTGTGCATCACGTTTTACGAAATTCGTTTGAATTCTTGATTTGCTTATTTATTTAAAGGTGTGCAGTTTTACATATATATATAGTACTTACTCGTGTATGTAAAAATGCTTTGTGAACTTTACTTAGCTTTTTAATTTATTAATGACTTACGTGTTCTAAAAATGTATTTTAATAATTTATTATATTTTTAAGATGTGGCAACAATATATGGTCTCGGGCCTGTTGGACTCAAGCAAATCAGTTGATTCAGGATTCATCAAGAGGCTTACGAAGGAACAGTCAGCCATGCCACATGGATCATTTATACTACTGTCTCTACCACCAGCACCACCACCACAGCCACCAGTACCACTACCACAACCAGCATTTTTTTTTTGTTTGTCGGGCATAGTGATATTGGGTTTTTCTATCCAGAATTACTCAGTAGCAGCCCGGAGTCTGGATTTGTGCCCGGTTGATGGCAATAGGACTTAAACATAACTGGCGAAATGTGGGTGTACTATAGGTACACCTCTGCCTAACCCTTCTGGGATTACAGGCGTAATGTTATGTGTGTTTTCAGTGTAATCCTCAATCAAACCTTCAAAATAATATAAAACATCATTTTATTTTAAACACATACATTATTTTAAACCCATCATAAGTTCTAAAACTTTTCAACTATTACCGTTTCGTTTGTTTTTACTTCATCGAAGTCACGCCTGCCACTGTATCAGTTGACCTATTATTAATTCGATTGTTTTCGCTACTCCGACGTTTCATTTGGTCTAAAAACTTTTTACCAAAGTTTCACTTAGCCGAAATAAACATTGGTTCGAAGTGAAATTAAATATTTTAAAGAGCTTTCAAAACTGATGTAATTATTACACTGGCGTTATAGATTAAGGCAAGAGAAAGTAATTTCAGATTAGTTTAACCTACTATTATAATTAATTCCTTAAATGTAATGGCACTTAACAAAACAGTTAATTATGAACAAAATTGTTATTAAGTGTTCCCAGTAAGAAGCAGCAAAAAAGGATGCTTGCTTCAAGCTGCAGCATGCAAGCAGGCATACAGCATGCAAGTAAGCATGCAGCATGCAAACAAGCATGCAACATGCAAGCAGACATGCAATATGCAGCAAGCATTGTTTCTGTCACGGCTCCGGGGCTGCGGGGTTTCGGCGGCCCACCGCGAGCTTATTTTCGCAGATGGTTTTAACGCTCACCACCGCGCAGCTACGGCTTGCTGGCAGGCGAATCGCAGGCCAGCCTCAGCCGTGGCGGCAGACCTTCAAAAACGAGTTCAAGAGCTGTCAGTGTCCATATGATATTTTTATGTGCATATAACAGATTTTCATAAATATACTGAGAAGGCATAGTCATTATATTAATCTCTTTAAATTTGTCTCTGAGGGAGTGTCTGGGACTTAATTTACAAATTGAAAGATTGCCCTTTTTTGTAAAAAAAAAATTGTTTGAATATCGGCGGCATTTCCCTACAAAAGAATACCGTACGACATCACACTATGAAAATAACTAAAGTAAACTAAACGCGCAGTCTCTAAATCAGTTAAATTACGAATTTTTCTAACGGCGTATGCTGCAGAGCTTAGTTTTTTTGACAATTTATCTAAATGGGGGCCCCATTGAAGCTTGGCATCCAAAGTTATGCCTAAGAATACTGTGGAGTTTTCGGGTTTCAACTCTTCACCCTTTAAAGAACACTAGTTTCGACTTGTCTAACATGAGGTATCGTAAACTTAATACATTTAGTTTGTTTCTCGTTAAGAAGTAGGTTATTAACATTAAACCAGTTAACTACCTTAGCGAGGGCGCTATTTACATTGTCAGTAACCAGCTGCTGACGTTTCAGTTTAAATAAAAGTGAAGTGTCGTCTGCAAACAACACTATATCATGATTATCCTTTATGAGGTAAGGCAAGTCGTTAATATAAATAAGAAACAAAAATGGGCCCAGAATTGAGCCCTGGAATTCTTGGCCCATTTATTCTTGAAATTAATTAATTAATAGTACATTATGGTACTAGTGTGTAACATCGGTGAAGAGACCCGAGCCGTAGGCGAAGGTCTTAAGAGAGCCGAGGACGGTAACTATCAATACACACGTGTTTCATACGACGTTTTTCAACACTCTTGTGAATAAAATATCAATAAATACTCGTTTTATTCAAAAAAAGATCGTGTTCAATAGAACAAATAAATTAATGTTCCTATTTCTTGCTCATTTCATGCAACTTCTTATTTAAATAGATAATTTTAACTCGTACGTGTTAAATAAATAAAACTTTTACTCAAATATAACTTTTGTTTTCTCTGTAATAGAAGAAAACTTTTAATTCCCCATTTTGTACGTGGTAGAATAGGCGCGAACCCTAAGCGCGGAAAATAAAAAAAAAACCTCATCCCTTTAGTCTGTGGCCGATCGCAATGCGCGCGCATAGGAGCACGGATAAATTTTTCCCGCCATAGCGAAACATTTTTCACAACTCGTTTTCACTATTGAATTTATAGTTATTTATTAATTAAAATGTCTAAAAGTAATAGTTACTGAGAAAATGATTTAAGAACAACGCCACTCCACCAATAATTTAAAAACAAATCTATAACTCACTAGTGAGTTATAGCAATGAAAAAGTCACAGTTTGATTATGGGTGTCATTCTGTGCCTAATTGAGGTGACCATAGAGCCACTTTATGAGCAAGTGTGTTGAAAATTAGTTTTTTATTTTTTATTTTTTATTATTATGGACAAATGTCCATAATTGTTAATTACAAAGGTCTTAAAACTATAATAATGATGACATTGCTTGATTGATTGATTGATAATACCTATTTAGTTTAAATAGTTTTAACTAAAATGAACATTGAAATTGACAATTTTGTTATTTAATTATTATTACTGAACGATTAATAAGCAAAAGATATATATTTCTGGAATCTGTTGTTGTTCCGGGAACTTTTATAAATATGCTCATATTTGTAACAGATCCCGGCAACCACATTGAATACCGTTATCAACAACATTCCACTTCCAGAAACTTCCAAACCAGCTAACACAATAACAAACCAGAAAAAACAGAACCAAAAATATTGAAATATTTTTATTGCAAAACAATTCCAATACGTTACGAGAACCGTTACATTCAATTTTAAACAGCGTGAGACGAAATAGTGTGGTTCTGTACCATTAATCTGTGCAACGTACCCAACCAATCTTTTCTTCCCAACTTAAGATCCATCCACGTCTACTAAGCTATGAATAATACATCCATTGCCTCACAAGAAATGTCCATATATTTGTTTAGGCATCATAAATAACTAGCAATTAGGATAATGATTTGAGTACCCTCGTCTGGCTACTTCTTAATAGAAGCACTTTGTTCTCTTTTGTGTCAATAGTTCACCTCGTTCGTGGTGTTTGCTTGAATTTAAGAGCTTACAGTAATTTTGACTAAAGACCTATTTATCCAGGTAAATTTTGTAGTTACACAGCAACTATCATCTCAGACGACAGATAAAGTAGACAACAATACAGATTTCTTTTATACCAGTACATCTGTCATTTTGTGTATTTTTCCGTAGAAAAAACTCATTTCTATGGTGTTTACGCTACATGGTCAGCAATCTCACTTTCACGGTAAGTCGAATAGTTAATTGTTTTGCGACTAATTTGACATATTCCTAAGCTTATAACCGGTGACTGATCACACACCCTCTGTATGCACTGCAATCACCGAATACTCCAACCGCAATTTATTTTAACAGTACCTACCATCTTAAAACTCTAACTCAAAGCATTGATCTCAATTAAACCACTTACAGGCATTTTTTTAACTGTCAAGGAGTTTGTCAGTCAGTATTGTAAAGCTAGTTGCCCATTCCAAAGCCTGGTAGGTACCTATGGAGAGGAAAGGGCAAGAAAATTCATGGACACTCTTTTAAACAATTTTTTACAAATGTATTGATAATAAAATATAAACCTTTATTTATAAAAGAGATAATAACAATGAATACTTTCACAATTAAAAAGTGCACAGTTGCTAATTTCTCTGAACTAGGTTGAACCTGTGGTTCACGCTAGAAAGTGCATAAATATTCAATATAATAAATTAACAATGAGAATAAAGTAAGAACTATTCTATTGGTTCTATTTGCAGACAGCAAGTAGATCTTCTGTGTGTGCATAATCGATGGTTAGTAAATATTTACGTATAATTTGTGTAAAGCTAAAGAAATTTAATTTAATTTATAGATACTTAGTTTTCTATTTAATTTATTGTACAGAAATGGACTTAAGAATGTAAAAATCTTTCTACAAAAACATGCTTTGAGGTTGCATTAGATTCCGGCGGGATCTCATGGCGACATGGAGGGTGCGATTGTCGCAAACCAGTGCTGGGCACGCCACAATAGCGGCGATAAGTCCCCTCTTTGAGGAGTTGTTGGAGAGGCGCCACGGCGACCTCACCTTCCGCCTGACGTAGGTCCTCACCGGACACGGTTGTTTTGGGAGGTTCCTGTTTCGCATAAGGCGAGAGGAAACGCCCGGGTGTCACCATTGTGTGGATCGCCCGGAGGACACGATAGAGCATACGATGGAGGTCTGCCCAGCTTTGGCGGAGCTAAGTCGTGCCCTCGCGGAGGCGATCGGCGGCGGTGATCTCACGCGTCTGGCCCTAGTCCAGGCCATGGTACGGAGCGAGAGGGAATGGAAATCCGTCACCTCCTTCTGCGAAGTAGTAATTCTCGCGAAGGAGGAGGCGGAGCGCGTGAGGGAGAGAGCTTTGCGCCCTCACGCTCCTAGTCGCCGCAGGAAACGCCCTGGGCGTCGGGAGTCGCCTGCAGATGCCCGGCCACCGTAGGCGCGGGTTTACGGAAGGCGAGCAATAAGTAGCTTTGCTACCCGGTAAGGACCAAACCCGGGTCGACGGCGCGTCGTGTTCCACGCGCGCCTCAAAGAAATGTCAGCACCCAGTGACGGGGTCCGATAGGGCAGACACCTCAGGGTCGCGGGAGGTTCGAAAAAGATAACGTGGCCCTAGCACAGCCAACTGAAGGAACAGGGGTGGGTTTTAGTCAGTAAAAGTCTGACGCGCCCTCCCGCTCCACCCAGAGCGGGACAAGTCATTTGATGACTTCCCCCCCAAAAAAAAAGGTTGCACTCAGCTCAACCATTTTGAAGGGAGCTAAATGATCCAACACACACGCCACCGTCAGCAAGACATTTGAGTGAGCATGACTTACTATCAGCCGCCAGGGCACATGCAAGTCAATTTAAGACATTACCCGGTAAATGGTAGCTTCATAGTATAGAGTACTCACATCTGTGCTGTGCATTTATATAATACAATGTATATAAAATAATCATAAAAATAAATGCACAGAGAACGCGCACCACACACTGAAAGCTACGGGCTACGGGGTCGAAGGTTATATTAGCAATAGGTAACATACCATTGCTTCAATTCCCAATAAGGCGGCATGCAATTCAAAGAAAATGATGAACCTTCATTAGGTTCTTACTTAGAACTTTAATGTTCCTAGAAAATTCTAATAATGAGAAAAGGGGCACTTGTACGTTTATTTTATTAGAGGTATTACAACGAGCTCTTTGTAAAGGAACTCGTCAAGAAAAGTATAATTATCTATTAGTTAATTTACCTATGCAAACTCAGAGGTAAAATAACGAACTGATAATTATCCCTGTAAAATCACAGTGATATTTATTGACGTATCAATAAGGTGGCTTTAGGGTTTCTGTTATTGACAAGTCTGTCAAATTCACATCGATCTCTAAAATCGTTACAATAAGGTTGATATTGGGTTGCTGCTATCATAGGTAAAAAAACTATGAATGGACTGTGGTACTTATATTTAAACAAGAATGTTTTGACACGTGACACGAATTGGAAGTAACGCCGACAACGTATACAAAAAAACTAACAGGGCCCACCTGTCAACGTCATTCCAGAGCAAAAAAAGACCTTGTAGCAATGTAAGTCCATTCACAGTTATTTTACCTATGACAGCGGTAACCCAATACCATATATAATGTCACATTTATAAAGATCATTATGAATTTGACCGACGTGTCAAAGGCAGCAACCCAATAGCAACCTTATTGCAACGGAAATAAAGATCACAACCAGTGATGCAAACTCAGAGGTAAAATACCTGTGAACGGACTGTACCACATACCTAGAGGCCGACGTCACACCGCACCCACACAAATGCATAGCTCAGCTTAGGCCTCGCGGACTGTACTGGAGTGTGCAGGCACATGAGACATTTCAGTTTTGTCTCTGAGAGACCGATACACCTGCACTTGCAAAGCCTTTGGTATTGGTGGTAGTGACCACTTACCATTACTTTGATTGCCACCCAATAACATAAAAATATAAACCAGTTCGCCTACTCGTAACCTGTATCTCATGATGAACATTAGCCTCTCCAATTACATACCATTGAGCTCGATTCTCGGCACTCTCATCGTCGCTCCACCTAGGCTGAAGTTTGGCGATTCGCGGTCTCCACTCAAAAACACGTCTACCCCAACGGTAATCGGTTCTATGGCTAATATGGCCGGCCAATTCCACTTCAGCTTGCTTATTCTGTAAGCTATCGACAACTTTGTTTCTCTTCCGGATCACCTTATTCAGAATTCTATCAGTCAGAGAGACTTCAAGCATAGCGCGTTCCATAGCTCGCTGAGCGACCTTGAATTTGTGTATTAATCAATGTAATAACATACCTATTATTCTCGCCTCTCCGTGCCGAATAAAGCATCCTTGAAATAATTAAGTAATTATACGAGGTGAGGTAGTTCTATTTCTATTTGAGCTCCGGGAGACTTATTAAAAGAAAAGCACACTGTATAAATAATGTTATTTATGTATGTTATATCTTGTATTTATGTTAGTATGTATGTCGAAATTAATTGGTTGCTGGAAGGTAACATTTCGGAATAATAATGTTATTGACTATTTCACACATGTACTTACTCACGATTTTAATTGAGTCAAAATATTATATTTTTATAAAGTAAAGAGTTTTTGTTGAAATACTCACATCAACACCATCTAGGGATATTTTGAATAAAGTACTTACACTCAAACAATACTGGCCGGTCTTAAAATCTTTTGAAGAAAGCTTATTTTGTAGCCCTTTTTGGATGATCCGAAATTAGTTTGAATATATAAAAGTAAACATAACATTAGCTTGAAGAGGTTTTTAAAAACCTGTCCGACATTCGGTGTCCCGAAACCGATACCCTTAAGGAGTAGTCATCGGATAAAAAAAGCTGACCAATCTGCGTTTCGCCGACGATATTGTTCTGTTTTCATCATCAGCAACTGAATTAGAAAAAAAAAAAGTGGGTAAGAGTTCAGACTCAATTGCCCTAATAAACTAGTGAACCATTGAACGAACAGTTCAATGGTTCATTAGTTGTTTAATGTTATTAATTTTATTTAATACTAACATTAAGCTAAGTTATACGAGTACTACTACTAACACTGTATGGATTTTTATCTGAATTAAAATATTTGAATTTGAATTTTAGGCGAAATGCTTAATGAATTAAACAAGGCAAGCCTTGAAATTGGTCTTCGAATGAACATGTCAAAGACCAAACTCATGACCAATAGCGTCAAACAAAAACAGTATGTGTATGGTGTGGAGATTGCATATGTCCCAGTTGTGCTATTCTGTAAGCATCTCACCGTGAACACGTAGGGTGAAGTGAGCGTGGAGTGAGCGGTCAGTGCCACTGATGCTAGCGGGATGACAGCTCACTCCACGCAAGTCTTCACGGTGAGATTTTTACAGAATCGACATGCAGAATATATCTATCTCGGCCAAATAGTTTCCTTCCAGGCGAGACATGAAAAAGAAGTTGCTCGCCGCACCGAAAACGCCTGGAAGAGCTTTTGGTCGACGAAAACCCTTATGAAAGGAGATCTTCGGATTTGCCACAAACGCAAACTAATGGACATGAGCATTCTCCCTAATATTACATACGGCGCTCAATCCTGGTCTTAGACAGTTCAGCAGAGAACCCGCCTGGTGGTTTGTCAGCGAGCGATAGAGCGCAGTTTCTTTAGATTTCGACTTACCGACCGGATAGGGCTCACGCTCTTAAACCCAAATCACAGACGTCATTCAAAAAGCAGCCAAGCTCAAATGGGACTGGGCCGGACACGTGTTGGATGGATTGTGGGCTAAGACCGCCACAGCATGGGTCCCCGAAAACGTCCAACGGCATCGCGGAAGACCCAGGCGTAGATTGCGGGATTGACTTGACGCTTATAGGATGGCTTCCAAACTAGCTAAGGGTCGACTTGAGTAGAAAAAGGAAAGGGAGGCCTTTGCCCTGCAGTGGGACAACACAGGCTGATTATTATTATTATTATACCTTTAACGAAGTTCGAGGTTTCAATTTCGCGTATTCCCCACTACTCAACTAGATTGCTCAACTACATAAAATTCAGCAGTGGGTATTACCCACTGCTTAGCTGGTAATTCTCAAACTGCTCAACTATGAATAGTTGAGGAGTGGGTAATTGCTCAACTAACACTGCACATGTTTATTTATAGACTAGGAATAAAAACTCCAAATCTCATAGTCTACTTCACCCACTACTAGGAAATCTTAAAATAAAATTAAAAAAACTATTTCTTCTATTTCCTATAAGATAAGTATTAACGAAACTATAAAAAAAACTTTAATTACACGTCACCCACTACTATGAAATTTTAAAAGTATTTTAGGAGTCGGTTAGTCAGAAATATGAAGCTAGGTGCCCATTCCATAGCGTAGTAGGTACCTATGGACAAGAACGGGCAAGAATCTCCATGGACACTCTTTTAAATAATATTGTTCTTACAAATATATTAGTTACATAATTAATGTTGACACTATAGGTGAGAACGATGTACAAAAACCATTTTGAAGGGAGCTAAATTATCCAACACACGCGCCACCACCAGCGAGACATTTGAGTGAGCATGACATACTATCAGCCGCCAGGGCACATTCAAGTCACTCTATGACATTACCCGGTAAATGGTAGCAGGTGTGAGTACTTTGTACTACAGTACTCACACCTGTGCAATACATCTATATAATAAAAAGGAGATTGAGTTTAAATAATGCAAATATATTCTTACAATCTTCAGCAGCTCCAACAGTATTTTAAATGTAAATTAATTAGTTGTGCTAGCAGCACTAACATAGTCTCTTATCTGCTTTACAAAAATCATCATTGTCATAGACATGATACTGACGATTTTTGTAAAGCGCAGCTTTTGTTCCTCTATGATCGATGATTTTCATCTCGTCATCCTCCCTTGGTGCTGAGCCGTAATAAATAAATTAGCAAGCAACTAAAGAACTATTAGTAGACATCATCAAAATTGAACATATCATCACAATCGATAATAATCATCTATTTATTTTTCATTTACACGAGGGTGTACAACTCGAATCTTCGCCATCCATTCGAATATAATTAATTAAATAGTTTGCGGATATTGAAAAAAATGCCTCAAGAACTGTTGACCTACTGGTCAACTAAGTTGAGAAAGTAATAGTTCAGCTGCTATACAGCATAAAATGTTCGGTAATACAAACTATGTCCCACTCCTCAACTGCTCAACTAGTTGAGCAATCCAGTTGAGCAGTGGGGAAGAAGGGTTCAATTTACCTACCACAGTTTTTGGTAATTTTTGGTGTAAAGTTAAAGTTTTAAAACAAGTTAGCAGTTTATTTCGCCATTTAACGAGGGAGGAAATGTTAAGGACAAGAGGTATGTTCCAAGCTGGGGCTACTCAACAGAGTATTGCTGAGAAGATTGGGACAAAACAAAACGTAATATCAAGGTTATGGTCACGTTATCGTGCTACTGGTGAAGTGGCTGAAAGACACCCAGGCGGGAAACGCATAACCAACCGCAACAAGACAACCAAATGTAACGGTCATGCAGTTGGTTCAAAGGCATCAGAGCACCAGTTGCTTCTGAGTGACCAAACTGTGAGAAGAAGACTGCATGAAGCTAACCTTCATGCTCGTAGACCGCTTCGTACTCCAGCACTACGGCGAGGAAATTGTGGACGAAGATTACAGTGGCTCCAGAAATATAACCAGTGCAGTGGTCTGTAATGCTGTTTACAGAAGAGTCCCAATTCGTTTTACATGCTGATTCGCGAAGAGTACGCGTATGGCAAATTCCTGGTCGTGAGAGACGTCTGCATCATCCTCAGGAAGTCCATCCATACTCATCGGAATAACTGTGGTTTGGACTGGAATTCGTATTGGTGGAATAACAGACCTCGTTTGGATTAGAAACACCATGACCGCTGAATAATACCGTAAACAGGTGCCAGTGCCAATAGTCTACTCCCATCGACTACAAATGGGCATAGAGTTCACGCTCATGCACAACAGCGTTGTCCGCACCCAGCGCGAGTGGTCTGCAGGAGCACGACCACGACACGGTCTTAGACTGGCCCGCGTGATACCGGGACATGCTCCAAAGAAGGGCTTTGAAGAACTCTCCTGCAAAAATTGCAACAGAAGAGTAACTTTTTTGGCATTAAGATGCGGTTTTGTTTCAGGTACTGAGACAATATCCCGCAGCAAGACTTTGATAACTTGATTCAAAGTATGAAAAACCGTTGCAAGACCGTTTTTAATGTCATGGGTCGTTTTACTGTCTACTGATTTTTCGCAAATCAAGGAATAATTTCTGTGTAATGTCTTCGTAGCAATTCTCGTAGGCCGTAAACGAACCCGGCATACTAAAGTCAAGTTCGCTACAAATAAACTACATATACTATCATACACACATACATACATATACTAAATCATAGGTGTTTCGGTCTGTAATCTTTCTATAACTATACATGTTATACAATAAAGTTGTACTTCGTGTCAGTCTGTGTGACCGCTTTGTTCTTTTAAACTACACAACGGATGATAATGCAGGTTTTACCATCATTTTGTTTGAGAATTGGTCCCGGTTTTTTTTTGTGTCCAATACATTAATAACATTAGCTTAGCTGAAGCACAGAAATCTCGATGGTTGGGCATGTTGTCACGTTAGTATAAATGGTGTAGTTAAAATAAAACAAGTAAATCATACAGCCTATAATAACTCCTTGCTTTGCCATAACGTGGCTGAGCACAGAGCCATTTTTTTACTCACTATTTTACATTTTACTTAGGCTAAGTTGTCCCGTAAAATAAACGTTACTTTAGAGTTAAATTCTCTTTACATTGTTTACGTAACATATACAATTTTGCCAAAGGAAATTGTCTGTGAAAACAAATTTTAAATTAAATATCGGTGGTCTTTTCGAACTATGAATTGAGTTTTAGAAATAAAAACTTGAAACAAGTCAAATTGTACCGCACTATGAACTCGGGGAAACTATTAAAAAGTTCCCGGAACAACCCTCGTGGTGCCTTGGTGGCGGGAGGCGTGCCCGTGCCCCACCTCTACAAAAGAAAAGCGACCATTCCTTCCACTTCAAACTACATTTCAGTCTTTCCAAAGAATTTCTACCCCCACTTCTTACTACCGCAGCAATGAACACGCAAGTCTAGCACACTAGAAAGTCTCAATTATGAATGCAGGGGCCAAGAAAAGTAATGCAAAAAAACCGAGTTCAATCACTTTGTATTCTTATGAAAAACATTAAACTTACAAAATTAGTACGAAGAAAATTGGATGTCGGTAGATTTAAGTATTTTTATTGAGATGGAACATTTAAGATTAAATCTTGCAAGAAATCTTGACATTTTCTAACGTTGTTAGCGTTTCTCTCCTTAGATATAGACTGATGTTGTTTATTTGTTTATCGCTGCTTGTTGATGCTTATCCTACAAACGGAAAACAAAAAAGATTCTTATCGCATATTATACAAAAAGAACAATCTGATTTGTATCTATTACATCATACATACATTATATTTATATATATTTCCATAACGTCAACCTATTTTTAATCATCTTATGCTATCATGATTAAAATAATGCTGAAGTTTCTGCCTTTCCAGTAATCTGCACCTTATTATAGCTTATTTCAACACCCACGACCTGCCATTGAGATAAATTAATTAAGCATTTATCTCACTAACAAGCAATAACAAAAATAACCAACCCACTTGAACAAAAAGATGTAGGTACCTACATACACACCTGTAGGTAATCCTTCGTCTCTGATGACGGCCATCCCTGACCTACAAAACTGACACCCGAAACAAAACGGATAGACAAGATTGTCCATCAAACATGGACAAAGGTGATTTTGGGACTCCATCAAAATGCAAAGGTCTATTAGAAAAGCCGTGAGCCTCCTTTGATCTCATCAAACGACCTTCCGGACTGGACGGCTTCTTTAATATTCGCCGGACGCCAAACAGATTATCCACTTTTCTTTGCCAGCTTTTAGCATTTATAATAAGACATTTTCAGTGAAATTTCCAATGTACAATTTAAGCTTGTGCTCTGAAGGTGTTAACGTTGAAATGGTAGATGTTCTTTAATTTCTTAACAAATACTTTGCTTATGTTATTACTTGAATAAAATAGAATGAAATAGACTGGTTATCCAAGGACTTAATTAAATGACTAACTAATTATCTAAAAAAAAAAATATGAAACAAAAGTAAGACTAAGGCGTCTAACTACTCATCCCCATCGCTGTCATCCGGAAACGTAACAACTATCTATAATAGTGGTCCGCCGGTATCGGGAGCAGATTTATTTGGCACTTTTGAACGTCAACATTTACAACAAAAACAAATAGAATTGATTCTAGTTGCCCGTTCCAAAAGGTAGTTTCGTATGGGAAGAATAGGCATGAAACTCCACCGTTACTCTTTTAAAATGTTTTACAGCATTTAGTACTCGTACATTAATTATTTAATTGTATGTGAAGACGATGCACCTAGAATACAATTACTATACCACAATTGGTAAAAAGTCGTAGAAGAAGAAAAAAAACATAGTGCTCACATATTTACAAATATTGTAAAACTTGATAATTTTCCTAATTTTTTTAACAAGTAGTAATTATGCGAGTGCGTTAAAGTAGTTACAGAATCAATGTCTTTAAAATTAAAAATTATATAATTCAACAACCACTTTGATTTTGTCTAGCCTCCATCATGTTTCCAAGCATTCTTAAATAGGATTAAATCCTCTAATATGTAATATACTTGTTTACAAAGTGTACTTTTAACATGAGTTTACTTGCGTTGTGATACCTTGCTTCTTGCCAAATTCCATGATTCTAGATCAACGGAAAATGCCCTATGGGTTTTGGTTTATTTGCGAGTATTAAAATATGTCGCATAAATCCGTATTTTTTTACTGAGTTGACTTATAGCTCCAAGGGACCGTAGATATACGTATTTGATATTGATACCTCCACGCGTTTTTGAGAAAAAGGGTCTTGATAGATTGACAGACAGACAGACGGACAACGAAGTGATCCTCAAAGGGTTCCGTTTTTCCTTTTGAGGTACGAATCCTAAAAAACTTATAAAATGTTCAGCTCTCTTGTATTCAAGTGGGCGACCGAAAATAGTACATTTATTGAAGCGGACTTAAGAACGCTCACTAAACATATATACAGGCAAAAAAATTATCAAAACTAGAACGAAACACGTATTTGTAACATACAATTATTAAGTAATCCTAGTGATTACCAGATATAGTAAATCAAGCATAACAATCTTATAAGCAATCCAAGATAATGCCAAGATGCAAACAATTACATAATGGACTGCAGCCGAATGAAGCCGGCTACAGCTATCCACTTAATGGTACAGGAGACATGCCACATATACGTAAAACACAAGCTGCAACAATCATCCGTATTCTGGATGAAACTAGAATTTAACAATGAATTTTGCAAGTTGACAAACCGTGAAATTGTATCTGGCTTGCAGGCGTCAAGCTGACGTAGTACTACTCTTGGACAGACGTCATAAGTTCGGAGTATTGTGCGGGATAAAGGTGAACGCACACGTATAAATACTGCACAGGATCAGTATCACCTCACCTCATCAACTCATCGTTAACCCTGAGTCAAACAAACGTAAGTCCGTAAACGAATTGGCTCAGCAGCTCCACGGAGATATTTATACTCCGAGGAGTCACCGCGGGCACGGCTTGCCTGCCTAGGCTGGGTTTAGGTGGCTGCGACCTTAAGGAAGCGAGACGATGCGACGGTTCGCCGTAAGCGGGACTTACGGCTCTGTGACTGCTGTTTACTTGATGTTATTGGGCCGAAGCGATGCCGATGGCAATGAAAAATGAAATATACAAAACTTTTTACAAAAAAAAAAACAGACTTCCAGAAAAAAACATTTCAAAGTGAAAAATTACTTTAACTTCGGAAGTCGGAGGTAAAAACGAAATTCCATAACAAAAGACACTGTCGAAGTCTGCTGTAATTTTTTGTAAATATATTGTAATTATCACATTACTGTTGTGGTACAGTCGAGTTCACTAATATATTGGCAGTGACAATGTTTCAAAATATTGTAAGCGTTAAAATGATCATGAAGTTGTAAACAAACTTAGACATCAATAAAATGTTTTCATTTAAACTGTTCATTGGTATTTTACGGTAGTGCTGGGCACGCCACAATAGCGGGGACAAGTCCCTTCTTAAAGGAGTGGTTGGAGAGAAGCCACGGCATCCTCACCTTCCGCAGGTCCTCATTGTCCTTGATACAGGTCTTCACCGGACATGGTTGTTTCGGGAGGTTTCTGTTCCATATAAGATGGAAGGAAACGCCCGGGAAACGGCGGAGCATACGGTGGAGGTCTGCCCAGCTTGGGCGGAGCACCGCAGTGTCCTCGCGGAGGCGATCGGGGTTGGCGATCTCTCGCGTCCGGCCCTGATCCAGACTATGGTTCGGAGCGATAGCGAATGTGAAGCCGTCACCTCCTTCTGCGAAGCAGTAATGCTTGCGAAGGATGAGGCGGAGCCTGTAAGGGAGAGGACCTTGCGCCCTCGCGCCCCTAGTTGCAACAGGATAGCCCTGGGAATCACCAGCAGATTCTCGGCCACCGTAGGCACGGGCATGCGGATGGCGAGCAATGGGTAGCTCGCCGTCCGGTAAGGACCAGGCCCGGGTCTACGGCGCGTCGTGTTCCACGAGCGCCTCAAAGAGATGTCAGCACTAAATGACGGGGTTCGATAGGGCTGATGCAACCACAACTGAGGGAACACGGGTGGGTTTTAGACAGTAAAAGTCTCACACGCCCTCCCGCTCAGAGCGTGAGAAGTTATTTAATTATTTCCCACTCAAAAAAAGGGTCCCCGAAGACTGTACCTACTTATTTGTATAAAACTTCGAGACATTTCAAATTGTCAAGATATTTTTTATAAAAAATTGCATACATATTTGTGAACCTAACTTTGTGCTCCATATTATGAACAAGGGATTCCGCACAATTGAGTGTTTGTCTGTACCAATACTATTGATACTCGTATGATGTAGTCCCATATTTGTGATGTCACGGATTTTTACAATTTATTGTAAGGCAAAGCTGTTTAGAGTTTATATTTTTGATTCATGAACATGCTCAGATATTATAGAACTCTACTGTACCTTCCCTACACAAATTCATATACCATTACTTGCTATGTAAAATTGTAAGTAACAGTGACCGGACACAATATACAATTATTGATGCTATCTGAAAACCCACCTACTATATGGGACCACCCCTGAAGCATACCCGACGGAACAAACATAAAAAAGACATACAGACGAATTGAGAACATCCTCCTTTTGGCAGTCAGTTAAAGAAAATGCTCAAAAATTGTGTCATACATAAATAAAATAGAGGCAGCTCGTTAGTTACTACTTGTTTCTACTTTTCCCTTAAAAGGTAGCATAAGAATGATGAGGATAATAATAAACAGGGGATTTAAAAAAAAAACCGGCCAATAGCGTGTCGGCCCACGCACAATAAAGGGTTCCGTATTTGGAATGTTTTATTTTATTTTAATAACTAAGATCAAGCTCAACATTGTAGTTATAAAAACTTGTACCTACTCCTATACATCTATACGTCACGGTCAATTCTCCAACTGCAAACGTGAGTTTGTAAACATCACAAGACTTTTTCCTCACTTGTGCTGTGACACCTTTCTACGTGCCAAATTTCAAGATTCTAGGTCAACGGGAAGCACCCTATAGTTTTGATTTATTTGCAAGTATCAAAATAAGTCACATTAATGGCCGTGCTTTTTATTGCGCCGACTTGCTTGATTTATTTAGAGCTCCAAGGACGTAGTTGATATTAATTTCAAATTAATATATGTACGTGTTCCTGAGAAGCAGAATCTTGACTGACAGACGGACGGACGGACGGACAACGAAGTGATCCTATAAGGGTTTGGTTTTTTCCTATTGATGTACGGAAACCTAAATATAAAATCAAACTTTGATTAAGCAGCTTTCAATTTGTTAGTGCACATGTAGCGGACTAATTTGACCTTAAGCTTTGTCTCCCAATGGGATGACGACAATCCGGTCTCTTTTAACGCCAGCAAAACACAGGCTTGTCTTTTCACCGCAAAAAGGAGTCGTTTCTTCGTAAATGATCGGTTCGAGCTCCTAGGCCCATGCCTGACTGACGTCCAGTCTCAACTTTGGCGCCAGCATTGAGCGCAAAGCCCAAACTGCGGCCAAAAAACTAGGCATCCTAAATAGAGTGAAACGATACTTTACGCCTGGACAGCTTTTAACTCTTTATAAAGCGCAAGTCCGATCCTGCTTGGAGTATTGCAAACACCTTTGGGATGGCTCAGCTAAATACCAACTTGCTGCGCTCGACTCAGTGCAACGTAGAGCTAAGAGGCTCATTGGCGACGTAAAACTGGTGGATGCCAAGCTCATAGCTTGGCTCATCGCCACAAGATTGCCTGCTTGTCGGTCTTCTATATATTGTACTTCGGTGAGTGTGTGCCAGACCTCCACGACTTCTTCCCACCTGCCCCCTTCTACCATCGGACATCCAGACGTACTACTTATTACCATCCATGCGTAGTTGCCATTCCACCAATTCACACTAAGCGCTTCCAAACATCCTTCATAATGCGCGCGGCAAAAGAGTGGAACTCACTACCAGCGTCTGTGCTCCCGAACGCGTTCAACCCGAATTTCATCAAAGTTAGAGTGAACAGGCTTCTTCTGGGTAAGCTCACTCCATCGTAGACTTTGTCTCTGTCACCTGTGACCTAGACTAAAGTCAAGAGTAAACTCATATTAAATTGAAAAGAAAAGTGTGTGGGTATACAGAATGTTTTAGCTTATCCTGATGAGGCGATGCTGATCCCGTGCACTGCTTATAGGTCCGTGTGCGTTGACCTTACATGTGAGGCATTCCGGTGCTTGTTACGAGTTGCCACCGGACGTGGCGACCTAATGACGTTAATACTTTGTGCCGCTTGCAATGCGCATGCATACAGCTCTAGGAAGTTCGTACGTGTCAGGACAGACTACACGAAAATAGATTATGCTGCAGTGAAAATATTGGCCAAGGTAGGTAGGCAGGTAAGGAAAGATGGGCTGACTGTGTGTGGGAAGTACTGACCTAACGTTGATCAGCTGTGCAGGCTCTTTCAATGCACCCAAAAATAAAATAATATTTCAGTGGCAATGAAAACTGTTAAGACAAATCCCAAATTCATCGGCCGACTAATTTTGATTCTGATGGCAATTTATCTGTTAAGGCTGCCTCAAACAGGAGCGACGCGACTCTAGTAGAACAATTTCTTTGAAAACTTTATGGAAATTCTTCTCTTCGTCGTGTTGCGCTGTCTACGGAATACGGAAACAACGATCCAATGCAAAAGAATAAAGTATACTAATAAACTTTTAAAAAACTCCTTTCTACGTAGAATTTTTAAAGACAAGTATGTATGTAGTATAATAAATAAATAAAATACGCTGATAACCGTAGGTAATTGAGAACCAATATAATTAAATAGACGTACTTATTATGAATAAATAAAATCCAGCAATAGTTCTAACAATAAAGTTCTCTGTATATAATTTCGCATCAAAACAGTTTTTTCTACCTTATAAACACGGATGAATGCTTCCTAAATGGAGCAATATCTAGTGTTTCGTTACCAGTATATATTATTCTAGAAATTTAATACTATTAACTCAAAATATTCCGAAAAATCTAGTACTCGTAACGATAAAAAACAGTTTCTTTTTTAAATAATTTCTAGATGTTCCTACGCTCGGCGTGATTTTGTTGCTTCTGTTATTTTCACATTACATCTTACTTGTATTCCCCGAAGAGTTTGACGTTGGTCTCGTTGGCCTCACTGGTCTAGCTTGTGGCCGCAAACGCTACTGATGAACATTTAGGGATATGAGGAACAGGGTGTAAAGTTCACTCATACTCTCAGAAAAGGGAGGATCCTCCGACCAGATGGATGTCGTATCTGGTGGGCAACTGCCCGATGATCGTGTCGGGAAGTTTGTATATATGCTAGCTGCGCGGTAAACTATGATTGCGCGATGCAGGATTAGTGTGATGCGTTGTTCGCATGTGGCGGTGTAGATGCCGCCACAAACATGAGGCCCTGGGTTCGATTCCCGGGTAGGGCAAAGTGTTATTGTATTTTTTCATAATTATGTAATTTCTCAGAATCAGCTCGGAGTCTGAATTTGTGCCCGGTTGACGGCAATAGGTTCGCCCCCTGTTACATGGGACTTAAACATAACTAACGAAATGTAGGTGTATCTACTATAGTACACCTCTGCCTTATCCTTTGGAGAAACAGGCGGGATGTTAACTTCATAGTGGTATTACAGAGATTCAAACATGATAGCGTTCAAACATAGAAACAAACATACGAACTCTTCAGCTTTATTATTAGTATAGAATAGATATATATATATGTCAGAGTATGTATTCCGAATGGAGTTGATTGTTCATTTCAAAACACAACATGTCAAATTAAATAAGTAAGCATTCGAGCACTTCAGTATTTTTTTATGCCTTAGTACTTTTGCTGAAGATACCGGTGTCTAGTTTACAAGGCTTTTGATAAGAGCGAGTAGACCGTGAATCTAAGGCTTTTAAGTTATTAAAATTAAATGTTAATAACCTAAAAGACGAGCTGGATGGCATGAAATATTTAATTACTTCGATTTAAACTCAACTTTTTTCATTTGTAAATTCGACGTCTGCCAGCATTATCGGCTATTTCAATGGCACCTCTGAATATTTTCTTAACTTTTTTACCTCGTTAGACAGCTGTTTAATGAAGATGTATTTTCTGTAATTTGTACGCTTAATGTCGTAGTAAAATTTAAAGATAACTGGTGTCAAAGTTCAGGGTTCCGTAGGTAGATGATTTTTGAAAATGGTTATTAAGCTTCTTCCTTTATCTTTCAATTGTTTAGAATTTTATAATATTTGCAAAACATCGGAAGTTTTGTTAAGATATTGGGTAATCAATAGAATAGCAATGGAGACTATTCAATTTGGGGGTCTAGATAAAAGTGATATTTAGTGACGAAAACTGGGATATTTTCAAAAGTTGGGTTTTCTCGAATCCCATGAATTTTCGCCTAGGCTTTATACTATCACGTCCTGGTAGGAATACGTCAAATTACAAGTCACTCTGTTTAAAAAGGTTTAGATTTTATTCTAACGTCGCACTCATTATACAATTAATATCGCTGTTCATACAAGAAAGGATTTCAAATCCTACTAAATATATCTAGTTGTCTGTACATTTGAGCGAAGCTGCAATTGATCGTAGTACCTCGGGCAGATGAGAGAAGGATTTATGACGTCTGTTTTCTGTCGGGAACTCGGGACCTTCAAGAAAACAGCAATTTCTAGGTTCGGTAATACCGAGAATGTAGCTTTTGATTTACAATGTAACGTTAGATTCACGACACTTTTACGGAATTCACTCTTTTACATAAGTCGACCCAGAATTCTTTGTCATTTTTTACTAATACAAACTCACGTATACAACTACACCTATTTTTCATAAAGTGTAGACACGGAAATATACCATTTAGTCCATGTATACGTCGGAAAATCGGCGCGTTTGCCTGTTGTAACAAAGATATTAGTCACATAGCCGTTTTAATGTCGGTTTTTAAACTTGCGTTATTTTTGTGCACCAATAGTTAAATAAGGGAAATTATAACGCACTTTTATTGATTATAGCAATCATCAACGTAAAATGCTAAGAATTGTTATCAAGGTTTTAATATTTAAAATTAAATAACTTAAGAATCTATGCAGTCCCTCGTAGAAGCGGATAAATATGGCAGTTGACTCATTTAGTTTACTAGAAAGACGATCTACGTTATTTTGAAAAAAAAAAGAGTAATTTATCGTTTGCATTTATTTTGTAATGCCCCATTAACTAAATGTTGTAAAACAGAAGAAGATAGCTTTGTTCTTCTATTAATTATCATAGTTTTGCGTTCAAAACGCTCTCCTGTACAATCATAATTTTGTAGATAGCCGTATATAATTTGCGGCCGTCTAAATTGTAGAAGGCAGACAAATATTATTATACCTTCCTTTGTATGTGTAAGCATATGCTTAAAAGTGACAGAAACACTTCACAACTCTTAGTATATACTTCGAGTTTTAGAAGTAGTACCTACATCATCAGTTATCATCACCACCAGCTTGCAGCAGTACACGGCTAAACAAACGCCTCTTCAATTGCAAGGGCTGCTTCTATCAACTCGATTTTAGGCAACGCTCATCCAGCTGTTGCCAGCCACCCAAGATCGGCGCTTCACCTAGCCTGAGCCCGTCTTGCCTTACATTTGCTGAGTCACGGTCTTCAACACCTCTACCCCAACGGTAATCGGTTCTACGGCGAAGTATGTCCGGCCCATTACTACTTCAGCTTGCTAACTCTCTGAGTTATGTCGACAACTGTGTTTCTCTGCCGGATCACCTGTCTCTTGGAATCCAGTCCAAGCATAGCACGTTCTATAGCTTGCATAGCTACCTTGAATTTAAAGACCAGTTCTACCGTGTGTGTTTACGTTTCCGTATGCAGGATGCACTGATTGAAGACCTTAGTCTTTAGGCTCTGTTTTAGGCTCTGGCTCCGACGAAGCTTCCCTGCTGAATTATTCTGTTAGCCTCCCTCTCAAAGTAGTCATACTTATTAATATTTTGAACAGTTCTTAAGCTCAGTGTGTCATATTAACCCCGGGTACTGTAAATAGAAATTGTAAAGTGGCCAAATTGACAATTTCAATATTCAAACCAAAGGAAATAATTTCTGAAAACTGTTCTAGTTCGTACTACTAGAAGCTATTGGATTACTAGAACTGCAATGCGATATTGGAAACAATTATTATGTGTCTTTCTTAGAACGACATTTACTATCGTTATGTGGAAAACGTTTGAAATATAAATGAGTACTGGCCACATAATCTTTGAAATCTTAATTCTGTGGGTCGTATGAACGAGCGGAGTAAACTTTACGTAAATTCGATCGATTTCTAAAATTGAAAAACATTCGTTTTGCAAATATACTACTCTGTCAAGAAAGTACCGGGAAAAGATCAATAATTAGTACACAAAATGTTAGTTATTCATCTAAATTTTTTTTATCGCCTTCAAAGTATGCTCCTTCAGAAACGATACACTTACGCCAACGAATAATTCCATCATCAAAACTTATTTTAGACGCTTTTTCCGGAATTGAGGTCAGTTCTCGCCGCGTATTCTCCTTTAAGTCTTCTACCGAATGAAAACGGGTGCCACGTGAGTGATAATTTGAGTTTAGGAAAAAGAAAGACGTCGGCTGGAGATATATCTGATAAATACGGTGCTTGCTCGATGGTATTTATTAGTCAAAAATTCGTTCACAATGGTGGCCTTGTGCAAACGCGCATTACCGTGATGGAAAATCCAAGAATTTTCTTTCCACAAATCTACCCTTTTCGTCGAATTTGCTTTCTTAAACGCCTCATAACGCTAAAAAAATATTCTTTATTTACCGTTTGGCAAGAATTCCGAGTGCACAACACCGCGATAGTCAAAGAAAACTGTCAACATGACCTTGACTTTTAATCGATTTTGGCGTGGTTTTTTCTGTTTCAGTTCAGTTGGAAGGCGCCACTCCGAAGCTTGTTGACTAGTTTGCATGTCAAACTCGTAAACCCACGTCTCGTCACCAGTAACAATACTTTTCCTGAATGTTGGGTAGGAATTGACTAGTTCTAGCATGTCCTCATGCGACTCTTATGCGATTGAGTTTTTTGAGAAAATTCTGGTCTTTTGGAACTAGCCGAGCGGCAACATGTTTCATACCCAATTGATTTCGCTTTGTGCTACTTATAAGTACGTGTTTTAGATAAAGTCGATTCACCGAAAGCCTGTTTAGGGACCTATCTAAGGACTAAACTCAAAAGCAGTGGAATGTAATTAAAATATAGATATAATCCAAATAAGGTACAATAATATCGACGTTGGTAGGCGAATGGAGTGCGCGCGCGTGCCGGAGTCCGAGATCGGTAGCGTAGTGGTCGATGGCCCGCGTTCCGCACGCCGCACTCTCGCCGGCTTCCGACTTCTCACGACAGCAGCCGAAGATTGCCGAGTGGTTGGAGGCGCCCGAAGAAGCCTTCTGTAACATTTTCAGTGACTCCGAACACAAAACTTCTTTGGCGATGCAAAATTTAAGACAAACTCTTTTTGAGGTTTTTGTTCATTATGAAATTCGCAATACACACTAGATTTAATCTATCTTTAGACAGCACTGTATTTAATCTAATAAACAGGTGGGCCAATCTAACAACAACAAAAAATACAAAATAATAATAATTTGGAACCATAAACAAATCATCCATTCCCGATACTATTTTGACAGAATGTTTATTTACTAAGTTTCAAAACTTGATTAATATCTATGGGTTTATGGCGTTTAAATAAAGAATAGTATTGTATTTTTATTTATTCGAAATACGTGCGAATTTATTAAATTTACGTCGCTCGTTCGTGGTTCTAACAAAAGCCTCCATTTAAGTAAAATATCATAACAGTCTAGCCGTCGAAAGAATGCGTTCCTGACCGCTGTCAGTGCGACAGTTCTAGTATTTATTCAAAATTAAATTCAAAAAACACGTATTTGTTTGTATGAAACTGACAGATACCAAGAACGCAGTCTCTCGACGACCGGACGGTAAATGTCTAAACTACTTGAAATCTCCAAATAAAACCTATATAGTGTAATTTTCCAATTAGGAGTGAGGACTGGCGGAGAGACTGAGTGATGCGACAGTCAACAGAATACGATCGAGTTTGGACAGTCTTGGCAAACGCTCAGTACCAACGCACGTGTCTGTTTCCGTTGCACGTGTTTATTTCGTTAGCCAGTGTATTAAAGTTATTTTTAATTCGAATTATCTTTTCGTTCGAGTACGCACTGCAGTGCCCGCACTAAAATATGTTGGATCGTGAAGAAGTCCCGATGTTTCGCATCTCGGCCACCCCTGATCCGACATATATTATTTTCCATCTGTTGATTGGAAAAAGAATTGGATTAAATAGAATTCATCCCTAATTTTAAAAACGCCAATAACATTTCATACGACCTGGGAATCCAAGCCAGGCCTCAAGCTAAGCAGTACGCTTCAGACCACCAGATAGACGAGGTGGTCTCAGTTTTCAGAATTGCCCTTTTTTAAAAAAACTAAAATTGTCTGAATATTCGCGGCATTTCCCCACAAAAGAATTCCGTACGACATCACACTATGAAAATAACTAAAGTATACTAAACGGGCTGTCTCTAAATCAGTTAAATTACGATTTTTTCTAACGACGACGTGTGCCTTAATTTCTGCCGTGTACTTGTCAGGAATTAAATTGTAGGTAAATATTTTTCCATAGGATCCTTGATGTTTAGAAATTGTTGTTTTTTTTTCTTTGCAATGCCAACTATCATAGACGCTGCTTGACTTTGAAATGCTGCAATAGAAATCTTAATTTCTGTTAGTGTTTTATTCTTACCTTCTAGTTCCAGGTTTAATGTTCTCAGTTTTCCAGTAAAATCTGCTAAAAATGCTCAATCATATTGCCAGTCTAAATCACGCAATTGCTGAAAATCACTACCCCTCTTTTCAAGAAATTTTACTATTTCGTCCAATAGATCTCGAAATCATTGCAAAAACTTGCGTCGACTCAACCACCTTACGTCAGTTTGCAATGCCAAATCTGGTTCCTTCTCATTTGTTTAAAGAGCCGCCTTTGGTGAGATTTTCCTTTTGTGGAATTTACAATCTTGAAAGAAACCTACTACTAGCCGTACCTTGTTGATGAATTATGCAGCCACGATGGACTGGACTAATAGTCGCGATCGACCGGTCGATCGAACACTAATTTCTACTTCTCTAACATCTGGTATCGTAAATTTAATGCATTTAGTTTTTTTCTCGTTAAGAAGCAGGTTATTAACATTAAACCTGTTAACTACTTTAGCGAGGGCGCTATTTACCTTGTCAGTAACCTAATCGACTGTCGTAACCTAAGATGTTAACCTAATCGTATCATTACCCTTTTTGCATGCCCGCCAGATCCTTCAATAAGATAAATCTTACTTTCAGAATTATATAACTTTTTTTTTGGATCTCCCATGGATTCAAAATATTAGTAAGCGCGGTCGCCGTCGGATCATAGCACCTTAAGTACTATCGTACTTCTCATATTCGTGGCGTAAACTGATATCTCGCAGATGGATTGTCGAATCCGCTGTTTTACAAAACAGCTCCGTTATGTAAAACAAATAAAACGACGTTTAGCGGTTTTACATGCTTACTGAACTGTAACACTTAATTTTGCTTAAACGTTTAGCGTTTATCAATGCAGCGGGTCAATGATTAGAGGTTTTGTAAAACAACGTGAAATGAAACGTCAGATTCTAGATTTTAGGGCTGAAGTATAGGTTAGGTAGTTATTGTTTTGGATATTTATCAAATCTGAGGCGTGTCCTTTTTTGTTTGATTTCATTCGAATATAGCGATAATAATTTACGGCAGCGAAATCATTACGAGGCTGTTAGTACTTAGGACAAAATGTAGATATGATAGATAAATGATAAGCACCAGAGCATTGTCCTCTAATAACATATTACAGGAAAGAAAAGCATGTTTATGTTGTTTTCAGCTCCAAACCTAGTCCGGCAAACAGTTTTGTGTTCTTAACAATTCGTGTCATCTAGTCACGATCCAGTACAAAAGTTTCGCCGCAGTTCTATCGTACGTAACGTTATTATTCTTTGAGTAAAATCCATAAATCCACCGGTATTCAAACAACACGTGTGGTGAAACTGTACTCAATATGCAACTGTCGGTAACTTGAAGCCATCTCCGTTGAATATTTTGACCTAGCTTTCTATTTCCTACCAAATAACTTGTACATTGGGGTTATAATTTAAAAAGGAGTTAGGATAGTTAATCCAGTTGGTTGATGTGACCAGTTTGGCATACCATGTTATCCGATAAGATCGAGTTCGAGTTGATCTCACGTGGAGTGAGTTCCGTACGAGGATGTTACCCATCAAAAGCATTGCATTTATAGAATGTTGGCAAGACTTACGTTGAACAGATGAGGAACAGGGTGTAAAGTTCACTCATACTCTTGGAAAAGGGAGGACCTCCGACCAGATGGATGTCGTATCTGGTGGGCAACTGCCCAACGTTTGATGTCGGGAAGTTGTATATTTGCTATCTGCGCGGTAAACTCTGCTTGCGCGATGTAGGATTTGTCTGACGTCAGTGTGATGCGTTTGTTCGCATGTGGCGGTGTAGATGCCGCCACAACTTAACGTTTTTATTGTAAAAAATGGATCTAATAAAGAAAGAAAGAAAAAAAAATAGTGAAGCACAAAGTACAAAAGATAAAAATAAAAAATAAATAACAACACAAAACTGTGTGCCTCACGGCTGCGCCAAAAAAGTTTATTTCAGCATTAATGTCCGACAGATGCTGTCTGACGCTGGTTTTCTAATGAATAGCCAAGCCCCTAATTCTACAAGGCTTAACTCTACAAACCTTATATCTTGGTCAAAATGGATGTTAGTTTCGTGGTAGTCGCACTGACACTCTTAAGGGCTTATGGTAAGAAATTAAGTCACTGGTCTTTATTTATGTGTCATGCAATAGTTAAATGGAACGGTCAAACCATAAATTTAGACCAGCATTTGCACAAACATTACGCCTCCTGACTCCATTACCAGACCCTCGACAATAAGTGCAAGTGGACTTATCAGAATAAATCAAATGACACCAAACTCGAGGGGTAAACTAGTAGCCACTGAATAGTTCCACTATTCACCTCCTGGCTCCATCATCAGATTAGTTCCTTAATGAGAATGCATAATTATAGTTTTGTTAGCCGAACTAGGAGCAGAGGTGGCCCAGGAGCAGTGGTGGCCCAGGAGCAGAGGTGGCCCAGGAGCAGTGGTGGCCCAGGAGCAGTGGTGGCCCAGGAGCAGTGGTGGCCCAGGAGCAGTGGTGGCCCAGGAGCAGTGGTGGCCCAGGAGCAGTGGTGGCCCAGTGGTAACGGCCGCGACTTACGATTTGTAGGTCGTAGGTTCGAACCCAGAGAGGCGCATTACTTTGTGTAAATCATTTCATCACCACTGCTCTCAAAACGGTGAAGGAAAACATCGTGAGGAAACCGGCATTTCTTAGAACCAAAAAATTCGAAGACATGTGACATCTACCAACCCGCACTGGGCCCTCGTGGTGGATTACGGCCCACTCCCTCTCACAGAGAGGAGGCCTGTGACCCAGCAGTGGGAACATAATAGGCTGATTATGCTTATGCTAGCCGAACTATATTTACTTTAAAAAAAAAACGATACGACGATTACAAGTAGGTTAGAATTGAGTTCTAAAAAAATATTGCTTTCTAAGTTCGCACGCACAATATTGAAAGGTTTATCGCGTCTTTTTAAGATCACAGACATGTATATAATTCCTCTAATCTGTAAGTAATAAACAAATTTCTGTACTTTTTTCAAAATTTTAGGCTTTATAGTTTCGGAGATAAGGAGCCGGTAAATTATCGTATAATTTATTAAATAACTTCAAAACTGTTATTTTTAAAATTATACAAAAATTTGTTTGAAACCCTCATAGCAAGCTTTATCAGTTGATATGTCACACGGTACAGTTTGCAAAAATGTTGTATTTAATTTTCTAGTTTCCCCCCAAAATGACCCCCATACTGTACCAAATTTTACCTTAACCAGTCTTGTAGATTCGGAGCAAATTGGCTGTGACAGACGGACAGACAGACAGACACACGGGTGATCCTATAAGGGTTCCGTTTTTCATTATTAACGCCCGGAACTGTAAAAAGACGTAAGTAGATTTGTTACCTACCCAACATTCGATTTTCAAAAACGGCACATTTTCTATTAAATGCCACGTGGAAGTTAGATGTCGTAATTACGAGTATCGGGAGCGAAAAGTCAAGACGATACCTAGCATTAGCATAAGCAGCCTATAATGTTTCCACTGCTGGGACATAGGCCGCCTCTCTGTCAGAGGGAGCGGGCCTTTTTCTTTGTCGAAGGAGCGGGCCCAGTGCGTGTTGACAGATGACAGATGTCTTCGAATTTTTCGTGTTAGGACATGCCGGTTTCCTTACGATGTTTTCCTTCACAATACGTAACCAGGCTAATTAGCCAAGTTACGTATTGTCTCATGCACATGTATAAGCTTATCTACCTCTTTTTACTTATAATATCATTGAGTTTTGTGGAAATTTTAACTTGAACTATTCAACAAACCCAAAAAACTTTTTTAGTTCTAAAATAATCACATTACTTAACATCATTAAAAATACAGGCCAAGTAAAAATGTTCCAACAGACTCGAACCATTTAAAATTTAAAAGCATCTTAGAACTGCAAAGCAGAGTGGAACTCCTTATCTAGCGAATAAAAATCGAGATTCCAAATAAAAGTTAAAGAACATAAGATACAAAGTGATTTTGTAAGTGGAAACGAAATCTTTCAGCGTTGTAATGTGAACATCGCGTGACTGCGCGTAGCGTGGTGGTTCGCGGTGTATGAAGGGGTAATGGTACTTACAGACAACGATACCTAGCCATTACTTCGTGTGTTGCGAAATTGCTCCGACGGTGATGACTTTTCTCCATGCTCATCTATTAGCTGTTTTGTCGTTCCGTTGAGCAATATTAGTGGGTTATAAATTGCTTATCAAATAATTAATGTTGCACCACATTTTCTACCAAACGAACAGAATTGAAACGTTGACTACTTGGTGATATATTTATGTTTTTACACTTTTACCATAGCATCACGACAGTTGTCCCTGAAGCGTTCTATCGTAGACCCATTATCGTTGGGCGTTGTCTGTTAGAGCGAACATGATAGCTCGCAGGTTTGGACGATGCTCGATGGAAGTAAAAGATACTCTTTTCAGAGCGTACGAGTATTGCACCTCTTTTTATTCGAGCGCCCTGTGGGCCTTACTAAACTCAAAAACAGTACAGCGCCCTACGAGTTCAATTCAACAGCCTACAGGGTGTTGTTGGGGCTGCCTCGGTACTGCAGTGTGTCGCCGATGTTCGCTGAGTCACGCGTTGACTGCTTCTATGCGACGACGATGCGGAGACGGTGCACATCCTTGGTGTGCAGGGTCCGCGCCAGCTCCAACAGCATCCTAAAGAAGATGGCTGAGAGGTTCAAATGTCACTACATTAACCATTGTTGCATTTTTAATGTAGTGACAATAACAATAATATTAATAATCATAACACATTATTGTTTCTATTTCACAATATCAAAATGTTGGTTAAATTATATTATTAAATAATTTTTAAATGAGTTATTATTCTTGACTATGGGAACATTTGTGATTATTTCTAACTTAAATTTGTTGACTTTGCCAATTTAATGGTAATAATGAAATTGTGTGTTGTGTTTTGTCTTATTTTTGTAATTATCTTTATATAATGTACATATTATAAATTCTCCAACTGATTGGAAAAAGGAATCGAATTAAATTGAATTCATCCCTAATTAAAAAACGCCAAAAACATTTCATCCGAGCTGGGAATCCAAGCCAGGCCTCAAGCTAAGCAGTACGCTTCGGACCACCAGATCGACGAGGTGGTCTCAGTCATAACACTTTATAAATCATAAAAGCGCGTGGATTGTTGACAAAATAAAATCTTTTTACTCCTAAAATAAAACATATGACAAAATTCACAGTAGGAAGTAAACCATACACATCTATGAAGGCCCTCCGGGCGGCTTCCCTCAAAATTGCTTTTAGGATGTCGCAAAAAAAAAAACAAACAATCTTATTAAATGAACAAACTCGTTGTTCATAATAAATTCTCAGGTGCGGTCAACACATACATGCGCTAAATCCAGTTGAAGAAAAAAGTTTTCCCTTAGAAACTAGAAACTGCACCGTCTGCGAGTTAGAACATAAACTAAGTCGCTACGTCAGGGACTTGTGTATAGTCACCTTAATTTGAATCATAAAGAAAAGCGACTGTTGTATCGTTATGAAGGAAGCGCCGTGTTGCCTACGATTTTGTTTACGTTTTTAGCAATTTCCAGGTAAGTGTTATGTTGTATAAAAATAAAAAAAATGATACCTTCTTATTCCATAATTCTATTGAATGTAAATTTCATAAAATATCTATCAATAGGATTAAATGAAATTAGAGGGTTGTATTGATGATTATAATTATGTTAATAAATACTGGTTGCGGGTCAAATCATATTTTGCGACACTAACTTGTAAAATGCAAAAAACGTAAGAAAATATCAATTTCGCGGACAACCTTCAGCTTCTCTCTTAGACGTAAAAAAAACATCCGTCTCTGTCTATTGCTGTCTCGACATATTTGATTTTAAGCAAGTCATTGCATATACTCGTTCCTTCATAGAAATTATTAAGCTTATCTACATTTTGCTGCTAATGCACAATCAGCCTGTTATGTTCCCACTGCTGGGACACAGGCCTCCTCTCTGTGGGAGGGAGTGGGCCGTAGTCCACTACGCGGGCCCAGTGCGGGTTGGTGGATGTCTCATGTCTTCGAATTTTTGATTCTAGGACATGCCGGTTTCCTCACGATGTTTTCTTTCACCATTTTAAGAGCCGTGGTGATGAAATAAGTGATACAAAATATAGCGCCTGTCTGGGTTCGAACTTACGACTTACAACTCGTAAGTCATGGCCGTTACCACCGCTCTCTGCTCACCAATGACGTTACTTCAGGAAAATTATTCTTAAATAAAAACGACGTACCTATCGATACCATAGCTCAAGGTCAAGGAAGAGAATCTATCAAGTCCAAGCCACATGCGAACTACGCATCACACTGACGACACGCAAAATCCTGTGTCGTGAAAGCAGAGCAACATACAAAGAGCATATATACAACGTCCCGACATCAATCGTCGGGCAGTTGCCCACCATACACGACACCCGTCTGGTCGGATGATCCTCCCTTTTCTATAGAGTATGAGTGAAATTTATATACGGTTCCTCAAAACCTCTATATCCTCCTCACACTGTTTTCAATCACATTTTTTTAAAGATATTTCATAAAATATTACACATATTAACACATTATAGAGTATTCTATCTATCTATGTATACAGGGTGGAAGGGACATCGACGCACGACAGGTTACCCGGTTGTACGTCGACGTCCCTTCCACCCTGTATACAATTTTGGACACTCCGTCAAAACACCATTTGTTTTGACTTTGTAGCACTCCGTAGAAATTGATGGATGCTGCCTGTAAACTACCATAATCAAAATGTAGAAACTATAGTAGTAGGCACCAATATGTGTGTTTACTTTTAATAACAAGCTTTTGGACGCGATTTTTCCGCGTGGAAGTCAGAACTATAAAGCTCCCAGAATGCATGTTTTTTTTCCAACATTCATTGTCATATTTCAGCCAATTTACACAAAACCTTCCTAATTAGTCACTCCGTTCATTGGTGAAAACCTATGGAAAATCCGTTGGCAGTTTTAGAGTTTATTTTGTGTAGACAAACTAATGCGGCTCTGTTTAATAATTCATAGTGAAGTCCATTCTCTGCGGTTTGGAACAGGGTATTCGAAACTACGTAATTCCAATTTAATAACTGCCGACTAAAGTGGTTACTTTAACAAGTAATTTCAAGACTTTTACGCCTCTTGAAGTTATATTAGATTTATAATGACATCTGATAGTACTTTAATATTGTAGCTGCACAAACGAGGCGCGTGTACACCCCCCATTTATTGTTTTTGTTTTAATGGCGTCTCGCATGTCAACCAAGGAGGTTTTCGGCTGCTTAGGCCTCCAGCCAGGGTACACAACTTATAAACTCCCCTCCCTAGGGCACACCCTGTGTGGAACGGACGTTAAAATAGATTTAAAGAAAACAGCTGTATGAACGGTCGTAGAGCTTTGGTGCCACAGTAAAACTGCTTGGATGGACTTCCCCGACTTACGTGACAACATGTCTTTCGTTTGCCGGGCGTTTTGGATTTTGGGGCCAATATTGCTGATCTCCTTTAGATGCTTGATACTCAATCGTGCATTTAAACGGTAGATTTGTATACAATTTGGCAGTCTGGCTGTTTTTGCAATGATATGAAGAAGAAGGGAGTGAATGATAGCGTGACGATTGACAGGGAAGAATCGAAGAAGAAAAACTATTGCATCGACCCTAAATATCGTGGTACAAGGCCAGGAAGATGATGATGGATACAATTTGGCGTGAAGATAGTCCTGCAGCAGCATTGCGTAACACATTTTCGTAAACGATTACGACAAATCTGTTGAATTTTGACAGTTCATTGCGACAAAATTGTTACAAGGGCGCACAAACTAATTAATTAGCATTCGAAAATATTGTTGGAGCTGCTGAAGATTGTAAAAACTATCTTTGCACTGTATAAATTCAATCTTTTAGTACTGTTTAGTTGCAAAGCACATGTGTGAGCACTATGTACCTACTATAAAGCTACCATTTACTGGGTACGTCTTTCTTTGACTTGAATGTGCCCTGGCGGCTGAGAGTATGTCACGCTCACTCAAAAGTCTCTCTGGTGTGTGTGTTGGATCATTATGTTCCCTTCAAAATGGTTGAGCTGAATGGTGCTGATCCTTAAGTCATGTTCGTGAACGGTAGCCGTCAGTGGGGACTGGTCATCTCTTGACTGCCACGGCAAATTTTTATATCTGAATGTGTTTTTTTTTTGTTTTGGGTCGCCAAGACTTACATAACGTTCTAACTGTTAAAAAGTTATAAGATGTGGAAAATCCTTACCGGGGATCATGGGAAATTGTGCGCCTTCCACGATCCCCAGCTAGTGCCGGCTCGCATCTGCTGGCCTCCTTCATGTCTGATCTCTTCATGAGTGAAGTGTCAAACTCCCCGCGCGACGTCCAACAGGGGCGCGCGTGAAACACTACGCGCTGCCGCCTCGGGTCCAGTTATATGGGGTGCCGGCGGACGTCCTCAGGTCTGCCGTCCCTCTGAATCTGTCTATGGGGGCTGGACGAGGGCGTTGCCCGCCCTCCGCGGACGCTCGGCACTTCTGCTGCTGATCCTGAGAAAGTGGTTTCAACCTCTCTCAACCTTTCCGCAGCCTCATTCTGTGAAATAATGATTTTTCAGAAAGGCACCTACACATCACCGCATCCAGCGACTTGGCGCTCCCGACCATCAAACGAGCGACTGCCGTCAGTGACAAGTCGGCTCCGATTTCTGATTCCAGGGCACGGCTCTGCTCCTCCCATGCGAAACACTCTGCCAGCGTATGCCACGCCGTATCCTCCAGACAGCACTGGTCGGATCGCCCCGAGGGTAGCTAGGCCGCCGGAAGGGCGCAGAAGCCTATCCCGTCACTCCGCCACCAGGACCTCGCGCAGCTGTGATCTCTCGCTGTTTCGGTCCAACGTCCCGCTCCCGCACCTCCTCGCACCACCGGTGCAGTGACGCGAGAGCTCTCGCCTCTAGGTCCCATGCCAGAGTTCCGGCCAGTGCACAAGCCGCCTCGTAGGAGATTGTGCTATACCCACTGATAGCCCTGACGGTCATCGCCCTCTGCGGTTTCCGCAGCATCGCGATGCTGCCGACCATTAGGTCAGATTTCCACACCGGGGCCCCATACAGGGCCAAGGATAGCACGACCCCCAGATGCAACCTCCTACAGGCGGTGCTCGGGCCCTCCACATTGGGAAGTAGCGTTACGAGCGCGCCCGCCGCGCCCATCAAATTGGGCGCCAGCCGCCGAACGTGAGTGCCGAAGTCCCACCAGCTATCGAGCACCAACCCAGGTACACAGCCATGCCCCTAACTCTACAAGGCCTTACTCTACTAACCTTACCTCTTGGTCAAAATGTATGGCTTGGCCGTTCTATTTAACTATTGCATGAGATTTAAAGACCAGTGACTTAATTTCTTACGGTTTGGCCGCGTTACGGCCTAGCCGTACGGAACCACACGCGAGTTCAACTCACACTTGTCCGGTTTTTTATTTTATTAGACTTATCCATAAAAAAGTGAGTAAAAGTAAGGTTCTAGGTAGGGAGGTCTCAAAACATATTGACAGATTGATTTTCGTTTCTTCACAAGAAGACCGGGAATATGATTTGGGTAAGGACATAAGCTACTGTTTATCCTGGAGACGAAGCAACAGCAAGTATAAAATAAAACCCAATGAACCATACATTTCTTTTATTACCTGCATATTTCGGTTCATATTTCATTTTCATACAGCTGAAATTATTAAAAACAAGTCCTACGCCAATTTGGCTGATTTCAATTAAAACATTGTGGCTTCGTACTTTTAAAATAAAATTTCATTTCGTTCTGTTACAATTAACAAATAAATATAAGTAGGTACGTTATTAAAAAATGTAATAATCAAGTTTTTATAAGTACAGGGTCCCGAATGAGTTTTTCCATGAATACCTACTCCAGGCTTTGGTATATTCAAAGAATTGTTTGTTTTTTTATTTTATTGAATCAATATTCGAAACTCTGACAACCAGTCTTTACCAAGGGGTAGCGTTTAACCCAGGAACTGGGTTGTGGAGGTCAGAGGCAGTCGTTCCGTGTAAAATACTGGCATTCAGCTTCAGCTGCATCCGATAAGACTGAAGCTAACCCCAACATACTCGTAGTTGGGATAAGGCTTGGCAGATGATGACAAGAATCAATATCATCAGATAAACAACATTCAATCATTTCTTGTCACGGAATTTTTTGATCGGAGAACTTCTTTTACAACTAACCAGCTTTTCACATTTTTTATAAAGAAAGAAAAGCAAGAAAAGAAAGTAAAGAAAGAAAGGTAAGAAAGTATTTTTTTTTACTCTGCACAATCAAAACGCATATTACAAAAGATAAAGATTGTCATCAGATTTCCTTCCTATTGAAAACGATAAAAATGATTTATTCATGGAAACCAATAATTAAGTAGATACTTATGTGTTGTCAAGAGTCTATTACGGTGTTTTTCTCCATTCTGAGCTTTCGAACTTTATTTATTATCGTTCATTTGTTTTCCTTCTTTTGTTTTTACATTGAAACATGTGACCATTACTTAATATGTTGGGTGACTATAATGCGCATACCAATGAACAATTTCATTACGAATTGTTATAGTTTTGTGAGGAACAGTGTTGGACTTGCGCGGATAGTGAGCTACTACCTCGCGACTCGTATACATATGTGAGTGATGCACACAGGTGCAAGCGTTGGCTTGACCATTGCGTCGTTACTGAGGCCGCGCGTCAAACTATTTCTAGTGTAGAAGTATTGTACGGCACATATTGGTCCGATTACTTTCATATCCAGTTAGAATGTAACTTATGTATAGCGGAGTCTATTATTCCACTACGTAAAGTATTAAGTAGTAAAGTTGTATGGGGCGAGCGAGACTTCGAACAGATAAAGACGTATGAAAAATTGTGTAATTCAGGTTTTTGTGAAATGGATTTCCCCTCAGAGTGTATTAATTGTGCGGATAAATTATGTGACGATGTAACTCACAGAGTGGTTTTAGACAATATTTACAAAAAAAAGTCATTGATATACTTTCAACATCTGCTGAGCGGACCGCTACAGCTATTAGACAAACATGTTGTAAACCTTAAACGGGTTGGAATAGGTATTTTAGAAGTGTTCACTCTCAGGCTCAGCTTGCTTTTCAGATGTGGCATTTATTTGGAAATCCAACTTCAGGATCTATTGATGAGAATATGCGAAATACACGCAACATTTTTAAAGCTAAATTAAAGTGGTGTCGCACAAATCAAGCACAAATAAAACTAGACATAATGGCTGAGCAGTGCAAATCTAAAGATTTCGGTAAATTTTGGAAGAGTACTTCGAAATTGAACCCCGAGCCGAGTCCGCCTGTGAGCGTAGCAGGAATGTGTGACCCTCAAGCCATTTCAAATTTGTTTGTGAATCAGTTCGAAGTTGATCCCTTATCGGGACCTGCTACGCCCGTGTCGTCGTCGGTGATTGGCGCTGAGGTAATTTCTCCGTGTTTAAGGTTTTTGGCCAAAGAAATAGCTGATGTCATTAGAAGGATGGTCGGAGGCAAGTCTCCTGGACCTCAGCGTCGAGCACTTGCGATACGCGGGAGTTCATTTACCGAGGGTGTTGGCAACATTTTTTTTATTATGTATAAGTCACTCGTACTTGCCAGATAAGCCTATGAAGACCAGTCGTGCCAATAGTTAAGAACAGAACGGGCAATGTTGCAGACCCCGAAAATTATAGGCCTACTTCCTTGGCGACTGTGACAGCTAAGGGACTGGACTGTTTGCTTGAAACACATATGGCCAGTCGTATAAATCTTCACGATGCCCAATTCGGTTTCAGACCCGGACAATCGACGGAGACTGTCATCATGTGTCTTAAGCAGACTGTTCAGTATTATGCTGATAGGAAAACACCGGTCAATGCATGTTTTCTAGACTTATCGAGGGCATTTGACCTGGTGTCATACGATATCCTGTGGGAAAAGTTGCGAAAGGAAAGCAGCGTTGACTGTGCTGTTATTTCTTTATTTAAGTTTTGGTATGAAAATCAGACGAACTATGTCCGGTGGGGTGGAACTCTGTCTGTGTGTATGGTTCGAAGTGCGGGGTGAGACAGGGGGGTATTACCTCACCTCGTCTCTTTGACCTTTACATTAATCAGCTGTTGTTGAACTCAGCAGAACCCGTATAGGCTGTCACATTGATGGAGTTTGCGTTAACAATATAAGTTACGCTGACGACATGGTGCTGCTGAGTCCATCAATAAGTGCTCTTAGGCGTCTTGTTAAGATGTGTGAAGACTAGCGGTTACTCAAGGACTCAAGTACAATGCAAAAAAATGTAAATTATTGGTATTCAAGGCGGGCACCAAATGTTACACTAACGTGCCAAATGTGACCATAAATAATACTTTGAGAGTAATGAAATTTAAGTACCTGGGTCACTGGGTTACTCATGACCTGAATGATGGCCTGGACATAGAAAGGGAACGCAGGGCGATGGCTGCCCGGGGTAATATGCTGATCCGCAGATTTGCACGTTGTACGACGCAAGTCAAAATTACCCTTTTCAGAGCATACTGCCAGTCTTTTTACACGTGCAGTCTGTGGATCGGGTATACACTGAGGGCATACAACGCCCTGCGTGTCCAATATAACAATGTATTCAGGATGCTGTTGGGTCTACCACGCTTTTGTAGCGCTTCCGGGATGTTCGCCGAGGCCAGGGTTGATGGTTTTCATGCCATTATTAGGAAACGGTGTGCTTCTATTTTCGGTAGAATACGTGAAAGCTCCCACGGCATCCTGAGTGTACTGTGTGATAGGTGGGACAGCCTCATGCTGGCTCACTGGATACGGCTGCACACGTAGATGTCAGTCGTGTCAGTCGTTTTAGATTTGTATATTGTTTGGTTTTAACTAACATTAGGTTAAGACCTTTACTAACAACTTATGGATCTTGTAATTTGATCTGAAATAAATAAATAAATAAATAGTGTTAATGTGGACGTTTGTATGTTTTATGTTTGTTACACAACCACGTAAAAACGGCTCAACGGACTTGTATGATATGTATTTGGCACACAGATAGTTTATAACCTGAATTATGACAGAATACTTTTTATCTCGGTAATACGGTCCCGTGGGACATGTTCCAACATCCACGTGTTTTTGTTTTTGGAAGTCGATTGTTTTTATTTTTCACTTTCTTGTTGTGGTACCCCACACAAATTCGAATACCACTCACTACCTGCAATGTAAATTAAAGTGACAGGAACTTATAAGGACATCATCCACATATACTATGTGGGAAAAAATACGCATCAATGTAAAAAGTCACTAACTAAAAAACTAACCAAGATAAAAAAATTGGAGATGGGACCACCTCGAGAGCATATCCTTTCCGAAAAAAAAACGGTCTACACTTGCCGTAGAAATCGGTAAGCATAAAAAACATACATATTGCCGAACATATAAACTCCTCCTTTTTGAAAGTCGTTTAAATACATTAGAGCTCAGTTGCTACAAGCATTAAAGTACAGGCATGGGGTCTCAATTAGAACAAATTATAATAAGTCTTCAAAAAAATCGTAGATGGCAGCATAGGTAACCATTATGAAATTATTAATCATTAGAAAGCGATAAACGGCAGAATTTTGGCTAGAGTAAGATTAGTAAAAATCAAGACTTCCTTGTTAAATGCTGATTTATCTATTCACACTCGTTTTTCAACAAAAAAACAAAAATGAAGCGTTTAACTTCAATTCGAACCCATATAATGATAAAAGTAGGTATCCGTTAATCATTTTGTTTAGAGATCTTTGCAATAGATGGCGTTTTACTCAATTTGTCCTGTCTTCAAAATAACCTAATAGTCAAAAGAAATAGATTTAAGAATCTATTTCTTTACATAGAAATATAAAATAAATCTATTAACATGTTTTTCTGAAACCGGAAGTATAAAACTTTATTTAAAAAGGATGGCAAGAAACGTTTTAAAAGTAGGTCGACTCCTAGATGGCGTTGTAAAACTAACGTCTCTGGCAATTGGTGAATCGCTGATGCTGCCATCTGTTAAACATTTTGATGACGAAAAATTGCCAGCTCAATTGCCAGACTAAGGGAGGTGTCATTTCTTTGTATGGAATTGGGTATCTGTACGTAGTAATATAATATCTGTGGTACAGGTGACAAATCTACCCTTATTAATACGTTGTACTTCGTAAATAATATGATTTTAAATTGAAGCTCTGAAAGCATTAATCAATTCAATTTTCAACGAAAACTTGCAGGAGTTCAATTGCAATTTTTCGTTAATAGCTCCTAGCAAAAAAATCTGTGAAATCTAAAAGATTTACAAATTTCAACTTTTACTTGATTTCTTTTTAGTTTGGGTGGACTTTCCAACTCCTCTGCTGCCCAAATCGAAAAATCCAAACAATTCACAAACTGTTCATGCAATTTTTTTAAAGGAGTGTTTTTGTACGAGCAATGTTAATTTTAACATTCCAATACGAGAAACCCATTCAAAACGCATTCATAGTTCAAGCTTTCTTTTCAAAATAGACTTTTCAATTTTCTATCTCGATACTGGGCAAAGCGAAGCCACAAAGTATTTACTTACAATTAATCTCCAGTTAAAGTCTTAAATCCAAATTTTTAAACTGTATAAACGTTAAATAAATCACATTGGGATCGGTTAGGACACTAATTAACTAGAGCGTCCCACGGAGCCGCAGTTACAGATGGACAGACAAACCTATTAGACCGTGTAATTAGTCCGTCCAGCCCATATGGTGCCATCGTTATCACTGAATTTAAGAAAATAAGGACTTGACATTGTGTATGCAGAAATCTGACAGTACCTAATCTTGAAAAGTGAAATTATGTAAACCAAAGCTGCATTTGGTTTTTGCAAACATTGTTGCAAAAACTTTTGCGTTGCGAGAAACCTGTTCCTGGCAACATTGCATAATATATAGGTACAGTCAGGGAAATTAATTGTTTGACACTACTTCAAATTACCACGCTATAGCCATTTCAAACAATTGTCAAAAAATAACTGTTGTGATTTGAATAATATACAATTTAAGTGATAATTGCCAAACGCTAAGATATTTATCTGACGTAAATAAATTGTTTTTTATTTATAGTATTTACATTTTGTTGCCAGCAAAACTAAATCATGTTGTCTAAACAATTTTACACAACTTTTGTTAACCATGAATACGGGTCTTAAAATACATATTCAAAAATATTTTACTTACATATCCACTGAATCACCCAACAATTGAATGTTTTACAACAACACTATTACCTTGTTATGTATTCCAGAAGAAGCCCTTTGAGGGTGAAATGGGAATGCCATCTCAAGATCTTGTTAAAGAGAAGCCACTTGACGTCGACTGGGTTTTAACTGAAACTTTAAGCTGGACGATTATACGATAAACTTGTATTAGCTTCAAAATAAACCAGCCGTTTATTTTGAAGCTAATACAAGTTTTCTGCTCTACAGTCTTACAAGTAAGCACTTGTAAGACTGTAGAGCAGAAAACTTGTTCTTTTCGATATTTACTATTCAAACTTCATACAGTTATATGATTAAACATGCTGATAGATGATGGATTCGACCCGACTGACAGTACCGCATCAACTCATCAATATTTAAATACATTTTAGAGGGATTATTCTCACAAAGTAAACATGAAGTATCAGACGAACGGAAGCAGTCGATCTCGTCACATTTCTATGAAAAATAACGCATAATATTATTAATTTTATTTATTTGATAATATTTAGTCATTTTGTATGGTTAAATAAGGCAGACAGACAGACCGTCGCGTCGCGAAGCGCACGCGACACTAAACGAGTTGTGCCTTTATGTAGCGCGATTCGCGTCGCGTGCCGCGCCTATTTGTAGAAGCCCGTATTTCAATTTGTTAATAGCTTTTTTTTATGTATTTTGTTTTCTCTTCTATTCTTAAGCATGATGTCCACATCTCTTTTTATCTACTTTCCTATAGCAGGTATGCTGGAAAACATTAGAAATCCGTGCCTATCTTCTTGTCTAGAAGATAGGATTTTTATATGAGTTTTTTATTTTTTTATTTGTTATTTATAGTTGTTGTTGTTGTTGTATCCAATAAAAAAAGAATAAGAAGAAAAAATGCAAATGTAGGTAAGTCCTACGACGTGCTTTCGAGTATGCGTCTAAGTTTGTTACCCTAATCAGAAAAGTGTCAAAATTTTTATTTTCTCATGTAACAAACCTCACCCCGGTGATGATAAACTTGAAACATGGAACAGTATCACCACCAAACTAATATTCACCAAACCCTCCGAGTATTACAACCGTGACGTGTGCATTTGCATCGTGTCTGCTCCCGTGATTTAGTTGTTGATTTGATTGCTTCAGTCATTCATTCGCCTGACAATCGTTCTATCGTTCACCTAATAGCATGCAGCACGCACGCAGTCGAGTTAGATGTTCCGATGATGAAGGGTGCACGCCTACGTCACGAGCTTGTGATTTAAAAGATAACACGACCTATAGTTGTAAGTTTTATGTTTATGTCTATACATACATGATTCGAATAGCACGCCGACCTTAATTGCGTAACACACTTTCAATCATAATCTGAATGCTTATACATTGCTTCATATGTTCGAAAAAATTGTCTACTCAACAACGTAAATTGTACTGTCAAAATGAATGCCATTGCTACTGTTAGTGTGTTACTTATTACCGTTAAAACATTTATAGGCACTTTTGAACTCTGAAGGAGTCAGTCAGTTAGTCATAAAGTTGAAGCTAGTTGTCTGTTTCAAAACGTAGATGTCTATGGCGAAGAACGGGCAAGAAACAAGGACACTTTTTAATTTAAGATGTTTGCAAATTCTGGGTACATTATTCTGGTTTTTTCCAAATGTGAGAACATAAACATATTATAAATCTGTAGGGCGTTTCTGTCAGTATTCTCAGTAAATGGGTAGCTCTTCAAACCGACAATTGTACGTAGGAGGTCTTTCGAGGGGCAAGCAGATGTTAAAGGTTCTAAAATCGTTTACAGATAAACATTTTATTAATAACAAATACTTTGAGAAAGGTATTATTTATCTATTTATTTGGGATTTCCAACAAAGGAAACATACAAATCACAATAATAATTGTATTTCAAAAGTAAGTTTTTTGCCTATTTTTGATAACCTTTTTTCAACTGCGGTTAGGACCGTGATCGCGTGATCTTTCTTTACCATGATAACGCTTCAGCACACTCCGCAAGTTTTTTTTTTTTTTTAAATATGACTAATGCAGCCTGGCACCTTGACTCATCCGCTCCGACAATAGTGTCGCTTTCGACAGTCCCGATAAGGCTGAATGTCTTGCTGACAGCCAAGAGTCCCAATGTTCTCCCAGCTCTCAACCAGTGGACCAAGCTCACCTGAACAAGGTCGACGCTGAAGTCGAACGGAGAGCCTCCCTCCCTCCCGTCGAAGACCCTGATGATCATCTGCCTCCCGTCACTCCACACGAAGTGCACGACATCATTAAAGGGCTCTACGCTCGTAAGGCCCCCGGTTCGGATGGTATTACCAATAAGGTATACAAACTCCTTCCTGCCCCGCTAATAATGCTTATGACCGCCATCTTCAATGGCGCCTTGAGCAACAACATCTTCCCACAAGCATGGAAAGAAGCCACGGTCATCGGTATCCCAAAGCCAGGCAAATCAAAGTCTAAACCCCTCAGCTACCGCCCTATTAGCTTACTCAATGTTCTCGGCAAAATCTACGAGAGGCTTCTTTATAAGCGTCTCAAAGACTATGCCGAAGCAAAGAGACTCATACCCAACGAGCAGTTTGGTTTCCGACCCCAACACTCTGGTATCCACCAGGTCCACCGTATCGTAGAGCACTTGTGCGCTGGTCTGCAGCGTAACGCGACGACGGGTGTGCTATTCTTCGACATAGCGAAAGCCTTCGACAAAGTCTGGCACAACGGCTTGTTATACAAGCTTTACCAACTAGGAGTGCCAGATCGTCTCGTGCTCATCTTACGAGACTTTTTGTCGAACCGCACCTTCCGCTATCGCATCGAGGGTGCACTCTCGTCCCCTCACCCTATTCGTGCCGGGGTCCCTCAGGGTTCCGTTATATCTCCTCTAGTATTCACGCTGTTCACCAGTGATATCCCACAGAGTAAAAAGGCTCAGTTGGCTCCCTTCGCCGATGACACTGCCGTTTACTATACCGGTCATTGTCCCAATGCTATAGCTCCTACTCTCCAAACCTCCGCAAACGTCTTAGGCGCTTGGTTCCGGAAATGGAGAATCGAGGTCAAACCCGATAAGAGTCAGGCGGTTCTCTTCTCGCGACGTCTTCGAGTCCCACCCCCCCTTCCCAGACCGATCACTATGTACGGCAAGCTAATCCCTTGGGAGAAGCAAGCCAAATACCTAGGCGTGATCCTCGCTCAAAACATTACCTTTAAGGCTCATATTAAGGCGGTTCGCGCGCGCGCCTCCTTCGCTCTTAGCAGGCTCCACTTTGTACTGACAGCCCGTAGTAAACTGTCACTTAAATGCAAGCTGCGCATCTATACCGCAGTCATCCGTCCCATCATGACCTATGCCTGCATTGTATTTGCGCACGCTCACCCACGTCATCTCCATAAGGTGCAGACCCTCCAGAACCGTTTCCTCAGAAAGGTCACGGGTGCCCCCTTCTATGTCCGTAATATAAATCTCCACGTCGACCTTAAAATGCCTACCATAAACCAGTTCATGAAACGCTTATCGAAGCGTTTCTTTGACTGTGGCATCAAACACTCCAACCCTTTGATCTCAGCGGCCGCCCGCTACACTCCCTCCCGCATTAGCAGTATTCGCCGACCAAGGCATACTTTAATCCCCCCGACGATGCCACTACCCTCCTCCAGGAGAACAGTAAGGCCAGCAGCACCTTACACAAGCGCAAAACCCGATCGCCGTCCTACCGTCCTCGCCGCCGAGGCCTGTCGCGACGTTCAAATCCACGCCCCTCCCGACCCTTGCTCGAGCCAGCTCGCGCCGCTGAGCCTGTAGCTTTAAATTCGTCCCTAAATCACTCAAATCCTGATCCAGCTCGTCCCTTGCTGCCCTCTTCCATCGACGCCCTGAGCCGAGGTCCGTACCCCACAGGGGGTGCCCTTAGCGTTGTCGCTTAGTTTTTAGTTAGTATTTAAGTTTAAGTCCTGGCTGGGGGCCTTAATTTATTAGGGCAACCACAGGCAAGTCCGTTTAAGCAGACGACAGCCTCATAGGTTGACCTGCGAGAGGCCATTCCCAAAAAAAATAAAAACTGGCACCTTGATTTTTATTTATTCTCAAAAATCAAAATCACTCTTCGTCGCATTGACATTAGAAACTCTGAAAACGCAGTGAGTGCATTTAAAAATGCTTTGTTAGAGAACACCAGGTAGCGCTACCCACCAGGCAAGATCGGAAGACTCTTCCGTTTCAATGGAGGAGTGGTACCTACATCTTTTATAAGTGACACATTTTATATTTTCCGACAAGCACGCAAACGAAGTTGCGGGCATTTAAACGGCGGATTGAAGCCCTGAACCAGAGATGACCAGTCACTACTGACAGCGTCCGTTCACGAACATGACGCGTGAATGAATTCCTCCCTTCAAAATGTTTGAACCATTCAGTTCATACCAACATTTTGAAGGGAGCCGAATGATCCAACATACTCGTTACAATCAGCGCGACATTCGAAGTACGTTGATTTGGACCGAGGTTGACAGAAAAGTTAGAGTGTCCATGGAGTTTCTTGCCCGTTCTTCCCCATAGGTAACAACTTCGCTTTGGAATGGGCAACTAGCTTCATATTTCTGACTGACCGACCCCTTGACAATTCAATAGTGCCCGTAATTGGTTTATTTGAAATAAATGCTTTGAGTTTGAGTGAAGCTGTAACTATTTCATTCATATTTCGTCAATATGAATTCCGCAAATAACAAACGAACTCTGCGGGGTAATTGCGTATGGCTGCCTGTCCACTGGAGCGGAGCGAGGTGTCGGAACGGTGAGCGAGGTAAAAATCCACCAATAGGTTTGCACAAAATCTCCGCTACTCTTCAGTAGACAAAGTAAGCGCTTCGATAGGCTGCCTAGCTCTGCTCCAGTGGTCAGGCAGCCTAAAAGTTGGAATAGCTTTCATTTCGACAGTTCAACAACATTCGTTGCGTTATTTACGTTGTTGCGCAGACAAGTTTTTTGAACATATCAAGCAATCGATTAGCAATATCCTTCAAAGTGATTCACATTTCAGATGGTGATTGACAGTGTTACGCAATTAAGGTGCTGTTCCTCGAATCTCATCAATACGTTCTCAATTTAAAATATATTCTGAATATACTATTTAAGAATTTGTAAGGATCGTATCAGGTGGCTTTCTGTGGTTTTCTACATAGAGCCACCTGACACGATTTACTCCTATTCCTATGACTAAAAAAGGCGTGAGGTTATGTATGTAGGTATGTATGTATACCTATTGTTTTTTCTGAAAAAAATCAGAATAATGATTAAAACCTGCCTACCTTTTCCCAACTATGTTTAGGTCGGATTCCAGTCCAACCGGTTGTAGCTTAATACCAGTATTTTACACGGAGCGACAGCCTTTCTGACTTCCACTGTCCATCCGATCTGTTCTGTAAAATTCTCACCGTGAAAACTAGCGTGGAGTAAGCTATCAGTGTCATACCGTCTTGGTGAATCCCTAGCATCAGTGGCACCTTTCACGATGAGATGGTTACAGAATAGCACTACAGTCACTGGGTAACACGATACCCCTTGGTAATACTGTTTGTCAGACTTTTTGGTCTACTGACTACCGTATCGACTGTCAAAGGTCTACGAATGACAGCCGGGACCAACTGCTTAATGTGCTTTGGAGGGGTCTTGATATAAAGTGGATGGTCACCTATCCACGAACCGACCGTTGCAAGCATAGCTTAACCTTCGGTCGAACCATGCTGATATTATTGTTTGGTCACGAGCGCCTCAACAGCCCGCAGGCTCCTCGTACTGGCTCGCAACAGGTTAGCACTGACGATAATCCAAATCAATTTTATGATTCGGTCAAGCAGAAACAAAGCGGGCTCAAACTATCACCCTGAAATATGCCTCGCTCGATCCTTATCGGTTCGCTATTCCTCTGTATATTTCATTATCCTGGATAGCGAAAGTACATCCTGCATTGCCATATACACGACATCAGTCAGGTGCGCAGAGTTGCATCTACTTTATACAACTCCAGCACCCCCATGAGCCATGTATGTGGCACCGAATCATAAGCCTTCTTGTAATCTATCCAACGTGTCGACAGATCCATGCCAAACCAATGAGGAGTAGCTCCTTAGCACTTCGGAACCCGTTCCCACATACGTTTTGAGAGGCAGACATGATGGAGTTGGTGTCTATATGTTTGCTCTCAAAATGGATGTAAGAACTTTATAGACACGTGATAGGTTTATAATTTTTGGGTTCCGCTGTGCTACCTTATTTGTAGAGCAGGTGGGTAACTCCTATTATTAGGAACTGAGGTAGCTCACGAGCAACAGCCCGCAGGCACTTCGTACTGGTTCGCAACAGGTTAGCACTGATGACAATCCTAATCAATTTTATGATTCGATGTGAGTTTCCAGATATGTAAAATGTTATTCAATAAACACGTACTTACGTGTTCGGGACTTCCCGACACGTTTATTGCGACTGTCCAAATTACTGATAAAGTGAAAACTGAAACTGAGGTGATGTTTACTGAACGCAATGCAAATTAATAATTGGAAATAACTACTTTGACCGAAACCATAAAAGCATCGAATGAATATCAAAAACGATTTGTTACAGTACAAAATATATTAAAAGTACCTATTACTATTGCTATTAATGCTGTTTAACAAATTCACTGCTTATGTTATAGGGTCCATAGTTTGCAGAAAGTGCAGCTGCTCTTCATTAAACTCCTCTTGAAATTCTTGCTTTTATAAACTTATAAGATCTCTTGTTGGATAAGCAAGAGATGATCAATACCAAGCTGATAAAAGCACCACAAAATTTTAAATAATGTGATACAAATATATTCGGGGTCAATAACAGTACACCACTTTCAAAGAAACTCTGAAGGTTTTGCGAAAGTTCAGTTTAAATTAAATAAAGTAACTTCCCGAGTTGGCGTTCTACAGACTTAAATTAAATCTTTAAACTTATGTTGTACAGAACTCGACACAGCTACGGATGGAGAAATGATATCAGTAAATGATCAAATTAATCCAATTAGTGGGATGAATGGAGCACTTTGCGAAGCTGTATGTGTGACTGATACCCTAAGATAGAACGGTATTGCCCCAGTTAACAATCGGCCTATAGGAATGCTTTTTACGAAGCTTGAAATAGTTCAAAGTGGAACTTGGACAGGGATTATCAGAGAGTGGTACTAAACGATTGAAAAAAAAACTTGAAAAAGGATATGTATAACGGGTGCCATATTAACTTTAAACATCGAAGATATCGTAGTGAATCAAAGCCTTGTTGAGTTTAAACTAATTTGACAGCTTTTATAGTATACCAATAGGGAAGAAGATTTTTTTAAATTCTCTCACAAAATTGTTTGTGTCCAAATAATGCAAACCATGCTTAAAGCTTAAAAGGTAAGCTTAAATAATTGTCAAATTATAAACATGAAGAAATATGAGGAACAGGGTGTAAAGTTCACTCATACTCTTTAGAAAAGGGAGGATACTCTTGGAAAAGGGAGGATCCTCCGACCAGACGGGTGTTGTTTCTGGTGGGCAACTGCCCGATGAAGGTTGTCGGGAAGTTGTATATATGCTAGCTGCGCAGTAAACTATGATTGCGCGATGCAGGATTAGTGTGATGCGTTGTTCGCATGTGGCGGTGTAGATGCCGCCACAAACATTTTAAAGTACTAAAACTTTAAAAGCGTGTAGCTTCTTCATATTTACATCGATTAAACAGATTTTTTCAATTATATCACTTTTATTTTTTCGAAAATTTGTAATGTTAGTCATCATGCATATTCCTTGTTGTCCTGCAAGTAAGAAATAGCCTAGCAGATTTGAAACTGCGTCTTTTACATAATTCTCCTCAATTACTTATTCTAAAAGTGACAGTTTAATAAATTAATAACATTAAAAACCAATCTTTAACTTCCATTTAATAAACAAGCAAACATTCAGTTATTTAATTTCCCGCAATATCTTTTAAATGAAGCAAACCGAAGAAAATAACTCATAATCTTGAAATCAACAATAAATTAATTAATTTTGAGTGCCATTCCTTTAATGAGGGAGGCTGTGCGCAAGGAAGATGTTCGGCGAATACGGCCAACTAATTTCGACGACACACTTTAGAACGACGAATAATAAAAGTTGATGGGACCGCTCTTTTCGTGATTCCTGGCGACGGCGAGTGCTCATTTGCCTGGCCCTAGTTTCTGCCGTGTTAATTAGCATTTTGGCACTAAAATACGTATAATTTGGAACCTTTGCAGGTAAACTTGAGATTTGTTACATTTGGTTTCGGCCGTTTTGTTTGGGTGTAATTTTTTTTTGTTTAGCAAATATTGAATTTATTCTAAGGAACATGATTTCGAAAGGTTCGTGACATGGCAGGTAGGTTACGACGTTTCATAATACATCTAAATAGTATAGATTTTTAAATTAGTTGCGAATGGGTACCTATCCAATTGATATTCTTTAGCAACAACATTTCGCTTCATTCGACAGATATGTAAAGATGATGATCATTATATAAATTAATTTGGGATAGAATTCTGTTTGATCCCCAAACTTTAATACATATCACCTTTTCCCATAGGTTGTAAGAAACGTTTATCTATATACTGATTTTTATAAAACCACTATCGTTCCGTCAGTTAAAGTTGTATTTTCCCTTCATTTGATCAAAATATTGACGTTATCAGTAAGTACCTAACTACTGTTATTTGATTTAACACATACAGAACCTTACTCAAAACTCGAACATTACTTTTAAAAAGTGTAAATTGATCTACTTTAAACTAATTTTAAATAACAATTAAGTCTTGAGTGAGCTTCTGTGTGTAGGAAATACGGCCCTTTGATATGTAAAAAACAGTAATATTGCTGGATTAAATCACAGTACTAGAAAATAGTTAGATTATAAAGAAGTTTTAGGTGTACCGAGAGCTGATCTTGAATTTAAAATACACTTTGAATGCAATCGCAGAACTAATCGTAATAAATGTAGTTGAGCGGCTGCGGTCGTCCCCAGTCGCTTCTATAGAAAGCTCTCCCGAGTAAATGATTAGGAAACTTATTTACATAAGTTCATGTAGGTATGTATTTATTGAGAGGATGTTATACAATTTTATTTTATTATGAATTGCTTGAATTCAATATACCAACGATACACGGTTGCGGTTACGGATGAAGGCCTTAAAAGGGCCTTCATCCATGAATGCCATTTGAATTTTATCGTACTATTCGTCCGGTTTCTGCACAGATAATTTTTTCAAAAGAGACACAATAATTTAAATTAGCTCGCAAAAAATTTGGAGGGAAATTTATAAGTTGGAACGTACCTATTTTTACTTAGAAATCATCATATTTTCAAAACAGACATTATCTGGCCAGTCTCTCATACATAAAAAACTACTACTTTCTGAGTGGCCTGGTTTTAGACTTATGATACATTTATTGTTTTTCAAAGTTTAAGCCCTCACAGTTTATACATTTTTGCATTCACTGGAACTAAAGTAAAAAGCAGTTGGACCAGTCTTCCTCAGGGACCTCTTCAATGGCTTCCTTAAACTATATGACTCTGGGCAAGCAAGTGTTGACGTACCAATCTGCGGTCATTGTCCTTTGGTCTTCAAGCGACACTGTTGTGCTGTGTCCTCATTTGCCTAAAAGAGAATCAACCATTTTCTTACCAACTTTTCTTAACATTCGTCGCCTAGTATTGAAAAGGAAAGACCCATTCTGACTACTGGCAGTAACCTTATTATTACCTAATTTTGTAGTATATAATATTTCGGCTTAACAATAGTTATTGTTAAGACGAAAGCGCGAAATTAAAATTTTCTTCCGTTTTTTGCAATATGCTTGCCAGGGGCTGATTGTATGTTGATCAAAATATGATTCGCGGCCGTAACAAATAAGTATTTATTGAATTATAATAATTAAAATCATAAATACACACATTCGTTTTTAACTTATGTAATTTGTTTTATTATTGAAAGCTAACATAAAACTTTAAATTATTCATTGAAAATCAGATTCGAATATTTTCGCCTGTTATTTTCAATTTATCTTTTCCAAACCCAAAATTTGAATACATAAAGTAGTGCAACACTGAATAGATCGTATGCTAGACTATAATCATAAATAATGTTTAATGTCCTATACAAAACATTTAATTTCCGTACTGCGCGGCCATGACACATGTGTCGGCCATCGATGGAATTGATATGCCCTGTTTTAGTCACCCATAGTTCCAAAGTGCCTGTGAACGTGTGTTTTCGCTTTTTGTTGGAATTTCAGTAGAAAATTCGACTAGAATACAGGTTCAACGTGATTGTTAGGTTTTATTTCAGTATTCAATACAAACGATCCGACATTGTCAGGCTTTATAACGTACCTAGTTAAAGTTAGCTCTCATAGTATAGTTTGATGCGTAGAACCTAGTCATTGCAGCCTAGCGCCCCGCCCGGATACAATGTACTTATGTGGATACAATATATTTCTGTGCTTAATCTAATATATCCAAGTTAAATATTAATGTTTTTTTTACAAACTCGCTTAATGATTTGGAAAATCATATCAAAATCGGTTGCGTAGTTTAGAAGAACAACGCGGTCGCACAGACAGACAGAAAATGCGTCTTAAATTTATCTGTAATATGTACTAGCGACCCGCCCCTGCTTCGCACGATTCAACGGCTTGACAAAACATCTAGATTTCTTCATTATTCTAGTTTAATATAATATTTTAATAGAGGATGAAGAACAGGGTGTAAAGTTCACTCGTCTTCCAAAGAAAAGGAAGGATTATCTTATAGACGAGTCTTGTATCTGGTGGGCAAGTGCCCGACTATTGATGTCGGTACGTTGTATATGTCAGAGATGGATAACAATTACAAGTGATTTTTATTACTATACGAAAAATACGACCTATCATAGGTGTTCTACAGCAATCTGGTGAGTCGCTACCATTTTGTTATGACTCTAGGGCTGAATGTTCTCTAGTTGCTGAAACATTTGCTGAAAAGTTGCCTGGCAAACGTATCTCTTGTGTGGTCATTATAATGGGAATATGTACCGAACAAATTCTGAGCAAAGTAGAAATAGATGGTGACCATTTAGAGGTACTATTTCATGTAATACCGGATGCCTATACAAGGCATAGTATCATGATAGGACGTGAGATATTAAAATAGGTTTTTGCGTCTATATGACCGAAAAAAAGTCTTATTGTTACAAAAATTAAGATTATTGATCAATGGTCTATTCCTGAGACTCTGAATTTTCATGATATTGATCTCTTCCACAATCAATTAACAAAGCAGAACAGAAACGTGTTGTTTGTGATTCCCATAATATTGCTTTGCATTTAATAGCTACCGGTGCATGTAGGGCTAATGGGCAGGTTGAACGCATAATAAGAACATTAAAAAGTATGCTTACCGCCGTTGAAACCCGTGAACGATCATGGCAAGAAAGATCAGAGAAGACCATTGAATACGTTAAAACTGCTCTTAATTGCACAACTAATCGGGTTACTAAATCTAGTCCTTTAGTCTTACTGATTGATCGAGTAGCTAGACCTTTAAGTTTGATGACTTTTGACAGTGAGGAGATTGAAGTAAATCTGTCTAATGTAAGGGAACAAGCAGCCCCGGGTATAACTAAGTGCCGATTACGAAAAAGCCCGATGTGATAATTCGAAACCTATTTTGATAAAGTTTCAAGTTGGAGACTTTGTAACTGAATTAGATCCTAAATTTAAAGGTCCCTATAGAATTTTGAACGATTGGATGATGATAGTTTTTTGTTAAAATCTTTGAGTACTAATAGAATTTACAAATGCGCCCATGATTATTTACGAAAAATGCCTGAATGTCCAGTCACTGTTAGTGATGGTGTCAATGTTGACACAGATGATGATGCATCTGCTGCAGACATAGTATAGCTGAATTGACAAGATGTCTATGTTGACTCCTTGTTTATCTTGATACTTAATCGGATGTCTATGTTGACTCCTGGATTTGGACGATGAACTTGACGCTTATGTGGGTTGTCTATGTTGACGCCTATGCAGGTTGTCTATTCGACTTCAAGATAATTGTCGATTCCCATGGTGTGATTTCGGCTGGGAGACTATGTCTCTACTTTAGTTGAGCTATGTAGTGTCTGTAGCAGTATGGTCATTTCGAATGGTTGCGATGCAACTGCTAATGATAATAATTTTATTGAACTCATTCAGGATTTTTCTTTTCAACATATTACTTTTGGATTTTTATTTTAACAAGCCTTTTGTTAAAACTTATTGATAATAATTTTATTGGACTACTTCAGGATTTTACTTTTCAACATATCTTTTGTAAAGGCTTTTGTTTGTCAGAAAGGCCGAACGATATTCACAAAGAGATTTTTTTTTCAGGATCACACGAGGTCGTGTAAAACGTCAGTTCTGGCCGTGTCGGAGTTGGATATCAATTATAAGTTATTTTTACTATTAACTATTGTCTAATAAATCGACACATAATTTATTAAGTGCTCTGTGTACGCAATAATTTATTCTTGTCAACTTTTTTCAATAATTGTAACCGATGGTTTTGTTCAAAACAATTGATGACAGTGTTACTTTAATTTTATAGTGATTTACATTGTGAATTCACCATTGTTTGTTTACGACAATTATTGTTGTATTATTTGATAACTTTATAATATAAGTCTTATTAGATTTAGTACAGATGTAGTCCGGTGACGTACTTCCGTGCGTCATCGGACAGAGTTGTCGTGGAGGGATTGCAAGGTGGGGGCATCGTCATATAAAACGTGCCCTCTGTGTGCGAGGCTTACAAAACCCGATCGCCGTCCAACCGGCCTCGCCGCCGAGGTCCGCCGCGACGCCCAAATCGACGCCCCTCCCGACCCTTGCTCGAGCCAGCCCGCGCCGCTGAGCCTGTAGCTTTAAATTCGTCCCTAAATAATACCAATCCTGACCCAGCTAGTCATTTGCTGCCCTCTTCCAGCGACGCCCTAAGCCGAGGTTCGTACCCCACAGGGGGTGCCCTTAGCGTTGTCGCTTAGTTTTTAGTTAGTATTTAAGTTTAAGTCCTGGCTGGAGGCCTTAATTTATTAGGGCAACCACAGGCAAGTCCGCTTAAGCAGACGACAACCGCATAGGTTGACCTGCGAGATGCCAAACCAACAAACAAACAAAATGTGCGAGGCTTAGTCCGGTTAAGTAGTCACGACCTCTCAAGGTCAACTACGAGATGACATACCCAAAAAAAAAGTGCGAGGCAGTCGATCTTTGGATTCGACTCAATAAAGAGCTCCCCTGCTCCCGACAAAATTGTCGGTTTACCTGGTACAGCGCTGCTGTATATTGATATAGCTGTATTGGCTTGCTGATAGCGCGAGCGATACACTTTGTCGTTGGGTGGCTTGACCACTATACGAACTGCGACTTCAAAAAGTCTGTTCGGTTAATTGTATTGTTTTAATTTTGAATAGCGTAATTAATAAAAAACCCCGTAATTGTTTATACGGTATTGTTCCCAATAAAATGTGAACTCCAAACCCTGACGAAATACCTCTCGGCACTCCTGATCCTACATATATATGTAAATTTATTGCGCGGTAAACGCTGCTTGCGCGATGCAGGATTTTGCGTGACGTTAGTTTGATGTAGTTCGCATGTGGCGGTGTAGATAGCCACAGTTTTATGCATATAAACCTTCCGGCGTAAATTATCTAAATGCTGGTGAAAACTGCCTCAATATCCATTGTTGTGTCGTATAGCAGAAATAAGCCGTCACACAGACAGAAAGAAATCAGAATCAAAATCATTTATTTGTAACACATAAGTCAAGGTCTTTTATAATAATTACGATGTTGCGCTGTGTTTTGTTTCATCCAAATATCAGTGAAGATTTTCAAAAAAAAAAAAAAAATACTCCACTGACAAGAACTAAAACAATAAAAATACATGCATGCAACACATTGGATTATTAATAGTTCCAGTAGTTACAGTTTTTTATCATTTAAGTAATCCATTATGGCATAGTAACCTTTCGCAACAAATAATTTATAATACAGTTTTTTTATAGCATGCTTCCTACGACATCGGGTTTTTTTTTCGGCCTGGATAATGCTAGAGCTCAAATTTTCAAGATTAAATTTAGTTAGCAGACTCGTAAAACACACTAAGTTTCAAGGTATATTATGATAGCTCATTTAATTGCTATGATTTTTTTTCAGTTTAAAAAACTCGATTACTTTAAAACGATATATTTATTTGATAGTTTATGATTGCTCAAATTAAGCACAAACTAAGAGCTAATCCTGTTCTTTTTCAACGGTCGCACATTGAATAGTTCATTCATGAAACTTCATTTTTTGCACTCATTCATGCACAAACTTTAGCTATCTGACCACATACTTTGTTTCTCTCTACGGTCATTCGTTTAGAATTATCCTGCTAGGTCAACGTTACGCCAGCAGGAAGCGTTTTCTCCGTTTTATTCCAAAACGTTAAGGCGCACAAACTCTGTATTTGGCGCACATTGCTAGCAGATGAAGCACTAACTCTTTGTCTGGCAAAATTAATTTTAGGAGATACTTTCTGCTGGCGTAACACGCACCAGTACTTCTTAGTAAAAAAGTGACAGCGGACGTGCAAGCAATGCCTTTTTTTCCTGACTTTTCTGGCTTAAGGGTTATGATTTTAACATGTCTGTGTAAAAACAGTACAATATCACCGTAAAAATAAAAATGAATAGATCAGCCTGTAAAAAGTAATCAAATCCTACCAAAAACTTTTCATTTAAAGTAGGTCGCCAAGACTTACATAATGCTCAGTGAAAAAGTTATCAGATCTAATGAACAGCCAAGCCCCTATCTCCATAAGGTCATTTCAAAATGTATGGCATGTGACGCCATACATTTTGAAATGAAATGTTTCTCCACTCTAGTTCAACTCGCACATGTCCAGTTTTTATTTACATTGTAACAATTTACATTTATAGGTGCTTTAAAAAAATACATTTTAATAGGAAATACAAAATATTGTTTAAATAAATTAAAATGCCAAGGCAAACCATATTTCAAGACATGCAATCGAAACTATGAAAGAGGATTATTATTTACTTAATTTTAGAATGACATGTATGTTGGTGAACTCGAAACCTTTTTGGTCCACCAGAAGTATAACATGTACGAGTACATTAAACTATGTCGCTTTTTTAAATCTATCGTCATCATCACCAACAACGCGCTACTTGTTCAAAAAAAACCTTTTTTTTTTCCTTTTGGCTTCGCACGGTTTGCGCATTCAGCCAATGTCACTTTAAGTTTGCATGGTTTTTGACGGTGCTAAAGCCGATTGTGAGGGCAAAATAAAATACAAAAGGGCGGCTGCAAAAAAGTTGAAATTTTTTGGATTGAAGAAAAAACTTCGTTCTGACGTGGGTGTCCCAACCCCACACGTTATTCAAAACGCTTTTTTTATCTGTATTTAGGTAGAAGTTATTGGAATATTTGTCTTTCACATATTCGTTACATAACAGTTTTATTATTTGACGTGTATTCATTTTTATAATAATAAAAAATAAGTTTTGTGAAAGGAATAAGTAGATTGATACATAAATAAGACAGAAGAAGCGTTAGTTTTTATTGTTCCTTACCTTAAAAGAAAAAACAGTACCTTTATAGCATCACTTCGGTGTCTGTTTGTCTGTCCGTCAAGACTCTTTTCCCCAGTAACGCGTGGAGTTATCAAGTTTAAATTAATATCAAGCACGTTGGTCTACGGTCCCTTGGAGGTCTAAAAAAATCATGCTTCTAAGTCTTCGCAATAAAAAAATGCGGCGATTTGAGCGACATATTTTGATACTCGCAAATAAATAAAAACCTAAAGGGTATTTCCGGTTGATTAGAATCATGAAAATTGACAAGAAGCAAGGTCTCACAGCAGAAGAAAAGAAAAAACTCAGAAGATCGTTAATTAGTAGTCTTATCACACAAACTTTCATTTGCAGCTGGAGAATTGACCTTGACGTATGTATTAACATGATGGGAAAACATGTTTTTAAACTACAATGTTAACTTTGTTCTTGGGATAACTTCATCCCAACTACGGAACCCTTCTTTGCACTTGACTGGTTTTTAAAGTTGAGACCACTCTCAAGGAAATAATCATAAACAAGCTTAAAATAAATAAAGACAATTATAATACAATAAAACTTAACCACATACATACTAAAACATAATGTACATCTATTTATACAAAAATCGGCCTAAGATCCATCATTACTTTCTGGAACAGTTTTGCGTACTCGTGTACGCAAAACTGTCAGACCTACGTGCGCGCCTCTGCGCATCTGCATATTCTTTAGTCGTCATTTTGGTGTAGCGCGCCACCGTCACGCGTTACGCCTGTGCGAGTAGTGCGTTTAGCTCCGCCCACTTATTTTATTTTATTTTTCCCTAAAACGGAACCAATTGTGTGTCTTTTGTAAAGATATCTACAAAATCGGTGTGACAACGAATACAACCTTTGTTGATTCGTCCAAAGAAGTTGCTGTGAACTTCTTTACATATTGTGCGTAAGCTTGTTTTTGTGTTTTTCAATACAAAACATAATCGTTGCACATATTTTTAGCTTCTGGTTGTAAGTAATTATATTTGTCGTTCTTTCTCTTCAAAGGAACATAAATTTTTAATGTAATAGCCCACTGCTAGCGTTCCTTCCTTTCGGAAAAGTATTCGTTGACGACATGTCACCTGGAGAGAAACCAAGGGTTTCTTCCAACAATAGCGATGAAGAACTAAACTTACTTAAGTCGGGTGATAGGTCACAAGTCATAATAGATAACAAAAAACAATTTAAAACATCTTTGTTATATATTTAAAAATTACGGGCAATAAATCAAAAAACTAGAAATTCTACTGCCTGTGACGGTCTTTTAACTCCTGTTGTTTTTTTTTGTATTTTTCTGTGTTAACTATTATGAACCCGATCCATCACCCGACTCCGGTTCAACGTCGACTTATGGGACACCCTGTATGATCGCGACGATCGCCTACTCGTGCGGCCTAATACAAAAAGATGGTGAAGCAAACGTGTCGTAATAGAGTAGTGATAGATGCTGCATACATAGATAACTAGAACTACATGCTCAAAGATCATCATTGCAAAGCACTAACAAAATGACATCAGACATACATAATTAGATCCAACCCTCTCGCTTAGCTACATACAGTACTTTCCGAACCAAATCAACTTAAAATTTTCGTTGATTGACGACTGGTTTACAAACACAGTTTGCTACACACATACTTCGCATAAATCGCGACTCGTTGGCAGTGGAACAAGAGCCTAAAGCTAGCAATATTTGAGATTGCAGTCGTACTTCCACACATTCTTTGGCCTAGGTACGGGAAAATGCAGTAAAATCTTGGCTTCCGTGTGACGGTATTTGCAAGACAGCTGTAGCTTTAATAATTATATTAATTCGTATTTCCTTCTTTAAAGCTTTGTACTGTAGAAGTTTTAGCCTAAATGGCTTTACTATGCAACATCCACGAGTATTTTATAAGTTGATGGCATACTGTTTTTTTTATATTATGAAAAGTAACCTCTTAAAGTAACCTTCAGAGTTGTAGGTGCAGTCAGCAACAATAGTCGCTTAATACCTCGTCTTAATTGATGAGGAGAATAGTAAAGTAAAGTTAGAAAAGAGTTAATTAAAATAATATTATACCTTATCTATTATATATAAAACGCTTTATAGGAGATTGTAAAGTCATTTTATGCCAATTTAAATGATGTTAAGAAGTTCCAGTGCTTTTCGCGCTGTTGTCGATGGCCGGCCGTAGGCAATACCTACTTTACTAATAAAATTAAAGAGATCAAGACGTCTGATTGTTAAAAAAATATCAGCCAAAACGGGGAGTGGTTTTTCACGTATTTCGATTTTTTCTGTAGGAAATGTTGGGTCACGTTGTTCTTCTATTCTGCTATATTTTTATTAAGTAGCAAGCAAAACCGATTTCGACCATTTTGCCAATGCTAAAACTGAGAGGGAAAAAATCAAAATCAAAATATTTTATTTCACATAAACCTGCAGGGGCACTTATGAAACGTCAGATTCTAGGTGCACGGTTCCAATTGGTCGTTTCCTATGGAGAAGAGCCGGAAACAAATAGACAATAAGTCTATAAAATTACGATCCACAAGGCCTACGACGTTCTCACATTTACAAAATATAAAATAATCTAATAAAGTAAAATCAAAAACTAATTAAAAATTGTAGGTATATAATGTGTACATTGTAAGTGTTACATTGTAAAAAAGGCTTTTGATATGTGTTGTACGTCATGGTCAGTCTACAATGATCCCACTGCTGGGACACAGGCCTACTCTATTTATTTATTTAACCATTTATGTACACACATATAAAGACAAGAAAAAATTAAAGATAACAGAAAAGTACGTACAAAGGTAATGCTTATTTCTAAAGAAATCTCTTCCAGCATACCTGCAGTAGGAGAGTATATGAGAGATGTAGACAACGTGTGTAATAAATAGTAAAAGGGAAAACAAAATACATAAAACGAAACAATTCACTAATTTAAAAATAAAAATACTAAATCAAAATATACTTACTTATATACTTCTAAAATAAATAACACTTAATACATATAAAAATAAATACATACACATAAATTAAACAAATGCAACTATGTCACAGTGGAAAGATAGTGTTCTTTCACTCTCCTCTTAAACACCACAACAGTTTGACAGTTCCTTATGTCAGGTGGAAGTGAATTCCACAACCGAACCGCGTGTACAGAGAAAGAATAGGAGTAGAAGTCAGTAGGATGGCGTTAAAGGGTTGTGGAGTAAGAAGGAGAGGCCATAAACAACCACGAAGCCCGTGCGTGCATCAATAATGTCAAATACCTTTTTGGTGTTATAAATCGAAAATTAGATATTTCAAAATAGCTTGTCAACTTATAGGTACCATAATATCACACCATAGTTAATTGTGAAAGCCAGGTAAACAGTTTAAAACGTTATTTTTGTTTGCGTTACCATCATTAATGAATAGTTTTAATTAATATAATTTATTTCCCTTTCGTAGGAATGACAATAGACACTACATTTTTCAGAAAAATCTAGAGATGAAAGGATTTTTTTTCCTTTGCAAATATTTGTTTTTAAATCTCCATTAATACATTGTATTGTTATCATTAATTGTTCTTTAGAACGTACATGGTTAAAATATCGTGGAATTCACTTGCTTTTTATTAAAATAAATGAAGAAAATAAACCATGATAATTTTTTTATAAAGCAGTTACCATCTAGCAACGAATAAAGATTTGTATGATAAAATATGTCAAATTAGAACTCAATTGAGCCGACGACGCGACGAGTGTCTGCTTTATCATCATCACCCGCTGTTCGGCATAGACCTCTCTTTTCTAGTGCCGAACCCTACGCTCCCGTGGCACCCTCATCCAGGTTCTTAACACGATAACAAAAATGTCGTCCATCCATCTTGCCGCCGGACAACTGACCCTTCGTCTTCCAGTAGTTGGACGCCAGTCGGCCACAGCCTTACTCCACCTGTCATCACTGCGCCTTACCAGGACAACAGGTGGGTATCTACTTACTTATTATGGTGGGTAGAACCGGCATTCTATGAGACTCCCATTTATATCAATCAACAAGCAACTATTATTTTAAGGTTAAAGTCGACTTTGTAGCAAGAAATTGAATTCCAAAACTTGACTCAAGAACCAGATCAATCCACAATTAATTACAACCCAAAGATCAGTTTGTTTAATACCAAAATTAACGAATTAACACAGCTATAGTCATGTAATTTACAATTAATTAACAAACGAAAATGCTGGCTCTGAATGCTTACTTCCAGAGAAAATAGACTTTGCAAATATTCACCCGAGAATAAAGTTACTCGGGACGTTTAAGTTTTGTATTCAATTAAATAAAAAGCTCTAGAAATAAACGGCAAGGATAGTAGAATCGTCCTCATAAATTGTTGCAATTTTGGCCTGGTTTTACTCAGGTTTATTACAGACTTTTTTATTCTACCTTTGCTTTTCCAGAATGAAAAAGCAAGGATGGAGTTGAGTCAGAGATACACTTTTGTGGCGCGACAATTGACAATACCTATTCAATATTTTAGAGTTTCTTTATTTAATTATAGACGTTGATTTAGGAGACAGTTTTATTTCGGTACATCCTCGAACGGCAAGAGTTTTTGTGGGATATAGTTTTATTCGAGCGGAACTGGTATTCAAGTATATTTTATGCTTGTTTCTGAAACTCCTGTGCTTCGCAGCATCCACGTTCCTCATAAAATTTTCTACTGCGAATATACCGCTACGTTTCGTTGTAAACTCCGAGTTCGTGGATATTATTTCTACTTTTATTCCGACACATATACAAGAAATTAATTTCTTGTTCACACAAAGCTTTAGTTTTAAAAACGCATTTTTAAAAATAAATTAAAGCTTACCTCGTATAATGAAGAACAACAATAACAAACAGTTTCATAAGTACCGCAGAGAATATTAGTAAGCAGATGCGTGTTACCTTACTTTGCTGTAAGGACTAATCTTACGAGGGTTAAGATATTACAAGTGAACGTTTATGCTTTGCTTTGTAATATGAAAAAATTGATCAGGGAATTTATTTTTTAAATCATAATAATTGCTGCTTATAAATGGAGCCTAACGGCGGGTTGGCTTCGGCATGAATTTGGACAAGACGAAAGTCATGTACAATTCACACGTCAGGCCGAGTCCAATCCACATCGAAGAGTGACTCCACGAAGTGGTGAAGGAGTACGTCTACCTAGGGCAAGTCATCCAACTCGGTAGACTAGACAAAACTTTGAGAAAGAAGCCGACAGAATCCAGTTGGGTTGAGCAGCGTTTGGAAATCTTCGTCAAGTCTTCTTGTCGCGATTGAAGACTAAGGTCTTCAACCAGCGCGTCCTACTCGTTGTAACATAGGTGCCTAAACGAGGACACTAACAGTTGGGCTGGTCCACATATTTAAGAATGCTTAGCGTGCTATGGAACGGGCTGTGCTCAGAGTTTTCCTGGAACGATAAAATCAGAAAAGAAGGTCTCCGGAAAAGAACGGGGTTATCGACATAGCTTGCAGAGTAAGCAAGCTGAAGTAGGCTGGCCATGTTTGTCGAAGGACCGATGGCCGGTGGAGCAGACGTGTTCTGGAGAAAACAACCGGCAAGCGTAGTGTGTGGGGGCGCCTCCTAGCTAGATGGACGAACGACCTCAAAAAGGTGACTAGGGTCTAGGACAGACTGGATGTGGAAGGCGGAGGACAGTGTGTTATAGCGCAGTATGGGAGAGACCTATGTCCAGCAGTGGACTGCGATAGACTGAGTTGATTGATTGATATTGCTTACTAATAAACATTCATCGTGAACAATTACTAGGTAAAGTACCTGCCAACCTAACAACCTAAAAATAAACACATAATGTAGGCATTTATCGAATTTTGAATTCCAATTGAAGAGTTCCAAGAACTTTTTCGTAACAACACCTCTCTTAAAATTACATACCATCATCAAAGCTCAAAATGCGGCATCAGAAGCGTCTCCTCAAATTTTCACCTTCAAAGTATTAACTCAGACTACACGTCATATCTCAGAGTAACCTGAAGTCGCGTACTTGTGAACTGTATATGACGGCAACGATAGATTTATTCGCAACAAGAACGCGCACAGCTCAGGTGCAACTCTCTGACGATAATATCGTAGCTGATATACAAATATCTACGTCATTGTCGGTCCGGGGCCGGATTAAGCTGTGTACAACATTGTTTTATTCAATTATAGCGAAATTGAATCGAATTGGAATTTTGTTCATCAAGAATGGCAGCAGTTCAAGTGTTGATTCCGCTTTATTTTGTTGTAGTGTTTTGTTAATTTTGTTAATTTGATTTTCTACTTAATCAAAAGCAGTTATTACTCAAGCCGTCCTATATACATACATACATAAAGTCGCGTCTTATTCCCATGGGGGTAGGCAGAAACTACAGAACGCCACCTGCTACGATCCTTACATAATCCTTGAGCTTCGTTTACGTTTATACCAGTACACATACGTACTAGTAAATGTACTAAATAACTATTTTAAAATTCATTCATTCGCTGACAGACTTCTAACAGCCTAAACCGTTGGGTCTAGAAGCATGAAACTTCGCAAAAGAGTTCCTTTCATTCACTAAAGGGACTTAATAGGGAATGAAAGATTTCATCGAAGTTCGTCGTTTCAACAAATCCTATCAGGCACATGGTTTGTTTTTCTATAACTGTTAATAGAGGCCATCGATTAACATCCGGCCCTGGCTATGTTAGTTTGCTGTCACAGCCATATTAAGATTGTTCCACAGTGCGATATGGAAGGCTCGCATAATATGAATGCTCAGGTATTCTGTCAGAACCTTGCGCCCTCACTCCCCTAGTCGCCGCAGGAGACGGTAGCTCGCCGTCCGGTAAGGACTAGGCCCGGGTCAACGGTCGACGGTGTTCCACGCGCGCCTCAAAGAGATGTCAGCACATAATGACGGGGTCTGATAGGGCCGATGCCTCAGGGTCGCGGGAAATTCGAAATAGATACCGTGGACCTGGCACAGGCAACTGAAGGACCACACCGAGGGTGTCTCCACGTTGTCGTCGTGGTGGAGCTTGCGCGTCTCAATGATCTTGGGGCTCTGCCGGTAGAGTTACTCATGCCGGAAAGGCCCAAGTGAAAGACCTGTCCAAGAGTGATACCAGGACAGGGTCGCTCCTGGTCGATCGACGAGAGTCGATCTACAGACGACGCGACCATGCCGCTGCGGTGCAGGCGCACCAAATTGGAGGGTGTTTCTCTCCTTAAGGAGTATTCTTCGAGGAGAGAACTTTCGGCGAGTTTGCTGAGTTGTGTTGGCCGGACAGCGAACAGAGGCATGTTTAATGCCGCCGTCAGGGCTTGGCTTAACTGCCTGGCCCAGAGGAAGGCTAACCTCTAAGATATCCTAAACTCTGAATCGCGGTGTGAGGATGAATGGATGGACGGAGTCCAGTCGTGAGCGCTTCCCCTGTAGAGCACCTGCCGCACTCTGCAGTATGTAGGCTTACCGGGCATATAGGCTCTCCCCGGTGGACATTTTGTACCTATATCTACTCGTGGGATTACCAATGGAAAAAGATCAAAACAACAAACAAAAACCAGAACAAGAACAAGAACAACAACAATCACATAAAATTCCTATCGTGTTGGTCGAGCAGATACCGTAGAGGGGTGTGGGTGCAGTGTCAGATTATGATACTGCATCTGAGAGGATGAGTGTGGTGAGCGTGGCGAGCGTAAGCTCAAAACGCTCTAGGACCGAAAAAGAGATAGTTGGGCGTCCTTCCAAATTTTGGTTGACGGGCTTCTCTTCTAGCGAGGAGAAGCTATCGGCCCCCATGGGACCAACCTTGAAGACGGCGAGGTCGCGCAAGTAATAGGACGTCAGTTTCTACGACGCCGCGTGACTCTCAGGGACGTTTTCTCAAACGCCCCGACACGCCGGCACCCAGTGGAGGAAGCGAATCTGGGTCAAAGCAAGTGGAGAGCACATCTCAACAAGACTCCCTCTCTTTGGTCAGCACAAAAGGGGAGGTCAATTCCGCTAGGAGAGAGGAAAGACGAGCAGTGGCTCATGGTGAGGTTGCTGCAATAGCCAGTCAGGCCAGAGAGCGGCGGTCTGCTCGCTCGACCACTGCCGAGGATCTTTCGGCGGAGGCCTTAAAACGCCAAGTATTGGACAGCGTGGACGTGGTTCTGAAGGTTGCCACCAAGTCTGGCAACTTGAAGGGCACGTTCACGCGAGCTCTAAAAGAGGCGGCGGAAGAAATCAAGGTGGCGGTTGGAGTCCTCCTTAATCGCACGACCTGAGAGGAGACAGCAAAGTTACAGGAGGAGAACAGCCGTCTCCAATCAGAGATGGAGGTCATCCGGCAGGAACTCACCGCTTTAAGGGCTGACTTTTGTCGGCAGCAAGAGCATGCGACTCCTGCACCTACTGCGTCCATTCCAGCACCTGGCTCTCTGCAAGCCGGGTTGATTGCAGAAATAGTCCGGACCGTCATGCCCCAAGAAGGGGGCATGAATGCCCGTCTCAAGGGTTTGGAACCTATACTCCTGCCAGCCCAGACCCTCCGGCCGTTACTCGCAGTGGACCGTCGGAGGAAAGAGGGGACCTCAATGGTGGGCCAATTAATCCGTAGCTAGGTCCAAAAAGCCAGCGGAGGTGGCCAAAAAGACTGTGGATGCGGCAAAAAAACCGGAGGCCGGAGCCAAAAAGACTGTGGCTGGGGCCAATATGCTAGTAGAGGGGGTGAAAATTCCGCAGAGAGAAATTCCCATTTAGAGAGTGCTACGGAACTTCTGACCACAGCCGGGACATGCGCCGAGGCATGGTCAATGGTCGTAAAAAAGAAAAAGGGCCGCCACAACAATAAAGTGCAAGAGCCGAAGGGCCGGGCTGCCTCAAAAAAGGTGGGGCCCCTAAAATTTGCACCCCACGTTCTGCGGCTGTAGCAGTTACGTCGAGGGGAACAAGCCTGCAGGGGGAGCCGCAACCCACCCTCGGAATAGTTGCCCGTCGAACGACTCCCGACCCCAGGAAAAGGTTGCCGAGGAAATGGAGTACCAATAATGGCAAACTACCATTTCCTCCAGAGTAATACCACTCTGCCAGAACTCAGGATCTTTTGCTCCAGAGCCTGGCGATCGATTCACGTGGCGGTGGTAGTTGAGCGGTATTTTGTCTACCCGACCCAAGGTCGCGGTTGGGTTGCCGCACTCGTGGACGGTGTGGTCGTCATTGGGGATTACTTCTCGCCCAACAAGTCTCGCTAAATTTGGAAATGATAACACTCACATTTAGTCCGGTTTCAATATGTGTTTGTGTTATCACATCATTTACATCCACTTTTACGCAGCGCAATAATATTTGCCAATGCTTAATTAAATATTTATATTTCACTGCATTTTGGAAATTATAACCACAACACCGCTAATTAACAGATTTAAACGTCTGTCACTAACCAACAACGTTCAATTAGGTGAATAGTCGTAACGAATTGCATCTACCTAACAGAAATCGAAATAATTTTTATGAAAACAAGATAAACGAGACATGTATCGAATGATTATCGAACCACTTCAAATAATTTCACTAAATCAAACAAAAAAATTTCATTTTAGGTATTATAATAACATACAAAATACTACAAATAGATATTATTTGAAAATACCAACAAGCTTAATTAATACGCAGGTGCAGTTGAAATTCAAACTCAGGGATCGCCATAATCTGCCGGAGGCTCTACGCGGGAGTCGTGCGATCCATAGCCCTTTACGGGGCACCGGTGTGGGCGCGTTCTTTGAGGCGTCGACCAGCCCGCCGGTTGAACGCGTCCCAAAGGGTCATGGCCGTCCGGGGATACCGCACGATTTCCTGCGAGGCGGCGAGCCTCCTTGCCGGATTGCCACCATGGGATCTGGAGGCAATACGCTGGGGTGTAACTCCGAGGTCGCGAGAAATCACGGTACAGCGGACAGAGCTCCGGCGGGATCTCATGGAGGGTGCGATTGTCGCAACCCAGTGCTGGGCACGCCACAATAGCGGCGGTAAGTCCTCTCTTTGAGGAGTGGTTGAAGAGGCGCCACGGCGTCCTCACCTTCCGCCTGACACAGGTCCTCACCGGACACGGATGTTTCGGGAGGAAACGCCCGGGTGTGAAACCAATTGTGTGGATCGCGCGGAGGACACGGTGGAGCATACGGTGGAGGGCATACGGTGGAGGTCTGCCCAGCTTGGGCGGATCACCGCAGTGTCCTCGCGGAGGCGATCGGCGGCGGCGATCTCTCGCGTCCGGCCCTGGTCCAGGCCATGGTACGGAGCGAGAGGAAATGGAAAGCCGTCACCTCCATCTGCGAAGCAGTAATGCTCGCGAAGAAGGTAGCGGAGCGCGTGAGGGAGAGAGCCTTGCGCCCTCACGCTAGGGGCGTCGCAGGAGAAGCCCTGGGCGTCGGGAATCGCAAGCAGATTCCCGGCCACCGCAGGCGCGGGCTTGCGGACGGCGAGCAACGGGTAGCTCGCCGTCTGGTGGGGACCAGGCTCGGGTCGACGGCGCGTCATATTCCACGCGCACCTCAAAGAGATGTCAGAACAAAATGATGGGGTCAGATAGATAAAAAATGGGCTCGCCATAATCGCTCCTACCCAAGCACAGTATTGACTAAGTTAGCATGCCATATGTAAAGTTAGTTTGAAATTTTGAACTACTATCAATTACAGATAAAGTGAGTGTGTGTGCGTGTCTATAGTATAGAATAGAATAGCTTTGTGAGATTGCTTATGGAGTTATGAGCGCTACTGTACCTTTGTCGCATAAACAGGGAGCTTGACGCCCGATGTCACCAATGCGTCGACGGCCGGGAGGACACGGCGTGGCATACGCTGGCAGAGTGTGCCGCTTGGGAGGAGCCGCGCCGTGCCCTCATCACAGAAGTAGGCAGTGACCTGTCGCTTCCGACCATAGTGAATTCGATGGTCGGCAGCGAGGAATCCTGGGACGCGTTGGTTTCCTTCTGCGAAACAGTTATATGGCAGAAGATGGTTGTGGAAAGGGAGAGAGAGATCTCGTCCACACTCCCGATCCGCAGCAGGAGCCCCTCTAAATGGGTCCAGGGACGGTGGACTCGAGGACGTCCGTGACCCCCCATACATCAGGACCCGGGGTGTCGGCGCGTAGTGTTCCACGTGCACCCCTCTTAAACGTTGCGGAGGGAGTGAAACACCTCACTAAGAGGAGGCCCGGCGATGCGGGCCGGCATCAGTCGGGGTTGCGGAAGAATCGTATGTTCCAGCGACCACGACGCAGGTGTGAGATGGAACACCGGGGTGGTTTTAGTCAGTAAGAGTCTGACAGACTCTCCCAGCTCGACCCAGAGCGGGAGAAGACATTCGATGAATCCTCATCCAAAAAAATTAAAAACGGGTTCTCGTCGTTTAATTTAAGTACCGTACTGATGTTCAGAAAATATTTAATATTTATCCAAATGCTTTATATAATGTTTTTAGATACACGTTAATATAGGTAGAGTGCTGCAAGAACCTTTTGGCGCCTGAATATCATTGACTGGAAGGCATTGTTGGTAAACATTTTTAGGAAATTGTCACAGAAATTGTATTGACGAAACAAGATGGCAGCGCGCCGTTAGTTCAATATAATTAATGGTCAGTTCTTAGGAATAATATTATTTTAACTTCTGTTGTTTTCGTTTAAAACAAAGTTTACTGACATTTACAGGTTAAGACAATTAATAATGAACGATAATGTTCCAAGAGCTGTTGAAGACGGTTTAGTTTGTAATTTTAATCTTTAAGAACAATCCATGTTGGTACTTTAAGTTTGACCCACAAATAAATTGTTTCCTATATTAAACATCAACGAAGAAAAACAATTTGATAGGTATTTATAACTTTTCTGAAACATATAGTGCTAGTACTATACTTTGAGTTTTTTTGGCTTGTTTATTTAAGTACAAACGACTAAAACATTTTTTGAGTGTTGTGTAGAGAGGTTTTATTTAACATAACATCATAACATCACGCCTTGTTTCCCCGAAGGGTTGGGCAGAGGTGTACCTATAGTACACCCACATTTCGCCAGTTATGTTTAAGTCCCATGTAATAGGGGGCGAGCCTATTGCCATCTACCGGGCACAAATCCAGACTTCGGGCTGCTACTGAGAAATTCCAGATAGAAAATCCCAATAACACGTTGCCCGACCTGGGGATCGAACCCAGGACCTCATGCTCAGCAGTAGCGATTGCGACCACTAGACCAACGAGGTTTCTAAACCAAATTAAAAGTATCTAAGCAAAAAAAAATATAGTATTGTGTTACGGAATATTTACACAGGGTGACAGGGAATTTCGACCTAATCCTTGAAAGTGGTCTAGAGGTTAAGCAACAAATTAAGTCCAGTTAACTAGGGGTCAAAACTGGATGGTTACCGAGCTGTGAAGGATATATTTTGTTGCTCTAGTTTTACTCCCTTCAAAGAATCGGTCGATGAATTTCTTTGTCACCCCTTTTTTTTGTGGGTAATTAACAAATGCCTTCTCCCGCTCTGGGTGGAGCAGGAGGCCTTGTCAGACTTTTTCTGACTAAAACCACCACTGTTCCTTCAGTTGCCTGTGCAAGGGCCACGGTATCTCTTTCAAACAACCCGCGACCCTGACAGGCATCGGCCCTATCAGACCCCCTCAATTACTGCTGACATCTCTTAGAGGCGCGCCGTCGACCCGGGCCTGGTACTTACCGGATGGCGAGCTTCCCATTGCTCGCCGTCCGCAAGCCCGTGCGTACGGTGGCTGGGAATCTGCAGGCGACTCCCGACGCCCAGGGCGTCTCCTGCGGCGACTAAGGGCGTTAGGGGGCAAGGCCCTCTCCCTCATACGCTCCATCTCCTCCTTCGCGAGCATTACTGCTTCGCAGAAGGAGGTGACGGCTTCCCATTCCCTCTCACTCCGTACCATGGCCCTGACCAGGGCCAGGCGCGAGAGATCGCCGCCGCCGATCACTACCACGAGGACATGGCGGTGCTCTGCCCAAGCTGGGCGGACCGCCGTATGCTCCACCGTGTCCTCCGGGCGATCCACACAATGGTGACACCCGGGCGCCTAATGCGAAATAGGCACGTCCCGAAACAACCGTGTCCGGTGTGGACCTGTGTCAGTCGGAAGGTGAGGACGCCGTGGCGCCTCTCCAACCACTCCTCAAAGAGGGGACTTATCGCCGCTTTTGTGGCATGCCCGTTCTTTGTCACCCTATATATCTAACAAAATAAAAATGTTGTTTGCTGACTTTGAACGTTTTTAATTTCGGGAATGGGCCTTTTGCTCATTTCACTTACTTAGACAAATCAAGGAATCTTAAACAGTATTTGTAGTAACTCCCCTTTGTCTATCAACGGAACACAATATAATCCTCCTCAATGAAGGCTAGACTTCAAGTTTACTTAAAGCGGATTCTACTAAGTACCTAAACTAAGCAAATCCGATTGTATTAGTCCTTGTTAGTAACCAAACTAAGTCCCGTTTATGTGTGAATATTTATGCCTGAGTGTTGCCGTTTGCGCGCGTAGTGGCCGACTAAAGTGTGAATGTGTGCGTGCGCATATCAAGCTGGCCGATTTGAGTGATGTATGTTTTTTGTTACCGAAAATCTGTCCGACTTTTTTTGTTCGTCCATGTTGAGAGAAAATTCATTTAATATTTAATTAGAAATATGATAAATTATGTTTTACAACAAAACGAGTAAATCGCCATGCTTGCTGCATATAAAAAAGGTTAATAGTTTTTTCATAAAAGGTATGGTTTTCTTTACTAATTTGGGCACGATTCATATAGGAATAGCTCCCTCCTAGGTAAAGCGTAGGCAGACAGCTAGCACCATTGATGACAGCCCAGGGCTTGCCGCACGCATCTTATAAGTATCACATACCGTTGAGGCTCTTTTAATGCACACAGTAAAGACATTATTACACGTAAATACATATATTACATATTAATTAGACATAAACACTTTATGAACGTCAAAAGTAATAGTTGAAACCCTAACCGTCTTATTCATAATAAAGCAATTTGCTATACAAACCTATTTTGCTATCGAAAGTTTTTGTCCTTTCTATCAAACTTCATTTCAACTTGACAAATAGTGACAAAACATTTTGATGGCTAAAACAGGTTTATAAAGCGAAACCTTTAATATGAATTAGACGATAAGTCTCTAGCCTTTCACCATCAAACTGCTCAGTAGGTACCAGAACTATGACAGTATATTACTATGTAAAAAATTAAAACTTACGTGCTTGTTTTCATGACAAAACACTGCATAAGTCCTCCGTTTACACATTGTAACAAAAAACATGTACAAACTAGTTTTATTTATTACATGTAGCTGTTCTTAGAAATAATAAACGTCATTCCAAATCCGGCCCACTCTCGGAAAACAAGCGTCATATTGCGATACGGATGAGAATTTAGTTGAAATTTAATAATGTATCAGTTACAAACGCGACTTAGGTACTTGAAGTGTTTTGTGTATTGGTAATACAAGAGAGTTTGTATCATTATGTAAGTAATTTATAGTTCACATTTATACATGAATATCTAAATAAAACTTTTGGGAGTATTAGAAACTTCTGTAATGTGTGACTGACTGACTCAGACAGAAATTTCTATTAAGAAACATTTATCTTTACAACAAATAGCAACAATATAGCAACAAATAGTCTACCAATATTTTCACTCAACAAAACAGTTCTTTAAAATAATCTAAAATCGATTAACCAACTAAGTACTTATGACACGATAAATAATTATGGAAGGCCACAAATCTGAATGGGAATGAGAAAAATTTGAAAATGCGAACAGATTTCTTGTCATTAAAGCTCACTTTACCTAAGTTTACATGGTGAGATTTTTAAAAAATGGATCGTCTGCTATTCGATGGAATAATCACGCAAAAAAATTCTAACGACTAGATCATAGGAATAGCAAGCTCTGTCTGTTTCTTTGTGAGCTTAGTTGGATGGGTAACAGAAACACAGCTCTCCTCATTTCATTCAAACTTTTTGTTTTTATAAGAGAGAAACAAAAATTTTCTGCCTTGTTCCACGAGTACACCCACTGAATCATGCGGTTGCAAGCTAATTATTATTGCCAGGAACCAAAATGATCTAAAAAGTTACAACGAAAGATGAATAGTAAATTATTTTAAAACTTGTAGGTACTCGAACGTAAAAATGTTTGACTTTAAAACCATTCCTATTCTATTTTTGTAAGCCGAAATATCGAAAAATATGGGCGCATATGATATATGTATTTTAAATATCTCGCGACTTGTTTGTGCTCCAAAAAAAAAAACACAATTCAGATGACATACAAAATTTTAAAATAGGGAATATAACATTTATGAACTCACATAGAGGCGTATGCGGCATTGGCAATCTGTTTTCCATACCAACTGAGCGTGCTTTAACGATATTACACTCGCACTACGACAAATGTCGTATAGAAACTTATGACTTCGAAGGCAGTCCTTGACAGAAGTTATGCTCTTAATGCACTTTTGCCGTCGCGATCTCTAGATGCTGCTGTTGTTGTTGTGGTTAAATAAATCTTTAAGATCGAAAGGTTTATTTCATAAGGCTAAGGCTGCACTGACAGTGGCTTGCTCAGGGCCGCAGAGCCTAGCCAGACGTCTGAGGAAAAGAAACGTGTAACTAAACTGAATGTAATGCGGCCCACTAGTGTATAACAGGCCTACGTGATGGTACATCGCCGTTATGAATTCTAAATGATGACGCACCTGGAAACGAGAACCGGGCTTCCCAATCGCAACATAAAGGGTCAAACGGGAAATTACCACGATTAGCAGACGAATGACGAAAGTATAACAAGCCTAATTCTTTGTCAGCAATGGTTTCTGACGAAGAATTAGCCTAGAACTGTTTGGCATAGGAAAGGACAATCAGATTTTGAAAGCAATTTCAAACTTAGACTTAAATGAGAGAAAATAAAAATAAATCTTAAACATAGAGCCCACCATATAATTGCGGTTCTTTTTGTAATCTCCGTTTCAATGTGTCAAGGTTTTGACATTGGTTATTGAAAAATGTTCCTTTTGTATTTTTTTTTGCTCAAATCAAAAGGCTGAGAATTAGCACTTTTTGGACATCTTCACCACTTCCTAGTGCTTTAACTGGAAAGAAGAAGTAGTGCCACCAACTCCCCAGGAGCACATCTGTCTACTTAGTTAGAATAACTTGATTCTATACGAGAGTAAGTAAGTAAAAATGCGAAACTCAAAACATTAAATTAAATTATTTTCTATAACGAGTATCAGTTAACCAATATACCAACAAAAACGTTGAAAACTATACTCAAGCAAAATAAGTAATGAAAACGCATTTTAATACCGAAATAAAAGCCTTGAAGCATAAAGGGCGTGCCCGTTTAAATATGCAATGCAGCATTATTTTCATATAGTTGCAACTTAAAATGAATGATAATGACGTCCAACGTCAAACAGTTCGACTTATTGCTAGTCCTAGTAAAATTGTTATTTATTATAAATTTAAAGTGATTAATATTATAAACTACATAGACAATATCATATGATACCTACGTAAGGGAAAATGTAGTGGATTTTAATTACCAAGTCACTGACAAAACAGATTTACTTTACAGAAAGTGGACGTCACAAACGTCATCTTAATATAAATCATTTAAAAACGGTCACAACGCCTACTTCATCAAAATTTAACTACCTTACTTTTGTGCTGGATAAGTGCGGTGAAAACAGTGCAAGGACTTTCTATTATCAGCATCATCAAAACAGCAACTGACTTTTGGACGCGACGCTGTCTCACGGCAACGGTTACCAGGGCTGCGCCAAAATGTCATAAGGCGGCGCGGCGCCCCAGGCTGCCAGCGCGACTGCGCCGCTGTCATTGTGCTTCAGTCAAGCTCTGACAATTTTTATATGTCAATTTTGTTATTTTAATATTATTTTAGATTTTAAAGTTACCTAAAATTGTGTGGACGAAAAGTCGTGTAAGTAGTCTTTGTTTATTTATGCTGAATACTGACGACAGTAGTGACGCCGTACGAAGCGCCAGTCAACCTGCCACATCGCTGGATACCGTAGTGAGATGCCCTCATTGTCCCCAAGCACGTTTTTTTAAAGGTGAACGAGGCTTGAAGGTACATTTGGGGAAGAAACATAAACCCCACAATGTGCCTTCATCATGCCCGACAGTACAAACTTCCCTAACACCTGATTCACCCGCTCAACCCTTTTGGAAAACCCTTGCAACAAGTAAAACGTCAACTCCAGTTTTAAAGAGAGTTCCTCGTGGTGCGAGACCATCCGTGGCTTCCTGTTTAGCGCGTAGTATCCGCCTGGCCATCCGAGAGAACTCTATAAGTGCTTGGGAGCAATTACTCACCTTCCCGTTTAGAATTCTACATGTGCAAAAAAAATTGGCAAATAAAAAAACGTTAACAGCACAAATCAAAGATAATTGTAACATTTCGGCCCTAAATTTCGACCCTAAATTAACAGCGCCCCTCCCCCAAAGAGGCTTATTGCACCACGTGGAGTCTAAACTAGGCGAGGGTGATATCAAAGGTGCGGCTAGGATCATCTTTAGCAGCGATGTGGTTGCGCCGTACTCTCCAGAGACACTTACAGCTCTGGAGAGCAAACACCCCGCGCCGGCAGATGACCTCTCCTTCCCTGACCCACCCCATTCGGAATCTAACTCACTTGAAATTACAGCTCAAAAAGTATGCGCGGCTGTGTACTCCTTTCGAAGTGGCTCCGCCGGCGGCCTCGACGGCCTGACACCTCAACATCTCAAGGACTTAATGTGTTCAGGCGCCGGGGAGGCTGGTGAGACCCTTTTGAAGGAGCTGACGGCCCTCATCAATCTCATGCTCTCCGGCAATGTGAACGAAGCCGTCATTGATATTTTATACGGTGCAAATCTATGTGCCCTGCGCAAGAAGGATGGCGGCATTCGTCCCATTGCCGTAGGGTCCACTTACCGTCGTATCGCAGCCAAAATTTGCTGTGCTTTTTACAGCGAAACACTGGCCAGCAAATTCCAGCCCCTACAGCTGGGCTTTGGGTCTAAAGGGGGCTGTGAGGCTGCGGTACATGCATTATCCACTTTCCTCAATAGTGCTAAAGGTGAGGTCATCCTTAAGGTTGACATTAAGAATGCCTTCAATTCCGTAAACAGGGACACCTTGTTGGCAGAAGTTCAAAAAGAAATACCCAAAATTTACAGTTTTCTATATCAATGTTACAGGTACCCCTCTAAATTACTTTATAAAGACAACCTTTTGAAATCAGCTGTTGGTTGCCAACAGGGTGATCCTCTTGGGCCAGTCATTTTTAGTTTGGCAATAAATCCAATCATTCGACAGCTAAGTTCAAAATTCAACGTATGGTATTTGGATGACGGAACCCTAGGAGGTGATGTAGACACAGTCATAAAAGACTTAACTTTTTTAAAAGAAAAATTCAGTGTTATTGGCCTAGACCTTAACTTTTCAAAATGTGAAATTTATCTTCCCGAAACCACTGACAGACAGACTACCTTAGCAAAATTTTGTACCGTAGCACCAAATATCAAAATTACGGAAAGAGACTCTCTTCACCTCCTAGGGTCCCCAATTTTTGACGAATCCTTTCCAACGTTCGTTGAAGAAAAAATAAAAAAATTCAATGATGTCTCGGAAAGACTTTTCAAAATTAACATTCATTCGGCCTTCACACTCATTCGATACTGCTGTTTTGGACCAAAATTTATATATAATCTTCGCTCCTCCCATCTGTGGAAACATCCACAACTTTTAGAAAAAGTAGACCAAGTTATTAGAAACACACTAACTTCGATCCTAAATGTGGCTCTGGACGACCGAGCGTGGCAGCAAGCCACACTTCCCATTCGCCTAGGTGGTCTCGGCGTCCGCAAAATTTCAAGTATAGGTTTACCGGCCTTCCTCTCCTCGGTCCACAGTACTGATAAATTAACCAGGAATATTTTATCTTCTTCACTGGTCGATTTTGAAGTACCGTGTTTGACCGATGCGTTGAACGCTTGGAAAATGGCTTGTCCCAATACGGTTTTCCCCGACAACCCGTCCTCCCAGAGACGGTGGGACGTGCCGCTCTGCAGTATTATACGGAATACCCTAATTAACACGTCACCTAATACTGTTGAGCGTGCCCGTCTGCTGGCTGTGGGAGAATGGGAGTCAGGCTTGTGGCTTCAGGCGCTCCCGTCATCCACCATAGGCACTATGATGGATGACTCTTCGTTTCGGCTCGCTACATGTCTCCGCTTGGGTGCACCTTGTGTTGCTCCGCATCGGTGTCACTGCGGTGAAGCTGTCGACAGTCTTGGGCACCATGGCCTGTCCTGTTACAGGAGCGCAGGTCGCATAGCACGGCACGCTAGCATCAACGATATTATTCGTCGAGCCCTTGTCACCGCCGGCGTACCTGCGGTTTTAGAACCAAACGGCTTGGTACGTGACGATGGAAAGAGACCAGACGGTATGACGTTGTTGCCTTGGAAGGTGGGTAGGCCTCTGGTGTGGGACGCAACCTGTGTCGATACCCTTGCTCCATCTCATGTTCCTAGCACGGCGAACTGTGCTGGCGCTGCTGCTGCGGCTGCTGAGACCCTCAAGCGGCGCAAATACTGTAACCTTATGGGTAACTACAGTTTTGAGCCGTTTGGGGTCGAAACGCTTGGGTCATGGGGCCCGAGTGCGCATCAAATTTTTAAACGAATTTCTCACCGACTAGTCGACACTTCACGTGACCAGAGGGCTGGGTTGTTCTTTGGACAAAGAATTAGCATTGCCATTCAGCGTGGCAATGCTGCCAGTCTTCTGGGCACTTTTCCAGATGACAGCGATGCGGACGAGTACTTCGACGCCTGAGTAGTTTTTATATTAATTTGTATAGGTAATTCACAAATAACAAGTAAGTTAAAAGTACATAAAAACCTTCAATAATGCTAGCTTTATTGCAATGATATAAGTAAGAGTTCTTCTCTAAAGGAAAGACACAATAATCACGTTTATTAATAATGTTAAAAATGTTTTTTTTTTTTTTTGTGTATGGCATCTCGCAGGTCAACCTGTAAGGTTGTCGTCTGCTTAAACGGACTTGCCTGTGGTTGCCCTAATAAATTAAGGCCTCCAGCCAGGACTTAAACTTAAATACTAACTAAAACTAAGCGACAACGCTAAGGGCACCCCCTGTGGGGTACGGACCTCGGCTAAGGGCGTCGCTGGAAGAGGGCAGCAAGGGACTAGCTGGATCAGGATTTCTTTGATTTAGGGACGAATTTAAAGCTACAGGCTCAGCGGCGGGCTGGCTCGAGCAAGGGTCGGGAGGGGGATATAATGTTATGTTGTAACGTCCCATTTTATACCAATTGTCATAAAAATATGTCATAAAGCTTTTGCGTTGGCCCTATTAGGTACTAAAAATAATAATTCTAATAACATATTTAACATAACCTAATGCTTTCAATAATTATAACTTCGTTTTTAGGAGACCATGCGTAGCAACTAAATACCCTCCAATCTTCATCCTCGATTTTGGTAAATATCTTTTCATACAAGTTTCACGGCAAATATAAATAAAATGAATAACATTTCTTCGAATTCGCCATCACAATTTACAGAAAATAGTTTAACTAGCATTACGGGCCTTTTTGAAACTCCACTTTTACTGTAAATTGAATATTAATCCTTTTCGATGTAGTTTAAATCTCGTTAAAAAAAAGGTATGAAAACAAGTACTTGATAACAAAAATTATATATACCGGGATAGGCCCTCATCAGCGATATTACACTTGCACTTTTGTAAGTAGGCGTGGATTGTCGGGCGAAGAAAATAGAGATACTAGTTACAGCACAATCACTTTATTTCACTCACAATTTCTTATAAAATAATCACCATGAAATAACCTGAAGGCAGAGGTCCGACATATTAAATGAAAGTATGAGATATAGCAGTAACCAACTCTTTTATTCCGACAGCTTGTTAATTAATTAAATAGATCGCGATAATAGCTCTAGGCGCTACAGCAGGCGCACCGGGCCGAGCCTGCCACAAGAATGATCCCCCTCTTCGCTGCGCACTAGTTTACATTAAGTTGCTTGAGAAGTGGGGAGAGTGGGAAGGCGAACGTCCCGCTTTGCACAGCGTAACTCGGCCCGCTGTACCTACCGCTAACGGTGACGCCGACACGGCCATACTGACGTGCGGACGTCCTCGTACGCGTAGACTCATCAAGCATTGTCTAAAAAGACATGACGTTATTATTAATGTTCGTTCATCCTGACTAGCAATCTCGATGAGCAAAAAAATCCAGGTCATCCCTACTGACTGTGCAACCAACTCTGGACCGCTCAATATTGAGCCTTCAGGACTTATACTAGTAATCTGGTCCGGTTCAGCCCTGCAGAGTTTACTACTAATTCGGGACCGCTCGTTATTGAGCCTTCAGAACTTTAGCAATCTGGTCCGGTTTACCCCTTCAGAGTTATAATCTTCTGGCCCGGTCCAGCGACCCTTCAGAATTATAACCGCCTGGTCCGGTCAAATGACCCTTCAGAATTATAACCTCCTGATCCAGTCTTACGACCCTACAGAGTTATAATCTCCTGGTCCGGTTATAACAAACCCTTCAGTATTGTTACTGTTTGGTCCGGTCATGAATGACCCTACAAGATCACTCCAGTTTATACAGTTTTTTTTTTCTCTCTTTTTTTTGCTCTTTTTTTTGTCTCTTTTTGTCTCTCTTTTGTCTCTTTTTTGTCTCCTTTTTAGTCTCTTTTTTTGTCTCTTTTTTTGTCTCTTTTTTAGTCTCTTTTTTTAGTCTCTTTATTAGTCTTTTTTTGTGTCTATTGTTAGTCCGGACTAAAATGGTCCCAGTAGATAATTTAATCAAATGTATTAAAATACTTGTCTCAACAATCCACACATGCTATGTTCATTGGTAGTTTCACTACCACCAAAGTCATTTACTTTAGAGCCTATAACAGAAACAAACTATTTTAATCTTAAGAATAGACTTGACTTAGACACTCCACCGAATGCGTAGCACGCCTGTGCGATGCCGACCGAGTCTCATGTCATACAGCCAGCAAAATGTCACTTCAAGGTGCATAAGCGTTTTGTGTTGTGTCAGAGTGTCATATCATTGAATGTGTCGTAGCAGACAGATAATTCATGTTCACACACACATAACACTCTAAACTAACAAACGACATCTATGAAAACTAAATAACACTAATTTAAGTATTGAAGCGCCGTCACGGCCAGACTGACATTCGCACGTCCTTGTGCGTCTCCATCCCCTTAAAGTCACTTCGGGCCCATTTTTCTGTAAAAAGAACTGAAAACTAAACTGGTAGATACATTACTTTGTACGCTCGTCCATCGGTGACATACATTACAACGTTTTATAACCCACAAAATCAACCTTTAGGAGCTGAGCCGGACAACTTAAATAGGCTTCCCTTGAGCTAGTTATCTCTCCAGATAACATGGACCAGGCAGCCAATCAGCGTCTCTCCGATCACTCACTAGTACCACATATCTCCATTGATCTCATAGCCTCTCAGACTAGACGATCACTTTATAATATGACCCAGAACATCGGCCTGCATAAGCCAGTTCTTTAGACTACCCAATAACACACACCATAGGACGTCAACCCGCATGACTCGGACCCTTACTTTATCTCACAGATTAGTACCAATGTTACGTTTAATTACGTTTCTTCACTCTTCGAGGCCGAGAGGTTTCCAGAGCTGGCGGATAATGTACGTGAACTACAAATAGACAAAGCATCACTAAAACCACCCGATGACGCCCACTCCATTCGTCAATCGCGGACTGCCGCCACCTCGGCCTCCTTCAAGCTACCAGTCAAAGTGGTAGCTAAATGCACCAAGCCCTCACTTCCCCCGGGCATTGCACGAAAATGCTTACGACCATATTCCCTGCGAAGCCCAATCGAACCCCCCCCCCTGTCACATTCATGAAGTAGGAATAACAACTGTAGAACGGTCTCATTTTTCCCACTGTGACGCAGCAACTCTCCCAATATTCTCCGATACTATCTTAATCTAACCGAAACCCAGACTCAGAATATGAAGCCACACTTAAAAACCGCGCCCGAGTCCCAAACACAAGTTCTGTTTGTGTTACCCTAGACCTTGCACCATCCGTCGCTAGCTGCACTTCGAGAAGCTCCCCGTGCCAGGTCCCACCAGATTCACTTTCGATTATAACAAGTAAGCACCTCAATGACCTCATGACTCTCTCTACCCGAACACATGCCCTGCCAGAACCGTTAGCAACAAGGTGCAACTCTACACCATGTTCACCATAAAATTGCTCAGTCTGCGCCAATACAATACCCACCCCGATCCGAAATGATCCGCGAAGTCGCACCGAAAAGACAGAGCCTCCTTTAGTGCTTCATCTGCCCCTGCTGCATCCAACTAAGAAGTGCACTCGAGAAGGACTCATTTAGTGAAAGAGTCAACAATGACAAGAATACTCCCTACCATCGATTTCTCCACACAACTTCTCCGCGATGTCTAAATGTACAGTATAACATTGTGCAGAAACCCTAAGCATAGGATGGAGTGAGCCCCGAACAATCCCTTGGGGCCCAGAACACAAGTGTGAAGTTCAATCAGTGCGATCCAGTCAAATCATTTTAGTCAGAACCCGTTCTGATGTTAGTATTTCGATCACTTTCTTGTAAATATCTGGTCTGTCCATTTGATAGGCCCTTTTAATTTGATTCAAGATTCTTAACGTAAAACACGTGAAATATGGGGCAAACCGCCAAAAACTAATCTAAAGGACCTACAGATCGCTCAAAATAAAATTATTAAACTATTATTTCGCTATGATTACCTTACACCTACAGTTAAAATTTACAGGGAAACGAAACTCATGAATATTAAACAACTTCCTGCATATTGCATCAGAATACTTAAAAATTCTAAGTAAGTTCATTCACACAAAAATACATCAGGTACACATTTTACTACCGCGAGTGTGGACAGTAAATGGCGAGAGAACAATTATTTTTGCGGGAGTGCAACAATGTAATAAGCTACCTGTAGAAGTAAAGAATGCAAACTAAACGTTCGGTTTTTTTTTTATCACTTTCTAAGTGATCAAACACTACTCCATTAAACAGACTTGCCCTACTACTGCATTGCTTTATTGTGGCACCGGGATCGCATTGCTTATCTACGGTAATTATTTCTTTTGCGGGTGGATCGAAAAGTTTTATGTTTTGTGTTAGTTAATTATGTTATTTGCGTACGAAAAGACATGGTATTACAACTTAGATGATTTAATATAAATTCAAACAATAGCTGCTTAGTTTGTGTGTCCAAGTTATATTTTAAGTTTAAAAACGTTCTCAAGTAAGTGAAATCTTTGTAATTTCTTATCGAGAAATAATTTCTTTAACCATAAACACCATACCACCAATAAAGAATCAATTATCCTTTCGTACTGAACTAATGCGAGTTTATCTTCACCATGTAGGTCAGTTTTGATGTTGTGGTATATGATAATGAAACTCTTTAGTAACGTTAACTTTCTTACCCCAAATAGAATGTAATTTTGCAATATCCGTACGTACATAGATCTACTATCTAATAGATCCTTACCTATAATAACTGGTTCTGTAATTGAGTTAACAGGCACAACATGAAACAAAAAGGACACCGACGTGTTGAATTTCACCACGGCTCAGTATTCTGCGATTCATAAATAACGTTTTCTTTACACAGGTATACCTGTAAGGTAAACTAAATCACAGCGCATAGTGCCCTGGATTTTTTGACAAAGCCTAAAGCTACAAACTAACTACCAGATTATCTATTAAAAAGAAAAGGAACGAGCTCACCGGATGATGTGGTTGTCCATACACGTAGCAGGTGAGACGGTTCGTATCACGACTCTTCGGTGCTGATGCTCGATTCGAATTCTTCACTTCGGTCAAAGGTTCGTACTGCCACTTGCTTCAATCACTTGATTTTTGGACTGTTGTGCTTTAACGATGACATGTGCTATTTAAGCGATTGTCATTATCAGGATCAAACCGTATCGTATCAGTCGCGCAGTTGCGGTGAAATTTGACGTTTGCGGTTAAGTGGTTGCCGGAAGTCGTGATAGCAAAAACTCCATATATTGAATAGATTAGACGTTGGCCCACACTTCACTGTCGTCATTATTTTCTTCAGGTTTTTGCCCTTCGAATCCCAATTCTGATATCGGGATAGGCCTACCGCTAACGGTGACGCCGACATATACAATCCGTTGTTTAAACGCATTATTGGGATAATACAACAGCAAATACTTTATTAAAACTAGATTGGAAGAATTTTTAATGATACTTTTCTTTATCTTCAATCGTTGTTAAAAAAAAAACAATTGTTATTCGTTAGTTTATCCAAAATTCAAAAACGGCCGATTTGAACAAATATTATTCTTTTTTTTGGTTCGCTCTTAGGCAGGGGTGAGAGAAAATAGAGAGGTTTTTTAAAGCTTTTAGGCTTTAGCTAGTAACTAAATAAAATTCAATGTTCCAGCACTTAACTACATTATTTATATCCTAAAACAAACACTCCCAACTGATATCCATAAAAATTTACGAAAACTTAACTATGTCGGGACCACGTCCCTTGTCTTCTAGAAAAGATAAATGTAAGTGTTCAGTCAACTGCCAACTTGACTGAAAGCTGACATCTCTCCAACAAAGACATTTAGCTGAACAATTCACAATGCCGACGATGCCGACCCCTATCCAATTATTATGACAGATTTACATGAACTCAATTAGAAAAAAGAGTATTACACAAATAACAATAACCTTGTGAAATGATCGTAAGGAATTTGTTTATTGAAGAGCAAAATACGAGATATACCCATTAAATTAATTAATATTCTGTAACATTAGGTTATAAAGCGTGACTTTCATTAGTTAGCAGTACCGTCAAAATAAAAATAAATGTAGTTTAAAAAATAAGTAAATAAAAACACGCTTTCATCACGAACAAATAGAGTTACGAAATTCTACCTATGCAGTTTGTCACTTCTTTTTATCCAATAATTAAAACAAAAAGCGTGGAGTCGAACGCTTTGTTTTAATTAAGTAAAAATTCACTGAACTAAAATCCGGCCACGCTTTTTAATTATAATACTTTTAGTTTAGTATATTCTTCAGTTAGTTAATAAGTCTAATGTCAACAAAATAATGACTTGAACTATTTCACGAAAGTCACTGAAGAGTTCCACTATTCACCTCATCAGGCCCTCGTTACCAAGCCCAATCTATTGGACTTCACTTATATACTATACGGGTTCACTAGTCTCGACTGAAGAGTTCCACTATGGAGCCAGGAGATGGCTCCTGGCTCCATCATAATATCAGCGCCAAGATTCCAAATAACTGTATTGTTATTGATCCCTGAAACAGGTCAAGCTAACAAAAGCGTGTTATTTAACTTCAAACACTACTAAATGACGGTCAAGGAAAACTTCGTACTTAGGTACCATATGATTATACAAATTTAACCATTTCCTCTAAAATCAGACGATTCTCAGCTTAGCGTCGAAAGTGGAAAATCCAACAGCACGCTTTTATTTAGGTGCCGCTTAGTGTTATTGAAAACGGACATTAGTCTCGTAGTCGCGCGTTCGTAGCACAGCCGCCACGCCGTAGGTCGGTGCGTAGAGTGCCAGCCCCTAAAATTGTTATTTTTAGATCTTTTTTTTTTTTTTGTTTCGATTTTCTGAATTTCTAACACTTACTTATCCAAAAGTCTTTTCTGAAGCTTTAATAAAAGTTTCAGTATTTGTTTTAAGTTTAACGTACTGATTGTTCGAGTAAATCACAATGTTATGATTTGTTTCATTCTTAATTATAGCTTATCTACTACTTATTTATATACATAACATTCAAACGCACTTAATTTTGTTGACATGAATATTTACATGTGACCATTCTATTTAATGACTAAATTGCATATCAATCCTACAGATTTACGGCCAAATGATACACAAAAGCTAAATAATTTAACATGTAGCATAAACCCAAAACCAGAAAGGGGAACATTAAAACTCCAACCATCAAAAACCATTTAGCAGACTAAAAAAAAATTATCTCCTAAAAAGGTATTAAATAAAAACACATTACAAAACATCAAATTGTGGGTAGAACTGGGTGAATTCGCTGGGGTAACATCGTTCACTTAAGCACATTACCGTGGCTAACTTTGGCCCGCGAGATAACATCGAAACAATTGCGGTGCTCCGGGAGCTAACTTGCGGGATAGCGCAATAGTTTGCTGTAAATTGGCATGGAGTTCGTTATGAATTCTTTGTCAATTGGAGTAAGGAAATAGTGACAGATTTTTTGTACTTACAGCTAAAGATGTAAGTGTGTATAAAATGTGTAATGAATAAAAAACATTTGACTGTATATTTATGTTCATTTATTATGTTGACACTGCTGCGTGGCTAGCTTAAAATTCAACTCAGTAAGCGACATATTTCATAAGATTGAAAAATATATAACAATCATGATCCCCTCACAAACTTCTCAAATAAAAAAAAACAAAATTGCTACTTAATTTTAATTAAATTAATTATAACTAAGTACTTAAAAACAAAAAAAAAATGCATGTCACATGTCATATGCTTTGATTAGCCTCCATCTCTCTAATAAAATTCGGCTTGACGAACAAGCCGAATTAATTCGAAGTTCCGTCAATTTATTTGAATGGCTGTTAGTATTTTGATACCTAAACACAGTAGGTACTGTGATGTTTAATATAAAAAAACTAAAAGGATAAAGGAGATTGATCTATTTTATCACGTTTGCATATAAAAACAGACATTCATGTGAGTCTCGTATGTACATCTATAAAAAAAATCCGTTGCCTGCACATGAGATTTTAATTTGTTGTGTGTAATTTAGTTATTTACCACAATAATCAATGTGCTTCAGTTGACCAATAAGTACTTGTACCAGATTTATCGATGTGAAAATGGTACTTAAGAGAATTTAAGCATTAGATGGAAATTATGAACAAATTTAAGAACAAATTTCGGATATCAAGAACGAAATAAAGACGATAAAATTTACTACTGAACGTTTTTCCCTGCAGCTCGAACATACAAGCACAGAAATAGATAATATCAAAGCCAAAGCATTTATTTATTTATTTATTATGGCACTCCAAGTACTAATTCACAAAAACATTAACAGAGAGCTTATCTTATTATAAGTTATAAACTGCAGCGAACTTGTCACTTAAAGGTGTAAACAGCACTTACATTTTCCTCTTTAATTTAATTAGGTATTTACAGATAAAAAGATAATCATAAAATCAAATAAGTTAATAATAATAGAATCAAAGAAATAATAATAATAAAATCCAAAATTCATAATAACAATGTCAAATGGTTTAATTGATTCATTAATAATACAGTCAAATGAATGAAATCAAATCATACAATAAAATCATACAATTTATTTCAAATAGGCACTTATAAGGCACTATTGAACGTCAACATTTAAAAATAGAATTGATTCTAGGCGCCCTTCCAAAAGGTAGTTTCGTGTGGAGAAGTAGGGGCAAGAAACTCCACCGTTCCTTTTAAAATGTTTTACAATATTTTGTATAAAACTAATTACATTTTTATATGAGAAGACGATGCACCAAGAATAATAATACTAGACTACAATATATAAAAATAATTTAAATAAAGCAAAGACATATAAATCAATCACGTGATCAAAACTAAAACAGCCGTCACTGAGGATAAAATAAAAATCTAGAAACCAAAATATCCCAGATCAAAAATGAAGAACACACAAAATGTTTGGCACTAAAATTGCCCGTCGAGTGTTACTCAAAACTCAAAACTCAAAGCATTTATTTCAAATAAACCAATTACAGGCACTTTTGAATTGTCAAGGTCGGTCGGTCAGAAAAATGAAGCTAGTTGCCCATTCCAAAGCGTAGTAGGTACCTATGGAGAAGAACGGGCAAGAAACTCCACGGACACTCTTTTAAATCAAATTATGTTTACAATAGATTGGTTACATCATTCATGTTGAAATTATGCATGTGAGAACGATGCAGAACGTCAAAAGCGTCCGTTATATAAATATGAAAACAATTCAAAAATAAAATTTAATTAAAATACGTCGTGGCAGCTAAGAGATGACCAGTCTCAACTGACGGCGCCCGTTCACGAACATGACGCATGGATTAGCACCATTCAACTCAACCATTTTGAAGGGAGCTAAATGATCCAACACACGCGCCACCATCAGCGAAACATTCAAGTGAGCATGACATACTCTCAGCCGCCAGGACACATTCAAGTCAATGAAAGACGTACCCTGTAAATGGTAGCTTTAAAGCATGTACATAGTACTCACATAATATGGCACATAGCAATTATACAGTACTAAAATATTGAGTTTATACAATGCAAAGTTTTTAATCTTCAGCAGCTCCAACAGTATTTTTAAATGCTAATCAATTAGTTGATGCGTCCTTGAGGAGCAGGACCAGCGATTAGCCAAGCATTTTTATCAGCAATGTAATCCCCTAACTTATAATATGCTCGGCTGCATAGTGTGCATTTTATACAAGATTTAAATTTGGTTTCATTCAGTTGATGTATGTGGGGAGGTATTTTATTGTAACATCTTAAACAGTACCCCATGAAAGATGAGTCTACTTTAGCCAGCCTGAAACCTGGTTGAACTAATTGGTCCCTATTTCTAGTGATATAATTGTGTCTTTCACCTCTTTTACTAAAAAGATGTAGATTTTTCCTTACGTACATGATGTTTTCATAGATATATTGACATGGTACCGTCATGATGTTAATATCTATGAACAATTCCCTTAGAGAGTCGCGCCTGCGGAGGCCATATATGGCTCTGATGGCTCTTTTCTGCAGAATGAAAATGGACTCGATGTCTGCAGCCCGTCCCCATAGTAAAATACCGTACGACATAATACTATGAAAGTAACTAAAATAGACTAGTCTCGCGGTATCTACATCAGTAAATTGACGGATTTTTCTCACAGCATATGCTGCTGAACTTAGCCGTCCTGCAAGGGATGTTAAATGAGGACCCCATTGAAGCTTTGAATCGAGCGTGATCCCCAGGAAAACAGTTTTATCGACGAATTATAGTTTCTCTTGATTCAATACTATCTCACAATTAGTACTTTTGACATTTGGTAAAGAAAATCTTATGCACTTATTTTTTTTCCCATTTAATACCAAATTATTAGCAGTGAACCAATTTTGGATCTGCAGTAAGGCGTTATTCACGTCGTCAAGATTTAATGCACGCCTATTAATTTAAAAAATTAACGAAGTATCGTCAGCAAATAACACCATATGTGGTTGGGTTTTAAACAAATGAGGTAGATCATTAATATAAACTAAAAAGAGGAAAGGACCCAATATCGAGCCTTGTGGTACACCCATTTTTACTTTTAGACCGAGTGAATTGACACCGTTTATTTGGACTTGCTGTTGTCTATCATTCAAATAAGATTTTACTAAACTGAGCGCAAGTTTTCCAAGTCCGTAATGTTCAAGTTTTAAGAGCAAGGTTTCGTGGTCGACGCAATCAAATGCCTTGGAGAGGTCACAAAAGATTCCTATGGCGTCTTGAGCCTCTTCCCACGCCCTAAATATGTGTTTTAATAAGGTGACACCGGCGTCAGTCGTACAACGTCCCTTTGTGAAACCATACTGTTGACCGTGTAAGATATTATTGGTGTCGAAATGATTTAACATTTGATTCAGCATTACCTTTTCAAACACCTTGCTGAAAACCGGCAACACGGATACGGGTCTATAATTATTGGTATCTTTACTGTCCCCGGATTTGAAAAGTGGTATTACCTTACTGTATTTCATTAGATCCGGGAATACTCCTTGATCCACACACAAATTAAATATTAAAGCCAAGTATGGCGCTATAGTCTCAATAATGGAGGTACAAACTTTAACAGACATTCCCCATAGATCTTCTGTTAGTTTGATCTTGATTTGCTTGAAAGCTTTCACTACTATTATGGGGTTTATATGCTTGAATTTAAATTCAATCTGGCAAGATGAAGTATTTGCTTTTAATAAGTCAATAGAACGCAGGGGCGAGGAGTTTAAGGTTTCAGTCGTTTTAAGTGGGATACTGGTAGAGAAATTAACAAATTCTTGAGCAACTTCTTTGTTAGTGCTTACGAGACCACTTGAAGTCTGAAGTGTGAAATCATTATTGTGTCTTTTATTCCTGTTGGTTTCGTCATTGATAATTTTCCAAACCGTCTTTATTTTTTTATCGGCTGTTTTGATCTTTTTGCTAATGTACAAGGCTTTAGCTACCTTGCAGGTCTTTTTCAAAGTTTTTGAGTAATAATTAGCAACGTATTTATTAAACGTTTCAGAGTTAATATAAGGCTTAAGGCCATACAACTCAAACAATTTTTCCCTACTTTTCCTAATACCCTTAGTTGCCCAGTCACTGAACAAAAAATTGGGGCAAACTGTTTTTCTTTTTTTCTTTAAAGTATTATTGAACTCGGTGCTCACTACCGAAAAAAAATCCTCATATAATTCGTTTACGTTTATTCTACTATGGCCCGGTATACTTAACTTACTAATTAAGTTATTATTAAATCTATTTAGATTGCTGGGCGTTATTTGTCTAGATTGTATCAGAATTTTTTGTAAAGGTGTGTTTGACTTGAAAGCAACGGTTTGACCACTGTGATCAGAAGGGAGATAATTTACAATGGCTTTATGTAAGTAGTCGCAGCAACAAAAAATATTATCAATGCATGTAGCAGAATTTGTAGTTATGCGGGTGGGTTCTGAAAACACATTTGACAAATTGAATGATTTAAAGAGACTTAATAATCGACTGCTATTTGAACTATTCTCTAAGATATTAATATTGAAGTCACCACAGATAATTAGCGATTTTTCACCAGTTGCCAGTTTTGCTAGAACATCTTCCATTACTGACTCAAATACGGAGTAGTTTTGATAATTTTAACGAAAACCTTATCCTAGAACCTAAGGACCTAAGCGACTACGAGAAGAATATTGTGATTGTGAGTATATCGGAAATAAACGACAAAAACTGGAAATTGAGACAACATCAAGATAATCAGGAAGTTATAAAGTTATTTACAATGCTTTCTGAAGACTGTCCTAAGTCGATTAATTCTAAGAGACTAGTAAAATATGTGTAAAACAAGAACCACTCATAAAAGTACACTTCTAAAATTCCGAGACCACAAAATACCTGTTAAAAAATAGAACCAAACTACCTGAAAATATGCAGTTTTTTTTTCTGATCAAGCCCCAAAACAAAAACAATACCTGGAATCTCTGAAGGAAGAGCTAAATAAGCTTACACAGGATGGCGAAAAAAACCTTACTACAAAATATGTAAAAAAAATACCTACGATACTTGTTGCAATCCAAAAAAACAGTTGTACCTCAAATTTTGTTTGTTTGTTTGGCATCTCGCAGGTAAACCTATGAGGTTGTCGTCTGCTTAAGCGGACTTGCCTGTGGATTCCCTAATAAATTAAGGCCTCCAGCCAGGACTTAAACTTATATACTAACTAAAACTAAGCGACGACGCTAAGGGCACCCCCTGTGGGGTCCGAACCTCGGCTTAGGGCGTCGCTGGAAGAGGGCAGCAAATGACTAGCTAGATCAGGATTGATATTATTTAGGGACGAATTTAAAGCTACAGGCCCAGCGTCGCGGGCTGGCTCGAGCAAGGGTCGGGAGGGGCGTGGATTTAGGCGTCGCGGCGGGCCTCGGCGGCGAGGACGGTACGACGTCGATCGGGTTTTGGGCTTATGTAGCGTGCTGGTGGCCTTACTACTCTCCTGGAGGAGGGTAGTGGCGTCGTCGGGGGTGATTAAAGTATGCCTTGGTCGGCGAATACTACTAATGCGAGAGGGAGTGTAGCGGGCGGCAGCTGTAATCAGGGGGTTAGAATGTTTGATGCCGCAGACGAAGAAACGCTTAGATAAGCGTTTCATGAACTGTTTTATGGTTGGCATTTTAAGGTCGACGTGAAGATCTATGTTTCGGACATAGTAAGGGGCACCCGTAACCCTTCTGAGGAAACGGTTTTGGAGGGTCTGCATCTTATGGAGATGACGTGGGTGAGCGTGCGCAAATACAACGCAGGCATAGGTCATGATGGGACGGATGACTGCGGTGTAAATGCGGAGCTTGCATTTAAGGGACAGTTTACTACGGGCTGTCAGTACGAAGTGGAGCCTGCTAAGAGCGAAGGAGGCGCGCGCGCGAACCGCCTTAATATGAGCCTTAAAGGTAAGGTTTTCATCGAGGATCACGCCTAGGTATTTGGCTTGCTTCTCCCAGGGGATCGGCTTACCGTACATAGTGATCGGGCTGGGAAGTGGGGGAGGGAATCGACTTCGTCTCGAGAAGAGAACCGCCTGACTCTTATCGGGGTTGACCTCGATTCTCCATTTCCGGAACCAAGCGCCTAAGACGTTTGCGGAGGTTTGGAGAGTAAGAGCTATAGCGTTGGGACAGTGACCGGTATAGTAAACGGCAGTGTCGTCGGCGAAGAGAGCCAACTGAGCCTTTTTACTTTTTGGGATATCGCTAGTGAACAGAGTGAAGGCGAGAGGAGATAGTACGGAACCCTGAGGGACACCGGCGCGAATAGGATGAGGGGACGAGAGTGCTCCCTCGATGCGATACCGAAAGGTGCGATTCGACAAAAAGTCTCGTAAGATGAGCACGAGACGATCTGGAACTCCTAGTTGGTAGAGCTTGTATATCAAGCCGTTGTGCCAGACTTTGTCGAAGGCTTTCGCTATGTCGAAGAATAGCACACCCGTCGTCGCGTTACGCTGCAGACCAGCGCATAAGTGCTCTACGATGCGGTGGACCTGTTGGGTGCCCGAGTGTTGGCTTCGGAAACCGAACTGCTCGTTGGGTATGAGGCTCTTTGCTTCGGCGTAGTCTTTGAGACGCTTATAAATAAGCCTCTCGTAGATTTTGCCGAGAACATTGAGTAAGCTAATAGGGCGGTAGCTTGAGAGCTCAGACTTTGGCTTACCTGGCTTTGGGATACCGATGACGGTGGCTTCTTTCCATGCTTGTGGGAAAATGTTGTTGCTCAAGGCGCCATTGAAGATGGCGGTCATAAGCATTATTAGCGGGGCAGGGAGGAGTTTGTATACCTTATTGGTAATACCATCCGAACCGGGGGCCTTACGAGCGTGGAGCCCTTTAATGATGTCGTGCACTTCGTCTGGAGTGACGGGAGGCAGAGGATCATCAGGGTCTTCGACGGGAGGGAGGGAGGCTCTCCGTTCGACTTCAGCGTCGACCTTGTTCAGGTGAGCTTGGTCTACTGGTTGGGAGCTGGGAGAACATTGGGACTCTAGGCTGTCAGCAAGACATTCAGCCTTTTCGGGACTGTCGAAAGCGACACTATTGTCGGGGCGGATGAGAGGAGGCATAGAGACCTCTTCTGAGGAACGCAATTTCCTCTGTAATTGCCATAAGGCTTGATGAGTGGGCTCGAGTTCACTGAGCATCTTGTTCCAGCCCTCAGAGCGAACCTCCCCTATGCGTTTCTTTACAGCACGCTGTAATTGGCGAATGTGGGCTTTGTTCGCGTCACAAGGGAAGGAGTCGTAGGCACGGATGGCCGCGTTCTTCTCGGTTATCAGGTCACGTACGTCAGTAGGTAGTTTCCAGCGATTGTCTTCCATCACCGGAACATCCCGTGAACAATCCGTCAATACGGATTGTACGTGCTCTGTAAACGAGTCGATTGCGGCCGTCGTGTCGGCGACTGACACTAAGTGATCGGGGATGGTGTCTAAGTGAGGCGACGTGATGGATTTCAGTCTTTCGCTTACTTTCCTCCAGTCGGTTATCATCTGGGTCTGAGGGGGGCGGTTGGGGTCGATCGGGCCCGAGTAGGGTGCAAGATGCATGACTACAGGACGGTGGTCAGAGTTAAGCTCGTGGAACGTCTCTATCGATTGCAAACGGAGGTTCACATTCTTGAGCAGCGCTACATCGAGAACATCGGGAAGGTGATTTGGATTACCTGGGAAGTGAGTCGGGCTCATTGGAGCGATGACGTCAAAGTTAAGGGATTCGCCTAACTTGAAAACTAACCTACCTCTGGTTGAAGTTGTGCTACTATTCCACGCCGGGTGCTTGGCATTAAGATCCCCCGCCAAGATGACGGAGTCACTCCGATACCGAAGAGGGCAGTGAAGTCCTTTTGGAGCGAGATGGGATCCTCCGGACCATTGTCGGGTGGGATATACGCGGAGATGATGGTGATCGGTTGGTGGCCGGTCATGCCGAGCCGACAGATAGAGGTCTCCAGATGGGAGAAGAGAGGAGGTGGGTCTATAGGGATACAATACAAAGATTTCCTAAAGTATATGAGTGTGCCACCCTTGTGACATCGAGACCTGTCATTGCGAACTAGTTTAAAGTTGGCAATATTCGGGTTTCGGTGATGAGGTTTTAAAAAGGTTTCCTGTATGAGGAGGATGTCAAGCTGATGGTCGCGGAGGAAAGCGGCGATCTCATCGCGTTGACCTGAAACGCCATTTGCGTTGAAAAAGCCTAGTTTAAGGGATCGGGGTTTAGTTGTACCTCAAACTCAAACTCAAATCATTTATTTCAATTAAACCATTTACAGGCACTTTTGAATTGTCAAGGAGTCGGTCAGTCAGAAATATGAAGCTAGATGCCCATTCCAAAGCGCAGTAGGTACTGTAACGAAATGGTGGTTTCTATCTACAAAAAGGATGCAAGTAGACTTACAGATAATTTAATAAATGAAATATAAAATACAGGTCGGAATATAAAAATAACACAATACGGTTCACGCGACACTGAAGTTAATAGGCTTGAATTGAAGTCCGGAGGAGGAGGTGGAGAAAAAAGGTCTTCAGGCGTCGAAGGGACACTTTAGAGTGCCAGTCTCCTTCGACAAAGCTCGACGTAAAATCTCCAGGCAGTTGGTTACTCAGCAGAGTGCAGACGTAGAATTGATAGGTGTTTGTTGATAAAACCCGGACGCCGTATCCTCAGGCAGACGGTTAGTGAAATGGGTCCAGACGCAGAATCTGAGGCAGATGGTTAGTGAAATAGGTCCAGACGCGGAATCCCGGGCAGATGGTTTGTGAAACAGGTCCAGACGCGGAATCCCGGGCAGATGGTTTGTGAAACAGGTCCAGACGCGGAATCCTCATCAGGTGCTTCAGACTTTTCTTTTATAGGAAAATATTCCTTTTCCATAATTAATTTTAGATGATTTTTGAAGTTTTCAAAATTGTTTTTCTTCATTCTGACATCTCATCTGCCAGTCATAAAACCAGCCTGTGTGTTCAGCCAAGACGTATTAAAACCTCCACGATCGAGTATGAGCGTGTCCTTATTAATTATTGTAGATGTCGAAATTCAGTTAGTAATCGGTAATTATATAGAAAATACAATATTTCAGCTAAACCTATTGATAAAAATAATTCAAGTTATATAAACCAAAAAGTAATCTTCATAGACTAAAAGAGAAAAGTTAATGACAGTTTGACAATTGACTTGTGTCACAACAATGGAAAATGTAAACAATAAATGTTTTTTTAAAGATATTATAAAAGAAATCGTTTTAGAACGATTCGTAAAATGCTAGCAAATGAAAAGATATGATACGGGACATGAATGAATGAATGATGAACAATGTTGTAAGTATAAGTAGCATATACTATAGTACCTATGGAGAAGAATGGGCAAGGAACTCCATGGACACTTTTAAATAATATTGTTGTTACAAATATATTAGTTACATCGATTAATGTTGACACTATAAGTGAGAACGTTGTACAAAAACCGTACACGTTAAAAGCGTCCAGAGTGCAGCAAAAAATAATTAAAAAACAATCCAAAAAAATAATTATTAAAACAAGCCGTGGCAGCTAAGAGATGACCAGTCCCAACTGACGGCGCCCGTTCACGAACATGACGTATGGATCAGCACCATTCAGCTCAACCATTTTGAAGGGAGCTAAATGATCCGACACACGCGCCACCGTCAGCGAGACATTTGAGTGAGCATGATATACTATCGGCCGCCAGGGCACATTCAAGTCAATCTAGGACATTACCCGTTAAATGGTAGCTCTATAGTACAAAGTACTCACATCTGTGCAATGCATCTATATAATAAAAAGGAGATTGAGTTTATATAATGCAAATATATTCTTACAATCTTCAGCAGCTTCAATAGTATTTCAAATGTCAATGAATTACTTCTGGTGTGGAGCAGGACCAGCATTAAGCCAGGCATTTTTATCAGTTAAGTAATCCTCTAACCTATAATACGAGTATGCCTGCCTGCATAGTGTGCGTTTGACAAAGGATTTGAATTTTGTCTCATTCAGTTGTAGGTATTTCATTATAACATTTTATACAGTACCCCATGAAAGATGAGTCTACTTTAGCCAGTCTGAAACCTGGTTGAACTAATAGGTCCCGATTTCTAGTACTATAATTATGTCTTTCACCTCTTTTACTGTAAAGATGTAATTTTTTTCTTACGTACATGATGTTTTCATAGATGTATTGACAAGATCCCTTAGAGAATCGCGCCTGCGGATATTATACATGGCTCTGATGGCTCTTTTCTGCAGAAGAAAAATATACTCGATGTCTGCAGCCCGTCCCCAAAGTAAAATACCGTAAGACATGATACTATGAAAGTAACTAAAAAAGACTGGTCTTACATCAGTAAATTGACGGATTTTTCTGACAGCGTAAGCTGCTGAACTTAGTCGTCCTGCAAGAGATGTTTAATGAGGACCCCATTGTAGCCTTCAGTCGAGCGTGATCCCCAAAAAAACCCATTTTATCGACGAATTCTAGTTTCTCTTGATTCAATACTATCTCACAATCACTACTCTTGACGTTTGGTAAAGAAAATCTTATACACTTAGTTTTATTTCCATTTAGTACTAAATTATTAGCATAGAACCAATTTTGGACCAGCAGTAGGGCGTAATTTACGTCGTCAAAATTTGAAGCACGTCTATCTCCCTTAAAACTTAAGGAAGTATCGTCAGCAAATAACACCATTTGGGGTTGATTTATTAATAAATGGAGTAGGTTATTGATTTTGATTTTTTTGATTTTCAAGGTCTTTATTACTACAAAGGTTGTTAGAAATGAGTTTACAAATGATCTTATTCTATTTGTACACAAATCGTGAATAATATTGTTACATAGGCTACATTTCGCCTTTACAAACATTTAAACATGTTATTATTATATTTTGCGTTGACATGTGTTAACATATATTATATGTACATCATATTATCTACTAGATATGTGCAAGTCTTAGTATGGACCCACATAATATAAAATGTTTAATTAAGGTACAAAATGTACGCATTTAAAATAAATTATAATAACATGGGATAAGTAGCGGGTAGTCCGCGCAAAAATCTTACATGCACGGCCGGTCAAGCGGCGTCGGCTAGCAAGCGAGCTATCGTCATGATACGTCACGGAGGAAATAGTGATGGGGCAGTCGGTATCGATTGTATGTGCGAGCGTAAGACAATGTACTTAGTCTACTTTTACCAATTGCTGATATTAGTGTATTAGAGTGTGATGGGTTTTTATGCAAGTAAAATTTGTGTGAAAGTTAAAATACAAAATCTTTTAAAAATGGATACTTTATACGCTTGTGTAATGTTTTGAGGTTTGTGCGAAATGGTGTGTTATTTTGAATCGTTTGGAGTTTGTTATATTTGCTTTCTGCCAGACTGGACCAGACAGGTGCTGCGTAAGTTAAGCATGGTCTTACTAAAGTGGAATAGATAAGCAATTTTGTTGAAGGACTAAGAATGGATTTGCGATTTAAAATGGGTGTTAATGAATTTAAGGCTTTTGCACCCTTCCTTATAGTTAGTTCAGTGTTTTTGTTCCAGTTAAGGGTCTTGTCAAGAATTATGCCTAAATATTTAACCGACTCACGCCACGTTATCTGAAAATTATCAATTTGAACGAATCTGGATGGTAGTGTGCGTTTTCCGGTGAACATAATTCCTTCGGTTTTTTTAGAGTTTAGTTTCAGCTTCCAGGTCTTGAAAAATAGGCTGAGTAGTTCCAGCGAAAATTGTCACCGTCCAGTAACTATGTCAATGTCTTTGTCTGTCGTGAAAGTAGCTGTGTCATCAGCATAGATGGCAAGTTATGTGTGAGTTTGTTTCGGCATATCATTCAGGTAGAGTATAAAAAGGTAAGGCCCCACAAGCGAACCCTGGGGCACACCGGCTGGGATAGGTTTAGGGGCAGAATGCTCTTTGCCCACATAAACAGAGAAGGATCGATCAAGTAAGTAATTTTGAATGAGTTTTACTAGACATATTTGATTAACTTGTGTAGTAGTCCATCATGCCAGACAGAATCAAAAGCTTTTTCAATGTCTAGTAAAACCATGCCTGTGGAAAGACCGCGGTTTAGCCCATGGGCTATGTGTTCAGCCACTCTGGCTAACTGCTGCGTGGTTGAGTGTGAGCTTCGAAATCCAAACTGTTCAGGGATCAAAATATGCGCAGTTGTTTTTGAGACGCGGGATAAGATGATAAGCTAAGAGCTTTCCTATGCTTGGTAATAAACTGATTGGTCGATAGCTAGATGGTATAGACTGATCTTTTCCTGGTTTCTTAATAGCTATGATTTTAGCGTGTTTAAATGTCGTTGGGAAGTATGCAAGGCGTAAGCATCCATTAAAGACTTTCGTCAAAAAAACAATAGCTTTCTGAGGAAGATTCTTTAGTAAACCATTTCCCAGGCCGTCAAAACCAGGAGCTTTGTTTGATTTCAGTTTTCCTATGAGTTTTCGGATCTCAATCGGCCTAACAAGTGATGGGTATTCATCCATCTGATAACATTCCAGCAACCTAATGGAATCTTTGACTGCCTCTTCGATGGTTGGATCACTGGTCCAGTGTTTGGTTAGATTTATGTTTTCCAGGAAGGTATTGGCTAGTACCTCACATTGTTCAAGTTCTGAGGAGGTGGAAGTATTGTTCGATGTAGTTAGGGGGGGTATTGAAACAGGCTGATGGTTTATTGACTTGACCACTCTCCATAAGTCTGAAGCAGGGTTGCTTACTTTTGCTAATTTATTGTTCCAGATATTGTCGTTTAGGGCTTGGATCTTATACTTGATGCATTTTTGCATGTTGTTGACTTGGGAGAATAGCTGACGTCGGTTGTGTGGATTAAATTCTTCAAGTGCTAGTTTACGATAACGGTTTTTAATTTTTATTTGTGACCTGATCCGTCGAGGTAGTTTTTGGCCACCATCACTGGGTAATTTAGGAACGGCTTTATCTCTTGCATTCAAAATTTATTGGGTAAGGTGTTCAACAGCAAGGTCAATTGTCTCGGGTGAGTTGAACGTTGTTTTGTTTAAAGTTAAAGACTCGTTCAATTGACATCTATATAACCTTTCCAGTCCGCCTTTTTGTAGTTGAAGATAATGCGCGTTTCTCTGTTGACTTAACCAGCTACGGTAAAGCAGACAGGCAGGTGGTTGGAAGAAAGTCTGGTGATAACCTGAGGCTCTGAAAGGTGGTAGACAGAGTTGGCAAGGATAATATCAGGAGTAGATGGTAAATGCGTGCTATGGTAGTGGACTAGAGTGGGACTACAAGGTGCATGAATTTCATATTCGTTGTTGACCATGTGGTCGAAAAATACCTCGCCGTGGATGTTGGGGCGAGAGCAGTGCCAGTAGGAATGTTTAGTGTTAAGATCACCCATGATAAGCGTCTTAGGTCGAATATTAATAATTGCGTCTAAGTCTGAAGGTAATAGAGATAGGTTCGGGGATTGATAGGCTGAGATAAAGGCAAATACCTGATTTGATAGAGTTATTTGTAATCCCACACATTCTAGATTTTGAGTTATAGGCATATTTAGAGGGGTATGTTTTAAGTCCGATTTAACTAAAATTGCGACTCCTTGGCCGAGTCCATCAGGTTTCTTATCGCGTCGGTAACAGGTAAAGCCAGGGGTGTGTAAATTAATGTGGGGGGATATTCTGGTCTCCGACAATGCTACAATAACAATAGAAAGCTCGCTTACCAAGTGCAGCAGTTCGTTGATTTTGGACCGAATGCCGTCGGCATTCCAGTAGAGTATGCGTATGTTTTGTGTACTACACATATTTACCAAGATGAGTTAAAATTAAAATAACTTTATCCATCATACTAGTGCATCCTAGAAATTGGCTTTTGATGGATTTTATCGTCATTAATATGGCTAGCATGTCAGCTGTCGCCTGATCTTGTACATTTTCTGTAACAGTGGCTTTTTGTGCGTTGGCAGCAGCAACAAAGTTCCAGGGTCGCTCATCGACTACGTTTGTCTTCGATGGTGGATTCTTAGTCCTGACGGCTTTGAGTTGATCCTGACGTTCCCGCAGAATCTTAAAATAATTTTCACGCTCTTTGCATTGACGGAAGTTAGCAGGGTGATTTCCGCCACAGTTACAGCACTTGGCTGGCAGGTCCCGGGTCTTCTTGGGGCATTCTTCAGTCGAGTGAGGATCAGTACACTTCACACAATGGGGCGCTAAGTTGCAATTGGTGGACGAGTGGCCAAAACTTTGACATCTATAACACTGTGTTCCGTAGCGATTGTTGCTTCGGTATTTGCGAATTTGGACTACGGTGTTACATAAGAGCCTGATCTGTCGAAATTTGACAAAATCTGCGCCAGGTGGCAATTGAACCAGAAAAGGCGGGCAGTAGGAAGTCTTTTCAGCAGGTACTTTCATTTTGCGGACAATCACGTTCTCGAAACCAAGCGACGAGATTTCAGCTGGAAGTACATCCTCGACATAGTCAGGAAGACCGAAGATAACTGTTTTGTACATCTTCTCATCCTTTCGCGAGAAGGTGTGAAAGGCAATCTCCTTGGTACGTAGACCTTCTTTGATGGCTTGATGGCTTTCAGACGTGTGGCAAATAACAGCTACTCTATTATTTCGTCTGTACTGCAGGTGAAAGTGTTTTGAAAATAACATGATTGTACTTCTAATGTACTCATGTGTCCAGGTGATTTGTATCTCCAAGACGATGGGAGGAAAGCGGCTGGCCTTTTTGGTGACAGCATCACGAAGTCTTGTACTGGAGTTAGCCGCAGATGATTGGTTGCCCGGCAGAGGGGTGAAACTGTTGGCAATCTTGATTGGCTCAGGTGGGCCTTGTTCAGGTTGACGTAGGAGTAGCTTGGAGTAGGTCATTAATATATACTAAAAAGAGGAAAGGACCCAATATCGAGCCTTGTAGAACACCCATTTTTACTTTTAAACCAAGTGAATTGACACCATTTATTTGAACTTGCTGTTGTCTATCATTTAAATAAGATTTTACTAAACTGAGCGCAAGTTATCCGAGTCCGTAATGCTCAAGTTTCAAAAGCATGGTTTCGTGATCGACGCAATCAAATGCCTTGGAGAGGTCACAAAAGATTCCTATGGCGTCTTGAGCCTCTTCCCACACCAAGGTAACACCAGCGTCGGTCGTACAACGCCCTTTGGTGAAACCATACTGTTGCTCGTGAAGGATTTTATTAGTATTAAAATGATTGAGCATCTGATTAAGCATTATCTTTTCAAAAACCTTGCAGAAAACCGGCAACACGGACACAAGTCTAGAATATTATTAGTGTCTTTACTGTCCCCGGATTTGAAAAGTGGTATTACCTTACTGTATTTCATTAGATACGGGAAGACTCCTTGATCCACACACAAATTAAATATTAAGGCAAAGTAAGGTGCCCCATTACCCCATTACAAAATTCGAAACCGACCGATAGTTTTAGGAACCTATGTCATCAAATAATAAAAAAAATATGAGGACATTCCATTGCATCCGTCTTCACTAAGATTCCTGTATGCGAACTTACGCAGTATTCGCAAGCCTGGATCAATAGCTTTTGGAGACTTCAATGTAGATTTACTTATTGCAAACAGTAATGGTATTTTGCTGTATGTTCCGAACCCCCTCCACGCGAGTTCATCTCGCACTTGTCTGGTTTTTGTAATGTGCGTTTTGTTTGTGCAAAATAAACAAATTTTCTTTCTTTTCTCTTTTTTCGTTCTAATTGGGTGAAAAAAACAACTATAACGTACACAATATAGCGATGCCAACTTTGCAGTTTCTATGTAAAAGAAAGCCCATAAGTGTTAATTAAAGCTTTAAAAAAATTATCTCTTTTACCTATTTACAGTAAGAAATTTCGAAATATTAAATAGATAGATAAAAATAAAATGAGGAATTAACTGGTAGGTTAATACCGCTCATGTCTAGGCCTTATTTGACAACCGGTCTGTTTCTTTTTGTCTTTCATTGAGAAAATGCTTTCTATTTATTTGTTTAAACCAAGGAGCATTATTTCAATCTTAATTAGTGGGGATCCTTTTCATAATTGTCCCTGAATTATTTAATATTGTAAATAATAATTAGTCACTTGTGTGAGTGTGTAGATGAGTATACCACTACCAACCATATAGATATATGTTTAGTTTTACTTCTCAAACGTGACCTTTTCTGTTAGTAGTATGTAGTCGTAATAAAGATAGGGATGATTGGAGGGTCCTCGAACATTGAACGTACGTGATCTTAAACATCTTGGAAAAAGGAAGATAACAGAAGTTATTTTGACGTATCTACCTATGTATATTTCGAAGAATCTGCTTGCTACTAAATATAAATATTATCGCATCGAGATTAAATAAACTTTTACCAGTTGTGAAATAATTTCATGGAAAAAGTAGATTTTAAAGATCCTCTTTATCGTAGTTTATAAATGGTTGAAATAGTTTTAATTATTTTGTTTTCATCATTGGATTCTAAATTTAGATTAATCTATTCTTCATTAGATAAATTATCGCTAAATTATTAATAACCCTAAACAAATAACATTCGCTTTTATTTGGGTCTTTTTCCTAATCGAATTATCTTAATATCGATAACGGCAAAACTTCTTATTACATAATTGATATATAATTTCATAAGTGTTGCAAGATTTCTTTAGACTTTAGCCTCATGAAGATTTAATAAAAAATTATGTTGTATAGAACTCATAAAAATCGTCGCGCTTCCAGCACGATTAAACTCGTAATAATATATAACGGCGCAGTAAGTGGCACTATCTTGCTTTTTACGAAGGTACTGGAATCATCGAAAAAGTCAGATAAAAGTGACACGGGCTAGTGACTTTAGCAGAGCGCCGCAGCGATGGTTGCGTGGCGGCTGTCTTCTGGTGACAGAAGCTTGCTACTAATATCTGTGGACCGAAGATGATGTCAGGGGAGCCGCTGTCGTACCACGTCTGATGAACTGCTAAATGACCACTTCTGGTTAAGGCAATCCTGCGCTGTCACCATCATTTTCTGTTATGCTCATGGAAAATTAGCTGTGGTATCAAAATAGTAATCAGAATTTTATATCTATGTAGTTACAACAGATTGGAAATGTGTTTATAAACGGTAATTAAAATTAGGCTCAATACTTATAGAATGCTCTAATTAATATTGATATTAATTACACGTAATTTTGGCGTAACGATGTTACTTGGCTGTTTTAGTACAGGGTTTTGCAATATATTCGGCATGTAACAGAGGGTGTGGTACAGTCCCTCAAATTGAACAACTTTCTCCATGCGACCAAAATGAGCGCAAAAAAAATCATCAGCCCACACATTTGGGTCGAGTACGTATTGAAAACAAGTATGTAACAGCAGTGGTGGCCCAGTGGTATTGGCCCCTACTTACTTTACTTTGTGTATTCAATTTCATCACCACTGCTCTCAAAACGGTGAAGGAAACAGAAAGGTGTGGTCATATTTAAGAGTGTGGAATAGACCATCATACACGCGAACACCGTAGTCCCGACATCGTAAACGCGAAAAAACATACCTGTAATGTCCAAAATATTTTAATGCGTGTTACATAATCGCCTACACAACTATTTGATGCATAAACATTTTGTAATAGACGAACAGTATGGCTTTGGCCCTAAATCAAGTACTCCCTCGACTGCAACAGATCTAGTTACCAAAATGAAAACCTATTTAGATAAAAGGGGCTATGCTTTAGGCATATTCATCGATTTAAAAAAAGTGTTCGATACTGTGAGTCATAAAAAACTACTACAGAAGCTGGATAACATATAAGTGTTGCAGGTACAGCACATAAAATGTTCATATCGTATTTGGACAACAGGCGTCAAGTTGTTAATATTGTTAGGAAATACTCACACTAGCTCGGTCCGAAATATTTCATACGGCTGTCCTCAAGGTTCGATTATCAGCCCGTTACTTTTTCTAATTTATACGAACAATACTAATAAAATAGGGTTAACAGGACACCTAACACAATTTTCAGACGACGACTGTCTCTTTTACTTTGATAAATCAATTCATAACATTATAAAGGACGCTTAACATGACCTTGATCTATTAAACGAGTGGTTAAAGTACAACAATCTTACAATGAATACGTCGAAAACCTCATTCATAATTTTTATCACTAAAAATAAGCGTATACCGGACTTCTCGCCTCTTAAAATAAATAACGAAATTATAAAACGATCAACCAACGCAAAATATCTTGAATTAAGAGTAGATGAAAAACTTACTTGGAAATTACTAGCAGACTCTTTCAAATAGACATAGAGATACATCAAAAGAACTTCTGTAATCTTTCCTTTTTCCAAGATGTTTAGGATCACGTACGTTCAATGTTCGAGTACCCTCCAATCATCCCTATCTTTATTACAACTACATACTACTGACAGAAAAGGTCACGTTTGAGAAGTAAAACGAAACATATAGCTATATGATTGGTAGTGGTATACTCATCTACACACTCACACAAGTGAATAATTTTTATTTACAATATTAAATAATTCAGGGACAAATATGAAAAGGATCCCCAATAATTATGATTGAAATAATGCTCCTTGGTCTAAACAAATAAATATAAAGCATTTTCCCAATAAAAGACAAAAAGAAACAAACCGGTCGTCAACCAAGGCCTGCTGATACCTAGGCATCAGTGGTATTTATCTACCAGTTGACTCCTCATTTTATAATAATCTATTCATCAAAAAAATTTAAATAATTTATTGTGAATAGGTAAAACAGATCATTTCTCCAAGCTTTTCTTTACACTTATGAGCTATCTTCAACTGAAAAGTTGGCTCAGTCACTTCACATACAAACTGCAAAGTTGGCATCGCTACATTTAGTATATAAAATTCTCGTGTCACAGTTTTCGTTGCCATACTCCTCCGAAACGGCTTGACCGATTTTGATGAAAATTTGTGTGCATATCGGGTAGGTCTGAGAATCGGCCAACATCTATTTTTCAAAAAAAAAAAAAAATTTGCAAAACAACGTTTGCGGGGTCAGCTAGTTGTGTATAATAAAGTTGTTTTTTTGTCACTAAAATTTTCATAATTGGTTACCAATATCAGTTGATCTATGCAGTATAAATGTCACCGTGTAAACAAAAGTGAAGTGAGCTGTCATTCTTCCAGCCGATCTATCTAATACAAATGTCACCGTAAAAACAAAGGTGAATTCAGCTGTAATTCCTCCAGCCAATCTATCCAGTACAAATGTCTTCGTGAAAACTTAGGTGAAGTGAGCTGTCAATAGTATCAATCCCTAGCATCAAGAGAATTACATCTCACTTCACCAAATTTTTCACGGTGAGACAGAATAGAACGGCAGTTCACCACTAAATCTGTGGTATTTTATTTTCTTTATAAACAAAGCTGTCAACCTTGTCCTATTTGTGCCATCACTTAGGAAAAGGTAACAATTGGACGGTAAAATTATAAACACACGAAACATTATAAATATAATCCAACAACAAAATCCAACAACAATCTTTCCCTTTCCGAGAATACAAAAAAATACCGTCTAAACAGAAAACGACATGCTCACCTATATAATGCTGACATCGCGTGACCAAGAGCGAATCGTAACTGATGCCTAATGGAACTGGCATCATCACATTTACCGGAAAAACTGCTTTTTACCTATCATCCTTAGGAAAATGGGCGAAATCATATTAATTTGCTGCGGTAATGTTTTTCTGATTATTTTGATGAGTTACGTTTACCTACTTATGTTATTTATTGTATTGAGATTATCTACATCCGGAAGCTGATACCAACCTTTTATGTTCGTACTCCAGGGCACCGACCTCTTGCGGAGCGCGTGAGGGAGAGAGCCTTGCGCCCTCACGCCCCTAGTCGCCGCAGGAGACGCCCTGGGCGTCGGGAATCGCAAGCAGATTCCCGGCCACCGTAGGCGCGGGCTTGCGGACGGCGAGCCATGGGTAGCTCGCCGTCCGGTAAGGACCAGGCCCGGGTCGACGGCGCGTTGTGTTCCAGGCGCGCCTCAAAGAGATGTCAGCACAAAATGACGGGGTCCGATAGGGCCGACGCCTCAGCGTCGCGGGTTATTCCACAGAGAAAACCGTGGCCCTGGCACAGGCAACTGAAGGAACACGGGTGGGTTTTAGAGTAAAAGTCTGACACGCCCTCCCGATCCACCCAGAGCGGGAGAAGTCATTTGATGATTTCCCATCCAAAAAAAAAAAAAAAAAAAGGGCACCGACCTCTTCTCGTACAGAGAAGAGGCGTGATAATCACCACGTTTGCTCAAGATGGGTTGACGATTTCAAATTCATATTCGCTATAGGTCCAGCTTCCTCATGATGTTTTCCTTCATTGATTATTTACATTACTTTTTTCGAACTACTCATAGGTTTCTAGAAAATAAATAGGTAGGTACTTATTCTCCTTCAACATCTTTGACATTTTCCTAAGCCTTCTTCCCATAGGGGTAGGCACAAACCACAGAACGCTGCCTGATATGATGGTTACATACTCTTTTTGCCTCGTTTACGTGCATACATCTGGTCATAAACACGCGCCGGTCGCGAGTACTACGCACCTGACCTTTCTGAAAAACATCACCAATAGGGTTCCACCACTATAGATGTGTAATCTGTTTCAAGTAAATCAAAATTGTTTTATCACACACACCGAAGCCTGCCGCTACCTCGACGAGGTTTCGATGGATCCGCTGCCACGGTCTCTTTTAATTTATCTTTCCTACTAGGATCTCCGACCGTCCACAGTGGTGGTTCTGTAGGACAACATTTACAAACCGAAAACGTTGTAACCAAAAAACGTACACATAATTAATCCTTCGAGCTTTTTATGCAGCGCTAATGCCACGATGGAATTCGTATTCGTAAATAACACGATATTTTAAATTTTCCATATTGTAAACAGAGCGATGTCAAAACAAATCAAACACAAAAGCCTAAATTTGAATTTCGAAACGGCATATTTGAGATCAAAGTGGCCAGTTCGACTAAACTCCAACTTCATATGTAAGAACCTAATAATAGTTTTCCTTATTTACATTTTCCAGAGTCAACAGACTTTGATCCGATCCATTTGCTGATTTAGGTCCTAATTTAAGTACATACAATATTTGCACCTTACATCAAAAAAGAAATTTTCTACTTTATATGCTCGCCAAAGACAAACTATGTAAGTTACGTTTTTCTAGGCGCAGTAAAAGTTCTAGTAAAATATTTGCAGGTACGGCTCAAAACTATTATTATCTGAAACAATGCGAGGTAAGTATGAAAAGTCAATCTTAGTACTTTTCCGAAAAATAGAGTACATCGTGGCAAGGCGCCAATAAAACGCTCTTGGACAAGTTAAGCCAATTCTCGGTACGATTTCTAAATTGCTATCGAATATATCGAACTCAGACCCGTCGTCCACGACGCTTCTCAAAAGTTACGTGTTACAAACTCAAGTCATCCATGAGTAGCCAAAATGTCATAGCTGTAGTAATTTAATGGCGCTCCATACACGATTCTACTTAGTAACGCGATATTAACTAGTTGATTATTGCTTGTCGTGGACGATCGGTCTTACTTTTCAATTTTACTTTCTGAAACTGATTGCCCATTCTATAGCGTAGCAGGTTCCTATGGAAAAGTACGGGCAAGAAACTCCACGGAAACTCTTTCAAGTCAAAATTTTATTACAAAATATTAGTTGCATCATTCATGATGAAATTATACATGTGAGAACGATGCAGAAAGACGTACATGTTAAAAATAAAAAACAATTTAATAATTCAAATAAGTTAAAATAAGCCGTGGCAGCAAAGAAATTAGCAGTCCCTAGGATCAGCACCATTTAGCTCAACCAACAACTGGAACTTAATGATGCAACACACACGCCACTACATACCAACAAGACATTTTAGTGAGCATGGCATAATCTCAGCCGCCAGCACAATTTCAAGTCAATGAAAGACGTACCCAGTAAATGGTAGCTTTATAGTAGGTACATATAGTGCTTACGTGTTATGCAATTATTATACAATAATAAGAGATTGAATTTATAGAATATAAAGATAGTTTGTACAATTTTCAGCAGCTCCAACAATATTTTAGTTGATATGTACTTGTGGCCAGGGTAATTGAGCCAAGCATTTTTTTCAGCGATGTAATCCCTCAACTTATACTACGCTTGGCTAGGTATATAGTGTGCGTTATAGACCAGATTTGAATTCCGTTTCACAGTTAAAGATGCCATTCCATGGGGGAGGTACTTTAAACAGTCTACTTTAGTCCGTTTGAAACCTGGTTGAACTGATTTATCCCTATTTCTAGTCCTCTAGTTGTCATTCACCGTTTTTTACTAAAAAGGTTTAAATTTTTGTAAATGATGTTTTCTTAGAAATATTGACAAGGTACCGACATAATTTTATAATCTTTAAACAATTCCCATATATAAACGCGCCTGCGGATATATTGTTATGATGGCTCTTTTCTGCAGAATGAAAATAGACTTGATGTCGCCCTAGTAAAATACCGTACGGCATAATATAAAATAGACTAGCCTCACGGTACCTACATCAGTAAATTGACGGATTTTTCTCACAGTATTTGCTGCTGAACTTAGCCGTCCTGCAAGAGACGTTAAATGAGGACCCCATTGCAGCCTTGAGTCAAGCGTGATTCCCAGGAAAACAATTCTATCGACGAATTTTTGTTTCTCTTAATTCAATACTATGTCCCAATCACTACTTTTAACATTCAGAAGATCAAATCTTATGCATTTCACTTTTTTTCATTGAATACATAATTATTAGCAGTGAACCAATGTTGGACCTGCAGTATGTCGTTATTTACGTCGTCAAGATTTGATGCATTTCCATTTATTTATCTTAACACGTATTGAAGTTTCGTCAGCAAATGACACCATTTGTGGTTGGCTTTTAAATAAATGGGGTAGATCATTAATATACCGGATGACTTTGTTTTAACATCTTGAAAAAAATAGGGTATAGTGAACGGTGTAGAAGCATATGACACAGTTTTTATTTTTCAATAATAAATTAAGAAATTGAAATATCAATAAATACTGCATATTTGAAGTACTATCAACTCGTCTCGACGCTCGACTCTCGCCGCGGACGGACGTGTTTGTGCGCTCTCCCGCTCCAGTGTTGTGTTTCCTGTTTCTACTCGTCGCGACCACGTGACATCATCTTAGTCGCCCCGACTACTCCGATTTAAAATCAAATCAAGAAATTGATTTGATTTTAACCGATCAAAAAGTGCCTTTTTCAAGGCAATCTCTTTTCTGTATCAGTCATTCGTGAGTAGCTTCACTAGGCCCCTTCTGGGTAAAACCACAGTTTCGTGGTCCTCGGTTGAAACCTTACGGTGTCAACGAAGCCGAGTGGGCGAGGCAGTTAGTTGGACGGGTCCCAGATAACCGGCCTTGGGGGATCTCCTAGTCGGCTCTGGTGACAGTTTTGCTTTCCAGCTACTCACCTAGTGTCTTTAGGGTGTGTCTACACCCTTCGCGCTAGACTGGTCAGGGCCCCGTTCGCACAATAAGACTGGCGACGGGTTACAAGCTTAGGGCTCACCAATAGGTACACACCTCCCTGTCTACACCCGACAGGGAGGGAACTCATCCCCGGGCCAATCCACCCGGGGAATTAGGTATAGGGTTTAGGCTAAGTAGGGAATTTTCTCTTTCCACCATTCCTTCCCCAATATAGTTCCCGCTCCGATCATGGAGGACGCCGTCCTCTTGGCGTTCCTCAAAGAGGTCCTATTAAAGGACCCCGAGTTTTTGGCGAAATATGGCGCCAAAATAAGCCAAGTTTCCAGTCCCGCTCCGTCTCAAGGCGCACTCGCTAACTTCAGCGACGCGCTTGAGAGCCCGCTATCGCCACCTGCATACGAACAAGGCATTCCGCCCTTTGTTCCGCACAACAATGTTCCGGCTAATATCTCTGCCCCCATTGTCTCACCCTCTATTGTACCGGCAGATAATACTCCGGCCGCTAATCCGGCCCCTATTGTCTCGCCCGCCTTTGTTCCGGCCGCCATTGTCACGGCCGCCATTGTTCCGGCCGCCATTGTCTCAGAGACAACGCAGCTGCGCGCCGCAGCAATAAACACGACTCGCCCGGAGAGCATGGACACGTCACACAGTGGGTCGAAACTATGATTTTAGTGACTTAGGGCTCAACTTTGCTTTTTCACTTTTTTTTTTATGCGGATGGGTAGAGCTCATTAACCTCAATAATAATTGTTCTGATGTATTATTTCCTAAACTTTATACTTTGGGTAGAAAAATGTGTTTTGTTATTTTTTTGTATGGAGCGGCTCAAATAAACTTAAATTCCTGCTAAGTAGCGTGTGATCCCGCGTTGAAACTTTATTTTTCATATACCTTGTCTGGTCTATTATCATTTGATGCTATAAACAAATGCATAAAGTTGCAACTCTGCCAAATAAATGGATCGAAAAAAATGAAAAAATACATAGAATAAAAAGCTTCATTTTTTACTTTCGTAAGTTATTTTAAGTTAAATTTGATATGGAATAGTAAGTAAAAGCACGTAATAATACACATAATTACTTAGCAACTAACAACAATACATTTAAAAGGTCCCTAATTAGCTTAAATTTACTAATACTACATATATTAGTAAATTTAAGCTAATTAGGGACCTTTATTTAAAAATGTGGATATGAAATCAATTAATTTCTATTTGTGTGTTTAATTACTGTAATTAGCTTAACCTTTTACCTTATAAAATAACAATGTTTTTCACTTTTAGTCATTACTGTAATATTAATTAGGATAATTAGTTAATGAGGGTAGTAGAAAAATTAGTAAACATTGTTTGTCACTGGATTCTGGAAGTATAAAATGACCATAATTTATTATATACTAACTAGTGTTCGTTTATTCGTACTACTACTAACATCTCGTGATTCTGATCGTCCCTTTTTCGTTATAATGGATAATTTAGTTAACAATTTAGATTTATTTATGATTTTAAGAGAGCAGGTCAAGTCACTGTCGGATAGTCAAAAATTCTTTCAATTCCTACAACATAAAATAAACGTGACCGAAGAGAACAGTGTTGAGCTCCAAAAATTCTGTACGCGCTTTTGTTCAAATATAAGTGCAAGATGGGAACGAAGTAGTCGCACGTTAGCACAGTTTGTAAGAAAAAATGGTGATTGGTTGGAACGTGCAATAAACTGGCCCGAAGGAATGATACCTGAAGCTGTGAACACTGAACAGGAAAGGCTCGAGATTTGTAATACTGAAGATGTCGAAAATCTACCACCATCTACTACAGAAGCTTCAACATCTACATTTACACCTCGAAAACCTTTCGAGGAATTGGGCTCCAGGCAAAAACGACGACGCGTTGATCAAATTAACCAATCGCTTTCGTTATCCCCGGATGAACTTAAAGCTACTACAATTGCTAGTTTAAGAAACACCGGAAATGAGGATGTAGGAAAAATTATGAACCATTTACTAAATCACCCCGAAGATCTAGAAAAAGTTAAAGAGTGTTTAAGTACAAGTAAACCGAAAAGTAGTACATATTCACCCGATAAGGCACTGTCTTTATTAGTTTCACTTAAATTAAGTAAGTGGCAGTATATAAGCCTAAGAGAAGCAGCAAGTGAAAATAGGTCTGATTTATACCCTTCTTATTATAAAATAAAACAAGCGAAGGCAAAATGTTATCCAGGGAAAGAAGACATAATTATAACTGAAGAAGGAGCTGCTATTAAACTGCAAGCTTTACTCAACTTGACGGTATCTAGGCTTTTAGAAGTGATTACTTTAGATTTGGATTCGCCAACTGAGTTACTGCTAATAAGCAAATGGGGTTTTGATGGAGCCTCAGGTCAAAGTAATTATAAACAAAAGACTGAAGCAGAGTTTGATGACTCAACTATCTTCATGGCCAGTCTAGTTCCTATAAGGCTTCAACAATGTGATGGAACAATTGTTTGGGAAAACGATCGACCCTCATCAACTTTCTATTGCCGTCCGATAATGTTCAAATTTACCAAAGAAACGCAGTCAACAGTGGTAACTATAAAAGCTAGCATAACCGAAGAAATAGAAACACTTCAGCCAATCAAGTTCAATCAAGTTGAAGTTAAGCATCAATTGCACTTGACGATGATAGACGGCAAAATATCGTCATATTTGTCAGACACATCTTCAGCTGTCTGTGATATCTGCAAAGCAAAACCGTCAGAGATGAACAATTTGTTAAAGTCATTAAAACAAAGAAATTGAAATTCATAGATCCCTAATTAGCTTAAATTTACTACTACTACATATATTAGTAAATTTAAGCTAATTAGGGACCTTTTAAATGTATTATGATTAGTGTGATTAGCTTTAAATTTACTAATACTACATATATTAGTAAATTTAAGCTAATTAGGGACCTTTTAAATGTATTATGATTAGTGTGATTAGCTTTAAATTTACTAATACTACATATATTAGTAAATTTAAGCTAATTAGGGACCTTTTAAATGTATTGTTGTTAGTTGTTAAGTAACTATGTGTATTATTACGTGCTTTTACTTACTATTCCATATCAAATTTAACTTAAAAGAACTTACGAAAGTAAAAAATGTAGCTTTTTATTCTATATATTTTTTCATTTTTTTCGATCCATTTATTTGGCAGAGTTGCAACTTTATGCACACGTTAATAGCATCAAATGATAATAGACTAGACAAGGTATATGAAAAATAAAGTTTCAACGCGGGATCACACGCTACTTAGCAGGAATTTAAGGTTATTTGATCCGCTCCATACAAAAAAATAACAAAACACATTTTTCTACCCAAAGTATAAAGTTTAGGAAAAAATACATCAGAACAATTATTGTTGAGGTTAATGAGCTCTATCCATCCACATGAGGAAAAAAGTAAAAAAGCAAAGTTGAGCCCTAAGTCACTAAAATCATAGTTTCGACCCACTGTGCGTCAGTCCCACTCTCCGAGGAAGAAGCCCGCACCTCCTCCTCCAGCGATGACGACTCCCAAGTCGTGGTCAAAGGAGGCAAGAGGAAGGCGGCTAAATCCTCCGCCCCCGCTGGCCCGGTCACCAAGGCCCAGAAAAAACAGGACGACATACCGTCCAGCTCCACTTCCGCCCCTAGTCCGCGGGCCAGTCGCCCCGCCAGCCCTATGGCTTGCCCACCCGCTCCTACCGCGAGGAAGCAGAAGCCCCCTCCCCCGATATACGTCCAGGAAAAGTCCAAATGGACGGAAATCTCTAAAATGTGTGTTGATCGCAAGATCAACTACACCAACGCCCGATCCACCCTCCAGGGGATCAAAGTTACCGTCCCCACGTCTACGGACTTTAGGGATCTCTCCCGCGCCCTACGTGAAAGGAACTACTCCTTTCACACTTACTCCCTTCCGGAGGAAACCCCTACTCGCGTCGTAATAAGGCGCGTCCCTCAAGAAATCTCCACCGAGGAGATTAAGAGCGACCTCATCGCTCAAGGAATCCCAGTGTCCGCCGTCCATCGCTTGCACAAAGCGAGGCAGGGCCTTGTCTATGACATGGTCCTAGTCATCTGTGACCCCACTGAAGGGCACCACCCGATTTTTAAAGTTAAGTCGGTGTGTTCGCTCTCAGGCATCTCAATAGAGAAGCCTTACAGAGCTCAACTAATTGGACAGTGTCATCGCTGCCAATTATATGGTCACTCGCAGTCCAACTGCTATGCCACCCCTAGATGCGTCAAGTGTCTAGGTGAGCATGGCACCGCCGACTGTACCCGCCCTAAAGATAGGGAACTATGTTTAGAGCCTCCCAGCTGTGTACTCTGCGGCCAATCGGGACACCCGGCAAATTACCGGGGCTGTCCTAAGGCCCCGAAGTCCTCCTCTCCCAAACTCGCGAAACGCGCGAGCGACCGCCAGCACAGGGAAAGCCCCTGGGGAAAGCCTCCTTCCGCGCTGATGCCGGAGCGGCTCAGTCCGCAGAGGCCGTCTCCCTGGGCTAACCTTAACCACCTGAAGGCTCCCGCAGCTTCGGTGCCATCAAAACCCGCGCAATCCGCGCAACTTCCAGCGCTGATGGCTACCGCCATCCCAGCGCCTTTGGTAGCCCCCGCGGCCCCTACGGCCGCTCCAGCGGCACCTCAGGGAATCCAGGGCCGAAACAGCGCCCAAATCATATTAAGTACATACGCGGCTCTCTTCACCACCGCCGCGGATAAAATGGCGGAAGAAATCGTTGCTGCAAACGGCAACGCAATCCGCCTCATGGAAATTCTCAGCGCGTATCCCGAGATCGCGCAAGTTCTACACTCACTCAAATATTAATTCTCAATGGATAATACGAGAGTAAATAGTAACAAACCCCGATCCCTTAAATTAGGCTTTTTCAACGCAAATGGCGTTTCAGGTCAACGCGATGAGATCGCCACTTTCCTCCGCGACCATCAGCTTGACATCCTCCTCATACAGGAAACCTTTTTAAAACCACATCACCGAAACCCGAATATTGCCAACTTTAAACTAGTTCGCAATGACAGGTCTCGATGTCACAAGGGTGGCACACTCATATACTTTAGGAAATCTTTGTATTGTATCCCTATAGACCCACCTCCTCTCTTCTCCCATCTGGAGACCTCTATCTGTCGGCTCGGCATGACCGGCCACCAACCGATCACCATCATCTCCGCTTATATCCCACCCGACAATGGTCCGGAGGATCCCATCTCGCTCCAAAAGGACTTCACTGCCCTCTTCGGTATGAGTGACTCCGTCATCTTGGCGGGGGATCTTAATGCCAAGCACCCGGCGTGGAATAGTAGCACAACCTCAACCAGAGGTAGGTTAGTTTTCAAGTTAGGCGAATCCCTTAACTTTGACGTCATCGCTCCAATGAGCCCGACTCACTTCCCAGGTAATCCTAATCACCTTCCCGATGTTCTCGATGTAGCGCTGCTCAAGAATGTGAACCTCCGTTTGCAATCGATTGAGACGTTCCACGAGCTAAATTCTGACCACCGCCCTGTAGTCATGCATCTTGCACCCTACTCGGGCCCGATCGACCCCAACCGCCCCCCTCAGACCCAGACGATAACCGACTGGAGGAAAGTAAGCGAAAGACTGAAATCCACCACGTCGCCTCACTTAGACACCATCCCCGATCACTTAGTGTCAGTCGCCGACACGACGGCCGCAATCGACTCGTTTACAGAGCACGTACAATCCGTATTGACGGATTGTTCACGGGAAGTTCCGGTGATGGAAGACCATCGCTGGAAACTACCTGCTGACGTACGTGACCTGATAACCGAGAAGAACGCGGCCATCCGTGCCTACGACTCCTTCCCTTGTGACGCGAACAAAGCCCACATGCGCCATTTACAGCGTGCTGTAAAGAAACGCATAGGGGAGGTTCGCTCTGAGGGCTGGAACAAGATGCTCAGCGAACTCGAGCCCACTCATCAAGCCTTCTGGCAATTACAGAGGAAATTGCGTTCCTCAGAAGAGGTCTCTATGCCTCCTCTCATCCGCCCCGACAATAGTGTCGCTTTCGACAGTCCCGATAAGGCTGAATGTCTTGCCGACAGCCTAGAGTCCCAATGTTCTCCCAGCTCCCAACCAGTAGACCAAGCTCACCTGAACAAGGTCGACGCTGAAGTCGAACGAAGAGCCTCCCTCCCTCCCGTCGAAGACCCTGATGATCCTCTGCCTCCCGTCACTCCAGACGAAGTGCACGACATCATTAAAGGGCTCCACGCTCGTAAGGCCCCCGGTTCGGATGGTATTACCAATAAGGTATACAAACTCCTTCCTGCCCCGCTAATAATGCTTATGACCGCCATCTTCAATGGCGCCTTGAGCAACAACATCTTCCCACAAGCATGGAAAGAAGCCACCGTCATCGGTATCCCAAAGCCAGGCAAGCCAAAGTCTGAGCCCTCCAGCTACCGCCCTATTAGCTTACTCAATGTCCTCGGCAAAATCTACGAGAGGCTTATTTATAAGCGTCTCAAAGACTACGCCGAAGCAAAGAGCCTCATACCCAACGAGCAGTTTGGATTCCGTAGCCAACACTCGGGCACCCAACAGGTCCACCGTATCGTAGAGCACTTATGCGCTGGTCTGCAGCGTAACGCGACGACGGGTGTGCTATTCTTCGACATAGCGAAAGCCTTCGACAAAGTCTGGCACAACGGCTTGATATACAAGCTCTACCAACTAGGAGTGCCAGATCGTCTCGTGCTCATCTTACGAGACTTTTTGTCGAACCGGACCTTTCGCTATCGCGTCGAGGGAGCACTCTCGTCCCCTCATCCTATTCGCGCCGGTGTCCCTCAGGGTTCCGTAATATCTCCTCTCGCCTTCACGCTGTTCACTAGCGATATCCCAAAAAGTAAAAAGGCTCAGTTGGCTCTCTTCGCCGACGACACTGCCGTTTACTATACCGGTCACTGCCCCAACGCTATAGCTCGTACTCTCCAAACCTCCGCAAACGTCTTAGGCGCTTGGTTCCGGCAATGGAGAATCGAGGTCAACCCCGATAAGAGTCAGGCGGTTCTCTTCTCGAGACGTCGTCGACTCCCTCTCCCACTTCCCAGCCCGATCACTATGTACGGCAAGCCAATCCCTTGGGAGAAGCAAGCCAAATACCTAGGCGTGATCCTCGATGAGAACCTTACCTTTAAGGCTCATATTAAGGCGGTTCGCGCGCGCGCCTCCTTCGCTCTTAGCAGGCTGCAATTCGTACTGACAGCCCGTAGTAAACTGTCCCTCAAATGCAAGCTCCGCATCTATACCGCAGTCATCCGTCCCATCATGACCTATGCCTGCGTTGTATTTGCGCACGCTCACCCACGTCATCTCCATAAGATGCAGACCCTCCAAAACCGTTTCCTCAGAAGGGTCACGGGTGCCCCCTTCTATGTCCGTAATATCGATCTTCACGTCGACCTCAAAATGCCAACCATAAAACAGTTCATGAAACGCTTATCAAAGCGTTTCTTCCACTGCGGCATCAAACATTCTAACCCCCTGATTACAGCGGCCGCCCGCTACACTCCCTCTCGCATTAGCAGTATTCGCCGACCAAGGCATACTTTAATCGACCCCGACGACGCCACTACCCTCCTCCAGGAGAGTAGTAAGGCCACTAGCACGCTACATAAGCCGAAAACCCGATCGCCGTCCTACCGCCCTCGCCGCCGAGGCCCGCCGCGACGCCCAAATCGACGCCCCTCCCGACCCTTGCTCGAGCCAGCCCGCGCCGCTGAGCCTGTAGCTTTAAATTCGTCCCTAATTAATACCAATCCTGATCCAGCTAGTCATTTGCTGCCCTCTTCCAGCGACGCCCTAAGCCGAGGTTCGTACCCCACAGGGGGTGCCCTTAGCGTTGTCGCTTAGTTTTAGTTAGTATATAAGTTTAAGTCCTGGCTGGAGGCCTTAATTTATTAGGGAATCCACAGGCAAGTCCGCTTAAGCAGACGACAACCGCATAGGTTGACCTGCGAGATGCCAAACAAACAAACAAACAAAGTACTATCAACTTAAAATCGTGACGTCGTAGATACACAAAATCTCTAGAATACCTATGTGGACGACATTTCTATCGTTTCCGTAGCGTTTTTCTGCGATGCATTGTCCCATTCTTCTTTTTCTTATAGAAGTATATCAATTGCTGTTCGTTAGTTAACCACATAAGAGATGAAAGATTTTGCTACATATACTGAATACATGGTTTTAAGTACTAAGGTAAAGCCAAACAGCCAAGGTAAAGAAAACTATTAAACTTCATAAAGTAACTAACATTCCTACAAAACTTTAAATAACTGACGCAAACCAACGTAAACACTAGATTCATTTATAGCGGTACAGCCGCCGCACAGTCGTATTAGTAGGCCGTAGTTAAATCGGTAAAACCAGAACCATGTCATTGTCTCTCCGAGCTATTTGTGAAAGGAGAGGTAAGCGAAAAGCAATAGCTAGTCCCACAGTTTGTTTAATAAGCTTTCTTTAATGAATATTCATTACCTCATTTGCTTGAAGAAGCGCCATACATTACGGTAACGAACGCTCGAAAATATCATAGTGTGTTTGCAAGGCGAAAATAGAATGAATATGTATATATGATTACAAATATTTCAAGCTGGTATTATGCCAAAATTTAATTGTCACCGGCATACAAACTTTAAACACATAGTTTCCAGCATGAAAATGTAGTGAATGTGTAATGAACTAAAACTGAAATAAAATTGATGGTATTCTAGAGTTGGACGTTGTGGAAATATGCAAAATTGTTTCGCACGGATATTATTTACGATCTAGTTTAAAATTTGCAAAATTAACATTGAGAAAGGTTCTAGCTTTCATTAGGTATCTACGTTATTACTACGGTGCATAATCATAATCAGCCTATAACGTTCCCACTGCTGGGACACAGGCCTCCTCTCTATGAGAGGTAGTGAGCCGTAATCCACCACGCGGGCTCAGTGCGGGTTGGTAAATGTCACATGTCTTCGATTTTTTGGTTCTAGGACATGCCGGTTTCCTCACGATGTTTTCCTTCACCGTTTTGAGAGCAGTGGTGATTAAATTATTTACACAAAGTAAAGCGCCTGCTTGGGTTCGAACTCACGACCTACAACTCGTAAGTCGGGACCGTTACCACTGGGCCACCACTGCTCAAATTACTACGGTGGAATCATCTCAAAGAACTGTAATTTGACTCTGACAGCCAATCAGAAAACTAAAAAGGCTGAAAGTAGGAAAATGAAGAGGAAAAGCAGAATAAATGGATGTCTAACCGACACTCCCGTTAGAATTTACGTTCTCTTTGTCTTATTCTGCCTGGAAATTAATGAAGAGTAAGTGCATTAATTGATGCTGTATGGCTACAGCATTCTCTTTCTAAACGCGAAGCTTTACATATTGATTAAACGCCAATTCATTTAATACAAGTAGCGAGCACGTTCCCGAAATAATCTTTTTATTGACGGACGTACTGGACGAGTCTAAAGCTTGTTCAAGGAACAGCCTTCATTTCATATTTTTTTCGATTCAGGTTATTGAATTCAATTATTACAATCAACTAAAAAATCTTTTTTTTTTTTGATGAACTGAAATTCAAATAGTACAGGTATATTCAAACTAATTATTGGCACAAAATATAGGTAACACAAATTCGGAGTAATATTGTAACACGAAAGCTCACCTAGCTCGCGATCGAACGTTACGGCTCATTATAGGCCTTGTTATGTGGACCGGTTTATGCACACACTAAGTACTATTTACGACATATTAATATGGAGGTTTTTTAATTAATATTTTTATTGCCACGCCTGTAATCCTCGAAGGGTTACGCTGAAGTGTTCTTCGTCAGTACTCTACACTAACTAACCCCTCAAACGAAGGGGAGGGGAGGGGAATGGGAGGGGAGTCGTGTTATGCAGAGTACTGACTGTATAAATGATTTGTCATTCCCATAGATGAGCATAAGACTGTAGAAATACACCGAGAAATTAGAAATTGAAAATTAAAAATTAGAAATTGGTATGTGGGTAGGTTACCTACCTGTCACCTTATAAAGAATTAATGAAACTGTTTATTTATTTATTTACTTCCAATTTCACTTTCACAAATGTATTCATGTTGATAACCATCGTATTTGGGCAATCTAGATGCCAACCATAGCTAAGAGTTTAAAAAAAAAAGGTTTGAGGTTGCAAAGTGTCCGTAAATAGTCCGCCGCGCTCGGCTGTTTGCAGCGTATTGTGCGTTGCATCAATGTAGTGCACGGATTAATTAATTATACAATGCGTTGGAGCGTGGAAGTCTGGCATCGTTTAAAACAGGTTTTGGTTTGTTCCGGCTCGTTTTCGTTGTTTTTTTTTTGTTTTTGTTTTGCATTTTACTCTATTTATGTACTTAATCATGACTATTATTATTTGAAACAATTTTATTTTTATATGTATACACACGTCACTTTGCAGTATAAAACTGATTTACATCCGTTACCTCACAATTCAGGTCCAGTTGAAAACCAGCGTCGGGCACTAGTTGCCTGGCATTTTTTGCTGAACTGGGCCTTTTTGGCGCAGCCGTGAGGCACACTACCCTGCAAGTTTCATATTTCGCGCTGTACACTTTTTTATTATTATTTGTATGTTTTTTTTATTGTTTTTCTTATAATTTTTACCTGCTTTGTGTGCCTTTTAGTCTGTGCTAAATAAACGTTTTTTCTTTCTTTCTTTCTTTCTTTCTTTCTTTCTATATCCACATTTCATCGGTTAGTGGTTGTCTCATGTTATAAGGGGCAAGCTTATTGCCATCAACTGGGCACAAATCCCAAATGCTTCCGAAATTTTGAAGTTCTATATGTTTGCCTATTAAACCATTACACTTTTCATAAAATAGGTTGGTCTGTAGGTCGTAGGCAACTTGCGACCACTAGATCAAGGAGGCAGACAGTGTTTTTACTTTTATAATTGCTTGAGATGCCTGCGTGTAGTGAAATTCTAGTTGTATGCTATGGCTTTTTTTCTGTATTATTATTTTTATTTTGTTTTAAAACTGGCGGAAATACAACCTACATTTGATTCCAACATAGATTTTTTTCTGCAAAAAAATAATCACCGCATTTTTCCGAAATGAGGTAATTCTAAAACAGAATTCCGTTTCTTAGAGTTCTCAATAATTAATTCAAAGTAAATGTCAAATTGAGATGAGCGTGACTTATTCGTTTCTAATTGGGACACCGGAGAAGGAAATCACTTCCAACTTATCGTTGTTTAACATAAATTTTACTTACACAAAGAATCCTAAACGTGTCGATGTGAATACTTGGTAAGGTATTTCATTACAAAGTAAAAGTAGGTATGGTTGTCCATATAGCATACCATCATCCCTCAGCAAGTGTGCGATGAAGCGTTGACCCTTGATTCGGTCTCGATAAGCCCCGAAATACTTTTGTCGACCAGCATACCGACGAAATTGGGTCGTATAAATAAATAATTTTACGATGTTACCCTCACAACTAACACTTAACGGCCTACCCTTAAAATTGTTAAAGACTCGCAATAAAATCTGGAAAGAAATCTTTATGGTCATTAATTGTGGAATAAAGCTAAATTACTCCATATTTACAACTAAAGCTACAATGTATTTGGGTTGGGTTTTCACACATTCTTGCGTTGATATATGTGGGCACTCACTCGCTGTACTTTGTAGAAGGTTCTCGCCTTAGAAACGTAACAAAAATGCAGAGACACGGAACTGTGGCTGGCAAACCGTGGTTCTATGCCATAAAACTCATTCCAATCCCTGCAGTCCCTGAATATTTTTCCCGAACCAGAAACATTCTGTGCAGAGTAAAGACACTAACACTAAGAACAGCTGACATTGCGGAGAGCTACGAACTAGTCTTGCTAGAACTGTCTTACCTAAAACTGTCGACCGTTTTGACCTCACCACAATACATTATTTCTTCCATTATAAAAGTTACAAAATTACACATCACGAATATACATGAAAGTCGTAATAGATAACGATATTATTACCGTAGCAAGGCAAATTGCCCTATCATATACGCTAACGGGCGCTAGCAAACTTTGCCGACTTTCCAACTCGCTACAAAGAGCTCCTACCGACTCTAAACATGCTCTGACAACGAATAAATTCTAGAAAACTGCTGGAAACTTAGCTTATAAGCTAATACACGATAGGTGCTTTGTAGAATTAGGTGTCATTCCCACGAGGAAAAACTTGTCAAATTGTAAAATACACACTTCAATCGAAATTAATATACCTCTGGAGTGAAATTTTGCAGATAAGATATGGAAAGCTTGATGGAGATGGCGGGGCGAACTGCTTAGAAAGTCTTAGCCTTAGTAGCTTTATACATAAATGTAAATTGAAGTGAAAAAAATTGTTATTTAGTCTCGGTTATGTCCTCCATTGTGGCAAAACAGGTTTGAGGTTTTTATAAAACCAATTTTGCTGTGAAACGGGATCATATTTACAAAAACAATACTTTCCCTCGTCGCCGCGTCGCTCCCTTCATGAAATATTTAAGGATTGATCTTTTAAATGGAATGTGAATACACGTCACGAAGGACAAAGAAACAAACGTGTATGAAATCGTTCATAATAGTGAGAAGGATACCACAATTCGTGCATGCACGCACGGTCCCCTCGTTCGCCCGCCGCCGTCCCGCCACCGATTTATTTGTTTGGACACGCACGATTAACTCCCGACCGTCGATAATCTTATTTGCTTTATTTTTATCCAAAATTCAGGATTTTATTCTTGCTTTCAGTTCTTTGCTCTTTTAAAATCAAAGGTCTATGAATGTTTAAAGACTGAAGAGACTCCTTTTCTGAAACAAATGTCATGCCTCAAATTGTTTAATCTTAGCCCGAATTGTGCGCTCAAAAGTTGTATCCCATTGTCTAAACATTTCTTACGTTTAATACAAGATATCACAAGAGTTTTATAAGTATTTACATGCATATTTTATTGCCCATAGTAAATATGCAAAACATATTTACGGAGACGGATGCCTCACATTAGCATAAAAAGAAGTATGTAATGTATAAGCAACGGTTTAGAATATCCGAGCATATTCTCACGAACGTGGCTCAAATTACTTGGCCAGCCTATTTTGCATACAATTTCTTTTCCCCGTACGTATCGGTGCACTTTGCTATTAAGGCTTTTTTACTACTCGAAATTTTGTTCAAGACTTCATTATAAATATGCCAGCACTGTAAAACGATCAGTTATTCCATGTGAATACCTGCGTATATAACCAATTACATTTGCACGAAAGTGTAAAAGGTAACTGTGCAAGTATAAAACGGTTTCGAAGATTAAATCACATATAGAGCCACTCTAAACCGTCCAATATTTGTTATTCTTTCTAGAGTCTAGAAAAACAAATGGGATCGTTTCACAAGAGGTAAATAGCCTTTCGAGAATTCTGAAGGAGTTGGAAAATAACAGACGATAACTTTTATCAAGATCAGATAGAAACCCGTTTCAGTACCGAAATAACTCTATTTATTACAAATTGTATGTGTTTAGGTTAAAAACGGCCCGAGTCTGTAATACAAAGTTGAAAAAATACCCACTAAACCAGAAATAAACGATTTTTATTTGTTAGGTTGCCGCTATGAGAAAGAGTCTTTATACTTACATTGTTAAATAATTGTACATGACAAAACAACAAAAACCTAGGCAACGCTCGCCTGTGAAAACAAGGAACAAAGGTATCTACAATGTTATACTTTGAAACCTAATCGCTCCCACTAAACTAACCAAAATAAGTAAGCAAAATAAGTAAACCAAATTACTTTTGAAGTATAATAATAAGTTGGGTAAATATTTGACGAAGATCAAAGAATCAAGTGTGATCTGATATCAATGTTAATAAGTCAATAAAACGTCGGAAGACTGAAAGCAATCTATTTTCATGAGTCCCAAGACGATAACTGTCACAATTCAGCCACTCACAAGTTCCTATGACCAATGCAATACTACATAGTATTAAAGGAAGTGTTTAGAAAACTACCGAACTTATTCTAAGGGGATTTCCATAAGTTTTTAGCTTTGTTTCTTCGTAAACATTTACAAAAGAGATCGTGAGTTTTATCTGTCGTCGATTTACGTATGGGTTTTGTTAGTAAACGTATACGTTTTATATAAAATTCTTCGAAAAACAACTTCTTTAGCGACCACAGAGTAGATACATATTAGGCCATTATTTTTTTTTCTCTAACATCCACACAGTTGTAATAAAATATTAGAGTACACTATTTTAAGCTTCCTGGAAATTACACTATTTTCAATTTACATTTTACATTTTTACATAATCTCCTGGAAGCTTAAGGATGTAACAAAGAAGCCAGGCGTTATATTATCTTGAAACGAATTAATGGCCCGCCGACAAACATTCACAACTTAGAAAAACGCCTTGTTATGTTCTCGTCATAATATTAATTACATCATCAATTGGGTAGAAAAGTTGTGAAACAGGTAAATAAGGTCATCAAGTGCCTAGACAAGCGGCAATCGCTTTCAAAGCAAATCGCATTTTTACAGGATTGACGTAAGGTTTCCGATAGCTTATGTCAGTCCCATAAATGTTTTCACTTTTCCAACATCGTTATCACTGATAAAATGTTACGTGATTGTTTCACGGCCAAATCCAATAACCTAAGACAGAAAGCCACTGATGATAAACAGTACAATATCTATCCCTGTCAAACAAATACCTGTCAACAAGTTCTAGGGTCGCATACTTTGGCTTAATGGGGCGTTAAAACCAGAGATCGATAGGTTTTTCTATCTCCAGTACGCCAAATATGGAGATAGATACGTTATTGGGTTCGGCCGTAAGCCCACAGAACAGATTAGTAGTAGGAGAGTATACCATCACTTACTGAGAGTATTCCTAACTGTAACGTTATTTTTTTTTATCGATCAGGGAATCCAACGATTAGATCCTCAAACACTGCTGATTAACGAATAACTTTCATGTGTACAAAGTTAACTATGGGAATATGTAGGTAGATATCTACTATTTACAAACCTCCTTCTTATCTTCTCCTTATTACAAACCTTACGAAACCTCACATCCCGGTTGTCATGCGAATATCTATGACAGTGTTTCAGGGTAAAGTTGTTGCGTTTTAGCATGACAATAGCAGTCATTAACCCGTCTACTATTTTTTGCATTTTATATTTCAAAAACTGAAATAAAGTCCATTAACGTGCTGCATTAAATTTAATTAAAAATAATTAAAATATAAATTTTAATATTTTTTTTCATTCTATTTTAATTATTTAATTATTTAATAATTAAATTTAATTTGGTTTCCTACAGAGGAATATAAGGAAAAGGGCAATGAACGCTATTGCCACGCTTAAACGCGACAACTATAGTCAGAGGGTCAAATGTTTGACATCTAATCTAACTTAAGAATATCGAGGAAGCTTTGATATTGGGGCGTGAAAGTCGAAATCCGTGTATTGGGACGCAATAATATCTCTGGTTGAACTAACACTCAATGACTCAACCTCAAAATTGTAGATAAAATGCTGGGCGAATAATGATTTTATACTCCTATAAAATTGTGTTCAGTGTTCGCGCGAGAAGAAAAGCCACTAACACATTCGGTGTGTCGTTGGAAATTACACTAGGTACATAACGCCTTATAAATATAGGTCTTGTAGAGAAACGAAAGGTTTACAGAATAATCTAACCATAAATGAAAATGAAAACAAAATAAATAGGAAGGACTCGTTTTAAGAGGAATACTTTGAAACTACGGTTATGGTTTTATGGACTGACTACATACTGTATAAATCAATAAACGATACAAAATTGACATCCTTAAATATACTTAATTTGTTCTGACAGGGCTTCAGTTTAATCATTCCACTTTCAACTTTACTCCCTACAGTTCCAATTACTTGGGATATTTCAATATATTACATTCGATCATTATATCGGCCTCTGAATAAAGTACTATAATTTAGCGTTAAACACGACTGCCCTTGTTGAAATCTACTTAATGAATGAGTTATTATAACTTTCATTTCATTGTCTATCAGTCAGCCAGTTGTGAGAGAATATTATTGATTTTCAAATTCTGTTTTACAAACAGCCCTATATTGTTTAGTTATTTCAACCTTACGAGAGATTATTTCACTTGAATTTTGATTTATGGCTTTAACATTTAACAAGACTCAAGTTATCGAACAACAAACGGAACAACAGAGTTTAATAACAAAAACTTTGGCTCGAAGTTTCTCTTTCGATTGACATTTCTGAATAAGGGCCATTTCATTACCTTTGGCATTACAATTTTATATTTACTCAGTTTTAAATTTAAAGGCCAAAAGATTCTTATCAATTTTAAAATAATATTTTTAGTGTAGAACAACAAATATATTATATTATATTATACAACAAGTGCATTAGACGCATGCGTTATCAACATTACATGCGAAATATAAAAAAAAACCCTTAAACATCATCCTCATCTCAGCCATCTCCCGTAATATAATAAACTTTACGACAAAAACCCGTATACAGACACAGATCAAAGTAGAAGCAACTAGCAGTAGTTTTTAATTAAGCTTCGCAGCGATAAACAATTCAGAGCGGAGTATCGGCACTGAAGCAAGATCATAACAAGCCTTAATTGCCAAACGTCCAAGTTATTACAAAACACACAGTTGGAACACAAACACAAAGATTTGATTGGGTTTAAAACGACCTAGGTACTATCGAAACTCGAGCTTGGTTTGGTTTTCTTCTTATTATTCTTGCAGGTAGGTAATTCTAGGAAGTAGGTACCTACACATTCGCCGCACCCCCAACTGGTATCAGCCCGCCACGCCTAGCGGGTCCCATCACCAAGTGCGGCCGATCCCAAAACCGCACGTCCTCACATAAAAGCTCGCATGCACTTGAATGCCACCTCCGGCTCCGGCGATGACACAGCTTATTGAGTTTACCTACATGAAAATAAATAAACTAAAGGTTAAATCCGCATTCATATGCATATCGCCTAGTTGCATATCGCCAACCACGCGCGTTGATTGTGTATACGTAGGACGTATCACATGATATCTGAGTTTTCCAAATGATGGCAAGAAGTAGTTATCTATCGGAATCCAATGGCACAGTATAATAAAGTAACAGTATTACGTATTCATACATAACGGCCGAAACGACGCTCTTCAAAATCTCAGTGTTTACCAGTCCGCAACAGCCTCGAGTGCGCGGCAGTTAAGAACGTCACACACATCAAAAAAGTCTAGCAACAGTTCTAGTATTTTACAATGTGTTTTAGCATTAAATCCTTAGTATTTCTTATTAATATTATGTTTTAATGTTTTTTTTTAAATTAAACAATAATTGTTTATTTTTATTTTAATAATCTTAATTAACAATAATTACGCGTAAGTACTGTAAGTACGTAGTACAAAGTAAGGTGCCTAATCAACTAAACTTAAACTAAAATTAAATGGTTGTATAAAAATTGCGTACATTAATACAAAGTGTGGCCTCCTCTGTTATTGAGAACTTGCTGGCACCTATTATTCATAGAATCGATGAGACTGTTAATGTTATCCTGCGGCAATTGCTCACAAATAAATTTTAGTAAGTCCATCAGTTGTTGGGTGGTTGTCACTCCATCCAAGTCCTTTAAAACACGTCTCTGAAGCATGTCCCATGCATGCTCGATTAGGTCTGGCGATTGTGCAGGCCAACGTCAAATCGGAGCCAAGCGTTTGTGCGAATGGACGGACATAAGGCCTTAGAACATCCTCAACGTAATTTACAGCGTTCATGTTACCATTTACAAAAACGAGCTCAGTTCGTCTGTTCTTCATAATACCCGCCAATACTCGTACCATAACTGTTGCCAAATCAAGACTCATCGCAAAATATAATTTTATCTCATTGTTCCCGGGTCCATGTAATGTGGCACCATTCATTTCGACGAGCGCGATTCCCGTGACGTATCGGTGGGCACCTAATTGGCCGTCGTGCTCGTAGGCCATACTCATGCAGTCGATTTCACACAGTTTGGCAGCTGAAAACAACACCACTTGAATTTTTTAGCCTTAAACCTATCTCTCGGGCGGTTAACATTGGCTGGCGTCTTGCAGTCAGTTGTATGTATCGATCTTGCCGTGTGGTTGTACACCTTCCTCGACCTGGGTGTTGCTCAGCAGGATCTCCCGTGTTAGTGTGACGCTGATGAAGATGGCAAATAACGCTTCTGTTGACACCAAAAAAAAGAGATACCTGAAAGAAGTCAATCGACTTCTTTCCACTTGCAACATCCCTACAACTCTTTGCATTTCATCTGCGTTCAAATGACGTCGCTCCATGACGTAAAAAATGTCTCAAAATCCAAATTTGTTAAAAAAAAATCCATATTGCTTAATTCATAAAATACAGAATACAGAATACTACATTTTAAGCAAAGAAAACGATATAAAATTCGAACAAATGCATTCAATTTTGAATTTGTGAAAAAAACAAATGCTACTCGATTTGTTTTTTTTCCCCAGTTTTTTTTTTTAAATTACCAACTAATTCGGCAAGGTAAGCCTGTAAGAAATAACAATAATTTTAGTTTTTATTAATGTCTGTGTTATGTAGGTAGTTGTATATTTATTGAAGCGTAGCAACTATACAGTCCAGCATGTCGATTCAGGTGAAGTGAGCGTGGAGTGAGCTGTTAGTGTAATCCCGTCTTGGTCAATCCCTAGCATCAGTTGCATTGACAGCTCACTCCACGCTCACTTCACCTAAGTTTTCACGGTGAGATGGTTACACAATAGCACTACATAACAGATACTTAGTAGGTGAGCATCTTTCTTTTTCTATGCAATTGGTGCCCGAGTGTAGGAATAAAATTTAAGAGAAAATGCAGTTTAGTCTAAGTTGAGTTATTCAAGTCCAAAAAACGAAAGAAAAAATCAAAGTAATTAAAAAACACTTTTTATGTAATAGTAATTATTAGTAATTTGAAAAAATACGACAATTTAATTACATTATCAAATAACTACGCAATCCAATAGACACAGTCATTGAGCAACCCTGGTGCGTGTTCCGTATCCACCAAGCGGCCGTAGGTAATTAACTCAAGATCACTGCCGAGACGTATTACTGTTACTTTATTATACTGTGCTGATTGTGTATTTAAAAAAAAAGCAAGAAATAGTACCTACCTAATAGTGTGAGGTTTTGCTTATAAAAGCAAAACCTCACACTATTAGGTAGGTACTATTTCTTGCTTTTTTTTTGCCGCCATCCAAACTCAAATTATTTAAACTTAAAAGTTCTCTAATTACAACATTCGACACCATATTTGAGTTTGATAATACTTTTAGTTACGTTATGATATTATATTTTATTAGGTATATACTAGGTATAAGTTGTTAATTTTGTTCATTTATTCTCATTTCTGAATAAATATCAAGTTGATGCAAGCGTTACAATGTAATGTCGCACCAAATTCAGGAACCTTCTACTTAATAACAACACTCTTATAAATGACGTAATCAGTTTTGTCTTGTCCTATTTCCTGGTTTGTAGCTGCCTAAAGTTACGTCAATACAAATGTACCTATCTAGTGTTCCGTCACAGCTGCTTGTGAGGAAACCGACATTTCCTAGAACCAACAAATTCGAAAACGTGTGATATCCACCAACCCACTCTGGGCCCGCGCGGTGTATTACGGCCACTGCTTTTCGCAGAGAGGAGGTGTATCCCAGCAGCGCGAACAATAACGGCTGAATGTAGTTAAATGTAGTACCTTCTTTTTGCACTACAAAATAGAAATCAATCAAATCAATAAGGCACAAGCCGTGTACATCATTGATATTGCAACGGCAGTACGTCCTGACGCAGCGTCGAACAATCGAATTTTCAAGCAGTTTCAGGCCGGTTTCAAACACAATATCTCTCGAATCGAGTTCGGGCGATGATCCTTTAATAAGCTGCGGTTGCATGCCTTTAGTTGTCATTTACATATATTTTACGTGTAAACTTGCAAGTAAACTCACATGGGAAAAAAAACCGGGCAGTGCGAGTTGAACTTAGTGTGGAGAACGCTCGTAAGACTTACATAACGCCAAGCACCTAATTCACCAATAAATTAAGTCACTGGTCCTTGCTGTGTCATGCAATAGTTAAATGTTTTTGTTGGGTGCTCTATTTATTTTTATTTTAGCGGTAATATTGTACCGATATTACATAGACATATTAAAATCATAACCCTTACTCCAAGCATAGTCGGATAAAAAAGGTATTTCTTGAACGCCAGCAGTTACTTTGTTCATATCGAATAATAAAATATATAGCTTAAAAATAAAATAAAAAACAAAAAAAAACACAACAAAATATCTTACTTTAATTAGTTCTTCAGATCCAATGATTAAATCATAAGTGTGGAGCGCTTTGTTTAAATCAATTATAAGTATACACATGCGGGAGCACCAACAGCTTCATGGTACGGAAAGTTTTCCATTTCTGTAGCTTCAGCTTTTCCTGATTGTGTAGGTTCCTTCTCTATAGGTTTAACAACAGGGTTACAGTTAGCCATCCCGACACGGTCCAAATTTCTTTGTGCGTAGGCTTCCTGATTGATGAAAACAGAGCCATCCTCTTTTCTGATGAACTGAAGTCCCTGAACCTAGGTAATGAGACGCAGGTTTCGTTGTAATCCATAGTATTTCACTAAGGTCATTTAAAAAGGAATTAGCCAAGGCTTCATCCGTGGCAGCTACCAATCCATCATCTACATACAATGTAATGAGTAGCTTCTTGTCATCCACATGCTTGGTGTATAGACAACAGACAGCTTCGCACTGCTTGCTTGAAGTTCATGTCTAATAATATTTTTTGGAAACAGGCGTTCCAGCACCTTGGAGCTTGCTGCAATCCATACAGGCTTCGATTGAGCTTCCAAGCATTAGCTGTACCATCGGCATAACCTTAAGGTTGTTGTACATAAATTTCCTCCTTCAAGGCTTCTCCATTATGGAACGCAGTTCAAACATCAAACTGTTATAAGTGAAGATTTTACTGTGCGCTGACACTCAACAAAGCTCTCAACTCAGCAGGAGAAGGACTAAAAGTCTGATCATAATAACTAATAACTCGAACATCCACGCTCAGCTAGTCGTTCGTTTTCCTTATTCAACAGATTTAACTATAACCCATTGCACAAAGAGATGTAAAGTTCGGCCGTGGCAGTGCTCTTGTGAGAATGTCAGCGACTTGATTATAAGGGAAAGTGTTAGAGTTTGTATATCACTGAATTGTACTCAAAGACTAATAAAAAAAAGTAATATGTCAGTGTCAAATGTGAAAATAAAATAAGTAAAACTAACGTCGCTGTGAAAAGATAAAATGACAAATTAAAACATTATTTTATAAATCAATTTCTGTAACTGTGCTGAGACGAACTAATAACTCGGACATCCACGCTCTGCTAATCGTAATGCAGAGTTCCACTATCACCTCTTGGCTCCATAATCAGACCCTTGTTAACAGGCGTAATCTATTGGACTCGTCAAATCGAATCACATGAGCCCAAACTCAAGTGGTTTACTAGTAGCTACTGAAGAGTTCTACTATCCACCTCCTGGCTCCATCATCAGACTCTCGTTGCCTAAGCCTGATGTATTGAACTCGTTAAAGAAAATCATATGAGCCCAAACTTGAGGGGTTTACTAGTAACCATTGAAGAGTTCCACTATCTACCTCCTATCTACTGGCTTCATCATCAGATCAACTTCAAGATACCAAATTATAGTCACTCAAAGTGCATATACATACAAAGTTTCATTTAGGTGCCACATTTATAAGTAAATTAGAAGTATTAAAAATGACTCCTAAAATTGTATTACATTGTTAGTTACAAGTGAAGCTAAGAAAAGAGTTTCGTCTTTATTATCGTACATGCTAATCTAGCTTTCATAACAAATGAAAGTATCTATACCGATTATCCATAAGAAATACAGATTTGCACCTCCCTTTAATGGGGTTGGAGGGTGTAGGTTACAAATTTCCATTTTTTGTTGTTGTCTGTGTGCAAATCATAGCTTTTATACCAAATTTCAGTTTTCTAGGACTTGAAGGGACGGCAAGTGCCCTATAGGTTTTGATGAGTGAGTGAGTGAGTCAGTCAGTGTATAAGCAAGACACATCAAAATGATTGTGTTTTACAAGTCTGCTAACTAAATTTTATATTAAGAATTTGAGCTCTCCATCTATTGCTAGAGAGCTCCAGCAGCGACCAGGCCGAAGCTGTGAGGGTATGAAATTACGACGAAACGCCTTCGAGAAAAGTTTGGTAGTGCCCCTCCTTTTTTTTCCTCGTCTTGGCAGAACTACCAACCGTGTCCCCAGATCCCAAGAACAAACTTGACATGTATAGTTGAAAAACATGTTCTCTCATACATTCCAACTGCAACCGTAAGTTAGTGCGCACAATATTGAAAGATAAACCATGTTATTTTAAGACCGCAGAGTTCTTATAAGTTTTCCTGTAATCTGTAAGTATTAAGTAATTTCTGTATTGTTTTCAGAATTCTAGGCTCAGTAGTTTCGGAGATAAAGGGGGAAACTAAACCAACTAACTTCAAAACTGTTTATTTCAAAACTATACAAAAACATATTTGAGACCCTCAAACAAGCCCTTTCATTCGATGTGTCATACGGCAGTATTTGCAAAGCTTTTTTTTTAAATATCCCCAGATATAAAAAAAAAATATGTTACAGGTCCGTGTTTGGGTCACAGAAATTTTATGTGTACTAAATTTCAACTTATTCAGTCTAGTAGATTCGGAGCAAACTGGCTGTGACAGATAGACAGACAGACAGACACACGAGTGATCCTATAGGAGTTCCGTTTTTCATTAGTACGTACGGAACCCTAAAAATAGCTTAATAGAAAACAATGTTATTATGAAACTTTTTTACCATCTAAAAGCATTCTTATTTTGGTGAAAAGCGATTGAAGTGCATCTGTAACCAGAATTTATTTCAACTCTGTGGTGTACACCATATTATAGACGACAAATTAAAATCTCAAGTACTGTTTCGATACTTCTTCTTCTTCGTGTCAATGGCACGACACTTGCTTAAGTACTGTTGGCCCAAAACTTTGCCACTTCCACAGCGTTATCGGTGGCAGCGCACAGGTCACTTTGGCTACATATTTCTGGGCACAGAGGGCAGGATAGGAGGTGGAGCATAGTTTGTGACTTAGCTCCACATCCACACCCTGCTGCCGTTCCGTCGGAGTAGCCCCACTTTACGAGGTTCGACTTGCACCTTCCCACTTGGGTTCGGAGACTTCCAAGTGGACCACGGAAGGTTGCATCCTGCAGGGAGATGCTCGTTTGGAGGTAGAAAATGTGTTGGTGGAGGAAAGGCATCCTGCCACAGCTTACAACGGGCGTCGGCCGGTTTACCTGGTAGGCGCGCTGTCGATTTCAGAAAACTGTGCCTGCTTTTTAGCCGTTGAGTTGGTAGTTGAGCGCCAAATAGAGGGTGTCTAGTGTCAGACTCCTGATATATATCCTTTCGATACTAATAAAACGTAAACTACAACTATATTTAGTTATTTTATGCAAACATTTGCCTTAATAGTTCTTCGTCAGCACCCTCGAAACACTATGAGGGCCAGTGCCGTTCACTACACCTCATACGATAATATCGACAACGCAGTTAAGCTCTGCAATTAATCGAAGTGGGGATATAATTTGTCTTCGTCAAGCAGTAAATAGCTAATTCCCACACATTAAGGACACAATAGCCGCCCGGCGTCTTATTGATTACCGCCTATTGTTCGCTTTCGACCGCCTTAAATGATAAACTTGCCTCGATTTGCGCGACAAGCACTACCGTTTATAGATTAATGAACTAATGATTGTCATTCCAAGGGTTTCGGCAAGACAGACAAAGGGTTCACAAACGCTGCAAACCTTGTTTATATCGTTCCTCATTCATACAAAGTAATTTACATGGGCTGTAAAAAAAACCGTTAAGCTCGCTTGTGACTATAATCTAACTTTTAATAGGTAAATCTTGTGATATATATTAATATCGCTCACCGTCTTTTTAAATGGAACCGTTGACACTGAGATGTAATAGACAGGTTGACTTGTAATTTGATGTATTCCTTCCACGACGTGGTGTGACCCATTTGCAACAAATAAGCACCATAAAAAGCCTAGGCGAATGAATTTCGAGAATTTCCAAATTTTGTTGTAATTTTGTAAATTTCCCAGATTTTCACAAAATCTTAGTTTTCTCTATGCTGTCAAATTGTTTTCCTTCATTGCTATTTGATTGGGTACCTAATACATTAACACACCTTTCGATGTTACCACGTTTTTTAAAACATTAAACAGTTGAACGTTTTTTCGTTTTATCTACGAGCGACGTGCAGTTACGAACACAAACCTACTTGTCTTCCAAGCGCTAGGTCAACTGAAACGCGACGAGTCCTGAACGTCTCGGTTAATTATTCTACGAGAAAAGTGGGGTGTTCGTCTTACCCCGGGGGCCCGCAATGCCTCGGCTCGATCGGTCCAGAACTCTCATTACTTTTGAAATGTCACTTAAAATCAATTAATTAGTCCCTTATTGTGTCACACGATTCTTACTGTAAACGCCAAAGCTCTCATCATAGACTACGGAAACACAATGAAATAATATGGAAAATAGTATCCGTATTTACAAAAACAATCTGCCATATCACTTTCCATTTTGAACAACAAAGATACACATCGATCTATTTATGTACAACACCAAAAAGGCCCTGACATTGCAAACTTACACCAAGATATAGACGACCTGCTAAACTATTCAAAACATAGAATAAACAGGCCGCAAACAAATCTAACTAAAGAAAGCTATTTCAGTACCATGCACCACGTAAACCTATACAAAAAGACATTTATGCACGTACTTACTAAAGTTCGCGAAACAAGTTTCCGACTACATTTGTTAGGGATGACTCATCTACATATATGTAACGCGCTCATTGGTCAGCAGGTACTCAATGATAAAGTGAACACACACTTTGTTTTACACCGAATTAGGCATTTAGCTTTTCAACATTTAACGTTGAAGAAAGCGGTGGTGCGTGTAAATCGGTTTTAGTTTGTATGATCATTTTGGGGCAAAAAGGTTTTGGTTTCTTTAGATGTCTTCCAAAGCACGCGATCCACTGAAAAGGCTGTCAAAGGTTTTAGGGAAAATTCACAGGTCATGTTCCACTCGTTGAATATCCAGTCTTACTATTCAATTTGGTACATCGTCACCGTTGGTGCAAGATTTACCGCTCTGCTCTCAAGTCGCTAAACGCGGAATGTCTTAAAAAAACGGCAAGCTAGAAAATTAAAAGGCAAGTTTCTTATCTAACTTGTTATATTTAGTCACGTTTATCATTATCACTTTCTCATCGGCCTATTTAGGGGTGATAATGGGTCGTCTTTAAATACTTCGTGGCTTCGTCCAGAACATTTTTAAAGTTCTAAACACTTTCGTTCAAACACTCTCTTGACATCAACTGCAGTATCTTACGGTTACATAATTAAAATAAAAGTGTCAGGAAATGTTTAAATAATACTTCGTTACAAGGGTTCAGTACGTGAGGGCTAGTCAGAAGAGGTATGTCAACTCAAGCGAGCCATTCAAACATTTTCAACTTTACATTTCAACGGATATAAAACAGAGCAATTTACCTTTAATGATCGAGCGTGTAGACCTTTTTTCCCTAATATATTTCATGGAATCCCAAGTTTTTATGGGAAGTGAAATACAGGAGGGTTTAAAACGAGTTTTCATTGCTTTTTACGTTACAATATTCATATTGCTCGGTCGAACAATTCCAAGTTGATAATCCAGGGTTTGGTTTAATGAGCACAATGTTATCCCGACCGGATTAACATTCGAGCTCGCATGATGTTTCATAATTCCTCTTGCACTTCATGCTGCGTCTGCGTCACATTCTAAATGTGAAACGTTACAACATTGTTTTGTGTCCGTTTGCTATGTTACGTTTTTTTTTGTGTTTGTTTATTGTGGTGTATTGTGTGTAGGTTCTTGGTCACCATAAACTAGTACGTATAAGTCCTATTTTTTGGAAAGGGTTTTTATAGAGTGATAAGTTATGTGACTTGTTTTTTATTTCATATCAACTTTCTTTATTCATATTATACTGAATTACGTTTATGGTGGTCAAAATAGTTAATATTGCAAACTGAAGTCCCCAAAACGTATTAAGTACTCGTGGCACGTAATAAGTAGTTGTTCCTCATCGTACGAGTTTCTTTCCCAGCAGTGGGACAGTCGCAGACCAGCATTATAATTGGTAGAAATTAAAATTATTTTAAGATGAACATTATTTTTTTTGGTTAATCATAAAAAACGCGATCAAATTACATCCTCTTGTGAATTTCTCATGTAACCTAAAATTACTATTAAAAGAATTCTAGAGGGCGAAGCAAGTTTTACATGTTGGCCAAGTTAGCTGAAGTTAGTGAGCGATATTACCCACGGGTATCACCGACAAATAAGTACTTACATTACATCCAAAGCCAACGGCTTAACACGTTAAGGTAAAATGCCGAATAAAGCTCTAAATCCAGTCAAAACTCTTCGAACGCCGATCTAATTGTAAGCTGAGTTAGTATTCCTTGAAAACTGATTTAATTATGGTCAAAAACCAAATTAAAAGCCTTCCAGACCTTCCAGTACCTAGTTTTGATTTTTAACTGCTACAATTTAGATTGTTGATCATAGAATTATGAGAATTGAATCCAATTTTCGAAAGTTGGTACCATGTTCCTAATATGTTCGTTACTTACTTGGATGGGTACAGACCAGTTGCAGTATTGTCGACGCCGGCAAAGGTTTTGGAAACTGCTATTTACAAAAGCATATACCTTCAGGTTAGTGCGCAGCTATCAGACGCTCGGCATGGGTTTAGACCAGGAAGAAGTACCACCAGTAATCTTCTTTGTCACATGGCTCATCTGGTGCTGACAGTGGATAGTGGGGCACAAACCGATGCTGCTACTTTGATTTTAGAAAAGCATTCGACCTAGTCGAAAATTAATGTTGCTTAAAAAGTTAGCAGGTGTTGGTTTCACCCCACACTCTCTTCAGTTTGTTGCCAGTTATTTAAGGGAGAGGCAGCAATATATTCGGGACATGTTTGGGATCCGTATTTCACGAGGTCCGGGGTAATTCAAGGGAGTAACCTTGGCCCTTTGGGCTTCCTGCTGATGGTAAACGACCTGCCAGAGGTAGTCAAAGACGCGAACTGTTTGTTGTTTGCCGATGACCTCAAATTGTCCCTTGCAGTAAAAAGCGGTGATGATTATGTCAGGCTACAGTGGGACATTGAAAGGGTAGTGAGCTGGAGCAAGGAAAATCTCTTGCAGTTTAATACCTAGAAATGTGTGACCATCATTTTTTCTCGCGCACACTAGCCCATATTGCATACATACCATATTAGCGGGGTGCCTATTGCACGGGACACAGAAGTCAAGGACTTGGGAGTCGGCTTTAACACCGGTTTGATTTTTCGTGATCACATCATGCGTAGCTGTAAAAGAACGTACAGGAATTTAGGTTTCATGCTTCGTACGGTCCGAGGGTTCACGAATGTGGAAGCTGTTATAGCATTGCATGACGCACTGGTGAGGAGCCAGTTAGAATGTAATGCAGTCATCTGGGCTCCGCATGAAGCTAAATATAGTCTCATGCTAGAGAGGATACAAAATAAGTTTATAAGATATTTAAATATGCGTTATTATGGAGTGTTTCCCTTCTACCCGTTAATGTATCCGACCTTATTCATTTTAGGTATGGTAGTATACAATGAGCTAAGGGTTAGGAGGGATCTTGCACTCACCTCTTATATATTTAAGTTACTGAGGGGCAAGGTGCATAATGCAGTTATTTAAGGGCAGGTGAGTCTGTGTGTTCCGGACAGGTACGTGTGGCGACGACGACAGCCGCCACTGCTAGTGGAACCGCGCGCTGGGACCAACCTGTTAAGGGAGGCGCCGCTGACGCGTGCACTTCGCACGCTCAACCTCATAGCGAGTGAGACGGACTTGAACACAAATAATGCATTGTATATAATTAGTTATAGATGTTAGTATAGAAAATTAAGTAAGTTGCACATGTATCGCATTGGGTAGTATCCTGTAACAGTAGATGTAAGTAGATAAATTAATAAATAATAAACTTAATTTTCGGACTAGGTCTGTATTGAGACAGAGCTGATACTTTTTATTCTGTTTATGTACTCTTTCTAGCCAAAATCTAGGTTCAAGCTAGTCAAACTCGCAGCTATATGAACTTAAACAATTTAAAATAGATTAAACTGGTGGATCAGGTTATCAAATTGTGTAAGTAATATAAGATATGCTAACTGAATCCATTATTTTGTTTGATATAATGATCAGTTAATATAATAAACGATTGAAATAATTTAAAAACAACTTATTTTTATAAGCATAACATGCATTGAATATAAAATCGTTAGATGTAGGTACTTCACAAAAGACATAAAACCTATTTAGTCTAATATGATAAAAACGCCTGCCCTCAATAGAGAGGATCTAGGCTGGCGCTCGAGGACCGCTGCGGCGGCATGTTCGCCACGTTCGCTCGCCTTCGATCGTTAATGGTCACTATCCAAACTAACTTAACCCAAATGATTCACCAATAATAGAGGGGATATGGCGCTCGGCGGCCGCTGCTCGCTCAAGAGGGGCTGGAAGAGGGCGTTGTCCGCCCTCGGCCTACCACCAACCCCTTGCGACGAGTCAGGTAAATGGCCCCGTCGCCTACAATTTTTCGGCCGCAAAGGATAGGGAGAGCGGCCAACAACATACCGAGACTCCTCTGCCCCTGCGGCCCCACCGCGTCCGCCATCAAACGGTGGCGACCCCGTTAAGGCCGCAGAAGGTAGGGAGAGCAACGCACCGCAATACAGGCACTCCTCTCCCGCTGCGGCCTCAGTTGCAATGTCGCCCAAGCGGCACCGCAACCGTGGGGCTCAATCCACGGTTACTGATAAGACGGTCCCCCAAAACGCCCGCCCTTCACCACTTCCTTGTGCTTTAGCTGGGAAGAAGAAGTGGCGCAACAAACTCCCCAGCAGCACAGCTGTTTGTTCGGTTAGAATAACTGGATTTTATACAATTGTAAGTAATTACCAAAACATTAAATTAAATTAATTGCCGTAAGTCCGCTAGCCAAGCCAATACAAAAAAAAAAGTTAATATAACTTAATACATAAATAAAAGCCTCCAGGCCTAAAGGGCATGGCAGCTTACATATGCAATACTGGATAATGTACAAACAAATCAAATGAATAAATGGTAAACTAGGACCATCAAAGTAAAATAAATAAACAGAACAACTCCTGTAACAATAATAAAACCATAGACAGCAAGTCGACCAACCACCACAAGCAGCACCCGTTCACGATCATAACGCAAAGATGAGCCATTACCCCCCTCGCCATATTTGAGGGAAGGAGGAAACCCGACCCCTGACGCTACCGCAAGCATGCCAAGACATCTAAGGGAGCATGACGAACTTGCTGCCGGTGGCTCAGGCAAGATTAAAATTATCAATTGTCGAGGTCGCTAGCTAACCACATATTGCAATACAGCTCATTAAAAAACATTGTAATGAGTAGATCATGTTATTAATAAATGAAGATAACAAAATAATTGACTTATACCGTCAAATAAAATAAAAATTAAAATACGAACTCATATCTGTCAGTAGGTAAGCTGATTCTGGAGAAAGAACACGAACATTGTCTTGAGTTAATCACAGCGACCAACTGTTCTTATCGTTCTTAACGCGTAGGCGGCTGAACTTAGCCTCCCCGCAAGGCTTGATATATGTGGGCCCCACTGAAATTTGGCATCTACTGTTATGCCCAGAAAAACCGCCGAGTCTAGAGTTTCAAGCAGCTTTTCATCTAAGACGATGTTGGGTCCTAGATTTCTAACACTAGGTTATTTGACGTAAACCAATCTGTAACCATTGAGAGTGCACTGTTTACGTCGTCAAAATCTTGTCTATTCCTGTCTACTTAAAAAATAAGAGAGGTATCATCTGCAAACAGTACAACGTCACAGATATCATTTAAATAGAATGGTAAGTCTTAGTCTTTCTTAGTCCCCGAGAACGCTCGCCTCACGAAGCTTATCACTCTAGGGCGAGTATTGCCCTCCCTGAAGTAGATTAGCTTGCCGATGAGTGCTCCAGTCTCACCGACACGACGCTCAATCCTGCACTGCCAAGCTGGTACACCTGGTGTTGGTCGTGGAGCTCTGTCACTGTTGGGAAATTTAACATGAGCTACACGACATGCCTCTACAGCTACACAGTACAAGATCGAGCAAAGTCTTTTTTGTCGTAAAAACAATTTGACAGTTGTGAGTCTAGGCCACACATCAACGCCTTGTTTTTCATGTGCATGGGCAAACAAGGTAAACGTGGTCTAAGTTCAGGCGGAATGGAGCGATGCTTCCGGAATGCATCCTCCAAAGCGCTCCTCAATCGTGCATTGCATTGGGAACTCACGGATATAGCCCCATCATCATCCTCTTCATCAACACGGTCAGGGCGCGGTGAAATATTGGGCAAATTCACCCAAGATAAACCTAAGAGCCCTCTTCGCATCCGAAACCTATAAGTATTTGGATATGGTAAGGGATTATACGAAATAATTACGGGAGAGCGAGTTAAGCCTGAAGATGCGAAAGCCCTTATAGAATGGTGGAATCATGCTCAAGCTCAGGAGATTATCGTTATGAGGTTGGAGCCAGGACCACTAATATATTCGTTAACCTGTTCAACTGCTAGTTCCATGTGGAGCAAATTAAAGTCGGTCTATCATAGACCGACTTTAATTTTAAGGAGTCTGTTGTCAGTGTGCACCTACTGCAGCAAAAGTTCTTTCTGCTACAGTTTGAAGACAGTTCCATGCCAGTTTTTCTGTCCAAATTGGAGGATGTAATTAGCAAATTTAAACAAGCTGGTGAATCTGTCTCAGAGAAGATGACAATCACTTAAATTCTCATGAGTTTGCCGGAACAGTACAAGCATTTTCGTTCTGCGTGGGAGTCAGTTCCCAGTGAGAGTCAAAACTTGGGAGAATTGACTTCTAGATTGTTTTTGGAAGAAGAAAAAATGGGCTCTGAAAATAAGGAAATAGTGGCATTGGCTAGTATAAATAAATGTCATAGTTGCGGTAATGAAGGCCATATTGCGAAAGTTTGCTGATATAAAACACACAAAAGGAAGCCAGGGCATGCAATTACTGCAAGATAAGAGGTCACATCATGGAAAATTGTTACAAGCTGAAGAATAAGAAAGAAAACAACACAAATAAAGATTCAAATGTGTTCGAGCACCACTGGTGTGGAACGCGGCATTTGAAACATGGTCAGTGGAGCCAGCAAACATATGTGTTGTGATAATAATTTACTCAAGTCTTTATGTGACAAGTATTATTCGTCGTAAGTAAAGGTTGGTAATGGGGGTACCAGTAAATACTATATGTAAAAGGTGTTGGGACTGTAGTAGTGTATGCTTGAAATAATTGTAAGCACATTATAACTGTTTTGTCAAATATGTTTTACATTCTATACTCAAAGTTCAATTTGTTTTTAGCAGGATATGTTTTGTATAATGCGTTTAGTGTCAAATAGTAATGTTTGTGAATTTATAAATAAACATGTTCAATCTTGTAAGCTATTTAAAATGAACTTTGATTATGATAATTCAAAGTATGATAATGCTCCATTTACTGAATTACACAAGCTGGAACGCAACTGCAATGCTTCTGAAATGTCATATTGTCTTAACAAAAAGGTATAAAATATTTCTGTTTGGCATAATATGCTTTCTCATAAAAATCTTACTCAAATTAAACATATGTTAACCAGGAATGACATTAATTGCTCCTCTGATGATTGAAACATCTGCCTTAAATGTCAATTGGTGCCATAAAACAGGTTTCATTTTCGTACATTATGTCAATTCGATTTCCGGAAAATAACCTATGAACGAATTTTCTCTTCTAATAAAATGATAATTTTCTAGTTTCATTTCCTATGTAATCTTCCAACGTTTATTTTCCACTCTCTGTAATTATGTAATTAAAAACACTTCCTTTAACGACATTTTGTGACACATACCCTTTTAACGAAACAAAAACCTACGCCATATACAAACTGAATGTTATGTGATACAAGAACTTCACAATAATTATTATTTTTGTTGTTCCACCCGAAATTTAACTTAATTGGATGAAAACGGCTGCGGACCAACTTTATACAGTTAATTAACTACATGCATTAGTTTGTGTATAAACTGAAATTGTTCTTCTTGGATTATGGAAACTACCTAACTGATGAAAATGCTAAATGGCGTTTAATTAAACAATTTTCAACAAGAACAACATCGCAAAATTTGTGAAAAATTTAATTTCTGTGTAACAAATATAGTTAGGTCATTTTGATATTGTGCTTATAAATTGTCTCAGATATTCTTCTCTCGCGTCGATGTGAGATTGGCTTAGTGCACGACACTATAAGTGCCGATTACACCAATGAAACTGAACGCGTTCAACACATCTAAAATGCGTTCAAGAGCTGTCAGTGTCAATATTCCATAGAAAATAATGACGTAGTTTATGTGACGATGGCGTTTAATCTCATTGGTGAAATCAGCCTTAAGTGGTTCCAATCTCTTAGTGGCAATCATTACAGTTTTTTTGGCACTTTTTACCCGGATATTTTTTTATTACTGTAGCCATATAGGATATATCGTATGATTAGAACTTTTTCTTTTTATTTAAGATACCTGAAACGATACCTTGTACTGTTTAGAGTCATGTTTTTTATCACGATTTGGTTTCTAGGATTAGAAACCAACGGCGGGAGGGGTTCACATCGGCGTCGAGTCGACGATGAAGTACCTGGGGCTCGTCCTCGACAGCCGGTGGAACTTCGTGGAGCATTTCCGACGTTTGGCTCCCAGACTGGAGCGGGCTGGGGCTGCCTTGAGGCGGCTCCTGCCCGATCTAGGGGGTCCAAACGCCTCCTGCCGGAGGCTCTACGCGGGAGTCGTGCGGTCCATGGCCCTTTATGGGGCACCGGTGTGGGCGCGTTCTTTGAGGCGCCGACCGGCCCGCAGGTTGAACGCGTCCCAAAGGGTCATGGCCATCTGGCTGGTCCGGGGATACCGCACGGTCTCATGCGAGGCGGCGAGCCTCCTTGCCGGATTGCCGCCATGGGATCTGGAGGCAAAAGCCCTCGCGCACGTATGGGAGTGGCGCGAGGAGGCAAAACGCCGGGGTGTAACTCCGCTGCCGCGAGAAATCACGGTACAGCGGACAGAGCTCCGGCTGGATCTCATGGCGACATGGAGGGTGCGATTGTCGCAACCCAGTGCTGGGCACGCCACAATAGTGGCGGTAAGTCCCCTCTTTGAGGAGTGGTTGGACAGGCGCCACGGCGTCCTCACCTTCCGCCTGACACAGGTCCTCACCGGACACGGTTGTTTCGAGAGGTTCCTGTTTCGCATAAGGCGGGAGGAAACGCCCGGGTGTCACCATTGTGTGGATCGCCCGGAGGACACGGTGGAGCATACGGTGGAGGTATGCCCAGCTTGGGCGGAGCACCACAGTGGCCTCGCGGAGGCGATTGGCGGCGGCGATCTCTCGCGTCCGGCCCTGGTCCAGGCCATGGTACGGAGCGAGAGGGAATGGAAAGCCGTCACCTCCTTCTGCGAAGCAGTAATGCTCGCAAAGGAGGCGGCGGAGCGCGTGAGGGAGAGAGCCTTGCGCCCTCACGCCCCTGAGCGTCGGGAATCGCAAGCAGATTCCCGGCCACCGTAGGCGCGGGCTTGCGGACGGCGAGCCATGGGTAGCTCGCCGTCCGGTAAGGACCAGGCCCGGGTCGACGGCGCGTTGTGTTCCACGCGCGCCTCAAAGAGATGTCAGCACAAAATGACGGGGTCCGATAGGGCCGACGCGTCAGGGTCACGGGTTATTCTAAAGAGAAAACCGTGGCCCTGGCACAGGCAACTGAAGGAACACGGGTGGGTTTTAGTCAGTAAAAGTCTGACACGCCCTCCCGCTCCACCCTGAGCGGGAGAAGTCATTAGATGATTTCCCACCCAAAAAAAAAAAAGGATTAGAAACCAAGCCTTCAGCAAAAATACTAGGAAATAACATCACAATAATATTATTATATCCAACATCCAAGCGTTGATCGTCTAAGCATCCTGAACCAATCAATACGCAATCACTAATGATGATCCACATCAGCACAAGCTGGCATTAACTAAGGCTAATGCACCACGGCACTACACAAAGGGGACTCTATTATGAGGATTCGCGCTTGACAGACAGACGGACACTCGACCTTACTGGTAGCTAGACTGAATACTGTTCCATGATCTATGAATTGTATCATATTAACTAACGTTTAATTCACTTTCAGCCCTGAATAAATATATCATATATGGATTCAGAGCTTATAGTAAGTTAAATTTGTCATAATCCTTCCTTATGTACTCGTATATATTTGTTATAAAGCCGTCTGTTTATCTGTCTGCACTACTTTACCTATTGATTTTAAGAAGTACGAGTATTCATTGTAATAAGTTTACATTTAAAATTTCTTAATGTTTCAGTTTTTCAGATTATGAAGTAGGTACCGTGTTTTGCGTTTGTTTTTTTTTTCTAATAAAATTATAAATAAACCACAATGCCTTTCCTTTAGTCACAACACAATTACATACATTACGACAAATCACCACATTCATGAACCTAGTAACCGTAGATATAAACATAATCTAAAGTATGCCCACTCAAGCATGCGTCGAATCGACGTTTGTTTGAGTGGGCATTTCTTGGCGTGGGTTATCTTTAGAGTACAGTGAATTATGGTTATCTATCGAGGGTTAGGTTTATATTTTATAAGGATTGTCTGTCTGTTCGTTTTTGTGCTAAAGTACCATATACGAACCACTAATCGGATTTGTGTTTTGTTTTAATTCGTAGATATGTTTGCTGGCTAGGTTTCGTACTATCGGCAAGTTAATAAGACTTTTTAAGTTTTAAGCATACTCAAAAAGTACTTATTAATGTATTTTAATTATTAAGAACTTTTTAAGTTATTATTATGTAGTTTAAAAAGTACTATTATAATGAAAACAGATTTTATGAGTAATTATCTTACCGCGCCTTCTATTTTCATCATCAGTTAGTCTATAATAATTATTACGTCATCATAATACTGCATTATCACTGAAACAACACTAGTGTGAATAATACAGTATACTTATCTAAACGATCTTAAAATTGAACTTTTAGTACGATAGTTAGACGGGTTTGAAGCTGAAATAAATCGTTTAAAAACGCCATTCTATTCCATGGAGCTGTGTTGACGTAATTAAATGAACTGTTTGCCAATTAGTTGTTCAGCTTATAAGCAGCGCTGAAACTGAAAATAAACTTGACGCAAAAACGACGAGAACTTGTCGCAAAAAAACCTTATTAATTCGATTAGCGACGCCTGCATAGAAGTATTTTTAAACCTCTCTTGTAATGTTATAATTTATGGAGGCATGGTGTAGTGCTAGCACAATAATAGGCGTTCTTATTGAACGGCGAAGGCAAGCATCTGGGCACCTTGCCACACGAGCGTACCAATAGTAGGTACAATAAAATTACTGCGCTAGATATTTTCTTCGGGATATACTCGTAGCTACGTCGTTTGATTGGTTGAGACAAAAAATAATATCGCACGTTATACTCTGCTCACTTGGCGAATGAGAACCAGTTCGAAATAAGTGTAACATTTTGACGTTACGATGCGTTTGCTATAGTATGTGTGTTTACAAGCGTAGTCCTATGTGTTTTTAAGTTCATAGGTATGAACGTCAGGATCGGTTGTCAGTAATTGTTCTGATTGGTGTAACATTATAAAATAGACGTATTCAGCCACCGTGGCGTTATTTTAATCGAAGATAAATGTTTCCAACTTTTGATTTAGTTCTTGCACCTATTTAACTACTAGTTAGCTACGCACAGTCGTTAATAAAATTTGTTACACATCCGAGGCACATTATTTTGTATCATGTCAACAAAGTTAAATAACTACGTTTGTAAATTTTACGCTCGTAAAAAGATTTTACAAGTGAAACATCCTTTCAGTAAAACCGTAAATAAAACTCTCGCAAAGTTTTCTTTTAATGAGGTAATGTTTTCCTGTGCTGTTAGAAATGTCGCAGCACATTCATATTATTTGTGTTAGGTGGGTACCTATGTACGTGTGTTGTTTAACAATATTTGTAAAACTCAGATTCACCTCTCTATAAGCTTTTTCCATTCTATAGAATTTATTCGTGAGTTTGAAATAACAAAATTGGAACTCACGAACTCTTAACAGAAAGACAATAGTTATCTATACATTGGGCTGCACAGTATGAAAGTAGTTTTTTTTTAAATAGACAAGTCGTCTCTAGGAAGAGCCGATTTTTCTTTTTCGTGCAATATGCATATCGTTCAACTGGAAAAACTAAAATACTTTCTTTTGGGTTTGAAACTCTCTGCTCATGAGCACTCGGACCCCACTGCCGTTGTTCAACCAAATCTCCAAGGGCTGGCTTTAATCTTGGCTAGAGGCAAAAGGAGAGGCAAGAATTGCCAAACAAAGTGTCAATGCCGCCAGTCTCTTGGGTACATTACCAGTCGACAGCGATGCGGAGCAATTTTTCGACGCCAAATTTTAGTTTGTTCATAGTTTTGGTCAGGTTAGGTTATCATATTTTAATAGTTTGTTAGTTAATTTAGTTTATTATTGTGTACATTTTTTATTATGTTGTGGTATTTATGATAAATAAATACATTTGTCTTACTGGAATAAAACTATAAATAAGTACACTTTTAACATTACTACCGAATTCCCCCAAAGATAGAGATGTAGTAAACACCCATATTGCGCCAGTGACGTTTAAGTCTGACCGAACCCCCTCACACTCAACAGTCACGCTTTCGTCCGCTAGACCAACGTAGCAGTAATTAAACATCATGAATCATCTAGATCTCAATAAACAATACTTTATCGAGATCGTCGTAAATTCTGGCACGATTCTGACCAGATTGGTTATTACATAAGTACAGCAATGTTAGCAATGTTAAGTATTCTGTGATTATATTAGAGAGGCAAATCCCAAGAGCATTAATGTGAAAGAACGGTCAAATTCAATACCCTGCACACATTCTATACAATTGTGAATACAGTCCTCCAGATGGTATTTCGGCCATAGAGCGGGAGATTGTGCAGACAAAGGTACCTCACTCTCACAGTCCTATGGGACAGCATTCCGATACAACCGGAGAGAGATCAAGCGCAGAACCAACTGCCTCACGTACTTTCTGAGGCCTCCGTGTCTCGAAAAGCACGTGAAGGCGTTATTACACCGCCAATTACTATTATAATATTACTAAGAAATTCCTAATGAAAACCCCCAATAACACTTGACCCCAATAACGCGTGACCTGAGAATCAAACCTAGGAGCCCCCACGCTCAACAGTCGCGCTTGCAACCACGATACCAACGGGGATGAAAATTGTGTGATTGCAAAAATAACTTAAAATAAAGAATGAAATCCAAAATCTTTCTTAATTGTAACTTACCATTATGAAATACTAGCGGTTGCCCGCTGCCTGTCTTAACCCAGAGCATGGTCTATCTGTGTGCCAAATTTTATCCTAATCCGTTCAGATGTTTTGGCGTGAAAGCGTAACAAACAAACAATCAAACAAACTTGCTTTCGCATTTGTAATATTAGTAATGTTATATAAATAAAAAGTCAAATATTATCTTTATTTCAAAGCTGATTCAAAAGTGCATAGGCACGTTAAGAGTCGTATTGCTGTGCACTCACGGTATGACTGTATGTGTTTAAACGACACACACCACAAAGATCGCTGTTTTGCACGGCACACAATGACGTAGTCACGCACTCGCGCATCACACTACACGAAACAAAAATATATTTCCGTCGCTTTTGTTAGACATGAACATAAAAAAGGTAAATAATCATAGGGCATCGAAAAATTCGTCCACATAGCTGTCAACAGGAAATGTGCCCAAAAGGCTTTGCAACGTTTTATAGCGATGCTAATTTTTTGGCCAAAAATTAGGACAGGTCACGTGACGTGTCGATCAACCGCTTAGCAATGTCTCGAAAAACCAAGTTAGCACTCGGACCATTGCCCTAGTGTTTCAACCCCACACGGCTGAAACATATAACTCCCAATAAGATTGGAATATTTTTGCTGTTTGAGGTTTTCCGCACCTGCAGCAGCCGCCCCAGAACAGCCACCGTACTAGGAAGATGATGACATAATAATCATGATATTGGCATAAGAATATGCTTATACAGTATGCAGACCACTTATATGCAATAAATGAAACCACAAGTAATACCAGTCCATAGAAGAGTAGCAAAATTAAATATTAAAAAAACCTTAAACTTAAAAAAGTGAAATTTTCAAACAAAATAAATATCAAAATAAATTCAGTAAAAGTAAACAATCTGTTTAGACAACGTACCTTGACCCCTTCGAAGAGCGGCAACAATCCACGCGGGCGCCGCCGACATGGTGGCTTTAGGTATTGTCGGCGCCAGCTTTGATCCGTTTAACAATAGGCGACGATATAACAATTCACTAAGTGATTTTCCGCCTCGTTCCAGCCCGATCACTACGATCACTATGTACGGTAAGCCGATCCCCTGGGAGAAGCAAGCCAAATACCTAGGCGTGATCCTCGATGAAAACCTTACCTTTAAGGCTCATATTAAGGCGGTTCGCGCACGCGCCTCCTTCGCTCTTAGCAGGCTCTACTTCGTACTGACAGCCCGTAGCAAACTGTCCCTTAAATGCAAGCTCCGCATTTACACCGCAGTCATCCGTCCCATCATGACCTATGCCTGCGTTGTATTTACGCACGCTCACCCACGTCATCTCCATAAGATGCAGACCCTCCAAAACCGTTTCCTCAGAAGGGTTACGGGTGCCCCTTACTATGTCCGAAACTTAGATCTTCACGTCGACCTTAAAATGCCAACCATAAAACAGTTCATGAAACGCTTATCTAAGCGTTTCTTCGACTGCGGCATCAAACATTCTAACCCCCTGATTACAGCGGCCGCCCGCTACACTCCCTCTCGCATTAGTAGTATTCGCCGACCAAGGCATACTTTAATCGCCCCCGACGACGCCACTACCCTCCTCCAGGAGAGTAGTAAGGCCACCAGCACGCTACATAAGCCCAAAACCCGACCGACGTCCTACCGTCCTCGCCGCCGAGGCCCGCCGCGACGCCCAAATCCACGCCCCTTCCGACCCTTGCTCGAGCCAGCCCGCGACGCTGAGCCTGTAGCTTTAAATTCGTCCCTAAATAATATCAATCCTGATCCAGCTAGTCATTTGCTGCCCTCTTCCAGCGACGCCCTAAGCCGAGGTTCGGACCCCACAGGGGGTGCCCTTAGCGTTGTCGCTTAGTTTTAGTTAGTATATAAGTTTAAGTCCTGGCTGGAGGCCTTAATTTATTAGGGAATCCACAGGCAAGTCCGCTTAAGCAGACGACAACCTCATAGGTTGACCTGCGAGATGCCAAACAAACAAACAAAATTTCCGCCTCGTTTTTATTTCGCGATAACTAAACTGAACGTAAGAAATTCAATATTGCACATTAGTTCCAAAATTAATGGAAACCTACATTTTAAAATGTACAAAATGTCCACAACTTTGTTGAATGCACTAGTTACATCGCCGCACAATGTTGTCCCGAAGCCTGCTTAACAAATTTCGTTCAGGATCCAGAGCCATGGCTTTTAATTTGTCAAAAGCGTCGACAATTCGATTTCGCAATTCATCTTCGGTTTCGGAGATCAACGAGTACACTATGTGCTGATTTTCTCTGATCCTTTGGACAGCTCCTAGAATTGTCCGGACGCTAGTAGTACAGACGCGAGTTGCGCCGTATCGCTCACGATAAGTACGTACACTTAAAGATGAATTTTGGCGGCATTCGCCATGCACTAAAACCATGTCAGTATACTCAGAAGCACTATAAAAATGCGTTTGTCTTGGCATTTTGTTCAAAAACACACTTCTACACACAAAAGTTAAGCAGTGTCAAATTCACCGTAAAATAATAACTAAAATTATTTGAATATTATTTTTACTAGAATACTGAAGTAGCGAAAAGCACATGCACTATCTCGGAAGATTCGCGATGAACTAACAATGAAGCGGAAGTTTCAAAATAGTAAAAAAATGTAGTCTTAAATAGGGCAAACGGTGCAATTATCTATTATCGCTACTTATTTACACTTACTTACCTACTACCTAAACAAGGCATTAAAATACAAGTAAGTACCTCTTTTTGATATTTCATTGACAAATTATTGATTGGAAACTCTAATAAAAAAAATCTTTTGTACGATTGAACTTACGAAACTAACGTTTTGTGAGTTCCAGCAAACGGGTATTGACTTTTTAATAGGTTGCTACCTATACGTAACATGTTTTGAGATAATTTATGTCAAAACAATAAATTATCTCTAAATGTACTTGAACATATTTTATAAGAACACCCATAAACAAAAAAGCTGTTTAGCTTTAAATACTTATGGCATAGTGTTTTAATAATTATCATAACAGCCCGATAATCCTTAAAATACCATGCACAAAGCATTTAAAGCGAAACAGCTTAATTTATGTTTATCGATCATTACCAATAAAATAAACTTATGGTCGATAACAGGTGTCCTAGCCTAAGAAGAAAAAGCGCGCGCACGTGCTTCGTGTTCTTTGAAGAATGCCACCGCTGCCTCGTGCCGCCTGTCTAAAGAAGCCGACAAAAGATGCCGCAAAATGTCTTTTGGTGGCTTCCTTTGTCGGCTCGTTCGTCGGCAGGGTAGTCCCCCTGGCTACGTACTAGTACACCCACAGGGAATGTGCGTCCCCGTGATAGGTTTTATTTATTTATTTTACTTAGGCTTTTCTACAATGAGTAGGTACACTGTTACTTTAAAATTTGTATATTGCAAACTTATGACTAAGCGCCTCATAACTAGGAAATTTCAAGTACCAATGTACCCAAAATAAGCAACGATAACATAAAATTTAAAACCAGCCTTCAATGTAGTAGTCCGTTTTAATTCCACGCCATTATTTTAAATGTGTTATTCATGATTAATTTGTATAGCGCTTGATTCTAATTTATCTAGTCTCGCAACATCAAAATGAGTTGCAAGTAGTCTTAGATACAGAAAATATTGATGTGTGTTTGATCTCTGAAACGCACTTCACTAAACAGTGATTTGAATTTTATCACTCGCTGCACTCTAACAACGCGGCCCGAGGAGGTAGCGCGGTCATTATTAGAGAAAATAGCTGTCATTACGAACAGTGTAAATACGAGGAGCCAGACAAGCTGTGGCGATACCAATTAAAACAAATAAATTTAGTTTGACAGTAGCGGCTGTATAATATTCCACAAGACACACGATAAACAAAGAACAATATGTAAACTACTTCAAACTCCTTGGACAGAGATTTATATTAGGGGGTGACTTTAATGCTAAGATTTTGTGTGCGTTCCCATCATTTGAGCACTTTTCAAATAGGCAACACAACTACATTCACACGTTAAATAATTACATGCATTTCTTAGTTAGTCACCATAGTGACAAGTTCATATGTTTTGACACGAACATTTTTGTTGCAAATATAAGGTCGACTAAGGATACTGTGTTTCTGCCAATTAGTTTTAGACGTCAAATAGCTAGGCTATTAGCTTTTATTATTAACCCAGACATAAGTAATATGTCGAAGTCACCTATAATTAGCACCACAGTTAGTAAGTTAGTAATAGTACTAATGTTGAGGTGATTAGCTCAGAAAATTTAAACTATGTAGTTTGTAAGACAACAGAAGTTACTACTATCAGTATGGTTACACTTAAAACTAAAAGGTATTTTCTAGCACTACAATAGTTAACTGTAGAAAAGGGGGTAAGCAGAAATCCTTGAAATTATTTCATCAAAATATTCAAGGTTTTAACTCCAAACAATTGGAAATTGATTGTTTTTAGAAAAAAACAGTTTGACATTATTTGCATAACTGAGCATTGGAAAAAAGATTCTGAAATGTTAATTAATTATTGCAAAGTACACATGTGAGCACTATGAAGTACCTACTATAAAGCTACCCTATACTGGGCACGTCTGTCATTGACTTGAATGTGCCCTGGCGGCTGAGAGTATGTCACGCTCACTCAAATGTCTCGCTGGTGGTGGCGTGTGTGTTAGATCATTAAGTTCCCTTCAAAATGGTTGAGCTGAATGGTGCTGATCCATACGTCATGTTCGTGTACGGGCGCCGTCAGTGGGGACTGGTCATCTCTTGGCTGCCACGGCTTTTGTTTATTTATTTTTTCCGATTTTTTATGTTTTTAATACGGGTCTTTCTACATCGTTCTCAAATGTATAATTTCAATCAGACTGATGTAACAAATTGTTCTGTATCCATATTATTTAAAAGAGTGTCCATGGAGTTTCTTGACCGTTCTTCTACATAGGTACCTACTTTCGCTTTGGAATGGGCAACTAGCTTCATATTTCTGACTGACCGACCCCTTGACAATTCAAAAGTGCCTGTAATTGGTTTATTTGAAATAAATGCTTTGAGTTTGAATTACGAGAATTATAATGTGGCCAGTTGTTTTAACCGAAAATCAATGCTGCGTGGTGGTTCACTAATCCAAATTAAATGTTGTATAAAATCAAAAGCTCGTAAAGACAGAGTTAAACTATCGGTTGAACATAGCGTTGAACTGTCTTGTGTTGAGCTAGATAAGCATGTTATAGTGTGCGTTTACAGACCCCCAAATTATCAAAACTACTCTATAAATATGGAGTCAGTAATGGAAGATGTTTTGGCTAAACTTGCAACTGGTAATAAATCAGTTGTTATCTGTGAAGATTTTAACATTTGAAGCAAGTCTATCTACCTTAAAAATTAAGGAAGTATCATCAGCAAATAACACCATTTGTGGTTGATTTTTTCATAAATGGAGTAGGTCATTAATATTCACTAAAACGAGGCAAGGACCCAATATCGAGCCTTGTGGAACACTCATTTTTACTGTTAAACCAAGTGAATTGATACCATTTATTTGATCTTCCTGTTGTCTATCATTTAAATAAGATTTTACTAAACTGAGCTTACTAAATAACGCCCTACTGCTGGTCCAAAATTGGTTCACTGCTAATAATTTAGTACTAAATGGACATAAAACTAAGTGCATGAGATTTTCTTTACCAAACGTCAATGTCAAGAGTAGTGATTGTGAGATAGTATTGAATCAAGAGAAACTAGAATTTGTCGATAAAATGGTTTTCTTGGGGATCACGCTCGACTCAAGGCTACAATGGGGTCCTCATTTAACATCTCTTGCAAGACGGCTTCGTTCAGCAGCTTACGCTGTCAGAAAAATCTGTCAATTTACTGATGTAGATACCGCGAGGCTGGTCTTTTTTAGTTACTTTCATAGTATCATGTCTTACGGTATTTTACTTTGGGGACGAGCTGCAGACATCGAGTCTATTTTTACACTGCAGAACAGTGCCATCAGAGCCATATACGAGTATAATAACCGCAGGCGCGATTCTCTAAGGGAATTCTTTAAGGATATTAACATCATGACGGTACCTTGTCAATACATCTATGAAAACCTCATGTACGTTAGAAAAAAATACATCTTTACAGTAAAAGAGGTGAAAGACATAATTATAGTACTAGAAATAGGGACCTTTAGTTCAACCAGGTTTCAGACTGGCTAAAGTAGACTCATCTTTCATGGGGTACTGTTTAAAATGTTACAATAAAATACCTCCCCACATACTTCAACTAAATGAGACAAAATTCAAATCCTTTGTAAAACGCACACTATGCAGGCAGGCATGTTATAAGTTAGGGGATTACATCACTGATAAAAATGCCTGGCTTAATGCTGGTCCTGCTCCACACCACAACTGATTAATTGACATTTGAAATACTGTTGGAGCTGCCGAAGATTGTAAGAATATATTTCAATTATATAAACTTTTTTTTTTTTTTGTGTATGGCATCTCGCAGGTCAACCTATGAGGTTGTCGTCTGCTTAGACGGACTTGCCTGTGGTTGCCCTAATAAATTAAGGCCTCCAGCCAGGACTTAAACTTATGTACTAACTTAAAAAACTAAGCGACAACGCTAAGGGCACCCCCTGTGGGGTACGAACCTCGGCTTAGGGCGTCGCTGGAAGAGGGCAGCATAGGGCGTCGCTGGAAGAGGGCAGCAAGGGACTAGCTGGATCAGGATTTCAGTGATTTAGGGACGAATTTAAAGCTACAGGCTCAGCGGCGCGGGCTGGCTCGAGCAAGGGTCGGGAGGGGCGTGGATTTGGGCGTCGCGGCGGGCCTCGGCGGCGAGGACGGTAGGACGGCGATCGGGTTTTGGGCTTATGTAGTGTGCTGGTGGCCTTACTACTCTCCTAGAGGAGGGTAGTGGCGTTGTCGGGGTATTATATAAACTCAATCTCCTTTTTATTATATAGATGTATTGCACAGGTGTGAGTACTTTGTACTTTATGCTACCATTTACCGAGTAATGTCATAGATTAACTTGAATGTGCCCTGGCGGCTGATAGTATGTCATGCTCACTCAAATGTCTCGCTGACGGTGGCACGTGTATTGGATCATTTAGCTCCCTTCAAAATGGTTGAGCTGAATGGTGCTGATCCATGCGTCATGTTCGTGAACGGGCGCCGTTAGTTGGGACTGGTCATCTCTTAGCTGCCACGGCTTATTTTAATAATTAATTGTTTGGATTGTTTTTAATTATGTTTTGCTGCACTCTGGAAGCTTTTAACATGTACGATTTTTGTACATCGTTCTCACCTATGGTGTCAACATTAATTATGTAACTTATATATTTGTAACAACAACATCATTAAAAAGAGTATCCATGGAGTTTCATGCCCGTTCTTCTCCATAGGTACCTACTACGCTTTGGAATGGGCAACTATCTTCATATTTCTGACTGACCGACTCCTTGACAATTAAAAAGTGCCTGTAAATGGTTTAATTATGCTTTGAGTTTGAGTTTGTAGGGAAGAATTTTTACGCGTTGTCCGATTAACTCGAAACTCAGTACTTATTACGTACTTACTTAGGAACAAAATGAAGAATAATGTGTATTAGGGTTTTTCCAAAATCCTCCCCCAAATGATGTTTACATTTTTAAGGGAAGAATTTTACTGTGTGGCTTGATTGACTCAAAAATGGGTATGAATAATCCTAAGTTTAATTTATGGAAACATCCCAAAAGATTTTTCAAAATTCCGCCCCAGTGGGGAGAAAAGAGAGAATTCAGTTTATACGAAAAATTGTATTCCTTTGGAAATCCCTTATAAACTCGAAACCGGGCAATATTTTCCTCAGTAAATAATACAGACTTTTTTTTTTTTAAACAACACCTCACAGAAGATTTAGAGGGTGTCAAAGTTAGTAAGTAAAGGCGCTGTCGGATTAACACGAAACTGGGTAATAATATTAAAACAAAAAATGTACATAATAAAAAAATCAACACCTAATGGGTGGAAAAGAGTAATAAAGTTCGTATTTACTGCTTGCTTTAATTAACTCAAAAATGACGCATAAATAATGTTATATCATACAAACGTGGAAACGTGTAAACGCTTTTTTCAAAACAAAGGTCTTGTTTTGAAAAAAATGCGTTTGTACATTTCGTGGTAAAAAGGGAGAACACGTATGAAACATCTTATGTCACTGATCTATTGGCCCGAAAATTGTTTTTTTTTTCTTGTTTGAAAGCGCTTATCTATAAAACTACCAGGCGGATTTGAAAAACTCTTTTACATTCTACGAACTTTAGGAACTGAGCAAAGGGAAATAAGGTAGAAAGAACGCAAAGCAAAAACGAAGTACCTTATAGAGCGGGAAAAAATATGACTTACGGAGCCGAAACGTGGACACTCTCGGTACGGCTGGTCCATAAACTCAAGGTCGCTCAGTGAGCTATGGAACGAGTCTCTCTAAGGGATAGAATCCGGAATGAGGTAATCCGGCAGAGAACCAAAGTTGTTGACATAGCTCACAGAATAAGGAAGCTGAAGTGGCAATGTGCCGGCCATATTAGACGTAGAACCGATGACCGTTGGGGTAGACGTGTTCTTGATAGGAAACCGCGAATCGGCAAACGTAAGGTAGGACGTCCTTTGAAATAAGAGTCTTTTGAAGCGTCCAGTAGGATAGATCATTTTTTACTACGACGACGTCCGTACGGCGATTCAAATACGTGGGGTTATTATGCAATAAAAAATATTAGAATATGGCGATCTTAATAATGTTTTCATACAAGGTAAAAAAAAATACCACTCGTTCTTTAAAAAAAAAAAACGATTTAGTCGCGCCTTGTCCGTTCACGTATTTATTAGAGTTATATTTTAATAGACCAGGATTCGGCTGGCAGACTTGCTATTGCTTATTGGTACTTGCCTTACCGGAAATCGCACTGTGGGAAGTTAATATCATAATATCCATTGTATCGTTTATGGAGTTAGGGCGTCATATTAATTTTTATGCTCCAGCAAAAATGCTATAATATTTTCATAGTCGACGACATGTAATTGTTAGTACAGTCAAGAGCACTTCAAGCTTGTTGACTCTTTGGACAAGCTCTGTTTTGCATGGCACGCAGTATAAATCAGAGTCTAACTTAAGCTAGTAGTGTGTCGTTTCACATACTTTTGGCTGTACTAGTAAGTTAACAGGTATTTTAATTAACATAAACACTGTTATTATACTCAATGATTTTCAGTTTGTGAATCAAGTATTTTTGATATCGAAGCGTCATTTGTTTACGTGAAATATGCTTTTTTGTTTGTGAACAAAAATGATTTTTGTTTAAGAATTAATTAATTTTTTGCCAAAAAGTTAAAGTATTATAAATAAAACCAATAGTTCTTGCAACCAATACAGGTACTTAAGGCTTTTTTGGGTCCCAATGAACAAATTGACACGTATCCCTTATCTATTGTAGGGTGGGGACGGGGTTCATACAAAACCCCCCACGGTCCTTTGTTAATTATCTACACACGGCTATCGCCCACTGTTTAAGACAAATCAATTCACATTCATTCGGTACGCTTTGATATTTGTAATTGGATAGGATCTGAAAATTAATTATTTTCCTCCAGGCTATTGTAGGTATAAGCTGTGTGTAGGTAGGTACGCTATAACGTGAGTCTGTTGTTGGTTCAGCAAATCATATCTGCTAATTGGTATGCTTTATGAAAACAACTTTTTGAAACAACAAGATTGTAAATATGAAATTATATAGCGTGAAAGAAGGATCGCTTCTTAAAAGCAAAGTAGATATGTTAATTAAGAAAGGATAATTAAAATTACGAGTATGCTTCCAATTACTAAATTAAGATTTTTATATTTGACACATAGGCGAAAAATCTCATTTAAGGTCACATTTCTTAAAATATTTATAAGTTATTATAAAATACTACCATCGAAAAATATGAATTCATTAATTTTTATTTAGTCATAGAAACTTTCCTTTTCTTGTATTATATTTGAGGTAATTGACCAAATAGACTAAAGTGAAATTTCTGGTACTTAATAAACAGAAACCCAGTTCGAATGTGGTGCTTCTGATCACTCACTCAAACGATATAAATAACCTAAGTACCATAGACACAAAAAGAACCCATTGGGCTCAAACGACATGAATAATCAACCTAAGTACCATAGACACGAAAAGAACCTACTGGGGCCTCAAACGATTTATATAATCAACCTAAGTCGGACCAAGTGTTATTCTGTTTTTTCATCAGCAATTTCTCAGTAGCAGCCCGGAGCTTGGATTTGTGCCCGGTTGATGACAATACGCTGGCCCCCTTATTACATGGGACCTTAACTGACGATATGTGGGAGCATACTGTCGACTTATCTCTACCTAACCCTTCAGGGATTATAGGCGTGATGTTATGTTTTAAATGAAACTTAAGCTCTATCCTTAACTAAATAGTTAAAAAAAAACAGTGTTACATTACATAATTTTAGAAACCCTTTTCTCGGAAAACGATTGTGTGATGCTCTTTTTATGATAATGTGACCCGTCTGAGCCACTCATAGCTATATTATAAGTATATTTCTATGGAGCCACTCCACTTGACCGATGAATGAATCTCTGTGAGATATGCTCTTCTTGCAGCTTAGATCTTTTAGTGCATTTGTATGAAGCACATGCTCATCGTGTAGTATTTTATATAAGCATTTACAGACGATTTTAAAAAATAACTTGTCGTGAAAATGTATAGATAAAAAGTTGTAGTTACGTCTCTTTGGCTGCACTGTACATTTGGTTCACACATCATTAAACAGATGCCGCTTTAAAAACTAATAATTACAAATAAAAACGATATCCGGCCATTTTTCAATTGTTTTTCTGTCCGTCAAAATATGTAATCTAAGAAATTCGATACATTTTGAAGTTTTACCACAAAAAAGGGAAAACTGAGACACAAGCCGAGAAAATAATATGCAACGTCCAAGGATTAGCTCAAAGTTTGTTCCAAGCGTTTTCAGCCCAGAAATTTTGATGTCAAATATCGGTATATTAGTAGTTACGATATAGCCACCACCACATAAACAAGCACAAAATAGTTTTGATCCATTTGAAAAAGTCTAGGTATGCAAAAAAGCTTGATATTTGGGTCTCAAGCTCATTGAAAGAAACCTAATGAATCTGTAATGAAACCGAATCATTTTTAGAAAGACTGGCGATGTCAATACATCTATGAAAACATCATGTACGTAAGAAAAAAATTACATCTTTACAGTAAAAGAGGTGAAAGACATAATGATAGTACTAGAAATCGGGACCTATTAGTTCAACCAGGTTTCAGACTGTCTAAAGTAAGTAGACTCATCTTTCATGGGGTACTGTCTAAAATGTTATAATAAGATACCTCCCCACATACTTCAACTGAATGAGACGAAATTCAAATGCTTTGTCAAACGCACACTATGCTGGCAGGCATATTATAGGTTAGGGGATTACATTGATTATTGCTGCTGGGGAGTTTGTTGCGCCACTTCTTCTTCCCGGCTAAAGCACTAGGAAGTGGTGAAGGGCGGGCCTTTTGGGGGACTGTCTTATGTAATTCTGACGTTCGAAAAGTGCTGATTCTCAGCCTAATTTGAATAAATGACTTTTAATTTTGATTTTGACATAACTGATAAAAATGCCTGGCTAAATGCTGGTCCTGATTCACACCACGACTAATTAATTGACATTTGAAATACTGTTGAAGCTGCTGAAGATTGTAAGAATATTTTTGCATTATATAAACTCAATCTCCTTTTTATTATATAGATGCATTGCACAGATGTGAGTACTTTGTACTATAGAGCTACCATTTACCGGGTAATGTCATAGATTGACTTGAATGTGACCTGGTGGCTAATAGTATGTCATGCTCACTCAAATGAATCAATTCAAAATGGTTGAGCTGAATGGTGCTGATCCATGCGTCATGTTCGTGAACGGACGCTGTCAGTTGGGACTGGTCATCTCTTAGCTGCCACGGCTTATTTTAATAAAGAATTTTTTGGATTGTTAATTATGTTTTGCTGCACTCTGGACGCTTTTAACGTGTACGGTTCTTGTACATCGTTCTCACTTATAGTGTCAACATTAATCGATGTAACTAATATATTTGTAACAACAATATTATTTAAAAGAGTGTCCATAGAGTTTCTTGCCCGTTCTTCTCCATAGGTACCTACTGCGCTTTGGAATGGGCAACTAGCTTCATATTTCTGACTGACCGACTCCTTGACAATTTAAAAGTGCCTGTAAATGGTTTAATTGAAATAAACGATTTGCGTTTTGAGTTTTTGAGTTTGATGAAATTGTCAAAGGGTAGTCTAGCTCCACAGACCATAGCGAAACCCAAATTAATTCGCAATAAGGTGACGCTGTTACACACAGCGTCATGGGATTGGGTGGGTGTCGTTCATTATGAGCTTTTACTGCTGCGCAAAACCATCGATTTCAAAAAAAACTACCAGAATTGATCAACGGGAAGAGTGTGAAAGGGTGCTTTCATCATGATAACGTCAGACCGTACACATCTTTAGAAATTGGCTTGGTGGCTTGGAATTATATCCCTGTCCTTGCCTCCTTAGATGTGCACTTGTTTTGGGATACCAAACAAACTGTTGCTGTTGCTGTTGGGCTGTTTGGGAAGATATTCAGAATTCTTTAGGTAGTGTTAGGTTTAACATCAAGAGAGGACGCAAAACTACTTGTTGCATTTTTTTGATCAGAAGCACCAATATATCTACAGCAATGGGATTATGTCACTATCGCCAAAATGGCAACAACTTATCGATCAAAATAGCAATATTATAACTAAATATAATTCGAAATCACTTTTTACCCGACCTGTTATACAAATGAACATTGTTCAGTATTTTTTATGATTTCATGAATATTTTAAAGATTGAAACTGTTTTCCTGTGAAATAACTTAATCTTTTAAGAGGAGGCTCCTTAAAATGATAATAAGATTATTATTTTGAAATATTCACATGTATAGTAGCGCTCATACCTCCTTAAGCAATCTCACAAAGCAATGGATTGACGCTTCGGTTTCACTTACGACTTTCTCTTATAAGTTGTTTCTAAACTCACACACACACACTTTGTCTGTAATTGATACTAGTTCATCATTTCAACTAACTTAACATATGTCGTGCTAGCTTAGTCGTTACCGTGCTTGGGTAGGAGCGATTATGGCAAGCCCTGAGTTCGAATCTCGCTTGATGTTACTTTGAAATAATATCTATTTACAGTTTTTGATATGTCATTATTATTACCTAAAATTTTTTTTTTTTGTTTGTTTTAATAAAATTGAAGTGGTTCGATAATCATTCGATACTTGTCTCGTTCATCTTGTTTACTTAGATAATAAAAGTTTGTAGGTAGCCCACAGAAAACGGAGTAAATTATTTCGATTTCTGTGAGGTAGATGCAATTCCTTACGACTATTCACCTAATTGAACGTTGTTGGTTAGTGACGAATTTTTAAATCTGTTAATTAGCTGTATTGTGGTTGCAATTTTCAAAATGCTAAGAAATATAAACATTGAGAGGTTGGCAAATATTATTGCGCTGCTTAAAAGTGGATGTAAATGTTGTGATAACACAAATATCTAATAAAACCGGACTAAGTGTGAGTGTTAGTTATCATTTAAATGTTTCAAATGTTACTAAATATAAATTATTATTTGTTTAAATTAGTGAATGATGAGTAAAGAGTTATAAATATAAAGTTTTGTTTTCTTTTAATTATATGTATGAAAAAATTGATATTGGACTAAATTAAATGCCTATCTATACAAATAACCATATAAACAAAAGGAACACTTAGGCGTCGTTTTACTCGTCCGCATCGCTGTCATCCGGAAACGTGGCCTGAAGACTGGCAGCATTGCCACGCTGAATGGTAATGCTAATTCTTTGGCCAAAGAACAATCCAGCCCTCTGGTCACGGGGTCGCATGCTGAAGAGCCTCCACGCGGCGCACCCTGGGCAACGTCAGCTCCAACTGTTCACCTGCTTTTGGTGGACAGTTGGGGTTGGCGGCCAATCTTCAACAAACGGGGAAGGGTTCCAATCATCGATCATTTATAATGGTCGATAAAGGGAACCGGGCTAGGGTTGGGGCGGCCAGTCCGTCTTCGGGACAGGTCCCTGTGGGCCATCTCCGTCCACACCCCCTCTGTTTGCAGAGGGTGAGTTTTGTGGGCGTTGAGTGGGGAGGGGAGAGGTAGACAACCTCTATAAAAAATTACCTCAATCCCAAGGTCGAGCGTGCCGAGGGGATGAATGGCCGGAGGGAATCCGGTCACTAGCGCTGGGGAGGGTTATCAGGGGAAATAGGGACCATACCCTTCAAAGGAACAAAAAAAAATGAAAATGAAGACAAATGTGAATAAACTACCCCAGGGCGGTACCGGCTGTTCAACAGTAGGAGAATCCGCCACGTTCCCTGCGGGAACGTCAAGCCCCCAATCGTATTCTGGGGGGGGGGCAACAAATGTCTGCCGAGCCAAGGAGGCTCATCGCGCTCTCGGTCATCCGAGGACGAGGAGAGGAAGAGTCGCGAGAAGGAGGGGAGTGATGCGCGGTCGGAGTCCGACGCTGCATCTGGCGCGGAGGGCTCCTTTAAGAGCCCGGAGCGCGAAGTGGTGGGGGCCGCTGGGAAGGACAAAAGGTTCTTCCTGAAGCGGCCCAAACCGAGGGATGGCCAGGGGTCACTCTCGGATGGCGGGATGGTCTCGGCCCGAAAAATCGGTCGGCGGGGTGGGGTCCGAGGAAGAGGCAGAGGGCACACCACTCAGGGGGACAGAGAGCCAGGCAGAGCAAGTCCAGCAGAGCCAGCCCAGCAAGTCAGGAGGCTCGCTGCGAAGGGTCGCCGTTCTGAAGTGGCCAGCCTCAGTGCGGCTCGTTCAGAGTCGTCAGGTGGTGAGCCGGATGCTGCTGGCGGCTCCAAATCAGAGAAATCGGCTAGGTTTGCGGAGGTCGTGGTTGCCGCGATCAAGGGTGTGGCCTTGAAGAGGGTTCAGTCCTCTGAAGACAAGGCCATATCCGCAGCCACGGCCTCCATTGTGGAGGCAGCGGAGGCAATTCATTTCGGGCCTCCACAGGACGGTATCTCTGAGATGCGGGCGGAGGTCGCCCGCCTGACTACCGCCATGGAGCTTCTCCGAAAGGAGAACGAGGAGCTCCGGGCAGACCTGGCTAAGGTCCAAGGAGTCGACCATCGGGAGTTGCCACAAAGAAGGGCGCATGGGCAGGGCCAGCCCGTGTCTGCCGAGGACCGGGTTCTGACCCTGGTGCGGCAGGAGCTGGCTTCCTTTCAGAGTCGGTTTTCCGCTCTGGAAGCCATTGTCCTGCGCCCCCCGCTAGCGGCGAGTCAGCCGGCCTTGAAAAAGAAAGTCCGCAGCTGTAGTGATCACACTACAACCGGAAGCGGAGAAGAAGGGCACTACCTACTGCGAGGTGCTCGCCAAGGCGAAGGCGGCGGTTAACCTCGGGGAGCTCGGTGTAACCAATGGCCTCCGGCTAAGGGTCACTGCAACTGGGGCCCGGATGCTGGAGGTTCCCGGTGCGGCCAGCGGACCGACAGCGGACGCTTTGGCTGCAAAGCTGAAGGAGTGCCTGAATGCAGACGAGGCTCGAGTGTCCAGGCCAACGAAGTGCGCTGACATGCGCATTCTGGGCCTGGACGACTCCGTGACGAAAGAAGAGGTGGTGGCTGCCGTCGTTAGGACTGGTGGGTGCTCTGCCGAGCAAGTTAGGGCAGGCACCATCCGTCCTATAAGGCGGCCCAGTGCTCCGCGGCGCCAAGCTGCAGCCTCTGTACAGCTGCAGGGAGGCCCGCTGGGCACAGAGCGGGCGGTAAGGCCTGTGGCGCGCCCACCAAAAAGAGGAAGAGAGGGTCTGCCAAGGCTGCCGGGGGCCCTCAGCCTGGCTGCCCTCCGGCCGACTCCCGGCCTGAGAATGCTGCAGAGGGGGGGATGGACTGCGCATAAATGGCGCTGTTCCGTCTCCTCCAGGGCAATATCAACCACTCTGCCAGAGCTCAGGATCTCTTGCTCCAGAGCATGGCAGAGTGGTCGATTCACGTGGCCGTGGTCGCCGAGCCGTACTGGGTCCCGCCCAGGGATAACTGGGTGGGAGATCTGGACGGTTTGGTGGCCATCATTGGCGGGGCTCTCGTCAGCCCGTCTCGGGGGCACGGCTGGGTAGCCGCCCTCGCAGATGGCGTTGGCGTCGTTGGGGCGTATTTTTCGCCCAACAAGAGTCTCGCCGACTTCGAGAGTTTCCTTGTCGAGTTGGGTGCCGTCGTGAGCCAGCTCCATCCTCGCCCGGTGCTGTTGCTCGGGGATCTCAACGCCAAGTCTGCGGCGTGGGGATCCCCGGTGACCGATGCTAAGGGTGAGGCATTGGAGGAGTGGGCGATCACGACTGGCCTGGTCGTCCTGAACCGGGGCTCGGTCTACACGTGCGTGCGGCACTATGGATACGACTATGGATACGTCCACTATGGACCCGCCCCGCTGGCGGGTCCATAGTGGACGTGTCGTTCGCAAGCCCTGCTGTCGCGAGCCGTGTCCGCGACTGGCGTGTCACCGCGGAGGTGGAGACGTTGTCGGACGGATCACCGATATATCCGATTCGACGTCTCCGCCCAGACCGCTGGCGGCCGCAGAACATCAGTCCCGCGTTCGGACGGCCCGCGCTGGGCGCGTAAGAGCATCGACAGGGAGCTTCTCGAGGAGGCAGCCATTGCTCAGGCTTGGTTCCGGGGGTCGGCAACGACCGGACCCTATGACGTCGAGCTGGAGGCGCTGTGGTTCCGCGGGGCAATGACGCAGATATGCGACGCATCCATGCCCCGCGCCCACGCACAGGGTGCAAGGCGCCAGGTGTACTGGTGGTCCGCCGAGATCGCGCAACTGCGCGTCGCATGCGTGGCGGTGAGACGCCGGTACACCCGCTACCGGAGGAGACGTCGTCGGGTACCCGAGGAGGAGGCCGCGCGGTATGAGATGTACCGCGTGGCAAAGCAGACTCTGTGGCTGGCCATCGACGAGGCGAGGACGCGATCCCGGGAGAGGATGTTGGAGACTCTGGACGGGGATCCGTGGGGGCGCCCGTATAAAGCGGTTCGAGGGCAACTTCGAGCCGCGGCGCCCCCACTTACGGAGAGTCTCCAACCCGAGCTGCTGGAGGAAGTGGTAGCAGCCCTCTTCCCGGTGAGAGCGGAGCATGTTCCGCCGCCGATGGCTTTGCCCGCAGCCGCAGAGTCTGCAGAGGAGGAGGAAGAGAACGCCATCAACGTCCCAGAGGTGACACAGGCAGAGATGGGGGCGGCCGTGATGCGGCTCCGGGCCAAGAACGTGGCTCCGGGGCCCGACGGGATTCACGGCCTAGCGCTAGCCCTCGCTCTGAAAGAGCTTGAGCCCCCCAGCTAAGAGGACTCTTCACAGCGTGCTTTGAGCGGGGCCAGTTTCCCACTTTGTGGAAAACAGGTCGCTTGGTCCTGCTCAGGAAGGTGGGGCGCCCTGCCGACTCGCCGTCTGCGTACCCACCCATAGTGCTGCTCGACGAGGTGGGCAAGCTGTTCGAACGCATACTCGCAGCCCGCCTCGTCGGCCACTTGTACAGAGAGGGGCCGGACCTGGACGAGAGCCAGTTCGGCTTTCGGCATGGGCGCTCTACCATCCACGCTGTGTCGAGGGTGAGAGTCCTGGCGGAGGAAAAAGTGTCCCGGGGCGGGGTGGTGGTGGCGGTGTCCTTGGACATCTCCAACGCCTTCAACACCCTGCCCTGGAGCTGCATACGGGAGGCACTGCGTTATCATCGGGTGCCTCTCTACCTCCGCCGCATCGTTGGGGCTTATCTGGCGGGGAGGTGTGTCACCTACACGGGACGTGATGGCGGAAACCAGCGCCAAGTGTCGTGCGGTGTTCCACAGGGATCGGTCGTGGGACCGCTCCTGTGGAACATCGGGTACGACTGGGTGCTGAGGGGCGAGCTCCCGCCGGGCGCGGACCTGACGTGTTACGCGGACGACACGCTGGTCACGGCCCGGGGGAGTTCGCACAGGGAGGCAGCGTTGCTCGCGACGGCGGCGGTCTCACTGACGGTGAGCCGCATACGGTGCCTCGGCCTGGAGGTGGCCCTCAACAAGTCGGAGGCCATGGTGTTTCATGGCCCCCGGCGGGCGCCGCCGGCCGGATCACACATTGTGGTCGGGGGGGTCCGGATCGCTGTCGAGCCCACCATGAAATATCTGGGATTGGTGCTCGACAGCCGGTGGGACTTTGGACCCCACTTCCGGCGGCTGGCGCCCAAGTTGTTGGGCGCGGCCGGGGCGCTGGCAACGCTGCTTCCCAATCTGGGGGGCCCGAGCGCCGCCTGTAGGCGGCTCTATATGGGGATCGTGCGATCCATGGCGCTCTACGGAGCGCCGATCTGGGCGTCTGACCTGACGGCCGGCAGCATAGCTGTCCTGCGCAAGCCGCAGCGGGCGATGGCCGTCAGAGTCATTCGGGGGTATCGCACGATCTCCTTCGAGGCGGGTTGTGCACTGGCCAGATCACCGCCCTGGGACCTGGAGGCGAAGGTGCTCGCGTCACTGTACCGGTGCCGCGAGGCAGCGCGGGAGCGGGGCGAGCGACCGATGCAGCAACATATCGAGCAGCATCGGTTGCAGCTCCGCGAGGTCCTGGTGGCGGAATCGCGGGTGAGGCTGTCACGCCCTACCGCCGGCCTCAGCACCATCGAGGCGATCCGGCCAGTGCTCGACCGCTGGCTCGGGAGAAGGCACGGCTCCCTGACGTTTCGGGCGACGCAGGTGCTCTCGGGGCATGGTTGCTTCGGGAAGTACCTGTGTCGCATAAACAGGGAGCCGGACGCCCGGTGTCACCACTGCGTCGACTGCCGGGAGGACACGGCGCGGCACACGCTGGCAGAGTGTGCCGCTTGGGAGGAGCCGCGCCGTGCCCTCATCACCGAAGTAGGCAACGACCTGTCGCTGCCGGCCGTCGTGAACGCGATGGTCGGCGTCGCAGAGTCCTGGGACGCAGTGGTCTCCTTTTGCGAAACGGTCATCTCGCAGAAGGAGGCTGCGGAAAGGGAGAGAGAGATCTCGACTCTCGACCCGGCCCGCAGCAGACGCACCGGGCGTCGGAGGAGGGCGGACAACGCCCTCTTCCGGCCCCCCTAAATGGGTCCAGGGGCGACGGATTCGGGGACATCCGTCGCCTCCCAACATCAGGACCCGAGAAGGCGGCGCGCGTAGTGTTCCGCGTGCGCCGCTCACAGACGTTGCGGGGGGAGTACACCTCACTCCCCCCGCCCGAGACGGGGCCCGCGGAAGCGGGCCGGAACCAGCCGGGGTTGTGGAAGAATAATGTGTTCCCGCGACCCCGGCGTAGGTGTGAGATGGAACACCGGGGTGGTTTATAGTCAGTAAGAGTCTGACAGACCCCTTCGCCCGCCCCAGGGCGGAGGACATCCATGAGGATTTTCCACCCCGGGAACAAAAAAAAAAAAAAAAAGGCTCGGATGTGGACCGCAGCGGTCACTGCTTCCGCTGTGGTCAACCCGGACACAAGGCTGGCTCGTGCATTGCCACGCCGCACTGCTTTATATGTGCGGCAGCTGGCAAGCCGGCCGATCACCGGGTGGGGAGTAAGGCCTGCGCACCACCCGCCAAAGCCAGGGGCAGGGGCAAGCCCACTGCCACCGCCGTCAATGCCGCGTCCTCCGACACTGCCGCTGCCGCCTCCACCGTCGTCGCTGCCGCAACCATAGTGGCAGGGCCTTCACAGGGGGCCCGGGAGGGGGCTGATATGGAGTGTCAGTAATGGCCCCATTACGCCTCCTCCAGGCGAACATCAACCATTGCGCCTCTGCTCAGGATCTGTGGCTTCAGAGCATGGCGCAGTGGTCGATTAACATCGCCGTGGTCGCTGAGCCGTACTTTGTCCCGCCCAGGGATGACTGGGTGGAGGACCTGAGCGGCTCAGTGGCCCTAATTTCGTCGGCCGCCGCCGGTACCCTGTCCCTCGAGGTCGTCAAGAGGGGACGGGGTTGCGTGGCAGCACGGTTCGGGGAGATAGTCGTGGTAGGGGTGTACTTCTCTCCGAACCGAACTCTCGCCGAGTTCCACAACTCCCTAGCGGAGTTGAGAGTCGTCGTCGTCGGGTTTCGTTCCCTCCCCGAGCTCGTCCTCGGGGACTTCAATGCCAAGAACTTGGCTTGGGGTTCCCGGCTCACGGACACGCGGGGCAGGATGGTGGAGGACTGGGCTCTGGAGACAGGCCTGGTCGTCCTAAACCGGGGTTCTGTCCCAACGTGTGTGCGTATGCGGGGTGAGTCAGTGGTGGACATTTCGTTCGCCAGCCCCGCTCTGTCGCCGCACGTCATTGACTGGCGCGTCATGGAGGTGGTGGAGACCTATTCCGACCATCGGTACATCCGGTTCGACGTCTCCGCCCAGACCTCGAGTGCGCCGGTCCGACAGGCCCCGAGTGGTCCGCGGTGGGCGCTGAAGCAGCTGGACCGGGAGCTCCTCCTGGAAGCCTCGATCGTGCAGGCCTGGGTGTCACCACCGGACAGGCCTGCTGACATCAACGACGAGGCGGAGTGGTTCCGGGAGGTCATGTCCGAAATATGTGACGTGGCAATGCCCCGGGTCCAGCCCGGACGTGCTTGGCGCCAGGTGTGCTGGTGGTCGCCGGAGCTGACGGCTTTGCGCAAGGCGTGCGTGGCTGCGCGACACCTGTACACCAGGCACCGCAGGCTACGTATTCGCCCTCCGAATACGGAAGCCATTCAGGCGGAGCTGTACGAGGGGTACAGAGCGACGAAGACCGCCCTCCAAGCGGAGATCCTGCGGGCCAGGGCCCTGGCCCGCGAGGAGTCGCTGGAGACTCTGAACAGGGACCCGTGGGGACGCCCCTACAAAATGGTGCGGGATAAACTCCGCCTCACGGGCTCCCCCACTGACGCAGAGTCTCCGGCCCCAGCTCATGGAGGAGGTGGTGAGCACTTTGTTCCCTTCGCGGGCGGGGGGAGCATACTCCCCCGCCCATGACTCCGCCTAATGCGGTGCCGGATGCGGACCACACTGCCGACGACGACGACGATGCTTCGGAGGTGACCGAGGTAGAGCTGAGAGTGGCGGTACATAGGCTTAGTGCCAAAAATACCGCCCCAGGACCCGACGGCTTACCTGGAAGAGCCTGGGTTCTGGCCATGGAGGCTCTCGGGCCTCGACTTATGGGGCTCCTAAGCGCATGCTTGGAGGAGGGCCAGTTCCCACTTCGCTGGAAGACGGGGAAACTGGTCCTCATTAAGAAGCCGGGGCGCCCTGCGGACTCTCCGTCCACTTACCGGCCCATCGTGCTGCTCGACGAGGTGGGCAAGCTCTTTGAAAGAGTTATTGCAAACCGCCTCGTCGGGTGGCTGGTGCGGGTGGGGCCGGATTTGGCGGAGATCCAGTTTGGTTACCGCAGGGGGCGCTCTACGGTGGACGCCATCATGCGCGTGCGAGCCCTCACGACGGGGGATGCTGTTGCCCGGGGTGGGGTCGTCTTGGCGGTGTCTCTAGACATCGCCAATGCCTTCAACACCCTGCCCTGGAGTTGCATGAGGGAGGTGTAGGGAAACATGGCTATATAAGCACTTTGTTTGAACTACGAATATAGTTGGTAATTGACTCTCGAGCGTTTCACTTGTGTATCCCTTACAACATAAACAATAGTCACTACAGTGGTGACCCCGACACTCGACGCCCGGCGTTCGACGAATATACGCAGCGCGCTACGGTTATCGCGCACCGCACGTCACGAGAGTTAACGCGATGAATCCGCAATATGCCGCACCACCAATGGCACCACCAAAAAAAGAAGAACTTACAACAGATCTCTCTACTGTTTCAACCGTATCAGTTTCGAGCAGAATACCAGAATTCTGGACAGACAATCCGAGGCTGTGGTTCATCCAAGTCGAAGCCGTCTTGACACCACAAAAGACATCCGACACAAACAAATACTTCATGGCCGTATCAAAACTCACAAAAGACGCCATCCAGCAAGTCGCAGACATAGTAGCAAAGCCCCCGGAAAACAATAAGTACGAAGCACTAAAAAGCCGATTGCTACAAATATACGAAGAATCAGAAACAAGACAAGTACAAAAGCTAGTGTCAGAAGTAGAACTAGGAGACCAAAAGCCTAGTCAACTCTTGCGCCGCATGAAAGAGCTATCTAGAGGAAAAATAGAAGATGACACACTTAAAATACTATGGCAAGGACACCTACCATCGTCAGTACGTGCAGTACTTACCGTCACATCAGCAAAGACCCTGGAAGAATTATCAGTGCTAGCTGACAAAATAATGGATACGTACCAAACCGCCCAAGTCAGTGAAGTAACCCGAAGCCGTCCGGAGCAAACAACATCATATGAGATAGCAGCAACAATGGCAGAGATAGCCAAAATTAACCTAAAAATAAACGAAATGGAAAACCGCAGAGGAAGATCAAGGAGTACACACAGGAACTATCCAAGAACACGTTCCAGCTCAACGCCGCGTATAACACCCGATGATCCCAGATGGCTGTGCTCGTACCACCTCAAGTTCAGGGATAGAGCACGGAAATGCGTCGCACCCTGCAACTGGAAGAGCAAGAAACCTTATACCGAGTCGGAAAACTAGGAGAACTGCAGCAGGTGGCGGGGAGCTGTGCAGTCAAGGATCACCGCCTAATTGTAAGTGACAAAATCTCGCGTCTCAAATTTCTAATAGATTCCGGAGCGTGTATTTCTGTTTTACCTAAATCCGCAATTAAAAATAGATCAGAGTTAAATCCAAACTGTAACTATAAGTTATTCGCAGCAAATGGGTCTGAGATAAAAACATACGGAACCAAAGCAATTACGCTAGATTTAAAGTTAAGAAGACCTTTCAAGTGGACATTTGTCATATGTGATGTTAAGCAACCGATTCTAGGAGTAGATTTTTTAGACCATCATAAGTTAATTATAGATATTAATGGTCAAAGACTAATAGATAGTATAACTAACTTAGCATCGTACGGAACGATTGTAAACCATTGTGAACCAGCAATCTCAGCGTTACGAAACGATCATCCCATTCATGACGTTTTAAAAAAATATCCAGATATTCTCAAACCAATGTCATTCAAAGAGACACCCAAGCATACCGTTTACCACTATATAGAAACTACAGGTGCTCCAGTATTTTGCAAACCCAGACAGTTAGCGCCAGAGAGATATAAATTAGCAAAGGACGAGTTTAAAAACATGCTAGAGATAGGTATATGTAGGCCTTCTAAATCAGATTGGGCAAGTCCTTTACATCTAGTTCCAAAAAAAGACGGACATATACGTCCTTGTGGTGACTACAGAGCATTAAATGCAATAACCAAACCAGATAGGTACCCCATACCCCGCGTACAAGATTTCACGTATTTACTAACTGGAAAGACAGTATTCTCAAAAATTTATATTAAAAAAAGCCTACCATAACATATTAATAAACCCGGAAGATATCGTTAAAACTGCGATAACAACACCGTTTGGTCTATACGAATTTGAGCGCATGACCTTCGGATTAAGAAACGCAGCGCAAACCTTTTAGCGATTCATGACAAACACCGTCTTAGCAGGTTTAGATTTCTTATACTGTTACTCTGATGACATATTAATTAGCTCAGAAAATCCCGCGAAACACCGTGAGCATTTAGAACAGGTTTTTCAACGCCTTAATGAATTCGGTATAACTATAAACCTAGAAAAATGTACCTTTCAAACCACGGAAGTACAATTCCTAGGATACGAAGTTACGAGTACTGGTATTAAACCAATAGAAAACAAAATACGAGCCATCATAGAATACCCAAAGCCACAAAACGTATCGCAACTAAGAAATTTTTTGGGCATGGTAAATTTTTATAGAAATCATCTACCAAGAGCAATAGAATAAGTAAAAATAAATGTAAGCAAAATGTAAGCAAACAATGGATAAATGTCTAGTATGTAAGAAATGTCGACTCGACTTATAATTATTACGAAGTAATTAAGTAGGTCAATCGCACCTTGCGCTGAGCCAGCAAAATAATCATAAGATGTTAGCCTGTAAGTAACAGACAAATAAAAATTTGCGTCAGAATAAGTACATGTATCGACCACAAGTACAAAGACCATACAATATTGTATAAAAATGGGAAAAACATACAGTTTAGAGAAAAAAACGGAAGAAGTGATCATAGCTCAAAATGGAGCGAACGACGCAACAAATTCACATTTTGAGCAAACCGCAGAAAAATATGGAATAATAATACTTGTCATAGCAGCAGTGAGTGGTATATACTTTATATATGTAATGCATAAAAAATGCAAGCAAAGTGCTCAGAAGATACTCCGGAAAGAATTGACCGTGTGGCACAGTGCAAGCAATGTACAATCGATTCAACAATCTGCAGCTCACCCTCATCAAATTCATGTGGTGTAGTGAAACAGTGTAATATATAATAAAGTAGTGAATACAGGTTTAGTACCAACATACAATTAGTGATTATTAAAAATTGTCAGCATGAAAGTATGTAATAAAAATGTCAGTGCAAGAATGAGTTCACTAAAAATAAACAGACTGTTTTAATGAAACTCAACGCCAGGTATAGCACTGTATACAGTGACAGCATATCATGTATTAGTATGTAAGAGAATGTTAATAAATTAAAAAAACAACATATTGTATTGTTAAACCTTATTTAAAATTATACTTTAGCTTAAATTTTATAATGTAAAATTTTGTAAAAAGGGGGAATACTGTAGGGAAACATGGCTATATAAGCACTTTGTTTGAACTACGAATATAGTTGGTAATTGACTCTCGAGCGTTTCACTTGTGTATCCCTTACAACATAAACAATAGTCACTACAGAGGCATTGCGGTATCACCGGATGCCGACCTACCTCTGTCGCGTGGTCGAGGCCTATTTGACGGACAGGGTCGTAATCTACCTCGGTCACCGGGGAGAGTGGAACCGGTGAGAGATGTCGTGCGGTGTCCCACAGGGATCGGTCCTGGGGCCGCTTCTGTGGGAAATCGGTTACGACTGGGTGCTGCGCGCCGACCTCCCGAATGGCGTCAGCGTGGTGTGCTACGCTGACGACACGCTGGTCCTGGCACAGGGGAGGTCGCACCAGGAGGCGGCCGAACAAGTGACACTCGGGGTTGCGACAATCATCGAGAGGATCCGGCAGTTGGGACTCGAAGTGGCCCTGCACAAGTCCGAGGCCATGTGTTTTCATGGTCCTCGGAACGCGCCACTGTCGGGTTCCCAGATAACGGCGGGAGGGGTTCACATCGGCGTCGAGTCGACGATGAAGTACCTGGGACTCGTCCTCGACAGCCGGTGGAACTTCGTGGAGCATTTCCGACGTTTGGCTCCCAGACTGGAGCGGGCTGGGGCTGCCTTGAGGCGGCTCCTGCCCAATCTAGGGGGTCCAAACGCCTCCTGCCGGAGGCTCTACGCGGGAGTCGTGCGGTCCATGGCCCTTTACGGGGCACCGGTGTGGGCGCGTTCTTTGAGGCGCCGACCGGCCCGCAGGTTGAACGCGTCCCAAAGGGTCATGGCCATCCGGCTGGTCCGGGGATACCGCACGGTCTCATGCGAGGCGGCGAGCCTCCTTGCCGGATTGCCGCCATGGGATCTGGAGGCAAAAGCCCTCGCGCACGTATGGGAGTGGCGCGAGGAGGCAAAACGCCGGGGTGTAACTCCGCTGCCGCGAGAAATCACGGTACAGCGGACAGAGCTCCGGCGGGATCTCATGGCGACATGGAAGGTGCGATGGTCGCAACCTAGTGCTGGGCACGCCACAATAGCGGCGGTAAGTCCCCTCTTTGAGGAGTGGTTGGAGAGGCGCCACGGCGTCCTCACCTTCCGCCTGACACAGGTCCTCACCGGACACGGTTGTTTCGGGAGGTTCCTGTTTCGCATAAGGCGGGAGGAAACGCCTGGGTGTCACCATTGGGTGGATCGCCCGGAGGACACGGTGGAGCATACGGTGGAGGTATGCCCAGCTTGGGCGGAGCACCGCAGTGTCCTCGCGGAGGCGATTGGCGGCGGCGATCTCTCGCGTCCGGCCCTGGTCCAGGCCATGGTACGGAGCGAGAGGGAATGGCAAGCCGTCACCTCCTTCTGCGAAGCAGTAATGCAGGAGACGCCCTGGGCGTCGGGAGTCGCCTGCAGATTCCCGGCCACCGTAGGCGCGGGCTTGCGGACGGCGAGCAATGGGTAGCTTGCCGTCCGGTCAGGACCAGGCCCGGGTCGACGGCGCGTTGTATTCCACGCGCGCCTCAAAGAGATGTCAGCACAAAGTGACGGGGTCCGATAGGGCCGACGCCTCAGGGTCGCGGGTTATTCCACAGAGAAAACCGTGGCCCTGGCACAGGCAACTGAAGGAACACGGGTGGGTTTTAGTCAGTAAAAGTCTGACACGCCCTCCCGCTCCACCCAGAGCGGGAGAAGTCATTTGATGATTTCCCACCCAAAAAAAAAAAAAAAAAAAGCCCTCTGGTCACGTGAAGTGTCGACTAGTCGGTGAGAAATTTGTTTAAATATGAGACGCGCACTCGGGCCCCATGATCCGAGCGTTTTGACCCCAAACGACTCTGTAGTTGCTTGTAGTTGCCCATCAGGTTGCCGTATTTGCGCCGCTTGAGGGTCTCAGCAGCCGCAGCAGCAGCGCCAGCACAGCCTGCCTTACTAGGAACATGAGATGGTGCAAGGGTATCAACACAGGTTGCGTCCCACACCCGAGGCCTACCCACCTTCCAAGGCAACAACGTTATACCGTCTGGTCTCTTCCCATCGTCACGTATCAAGCCGTTTGGTTCTAAAACCGCAAGTACGCCGGCGGTGACAAGGGCTCGATGAACAATATCGTTGATGCTGGCGTGCCGTGCTATGCGTTTTTATTAAGAAAAATGTTTTTGACAGTTATAAGCCCGTAAAAGTATGAACGATGAATTTGAATTAACTAGCTTTTAAATACTTACAAACTGCTACATACTGAAAGATTGCAGAACACATTACACATTTTTGCGCTAGGGTTGAATGAACTCTGATAAAGATGTCGCCACTGGCTCGGACAGCGCTCGTTACAGGGTGTTTCAGAATACGTAATTCGCCATAGTAAATACTTTTTTTTAAATATCTAATTACATGTTCTTATTTTTTTATTTTTTTAGCATGTTGAGTAGTCATTGGATACATGAAGTAGGCTGCCGTTGTAAGACGATTAAAATGCCACGGTGTATATCTTTGTTTCGTTGCGATGCGAGTACACGACGATACATCAGAGTGTGCCGTGCAAAACTGCTATCTTTTTTGTGTGTGTCGTTTAAACACTTACAGTCGTACCGCGAGTTCACAGCAATACGACTCTTAAAAGTGCCTATGCACTTTTGAGCGCTTACTGTACAATCAAAATGGAACTTTAGTATAAAACTTATTCGATGTTTTTCTTTCAATGGACAAGACATTTACCGAATTAACATTTTCACTCGACTCATTTTTTATTTGAAAATGTCTCAGCTTGTATGCCTAAAATAAATATGAATAGGACATAAACATAAACATAACATCACGCCCGTTTCCCCGAAGGGTTGGGCCGAGGTGTACCTGTATACCCACATTTCGCCCATTAAGTAATTATTTAAGTCCCATGTAATAGGGGGCGAGCCTATTGCCATCAACCGGGCACAAATCCATACTCCAATCCATACTAACTACAAAACCCAATAACACGTTGCCCGACCTGTTTATAGTCCGGTTAAGTAGTCACGACCTCTCAAGGTCAACTACGAGATGCTATACAAAAAAAAAAAAAAAGCCCGACCTGGGAATCGAACCCAGGACCTCATGCTCAGCAGTAGCGATTGCAACCACTAGTTATGTAAGATTAAGATTTTTTTCTCTACATCAATTATTACTTTAGTTATAAACGAAATAAGAACTGAGACTAACACCATTTCCAACTTTCTATTCTTTCTATTGGAATATGAGCACACGCGATGTAAGTACAACTTTCTATTGGGTACAAAGGTGCGTTTTAGCACGTAGCGAAGCTTGCTTTCAAATGATTTTAGAGTGCCTGGTCTTAACTAATCCTGGAGTACCTACGGTCGGTTTATACTTTTGGTTAGTAATTTATTTTAAGGAGTACGTAAATAAATTCACGCCAGCTTTCCAGAAAATACGAAACTCCACCTGCTACGATAATACTGCTAGATACTTACTAATATTATTTTAGGAACGTTTATAAATAAGAGTACAAGCTTACTACGTTTTATCATGTATCACAACTCTGGTCCCCAAGATACAGGAGCCGCCTAGTTAGGGGTCCGCCGTTAAGATAAAAAGGAAGATCGCTAACAGTTACAGACCTACATTAAGTTAAGTTAATTATAAGGTAATAATTATAACATTGATACAATAAATATTATTTAATTATTTATCAATATTCAAAATGTATAGCATAAGCTAATCACACATCGCCTGAGACACAGGCCTCCTCTCTGTGAGGCGGACTGGGCTGTAATCCACCATGCACGCGAGCCCAGTGCAGATGGGTAGATGCCACAAAGTAAAGCGCCTGTCTGGATTTGAACTCTTAAGGCGTAACCACTAGGCCACCACTGAACGGCCAAAGTAATAATACCTACTTACGAATTAACCAAAACATCAAACTTCAGATATTTTTTATAGTTGGCGTCGTCGCTTCCCTGAAGCACCCGCGTCCCTGTTCCAATTGTTCTTTTTGTAACACTCCACCTTTGTTCCTACCAATTTATCGTTTAGCCAAAACAAACCAAACCAAAACTGGATCGCTCTAATTTATATGCATCTAAAACTAATTCAGACTACGGCAATTCTATCGACATTTGAGGTTTATTCTTGATTGAATATAGGTATTTTCGAAGCCAATACAGGATTCAAATTTATTTCATATGGATACAATGAAAATATTTATCATGAATTGTACGCTGATATTTTTACGGAATCTAAAAACATATCAAAGTTTTAAGAATTTAAACTAAAGTGAATGGAAGGATGAATTCTGGAATAAGAAAAAATATCATTTATTCCATATATGGAATATTTGGAATGGTGTCTATTTTTAGTTCAAAATGAATGAAAGAAATACTAGTAAATTAATATTCATTTATTTTTACGGAAAGCGACAGTGGTCCGCGTTACAACAGTATTTTTGACACTCTAGGGCTAAAACAGAGTTCATGAAAACATTATATATTTACACTGTCATGCACATTTAACATAGCTCAATGATGACGAAGGCAGACGGGTGAACGAATGCTTACAATATTTTTTCCATTACTTTTGGTTAACAAGTTTGTGCCTCATTTATGTTCTATTACATCGGCAAATTACTTTGCTAGTATAAAAGCGATAAAAGCAAACTGATCCCATGTTAACTTGCCGTCTTGCCTGAGTAATTGACTGCCTTTAACAGATTTCCCGTTTAAATTTAAGCATAAATAACTTACACATTACCTACTTATTACAATTTTCTTCAATATATACAAGCCTATTTCATGGAACTCAGTCTATATTTATTAATACTTTTAATGTTATATTCTGACATAATGAATAAATATATTTATCTAAACTCACTTACATCTATTACAATTTGCCTATGATGAGATCTAAGGGATATGTTCCATTGTAACCTATTTCAGAACTTACAATTAGGTTTAATTAAATAAAGTACACATCGATCAGATGTTTATACATTTAATAACGTAACAGTATTAAAATAACGTTTTCATATTCCAAATATTCTGTGTGTATTCGTTAATTATACTGAATTTGGGTAACTTTGGAGTTTGTTTAATAATTAAACATACACATAAAATACAAGTGAGTACGGGTAGTAGGAAAGGTGACGTCATCGTTCTGAATGAATTTAGTTCGGAACATAATAATAATTTCATTGCGCCTCTTGACTTATGTCATTAAGCCCCATTTACACGGTGCAGGTTTTTGGAAAGTTCAAGAGCAATTATCGCATGCCATAAAGGACGTTCAATTATTGCCATTGAAGAATTATATGTAAGTGTTTACAGATGCGCTTTCCATAAAGTAGCCTATAAAATTGTATGCCATTCAATAATTGCATGCAACTTCTGTTTACACCTAGGCAAGTATTGCAATTCGATTACTGCATGCAAGTTTTGCATCGTCTAAACAAAGAGTGGCACGTCCTTGTACAATTTTCAGATTCAAGTATTGCCTGCCCGTATCTGCGCTGTACCAACACTACCAACCAACTATTTCATTAAATTTTATTGAACATTTTTTTTATTAACACTCTCTCATTCAACGCACTCATGTTTGAAAAATATAAAATATTCATGCCAGAATTGAATGCGATTTTTTTGTATTTTGGTTTTGAACGACAACTAACTTGCCCGTATCATGCAACAATTGTACGTGTTGTTTAGATGGTGCCAGTCAACTATGTAAATGGGGCTGTAGACAGAAATTTTACAATGTGCAAAGGAAACGGAGTCATCTGATTTGATGCAGTTAAAACTTGGCATGAGCTATAATGTGTACCCAGACCTCTTTGTAAAGCTGTATGGAGATTTATAAAAAGATTTGAATGACGAAAAATAAAATTTTATTTACTTCGGGAAACAACTGACTAGCATGGAATTTAAATAAGATCACTGCTCAAAAAAAACATTTTAAACCACAACGAGTATTGTTTAAAAAGTCACTGAAAAATATTGCAAACGGATCGGTCCCATAGGATAAACCTTGATGCCAGAAGTAATCTTTTAAAAGGAAAATAATTATGATTACGAAATTGTTCTTATGGTAATAAATCACAATTTTAAGCTAACTTCCGCCTTTACATTTTGTTTTTTACTTGAACTCCAATGTTTACCCATAACTTAATTTTTAAAAATATATAAATGTTTAAATTAAATGAAATTGTTGACTGTTAACAGACATTAACTTATTGAATGGCATCAGAATTTAATGTATCAACGTTTTATTGAAAGTCTGGAATTATAATGAAACCTATGTTTATTCAATAAGTTTGATGAGTACATAATAAAACTTACAGAAACATTCAGTATGATAGTCAAAATATTGTGACCAAATTATGTTATGTTTTACTATTTAAGCAAACAAGGAAGTGGAAATTAATCTTTTAAAAACACTTTAATTGACTAAATCAAGGCAGAAATGCCACAAAACTCCTATCTTTTAATGTTGGTATAATTGCATTACAAATCTTGTGTCAAATTCAAATCTGTTTTACCAATTAAAGGTACTGTTATAGCTCAACCAGTGCACAGCAATACAGTTTACAGGCAAATGAGTGTATATTTGATCATAGTATTTTGACTTCGTCAGCTTTTGCACGTACCGAACAATATTGGATAATTAATTGAGGCTAGCTATCCGGTAACCAATTACATTTGTGTAGCATTCAACACTTATTGCAACTAGCATTTAGCGTTCGTTTGTTGTTTGCTCTTTTGTTATATACCCTTTATTTACATGGTTCAGTGAAGAACAGTGGCGACGGTCTACTTAACAGGATTTATCTCAGCTTTGCTTTTTAAAACTGGCGATTTTATTGCTACATTTGTTAAATAATTTCCCTCATGAAATCATTTACTATTCGCAGCCGCTTAAAGAACATCTTTCACGGATAATTTTATTATTCAATGAGATCAGATATAACTTAAATGATTATATTGTATTGTTTACAAAATAACACTATAACTACATAAAAAAGGTCGTTAAAATCATCCTTTGCGAAACAGAACTTAAGGCTAAAATCGAAAATTTACAAAACATCGAAGCGATATTCCCATCTAAGTGATTGTACTGTATGGGGAAGTATTTTAATGTATTTATTTTCTTATTTCCTAAACATATAGAGGAACATTAACCCCAAGGTGTTGCTACCTGGATTAAAATTACTATTATGAACAAAAAGACATGACAGCACTGATTCTTTGAGACCGCTCTGTTGTAATCTTGTAATCTGAAATCTGAATACATTTTACTAATTAGCAGGGAAACAGGTTTTCTTTGTTTTTCTTTTTCTGGTAAACTTTAACAAATTTTTTTTCGTTGAATTTTTGTGGTAGCCAAATTTTTTGTGTACATTTTATTAGATACGCACAGAAAACAGAAGAAAATATAATACACTTAAAATTCAGAATTATGTAGGTACAATTCAAACGAGACACGGAACATTGCTAACATTGGTTTAAACTAAACTTGATCTTCATTTTTTTCCAAAAACTTTTCTTTATCAAATGGTCAAACCATTTGACGAGATTCTATCGAAACCAATATTTAAATGTGTACATTAAAATAAATGAATTCTGCTCACGTACACACGATGGCACATGCACAACACACGACAATTATTATTTAAATCAAGATACTTTTATTATAAAGACAGGCCGTGAGTTCGGGTGTAATTGCCGGAAATTAAATCTAAATAGTTGTTGTCCGCTAGTTAATACGTACCTTGGGTGCCGAAAGGCGTACTTTCCGACGATTTATCAGCTATTATGTTTAACCTCTGGACAACTGTCAAAACACACACATTAGAACGTGATCACAGAATTTCATACAATTTTCTATCTATTTTCAGGTAGATACTTACCGTTTTTATTTTCCATCGGCGGAAGAGGCATAGCTGTTGACAGAAAAGTCGTATTAAACTTTAGTAAGTAACGATTTCCTCTTAAAATCAGATGCTATCAGATTATTATGTCTTCATTAAAGGATTTTCGTGAATGGGAATGAAGTTAATAAGCGCCAATGAGATAAATAATGTCTTTCGAAACTTTTACGTTTTGCTTAGAAACCTTGATTTGCACTGTAACGATTTCAATCGATTTTAATAAGGGGTTTCAAGTTGACCTCTTTACGACTTTAGAATTACATAATACAAGGTGGAGGAGACAATATAACAATAAATTAAACTTCGTATTTTTGTGCCGTTCCCAGTCTGCATACGAAAATTCAATCAAATATATCCAACAGTTTAGTCACTATATCTAGTCAAAAATCAGCGTATCCCATACTCATAACTGCTGTTGTGTTTGTTTGAAAAAATTAATTTATTTGATGATTCCACAATACTGTTACGCGTAAGAATTGCCAGTGTTTTAATTTATTGTCGTATAGTTTTCTCCACATTTTGTACTCCTGGAATATAGCAGTTCTGTTATTGAAAGAAAATTAAAAAAAAAACAGACGCTTTCTAAACATTATTTTGGAACGAGTTCCCAAAGCAAGATTTAACAAGTGTCAAATCCTAATTAATATCTAACGAATGCTCATTAATATGGACAGACAAACAAAATTGTAACGAAAATAACTTAAATACTTACGGTACAATTTAATAGTGCCCTCAGTGTCACCGAGGGAATTTTTCGAAACACATTTATAGGTTCCGTAATCGGAACTAGTGACTCGACGGATCGCGAGCTTCAGCACTGATCGATATGATCCATCTATCTTGTGCGGCTCCAGACCTCCCCCTGTATAACATGAAAATGTATTTAGCATATTACGTAAAAAATACAATAGGAAGTTAGGGAACTCGGTATATGGAAAATTACGAGGTAAAATGTTTTGGCTGTTAAACACTTTTGCTAATACATTTACGAACGGTATGGAAGCCCTGAATAATTCTTAGATAAATAACATGGACGCAGGAATAAAACATCTATAGAATAGTCTTTTTCAAAATACACGTTATTGTAATTATCCCAATCGGCATCATAAATTCCCCATTTCGATTACCTAACCCTACTAATTGATCGTCTTTTTACACTCACTGATCGTCTTTTTCTCATGTGCTCTAGCCTAGCAACTGCGACTGTCTTGGATGTTGTAGTTGGTTACAGTGCTAACCTGACCTAACATAACCCGTTGTATCTTGAATAAACGCGTAAAATAATTAATTAGTATTTATTTAGTACAGAGCAATACATGACATGTTTGGTGTACCCATTTATGGTCGAGTTGCCGTAACTTACTTGTCTACTTACAGCTTACACGGTAGGAAACGAAAGTAATAAAAAAGACCAGATAGTTACAAGATATCGTTCAGTAAAAAGGCAAGCATCTTTAGAAGATCAAAGACATCATTACACGTAGGAATAATGAAATTGTTATACCCAAATTTAAATTAACCAAAACAAGCAAGTCATTTCTGTAGACAGTATCCGCTTTTATAACAAGTTGCCAAAGTCGGTTAAGGAACTTAGCGATGGAAAGTTCAAAACCCACCTCAAACGTGTCCTTATAAAAAAATACATATTATAAAATTAAATACATACTACGTCGAAGGCAAGGAATAAAAAAATACATATTATAAAATTAAATACATACTACGTCGAAGGCAAGGACTAAAAAAATACATATTATAAAATTAAATACATACTACGTCGAAGGCAAGGAAGTTTGGCAATAAGTCCTTCTGCACATGTACTAACCGCTTACCCATGTAAATTTATTATAATATTTTTATTATTTGACATTATATACCTACAATTCTAATTTTAATTCTTCATTAGTGGCTTTTGTAAACAGCGTATTAATTTAGATTTGTTAACAGTTGAAATGGCAATCATGTCATTTGGTTTAAATTGGTTTTTTAATTTTCTTTCTTAGATTCTTTTATATTTTGTAAATGTGAGAACGTTGTAGGCCTTGTAGATTTATAGACCATTGACAATTTTAAAAGAGTAACCGTGGATTTTCTTGCCGGCTCTTGCCCATAGGAAACGACCAATTGGAACCGTGCACCTAGATTCTGACGTTTTATAAGTGTCCATGTAGGTTTATGTGAAATATTTTTTTTTTTTTTTAAACGTAACAGTAATTGTTTACTACATAGTTAAGGGGGAAGTTTTCAAAATTCATTTTTTCAATCAACAACAAAATATCATGCTATGGATAATATTGTTTTATTATTATGTCTTACTTTGAACTAGTGTTTTTTTTTAAATGAAATGTTGTGTTTAGTTTGATAACTCGACACTGAATAGCAATCAATTTTGAAACATGACACTAAAATACCAGCAACATAATTCTTGTCCGTGTAGGTACAGTGACGATCCCAGAGGATATAAGTGCTTTGAAATTTAAAGTTGCCCCTAAGCGGATGAGATGCAAGCACCTAACGAGAATATGACTAAATCAGTTTGTACATATCTCCTTAGGGTATAAAAACTTTTGCATGCACAAATATAGAGCGCGTGTCAGAAATGTGTGGTCGTTTTTAAAGGTACAAACCATCAACTCATTCATCATACACACATTACAATATGTAGATGTCGATGGTGTGAAATCTTCCAGGCTACCAGTTCAGTTAGGTGTACCTCAAGGCTCAACACTGGGTCCATCCTTGTTCTTAGTGTTCATCAATGATTTACCATTCTATTTAAAAGATATCTGTGACGTTGTACTGTTTGCAGATGATACTTCTCTTATTTTTAAAATAGACAGGAATAGACAAGATTTTGACGACGTAAACACTGCACTCTCAATGGTTACGGATTGGTTTACGTCAAATAACCTAGTTCTCAATGCCAAGAAAACGAAATGTGTAAAGTTCGTCTTACCGAATGTTAGAAATCTAGGACCCAACATCATCTTAGATAAAGAGCTGCTTGAAACTGTAGACTCGGCAGTTTTTCTGGTCATAACAGTAGATGCCAAACTTCAGTGGGTCCCATATATATCAAGCCTGGCGGGGAGGTCGGAAAAGTAAGACAATACACTGACGTTGATACAGCTCGGTTATTCTATTTTAGTTATTTCCACAGCGTTATGTCCTACGATATTCTGCTGTGCGGCAAAGCTGCTGATTTTCAAAATATTTTCGTCCTTCAAAAACGAGCTAGCCGAGCAAATTATTAGCTAGGAGCCAGAGTTTCTCTTAGAGATTTTTTTACAGATATTGGTATTCTCATGGTGGCATCACGATTCATCTTCACCAACATTTTATATATTAGGCAAGATATACACTTATACACAAAAAACAGTGATTTTCACAATGTTAACACTAGAAATAAGAACCCGTGCTCCCTTTCACCGACTTCATAAGGTTTAGAACTATTTTTTTGGGCTTGGTAACCTTTTATAACAAGCTACCCTCTTCTTTGCTAGATTTGCCTTTTAAAGCGTTTAAAGCTCAAGTAAAATCCAACCTTTGTTCTAAGGCATATTATTCCATTATCGACTACTATCTATCTACTTTTATCGTTTATAAAAATATAATATAATATATACTTATAACGTTTATAAAAATAGTTGGTCGCTGTGATTAACTCAAGACAATGTTTATATTCTTTCTCCAGAATCTGCTATATGAGCTATTATGTTTGTTTTTTTTATTTGATTCAACTAGTCAATTATTTTTAGTTATCTTCATTTATTATTGACATGATCTACTCATTACAATGTTTTTAATGAGTTGTATTGCTATAAGTGATTAGCTAGCGATCTCGACAATTGATCATAAATTATTCTTGCCTGAACAACCGGCAGCAAGTTCGTCATGCTCCCTTAGATGTCACTGCTTGCGGTAGCTTCGGGGGTCGGGTTGCCTCATTCTCTCAAATATGGCGAGGGGGTAATTGCTGATCTTTACGGGTGCTGCTTGTGGTGACTGGTCGTCTTGCTGTCTATGGTTTTGTTATTGTTAAAGTAATTGTTCTGGAATTTACTTTACTTAAATGGTCCTAGTTTATCATTTGGTGTACAATTAATCCAATATTGCTTATGTAAGCTGTCACGCCCTTCATTACTCGAGGCTTTTATTGGTGTATTAAGTTATGTTGATTTTTTATTATTTTTACTGATTTTTATCTTTTTTTTTGGGTATATTTGGCGTGCTAGCTAACATATGGCAGATAATTTAATATGATGTTCAATGTCTCCAAACTTTTATTACTTTGCATACCATATTGTATAGATTCATTTTTTTCTATCTGAACAGACTGTGCTGCTGGGGAGTTTGTTGCGCCACTTCTCCTTCCCAGGTAAAGCACTAGGAAGTGGTGAAGAGCGGCCGTTTTGGGGACTGTCTTAAGTAATTTTGACGTTCGAAAAGTGCTGATTCTCAGCCTAATTTGAATAAATGACTTTTGATTTGATTTAATTGACTGAACTATTTTCTCCATGGAACCAACACCACCAAAAAATTGCCGGTCATAGTTTTAAGCTATATTTATAGACACATTTTTTTTTTAAGTTAGTTTTTTTTTTTTTTACATTTATTTATTTATACTTCACGCACATTATTGTACAGCGGCGGACTTAATGCCATAGGCATTTTCTACTAGTCAACCTTTGGGTGATGCAGAGACATGCAGTGGTAGGTGCAATTTATAAAAAAAAAACAAGGAATAAATATACATAAATATACTAAAAACAAATAAAACAAACAATGAGAAAACATTACCGTTAAGATGATACTGCCAGCTTCTTGCGAATGTGCCCACGAACTTTAACTTTAAAGGTTAATCGGTTGGTTGTTTTATATATAATATGTTAGTTTGTAAGGTTGATCCCTACAAACTAACATATTTAAAAAAAGCCTGATATAAATGTTGTTATTATTATTTATTTATTTACCAGCCAACTCAGAAAGTATTGCGAAAAACGGTTATTACGTATGAGAGACTGGCCAGTTATAGTCTACTTTGAAAATATGGTAAGTGACAATTTCAGAATTTCCCTCCACCTTGTTTGCGAGCGAATTTAAATTATCGTATCTGTCTCATTAAAAAATGAATTTGCGCTGGGATAATTTTCATGAAGATAGAAAGACTGGAGTGTGGTGCTAGATCGTCCTGTGTGGAATTAAAGAATATCCCTATAAACAAACCCGAGTCTAAAGAGAATTTGTTAAACTCTGTTGTCAAGGCCGCTTCTATTATGAATGTACCCCTACAACCATACGAGGTGAAAGACATCTTCCGCATAGGAACTAAAGATAAAGACAACAGAACAATCATCGTAGACTTCTCCACCAATCTCTTGAAAGAAAAATGTATTGAAAAGTATAAAAAAATCAACAAGGGCAATAATAAACGATCAAATAGTAAACATCAATTTTTAGATGTGAACATCTAAAAATTTCCGCACCAGTGAAGCCTATATTTATTTCAGAAAACCAGAATGAAAAGGCTCTTTTTCCTTGCCAGAGATTTTGCGAATACCAACAATTTCAGCTACTGCTGGATGAAAAATGGAAAAAAATATCTTCGCTGAAGGATGGTGCACCACATTTTATGATTAAAGCAGAAACAGACTTCCAGAGCAAAACCGATTCAAATTGACTACTCATTCGTAAATCTGCAAACGGAATAATATGTTGTAATCAAACCAACCAGCTAATCACACTAAATTTTATAAAAAAACATGTCCCATGTATCACTTGGAAGCCGTGTTATCACACTGTAAATCGCATGCAAACTTTGTTGCTCTATACATACGGATTGCCCTACCCATGCACACCACACAAAATTTAAACACAAATTACGTTGACACACTATACCACACTCACTCTCACACCTACAATCACACATATAAACATACGCACATCATTATCATATAACTATGTAAACTCTCTCATCTCATCTCTCTCGCATTCACCCACACCAGATCATATCGAGCAAACTTTTTCACCTACCACAATAGTCTAAACTTAAAACTAACGTGCTACAACCCGTACCGAATAAGTTCGGCTTGCTGGAAGCTCTCACTGATTGATACTGCGGCTAGTTTGTTACCCCTTAGAATTACAAAATTAATGAAAATACCGAATCCACGATAACGAATTCATGCGCAGTCGACTAACTTTGTGGGATAAAGAAAGAAGTGGTCGCCCTTTGACAGCAGCGGCAGAAAACGTGCTAACAGTGAAAATCTTTATCTTATCTTATTTAATCCAAGACAATAGGCGAGTTACGTATCAAGAGATTCAGTTGCATCGGGAAACCTTCGCGAAATTCTAAACGTGCATCTTGGCATGAAGAGGATAGTTTCAGGCTGAGTGCCGCACAACCTCAGCGATACTCAGAAGCAGGCCCCGGTGTAATGGTGCCGTGATATAGCTCGTCTCGGCGTGTTTACGACATTATTATAGGGGTGAGTCTTAGATTCTGACAGTCGACGGTTTGGGTGTTTCAAAACGAATCAACACCAACCAAAGTGAAGCGATCTATATCAGAAGTTATCTCTGTTGTGAGCAACAAGCGACCAAACGCAGAGCTCCTCGGGCTAGTGCTCCACCACGACAACGCGCCTTCGCACACCGCGCTCAAAACGAGGGACTTCCTGGACAGCACACCGTCCTAACTCCTGGGTCACCCTCCTTACAGCGCTGACCTATCACCGTGTGACTTTTTTTATTCCCTAAAATAAAATCTGCTTAAAGGGATACAATTTTCGTCGCCGAAAGATGCGCTGTCAGCGTTCAAGCAGGCTGTAAGTAAACGAGGTGTCTAGGGTGGACTGGAAAAAGTGTTTCTGAAACTTTGTATTGAAGCTAGTAGAGAGTACTTTGAAAATTCTACTAATATTATAAACGCAAAAGTTTGTAAGTATAGATGGATGTTTGTTACACTTTCACGCAAAAACTACTGAACGGATTTGGATGAAATTTGGCACACAGATAGTTTATAACCTGGATTAACACATAGAATACTATTTATCGCGATACTCTTAAGGGATCAAGATTTATGCGGATGAATCCGCGGGGAGCATCTAGTATTTAATAAATTTATTTACACATAGAACATTTACTTTTATTTTCGCAAAACCGACCCTAGGAAGGCGTACGAGGGATGAAACCAACTCGCAGAGGTACCTTAGACAATTTTAATCGTTGCGGCACCAACCGATGATTATTCTGTATGCACTATGCAAATGCACCCAAAGACCACCCCCGGTTGTTGCAGGACTTGACAAAACTTATGATACATGCTGTGTAGGTAGTCATAAGTATATGCCACTAAACGCAATGGCTAGAAGTAATATGAACCTTGACCCTCATGACCCAGAATCTTTGAATTTCTACAGTACGAAAGGCATCCACATTACTTAAATAATGTTCAAGAAAAAAAAGATGGAACAATTTCAAAGAAATAATTTCATAATATGTAAAATACAGCCCGAATACGTGGCTCAGTTTAGTACTTTCAGCTAAAGTGGAAATATTTATGGTCCATTTCTTTTAATAAAATACGGTATTTGAAGTACGTAGGTGTACCCGTCAATTTCGCAAATTATTTTAGAAGTCACATACACAATTTAACAAAGATTAATAGGTACGAAAAAATATCGGGATATTCTTGAAAACTACTTATTCTTGAGAAATCGATGATACAACATTCGTCTAGTAAACTAGATTACGTCTTACTACTGCAACTGCTTTGTGGTATATTTCTTCTTTGAGAATAATGTAAACAGTGTATCGTTAACTCACGCACTTTCGAACGAATGTGTCTGAGATTTTTTTCATTGTGAATGTAATTCATTGTATGAAGTACTCTTCGTTGAACAATAGGTATACGATACTATAGTGGTCGCGTTTTCGCATGGCAATATTCATTTTTGGTTAAAAAACTGACACAAAGTCCGTTATTATCCTGAATCAATATCTATTGTGATTTTCAATATGTTCCAATAACGAAAAACTATATTTATAAATTATTGATTTGGTTCTTATGAAGAGGTATTAGGGAAATTACAATGACAGACATTGCCATGTTAAAACGCGACAACTATAGTATTTGCATTTGTGGTCGGAAAAGCCTACATAAACAGTCTCCGTAGCAAAATAGGTACACATTCGTATTTTATGTGCCAACTTTCATGGTGCTCGGTCTATCGGAGCTAAACCAACATCAACGTTATCAATTGAAGAACTCCTCAACATTAGCGAAAAAAAAAAAACGCAGTGCGCTGTATCGATGTGATTCTACGCTGAAAATTATGCTTCATTTTAAAGCAATCGTAAAACATTGTACAGGGTTAGTTCAAACAACTTGAACTTTAGACCAAAACTAGGACCTTTAAAGATAAACTTAGCAGACGTAATATGTACATTGCCATGTTACCTGTAATATCATGACACGACAGCGTAGGGTTGAACCAGAAGAGTTACAACAATGATAGCACGACCGTGAGCACAGTTTTGTTTCGAAAGTCTTCCTTTAAACACGCGATGCCGCCCTAATGTGAATTAGATCGGGTCACCCCAAGTCTGCTAGTGTAATGCGAACGAAGTGAACTTGCTTAAATTTTATCTTAAAACGCTTCGCTAAGCGAAACCGTAGCCGTACATAGTCTACTTTTGTAACAGAAATGATGCCACAGAACATCCAAAAAGAGTCATTAATCACATTTTACTAAATTTTTACCTCGTGTCACGAACACAGAACCATAATTCGACTGAAAGCACAATAAAACAGGGATACTACAACGTCACAGAATCAAGAACTTTGAGTCTACGCGCAAGTCTTAAATGAATTAGTTTGGCATTCTGCATCAAGTCTACACTACAATCTACATACCTAAGTTTGCCTAACAGCTTATAAACTAAGCCTTTAATTGAGAGCTATTTCAGACTTTAAGTGAAATCACGCTGGCTTTCCAAATATTACTATTGCAAAGTTCGCAAAGTTTTAATTAGCATCAAGAGCTTAAATTTTGGTAGTCGTAAACCACAAATTGCTGAATTAATGGACACACGAACTGACGTATATCGAGTATCAAAAACTCACCAGCCATTGTGTTAAGAAGGATCACGCTGTTTCTTTATTATTTTCAACAGGTCAATTTATCAGCCAGGGATTTACGTTTTATTTAGGGTCAGTCAATATTACCCACAACTTTTAATAACCACTGACTTATTTTACGGCAAACAATATCTTTTAAACGTTTTGTAGTTCCATCAAAAATATTGTTAAAGTATTTGATCCTTATTTCGTAGTGAATAGTTGACCTAAAAAAGATAAACTTTAAAAATAAGTTCGATATGAAATAGAAAATTATTAAGAAAAAAGCCAGCTTATTTTTTTTTTTTTACTTTTTGTCATACTTATTCCAAATTATAAGCCATTTATAAACCCTTTATTTTGAAATTGCAGTATTGGAATCAAATTTATAATTTCTTCACTCCAAACAATGGCATCTCACAGCCGCCATTTTTTTTTCTCCACTTATCTAAGAACACTTGTGTGATCAAGATGTATCTTACGGTCTCTTATTCATATAAATCCGTCTAGCGGTTTGAAAGATATGAGGTAATAAAGAATGTTACATACAAACAGACAAGCTAAGCGCGAAAATTATAACCCTTCCCTTGCAGTCGGGTAAAAATACTGCAATTAATTACTAACAAACAAAGATACAATAACGATATCTTCCATACTAATTTTATTAATATGCCTAATAAAATTCATATACCTGAACAGATTTAAATGAAATTTGGCACACGGACAGACCATGACATAAAATAGGACATGAAATACTTTTATCTGGGTAATACGTTATCGTGGGAAAATTTCCGACTTCTAAGCGGCCGAGGCGACGTTCATAAGCTAGTTTACTATTTTTTTTATTTATTTAATAATGTAACTTTAATTCCTTGACAGCAGCTGTCGCGTAAGTTTTCGATTACTCGCAAATTGCTATTAGTGGTCCACTAGATGTTGACACTGACAATCATGTTAACGTCGACGACATTGCGATTGCAACTCAGCTAATTGCTGTTTATAATGGCAAGTGTCCTATGTATCCAAACATGGTCGATAGGAAAATATGTATGTTTATAATCACACTTCTAGGTGGGTTGACGTTCATTAAGTTAGTAATACAAGCTAAGAACTTTCTTTTAAATTGCGATTGCAACTCAGCTAATTGCTGTTTATAATGGCAAGTGACCTATGTATCCAAACATGGTCGATAGGAAAACATCTATGTTTATAATCACACTTCCAGATGGCTTGACGTTCATTAAGTTAGTATTACAAGCTTATAACTTTCTTTTAAAGACTTCAAAGAGTCAGAATAAACTCAAAAAGCCGGACCTGCGAATTGAACTCGCGTGGTGATGAATACGTATTCCAAACGATGAGTATGTTTTCTACGATGTTATTTTAAGACCATAGACTTCTTATAAGTTTTTCTGTAATCTTTATGTAAAGAACAATTATCTGTAATTTTGTTTCAAAATGTTAGGCTCAATAGTTCAGAGATAATGGGGAATGGTAAATTTTCATACATATCCTTAAATAAGTTTAAGACTACTTATTTAAAAACGATTTAATGAACATTTCATAAGTCACACACACGATACAGTTTGCAAAACCTTTTGTTTTGATTTTCAAATTTGCCTCCCAAAAGTGACCCCATAGTCAATATTTATTTGTTTACGTTATACGATCGTGTTTTGGTAAAAGAAGGTTCTGCAGATTCGGAGGAAATTGGCTGTGACAGACGGACAGACCGACAGACACACAAGTGATCCTATAAGGTTCTGTTTTTTCATTCGGACGTACGGAACTTTAAAAATAAAACAAGCAACTGACCCCTTATAACTGTGACCAGATCAATATATAGTTATAGCCTTTTGCACTATTCAACAACAATACATCATATATAATACTTACTACGCTCCCAACATAATAATTTCGAATTACAAAGTTTTAATCAAATTACGATACCACACAGAAAGAGCGCAACGTACGCATAACAAATAATAAAATAAAACATTATCATCTCATACTGAAAATGTAAAAGTAATGAAAGTGTGAAGGTAGACAAAGGATTTGTTAATTTTGTTCCAACAATGGGAGCAAGCAAAGCTGCGTAAAATCCAGAATACATGATACTTATTATCACTACTTTATAAAACAAAGCACCCCCGCCGAGTCTGTATGTCTGTTTGAACGCGATAAATTCAAAAACTTTCCAACGGATTTCCATACGGTTTTCACCAATGGACGGAATGATTCATGAGAAATGTTTTGGTGTATGATTCATGAAAGTTTTGTATAAATTGCCTGAAATACAACGATGATTGTTGAAGATGTCGGAAACCTGGATTAACACATAGAGTACTTTTAATTCCGGTAACACGTTCTCGGGGGATATTTTCCGACCTCCAAGCGGGCGAAGCCGTGGTAAAAGTGTTAGATATAACACTAAGTTAATATCCACTTTTAATACGAATATTTTATTTAAGTTACGTTTTGGACGAATACTCGTTTTAATTAGGCACTAAACGAAACGTATAAATATACTTAAGCGAACGTTAACGTAAGCGGCTGTCTAAATGCCCCAACCCGATGCGGGTGTAGATACATTAGGTCAATTTCTGTGAGCTTTTGTAGATCTGTGGATTATTAAGATAATAATAAAACCCTGCATGCTGGAAAGGTTGGTAAAAAGTGAATGGTAGTGTTTATACAAAACGTATTTTAACACTTAGATATGTAGGAACCATTTCGTATAATGAAATGTTTTTAATCTACTGCGTTGACCACTATTTGGTATTCAATAAACCGAATTTGATTATGTTTTAGTAACATGTTTTGGTGTCCCATTATTCAACCACAGTTTCGAACTATGACCGAATTTTCCAAACGAATTTACTGATTTAGTTATTTGACTTGGTGCTTTAATCCAGTACTTTTGAGCCTACAAGCTCTGTTTCGTTAGTACCTATCTACAAAATTATCTCCGAATCATTTATGTTGAAGCTGTGTTACAGACACCGCAGAAGTAGCATGGAAAATATCTGGACTTATCTCTGCTTTGCACAGGGTTACACATCGCAGTTCGACACGACACGGAGAAAAGACTTAAGTATTTGTCACGAAGTTGCCTAGATGTAAGAGACAAGCTATAGGTACATTTCAAGAGTGCATATAACCGCTTAAGCATGCTTAAGTTTACATCTTAACTTACCTGATATCTAGAAAGAAGAAAAAAGAAGAACAAAATAAAGAAAATACATTTATTTAGCACAGACTAAGTGCCGATTTCACCAATGTTACTGAACGCGTTCAGCACATCTTAAACTCGTCCAAGAGGTGTCAATGTCAATATGCCAATGACACTGACAGCTCTTAAACGGAGTTTTGTCTGATCGCGTTCAACTTCACTGGTGAATTGTGATACTACAAGTAAATAAATAAAAACCCTACTTACTAACACATCTACCTACTAACGAACTTGAAATAAAAAGGGTAAAAACGTTGAAATGTCTGCAAAGGATATGAGATTGACTTGGACATCGTATGTTACAGTTAATAACGCCCGATGTGAGAGAAAACCGGAGAAGGGGCGTCTCACGGCCGCACAGACCTCTGTTGTTATATTTACTGACCCCTTACTTGTGACATTCCATCTTAACTTTCTAGAATGAGGCTTAAAGGGCTACAATATGTTATCGGCAAAGATATCCAAAAGTTACGCGATACCAAGAATATTCGTAAAAAGAGATGGTTGGAACAAAAAGTCGAAAATACGACCATGGAGTGAAAGTACGACCTGTAACTCGTTTTCTTATTATGTTATTAGTCCTGGTGGAATGCAAATGTACAGAAGCGACTTACGCCATTTTCGTCAAGCCGTCCTTTGGGTGATACCGAGATAAGTAGGTACACAATTTTAGGTGTCACAAGAATGCGTTGCGTGTTTTTGTGGGGATGTGTACCATTTTTTTTGTTTTTTTTTGGAGGATGATTTATTTGTATAATGCATTCCTAACGCCACATTACACACCCTTGCAATAAAGCGTAAAATATAATCTCACCAACGGGGACAATCTCGCCATTATCTCTGCTCCAGTAGCTGACTGGTTTAGGATACGCTTCGGTCTCACATTCAAGTACTAACTCGGTACCAAGCGCGGCCCCCACCAGCTGGTTCCTTATTGTTATCACCGGGGGAACTAGGGAAAGAAAAGTAGTTTAGTAAAGTTTTAATCACGTGAAACTACAAGGAAAGAGTTGTTGTCATTTTTCGTACTGCCTTTGGGCCAATCAAAGCAGACGAGGTATACGTATACAAATAAGTAAACAAAAACACAACAATTAGGTTTAGCTGTTGTGTTTTCAAATTCAAATTAAAAACATAAAAGTAAAGACCCACTTGGAAAAAGGGCAAAAATAGTAAAATGGAATTTTAAAGTAGTTTAGCGTTTTTATTTTGTGGTTTGAGGTGCAGGGGGACTTTGATGTTCAACGCAATAATATTATTTGCTTTTGTCATCATCCTGCTTAAATAATTGTTCCCATCCCACACGACCTAATTCTTCCTCCAAACAACAAAACCGATATCAGAGTTTAATGTGCGCTTTTGAAGAATGCTTTTGTGCATTTCACAAGACTCTTTTGACGTCTGTCCTGCCTGCATGTAAACAGAATTAAACACATGATTGTAATCCGATATCTACATTCATACATAACATCACGCCTGTAATACAAGAAGGGTTAGGCAGAGGTGCACCTATAGTAGTACACCCACATTTCGGCAGTTATGCTTAAGTCCCATGTAATAGGGGGCGAGCCTATTGCCATCAACCGGGCACAAATCCAGACTCCGGGCAGCTACTGAGAAATTCTAGATAGAAAACCGACCGATATCTCACGGGTTAATTAAGCACCAGTTACCGAATACCGGCACAGAAATCTAATAGCTAATTATTCCATAATCATCATCTGTAATTTGGCCATTTCGTTTCGAGGTATGGCTTATTACGGCCTAAGTTAAATCTACTGTGTCAAAATTACAGACAGTCAGTAAAATGTCCATGGTTTCCGATTACCTACCGGTTTATTACTAGTCCTGACAACTAACAGGTACTGACACCCCATGACTTTCTTTATTTCTAATGTCATGCAGGTGGTAGGAGGTACTCTTGCAAATAACAAAATGTCCACAATAATCTTTCTCCAACAGATATGATTTGAATAATGTACGAGTTGCTTGCCAGTTCTTCGCAATATAAAAAGAAAACGTTCATGTAGTAACATCATACGATACGATAATCCTAAGTAGATAAATGACAATACCAGATCCTGCCCCAGCTATTTACAGGAAATATCAATTAGTGAAAATAGTTGTAATGATTATAGGACTAATTCATAATACATTGTTTTTCAGTAGAACTTGCCGATTACAAATCAATGATAAAAGGAATTCAACCCCTGAATTTCCTATTGCGTTACTTATTGCGCATAAGACACAACAAAAAAAAGTTTTAAATACCTGTAAAACATAAACTCATATTGAGTTTATATTAATTATGATAATGCGTAACGTATATGTTGTATTAATCGCTTTTTAACAAATATAAACTGCACCTAACCCGAAATCAATGTCATTATTGTTTTAAGATTTTAACAGAAACCGCAAGTTCTACAGGCATTAGGACAAATGTTTAGTTAACAGTAATTAATAAGCTTTAAGATGCTGCATATTGCAGGCTTGTAAATGACTTTTTGATTTGAGTGGGGCAAAGTTCTATAGAGTTTCTGGCATTGTCCTAAGTTGTTGAAGCAAGAAAAAGTTGAATGGAATTGCGAGCAATACTTCCAGCACGCATGACCAACTTTTTTTCGTGGGAAGAATACCTAGACAAAATGACAGATTTCTTTTATTCAACTGTTTTTTGTCTATTCTTCCGTCGATAAAACTCGTTTCTATTGTGGTCAGGCTACGCGGGCTGTGGTCAATGCCTCGCCTCTCAAGCACAATGTTCTGGGTTAAAACCTGATCAAGTACCTATGTGACTTTTCCAATTCGTATGTACTTTATAATTTTATCTTGGACATCACTGACACACACCACTCCAACCCACCACACCACATCTCTGCCTAACTCTTATGGGAATACAGGGGTGATGTTAAGTTATGAGTCATCACCGATGAAGGAAAACGTAATTAATATAAGCCAGAAATCACCAACCCGCATGGCGCAAGGTTGGTGATCAATGCTCTCTATGCCTTCTCTGTATGAGAAGAGGCACTTGCATCTTTCGGCTGAAATGCTGATGGTGGTGATGATTATTGTTACTTACATTGTACTGTTAGCATGATCCTCTTGCTCACAGTCGGAGGCACGCCGTTTGAGGCAATGCACAGGTAGGCCCCCGCATGCTGCCTGGTCACCCGAGTTATGTTCAACTCCGGCCCCTCGTATGACGTCACTACAACAAAAATATACTAAAATCGTCAGACAAATGAGATATTTTGCGTTTTTGTTGGCAACGAACCTCAACGACTCTAGTATTAACATTGTCCACAGGTGAAAACATAATGTTGGAATTTTAACACTCGGCGTTTGGCAGAGCGTTGAAAATAGTACAAGTTGTAGTAAGTACAAAGTATGCGTTATAATCCCGTCGCGATATTTTACGTCCGTGCGTACGTGGGCTTACTATCAGGTAAGCCGGATACTTGTTTACCACGCAATAACAGTAACAAAATCAATGCTCACAAAACTTGCCCCGCTACAATTACAAGATACTACATGTAATATGATCCAACTAGACGGATCTATGTATTGTTGTAGATTACAATAGAAATGAGAAAAGCACAAGATTAGATACTAGGCTACATAAACTACTTCAGTCTCAATCTCATGCTCAACAATTTGAAATATCTGAGGGTCTAGACCTTGGCCTAGACAAAGTGACATTCTATCGAAGATAACTATGATGGAAAAGTCAAAATTATAATGAATTGACATACCTAAGCTACCGAAAAGTTTTTATCAATATAGTTGAAAGTCGTTGCCTCGTTGCCTAGTTGGTCTAGTGGTCGCAAGAGCTACTGCTGAGCATGAGGTCCTGGGTTCGATTCCCAGATTGGGCAAAGTGTTATTGGGTTTTCCTATCTGCAGGCGAAACGGTCATCTCTGCCTAACCCTTCTGGGATTACAGGCTGATGTTTTGTTATGTTATGTTAAAAGTCGTTGTAGTAATATTATGGGATTAAAAAAGGAACTTTAGATGTTCATTACAAACTGATTCAAGTTCGGTTCATGTGTGTGTTAACGGCATGTTTGCGTATACGTTTGAGTAAGGATCTCTGAGATACATGTTGAGATGGGTCAGGGTACTGGGGGCTAAACAGGAGGATAGATCCATCTCTTTCGCACACTGAAGTAAGATTAAAATAATACTGTTTTAAGAGGCGGTGGTAGGCTCCCCGGGACAGTCGGCATGCATGTATAAACAGGCAAACTATATCTTTGACATCGCCCTTCTTAGTGTTTCTAGTTTAAAAAGTTATTTTGTACACAACTGTGAATATTTTTGCCGTATACCTTGTAATTTTTGACTGTAATTGAATCCATACATAAAGCCTGATTTACACGATGCGGTTTAATTGCCTGTGGCATACCATAAGTTGAAGGAACAATAAAAGTTGCTTTCATTTTATTGCATGTCACAACCAAGAAACTTGCATCGGGTACATGAACTTATCGGTCCCCAAGACGGCAGAATCCTTCATGGTGCAAGTCTGGCATTTCCTAAGCGGAAAAAAGTCATTTTCCTCAATCTACATGACCACTACGTGTTTCCGTTCTTGATCCCAAGTGTCATGGAAGTTTAATTTTTCGGGCAAAATTCCAACCACGGAATTAGTGTTTGGAAATCTTATCAATCAATCAGCTCAGTCTATTACAGTTTGCTACTGGATGTAGTCATCCTCCAATTTGCGGTACAACACCCGATTCTCCGACTTCCTTAACCAGTATGTTGCCGTCCGTAGAGCTATCTTATGACATCATCAACTTGGCTAAATTCTATTATTATCAAGTCCCATTTTTTTCAAAACATTGAAGCGGACCCTTTATAATACACTTATATAAAATATTAGTTTAGATTATTATGCAGGTTGCAAGGGATAATCAACGCACAAACTGATAACATGAAAGTACATGATTCTAGACCCAACAGCATTTACATTTTGTGAGGTTTATTTAAAAAAGTCTGAAGTTTCATACAAAACTGCAATACCTCAAGCAATACTCCGGGCCTTTTCACAACTATTTTTGGGTTGGCTTCCAGTCGAATCAGATTCAGCTTAATACCAATTTCACGAGAAGTGCAATACCTACGCGGTCGAAATGTATGTAACACAATATAATATTTTTATAATTTTACAAAAAAAAAAAACTGTTTGCGCTTGTGATGTCCCTCACACGTGTATCAATGTCTTCAAAGAAAAAAACTGCAGGTCTAATGGCTTAAGATTAAAGACCCCAGACTGTCCCATACAAAACATTAATTGAGCAGAACTTGCACGTCTAATACAGTACATCTTGCTGCTAATACTCAAACTCAAATCTACCTTGCTTTCCATCTGAGATGGTAATAGGTTTGGAGTGTTCTCTTCGCCAAGTAATTTGCGGATGCGGTGATCCCGTCGCGGCACATGTTAAATTTATCGATGCGCCCTCCCGTGCCGTCTGATCGGTGCTCGTGCCTCGGTCGAGGATATCGGGAGGAACTGTCGGGAAAGAAGATAATGTTAGGAGGAGGAATTAACGTGTTTAAGTATTTTCACTCGTATTGGGACAACTGAAATTTCAGAGTCGTTGAAAATCTTATCTGCCAGAATTTTACTATACAGCTAGTACATATACGAGTATGTTTAGCTAGTAATATGACTGAAAACAAACTTTATTATTATATAATAACAAAGTTTGTTTTTGATCAGGCAGTCTTTCCATAGTTCTAAGTAACAATCCAAACACAAATTCCAATATCTGTGTTTCCATATCCAGCAAAGGTTCTACACCAACCGGGGGTTATCCTTGGGTGACCTTGCATAGTGAGCACAGGGATAATCGTCGGGTGGTGCCTCATTTGATTAAAAGCGTCAAAAGGGCCTCTGCGAGTTGGCTTCGGCTCCTCGTACCCAAGGACCGGGACCCCAGGGTCCCGAGATATTATGTCAAAGACACTACAATAATAAAATATTTTATTGACTTAGAGAAGGTATCACATTTTCATTTGAAGCCCTAAATTCTGTGCCAACCCTACCATATTTTCATTTCAATATAAAATGGCGAGATGACCGCAATAGGGGCCAGTATTAATCTCAACGGTATTTTGTTTTGAGTGTAATAATTAATACTTTTGAGACTTATAAAGAACACGTTGTGTAAATAAAGGATCAAAGTAGCAAAAAGGTTATGAATTTCAAAAGTAAAACCTTTTTGGAACATCCTTAATAAATTATTTTTAATTTTTTCGGTATCTACTACATTTTTGCAGTGGCTTCGAAAATACCATATTTGATATGAAAAAGTTGCCAACTCTAGTTCCAGGAGTCAGTGTCTTCACCCGTTTGTGGAACATTTACTAGCTAGTAACTAATAAGACATGTGTTTGACCCTACTCAAATTAGGTTTTGAATCTCAGATTCACTAGAATTCATACCTTGTGAACCATGTAACTTACAAAGCTTTTTATTTCTTAGCCCAAATACTACATTTAGAATATCTCATTTATTAGTTTTACGAAGGTATAGCTTTATTTGAAAACAGGTTTTTGACTTTGACTTTTATACTTGTAAACCTACATAGTTTTTTGTTTCTTAGCCCAAATAATATATTTAGAATATCACACACGAGAATATCTGTAGGTGTAGCTTTCTTGGGACTTTGAAACGAAAAACATCATCTGGGTAAAATGTGTCTTTCAGCGAAGTCAAATCTTCAGCACAATATAAACACGTTATTTATTCATGTAACTGTAACGTATATCGAAGAAATTAATTTTAGAATGATTCTGAACTCTGAATAAAGATGGCAGGCCCATCTTTATTAGATTTCAAATCGGTGAGAAAAACTATCAAACAGTCAGATAGGAAATGCATCTAGTTTTAAAACATTGAACAAAAATTTAACATAATTTCATTTCATAATTCATTTCACTTACCAACAATATCTAAATATCCCAGCTGTGACTTCATAGGATCCGTGTTGATCTGGCACATGTACCATCCTCTGTCCGTCTCCCTCAGCTCCCTAATATGCAGGAACCAGGTCCGGTGGTCGCTGTGGGTCACCCCCACTCTCCGACTCCTCGATATCACGTGCGTGTGGATTGTGAGAATGGTCTGCGTGTCAACCCGCAACCACGCAACCTATTACCAAATGTTTATGGCCATTTTAAAACACCATTACGACCACAAGAGCTCTTATAAAAATCTAAATAAGTTCGATAAACTACCAGTTTGTTAGTACATTGCGACATTCCCGTACTTTCGTAACACTCATAAGCAAACATCGATTGAAAAAGTTTCTCCATGATTCAAATGACATTTTAAGTAGTTTTGTAAGGCAAGATTGAAATACGATTATGTTGGTCGTTTTGCAAGGTAACTATGTAATAGTTCGGAAAGTTTATAAACTAATCAAAAACTATATTGGACCAACCGACCATTTGAACGATAAGGGCTCAGTGTGATCAAGAATAACTGCATCAATCAATAATGATTCTTGGAAGATAAATGCAAAATGTAATCAAATTACTTTCTGCGTAAGCTTCATTTTGTTTTACACAATATTGATTTATAGACAATGAGACGAATTATATTTTGTAACATAATTCATCAAAACTTGTTTTTGGATTTACACGGCATTTATGTTATTACGTATTATATTTTAATCACTATTCATAAACTACATTTTTAAATGAGTGTAATTCCAAAAACAAATTCTAAATTCACAATCAATCAATTAAAAGTCATTTATTCAAATTGGGCTGAGAATCAGCACTTATCGAACGTCAAAATTACTTGACACTCCTCCAAAACGGCCGCCCTTCATCACTTCCTAGTGCTTTAGCTGGTATGAAGAAGTGGACAACAAACACCCTAGCAGCACAGCTGTCTTTTCAGTTAGAAAAAACTTGATATATACAATAATCGGTGTGCAAAGTAATAATATAATGTAAAAATTTCGAGACACAGAGCATCATATTAAATTATCTGGTATAAGTTAGCTGGTAGTTGTTACCCAAAAAAGAAAACAATAAAAATTCAAAAATAAAATTAAAAGAACAACATAACTTTATTCTTAATCACAGGCGCGTTCTCTTCGTCGATCAATGGTAGTCTCTTCGTATGGTCTTATTTGAAGATGATACTTCGTTGATCTTTAAAATAGACTGAACGTCACAAAATCTTGACGACGTGAATAACTCTATTCTTCATATCCAAGATTGGTTTACGGTAAATAATTTGGTACTAAATGAGAAAACCAAATACATTCGATTTAAATTACCTAATGCTAGAAGTAGCAATTGTGACATCATATTGAAAGGAGGAAAACTGGAATTTATTAATCATACGGTTTTCCTAGGAATCACGCTAGACGAGAAGTTACAATAAGGACCTCATATAACATCTCTCACGGGGCGACTAAGCTCGGCCGAGTATGCTGTTAGAAAGATAAGACAGTTAACAGACGTAGAAACCGCGCGTTTGGTTTATTTTAGCTACTTCCACAGCATTATGTCATACGGCATTTTACTGTGTGGTCGGGCTGATGACATTGAATCCATTTCATTTATGAAAATATGATGTATGTAAGAAAAAATCTGCATCTTTTAAATAAAATAAATGATAGACATAATGTTAACACTAGAACTAAAAATAAAATAGATAAACCATTTTTCAGACTATCTAAAGTGCATACATCTTTTATGGGTTACTGTGTTAAATGTTACAACAAAATACCTTGTGATTTATTGCAATTAAATGAAAGAAAGTTTAAAACTCATGTTAAAAGGACACTTTGTAAACAAGCAAATTAGAGGATCATATCCTAGATAAGAATGCTTGGTAACATGCTGGTCCTGCTCCATAGGACAATCTAGTAGCTAGACAAACTAGCTGCATATTGTATTTATCGGGATAGGCCCTCATCAGCGATATTACACTTGCACTTTGTAAGTAGGCGTGGATTGTCGGGCGAAGAAAATAGAGATACTAGTTACAGCACAATCACTTTATTTCACTCACAATGTCTAATAAAATAATCACCATGAAATAACCTGAAGGCAGAGGTCCGACATATTAAATAAAAGTATGAGATATAGCAGTAACCAACTCTTTTATTCCGACAGCTTGTTAATTAATTAAATAGATCGCGATAATAGCTCTAGGCGCTACGGCAGGCGCACCGGGCCGAGCCTGCCACAAGAATGATCCCCCTCTTCGCTGCGCACTAGCTTACATTAAGTTGCTTGAGAAGTGGGGAGAGTGGGTAGGTGAACGTCCCGCTTTGCACAGCGTTACTCGGCCCGCTGTACCTACCGCTAACGGTGACGCCGACACGGCCATACTGACGTGCGGACGTCCTCGTACGCGTAAACTCATCAAGCATTGTATAAAAAGACATAACGTTTTTATTAATGTTCGTTCATCCTGACTAGCAATCTCGATGAGCAAAAAAATCCAGGTCATCCCTACTGACTGTGCAACCAACTCTGGACCGCTCAATATTGAGCCTTCAGGACTTATACTAGTAATCTAGTCCGGTTCAGCCCTGCAGAGTTTACTACTAATTCGGGACCGCTCGTTATTGAGCCTTCAGAACTTTAGCAATCTGGTCCGGTTTACCCCTTCAGAGTTATAATCTTCTGGCCCGGTCCAGCGACCCTTCAGAATTATAACCGCCTGGTCCGGTCAAATGACCCTTCAGAATTATAACCTCCTGGTCCGGTCTTACGACCCTACAGAGTTATAATCTCCTGGTCCGGTTATAACAAACCCTTCAGGATTGTTACTGCTTGGTCCGGTCATGAATGACCCTTCAAGATCATTCCAGTTTACAGTTTTTTTTTTCTCTTTTTTTTGCTCTTTTTGTCTCTCTTTTGTCTCTCTTTTGTCTCCTTTTTAGTCTCTTTTTTTGTCTTTTTTATTTTGTCTCTTTTTTTTGTCTCTTTTTTTTGTCTCTTTTTTGTCTCTTTTTAGTCTCTTTTTTAGTCCGGACTAAAATGGTCCCTGTAGATTATATAATCAAATGTATTAAAGTACTTGTCTCAACAATCCACACATGCTATGTTCATTGGTAGTTTCACTACCACCAAAGTCATTTACTTTAGAGCCTATAACAGAAACAAACTATTTTAATCTTAAGAATAGACTTGACTTAGACACTCCACCGAATGCGTAGCACGCCTGTGCGATGCCGACCGAGTCTCATGTCATACGGCCAGCAAAATGTCACTTCAAGGTGCATAAGCGTTCTGTGTTGTGTCAGAGTGTCATGTCATTGAATGTGTCGCAGCACACACATAATTCATGTTCACACACACATAACACTCTAAACTAACAAACGACATCTATGAAAACTAAATAACACTTATTTAAGTATTGAAGCGCCGTCACGGCCAGACTGACATTCGCACGTCCTTGTGCGTCTCCATCCCCTTAAAGTCACTGCGGCCCCATTTTTCTGTAAAAAGAATAATACTGGTAGATACATTACTTTGTACGCTCGTCCATCAGTGACATACATTACAACGTTTTATAACCCACAAAATCAACCTTTAGGAGCTGAGCCGGACAACTTAAATAGGCCTCCCTTGAGCTAGTTATCTCTCCAGATAACATGGACCAGGCAGCCAATCAGCGTCTCTCCGATCACTCACTAGTACCACACATATCTCCATTGATCTCATAGCCTCTCAGACTAGACGATCACTTTATAATATGACCCAGAACATCGGCCTGCATAAGCCAGTTCTTTAGACTACCCAATAACACACACCATAGGACGTCAACCCGCATGAGTCGGACCCTTACTTTATCTCACAGATTAGTACCAATTTTACGTTTAATTACGTTTCTTCACTCTCAGAGGCCGAGAGGTTTTCAGAGCTGGCGGATAACGTACGTGAACTACAAATAGACAAAGCATCACTAAAACCACCCGATGACGCCTCCATTCGTCAATCGCGGACTGCCGCCACCTCGGCCTCCTTCAAGCTACCCGTCAAAGTGGTAGCTAAATGCACCAAGCCCTCACTTCCCCCGGGCATTGCACGAAAATGCTTACGACCATATTTGCATTCTCTATTAGACACACAACAAAGGGAAGTCTGTACTCCCTGCGAAGCCCAATCGAACCCAGAGGGGGGTCACATACAATGAAGTAGGAATCACCACTGTAGAACGGTCTCATTTTTCCTACTGTGACGCAGCAACTCTCCCAATAGTCTCCGATGCTATCTTACGAATTTCACCCAAATCTAACCGAAACCCAGACTCAGAATATGAAGCCACACTTAAAAACCGCGCCCGAGTCCCAAACACAAGTTCTGTTTGTGTTACCCTAGACCTTGCACCATCCGTCGCTAGCTGCACTTCGAGAAGCTCGCCGCGCCAGGTTCCACCAGATTCACTTTCGATTATAACAAGTAAGCACCTCAATGTCCTCATGACTCTCTCTACCCGAACACATGCCCTGCCAGAACCGTTAGAAACAAGGTGCAACTCTACACCATGTTCACCATAAAATTGCTCTGTCTGCGCCAATACAATACCCACCCCGATCCGAAATGATCCGCGAAGTCGCACCGAAAAGACAGAGCCTATTTTAGTGCTTCATCTGCACCTGCTGCATCAAACTAAGAAGTGCACTCAAGAAGGACTCATTTAGTGAAAGAGTCAACAATGACAAGAATACTCCCTACCATCGATTTCTTCACACAACTTCTCCGCGATGTCTAAATGTACAGTATAACATTGTGCAGAAACCATTTTAGTCAGAACCCGTTCTGATGTTAGTATTTCGATCACTTTCTTGTAAATATCTTGTCTGTCCATTTGATAGGCCCTTTTAATTTGATTCAAGATTCTTAACGTAAAACACGTGAAATATGGGGCAACCCGCCAAAAACTAATCTAAAGGACCTACACATCGCTCAAAATAAAATTATTAAACAATAATTTCACTATGATTACCTTACACCTACAGTTAAAATTTACAGGGAAACGAAACTCATGAATATTAAACAACTTCCTGCATATTCCACCAGAATACTTAAAAATTCTAAGTAAGTTCATTCAAACAAAAATACATCAGGTACACAATCGCAGCAATAGTAGGAAGGATCACATTTTACTACCGCGAGTGTGGACAGTAAATGGCGAGAGAACAATTTTTTTTTTTGCGGGAGTGCAACAATGTAATAAAACTAAATAACAAATGAATGCAAACTAAACGTTTGGGTTTTTTTTTTAATCACTTTCTAAGTGATCAAACACTACTCCATTAAACAGACTTGCCCTACTACTGCATTGCTTTATTGTGGCACCGGGATCGCATTCCTTATCTACGGTAATTATTTCTTTTGCGGGTGGATCGAAAAGTTTTAAGTTTTGTGTTAGTTAATAATGTTATTTGCGTACGAAAAGAAATGGTATTACAACTTAGATGATTTAATATAAATTCAAACAATAGCTGCTTAGTTTGTGTGTCCAAGTTATATTTTAAGTTTAAAAACGTTCTCAAGTAAGTGAAATCTTTGTAATTTCTTATCGAGAAATAAATTTCTTAAACCATAAACACCATACCACCAATAAATAATCAATTATCCTTTCGCACTGAACTAATGCGAGTTTATCTTCACCATGTAGGTCAGTTTTGATGTTGTGGTATATGATAATGAAACTCTTTAGTAACGTTAACTTTCTTACCCCAAATAGAATGTAATTTTGCAATATCCGTACGTACATGGATCTACTATCTAATAGATCCCTACCTATAATAACTGGTTCTGTAATTGAGTTAACAGGCACAACATGAAACAAAAAGGACACTGACGTGTTGAATTTCACCACGGCTCAGTTATTCTGCGATTCATATTTAACGTTTTCTTTACACAGGTATACCTGTAAGGTAAACTAAATCACAGCGCATAGTACCCTGGATTTTTTGACAAAGCTAAAAGCTACAAACGAACTACCAGATTATCTATTAAAAAGAAAAGGAACGAGCTCACCGGATGATGTGGTTGTCCATACACGTAGCAGGTGAGACGGTTCGTATCACGACTCTTCGGTGCTGGTGCTCGATTCGAATTCTTCACTTCGGTCAAAGGTTCGTACTGCCACTTGCTTCAATCACTTGATTTTTGGACTGTTGTGCTTTAACGATGGCATGTGCCAATGAAGCGATTGTCATTATCAGGATCAAACCGTATCAGTCGCGCAGTTGCGGTGAAATTTGACGTTTGCGGTTAAGTGGTTGCCGGAAGTCGTGATAGCAAAAACTCCATATTTTGAATAGATTAGACGTTAGCCCACACTTCACTGTCGTCATTATTTTCTTCAGGTTTTTGCCCTTCGAATCCCAATTCTGATATCGGGATAGGCCCTCATCAGCGATATTACACTTGCACTTTGTAAGTAGGCGTGGATTGTCGGGCGAAGAAAATAGAGATACTAGTTACAGCACAATCACTTTATTTCACTCACAATGTCTAATAAGATAATCACCATGAAATAACCTGAAGGCAGAGGTCCGACATATTAAATAAAAGTATGAGATATAGCAGTAACCAACTCTTTTATTCCGACAGCTTGTTAATTAATTAAATAGATCGCGATAATAGCTCTAGGCGCTACGGCAGGCGCACCGGGCCGAGCCTGCCACAAGAATGATCCCCCTCTTCGCTGCGCACTAGCTTACATTAAGTTGCTTGAGAAGTGGGGAGAGTGGGGAGGTGAACGTCCCGCTTTGCACAGCGTTACTCGGCCCGCTGTACCTACCGCTAACGGTGACGCCGACATATTGAATAATTTGTTATTTATACTTTACTGACACACTGACTTATTCCTTGTTAATATTTTAGGAAAATCAAATACTTTCGCAATATTTGTAAATATGTGATCACCGTGTACCTAACGTGATTGATTTATCTGTCTTAGCTTATTTTAAATAATTTTATCTATTTGTGGTATAGTATTTTTATTCTGGATGCATCGTCTTCACATATAAAAATATAATCCATGTACACAAAATTTAGAAGAGTAACGGTGGAGTTTCTTGCCCCTTCTTCTCCATACGAAACTACCTTTTGGAAAGGGGGGCTAGAATCAATTCTATTTAAATGAAAATGTTGACGTTCAAAAGTGCCTTTTAGTGCGTATTTGAAATAAATGCTTTGACTTTGACTTTTGACTTTGTATCATTAAAACCGTCCGTGTACCTCTTCTTATGGCAATTCAGTAAATTATGTTTTTAATTTATAGTTCGATTTATTTTGAGCTACTAATTTCAATATTCCGAGCAGTTATTACATATTTTAAAAAATGTTAAAATATTTTTTGAAAAACATTTGACTTTTCCAAGTAACAATAAAAATAAAAATGAATTGACGATTATTAATTGACATCAGAAACTTGAAGCATGGCACTAGACAGTTGTTTGATGGACCCACTAAATTAGAGGTAGGAATGATCGACATAATCGAACATTTACTTAATACTACAAACTGATTATCAATTATTAAATTAATTACATGAATACAGCTAATCGATTAAGTTTAAATTTCGTAGTCCTGTCGAGTGAAGACATCAATCATCTAGGTATTTACTATTAATTATATGGTGCACGACTGTGAATGATTTCTTTCTAAACTGTTATCGAACCAATCAACAAGTAGTATTTATATACAGCGTGTAAAAAGACAGCAAATAGCCGCCAACTACGCATTCTGTACAACAAACTTAGTAACATAGCACAAAAATAGCTGGAAAACGAATTTTATTTACAGTGTGATAGATCTCTGTTTACGTTAGTGCGCAACGTAACGCACGTAAAATATTGCGCATACATGCGACGGCTGCACCGTGGGGGTATTTAAAGTTGTTTAGTAACAGAGTTGAAAGACACAATTATAACACTAGAAATAGGGATCAATTAGTACAACCAGGTTTCAGGCTGGGTAAAGTACTCATCTTTCATGGGGTACTGATTAAAATGTTACAATAAAATACCTCCCCACATACATGAACTGAATGAAACCCAATTCAAATCTTGTATAAAACGCACACTATGCAGCCGGGCATATTATAAGTTGGGGGATTACATCGCCGATAAAAATGCTTGTCTAATCGCTGGTCCTGCTCCACAAGGACAACTAATCGATTAGCATTTGAGAATACAGTTGGAGCAGATGAAGATAAAAAAAAAACTATCTTTGCATTGTATAATTGCTAAGCCATATGTGAGTACTACGTACGTCTTTCATTGACTTGAACGTGCCCTGGCGGCTGAGAGCATGTCATGCTTACTTTAATGTTTCGCTGATGGTGGCTTGTATTGGATCATTTAGCTCCCTTCAAAATGGTTGAGTTGAATGGTGCTAATGCATGCGTCATGTTCGTGAACGGGCGCCGTCAGTAGGGACTGGTCATCTCTTAGCTACCACGGCGTATTTTAATTAAATTTTATTTTTTCATTGTTATCAACTTTATATTTCGGACGCTTTTGACGTTCTGCATCGTTCTCACATGCATAATTTCAACATGAATGATGTAACCAATAGAATGTAACCATAATTTGATTTAAAAGAGTGTCCGTGGAGTTTCTTGCCCGTTCTTCTCCATAGGTACCTACTACGCTTTGTGGGCAACTACCCGTAGCTTCATTTTGCTGACCGAACTACCTTGACAATTCAAAAGTGCCTGTAATTGGTTTATTTGAAATAAATGATTTGAGTTTGAATCTAAACATTAAGGTTGTCTGTAAAGCATCGCTTTTAGCGATAAGAGCGCCCATTGTGTCACCCAATGTAAAATTTCTACATCAACGTCTGTAATTTATAAGGTTTGAATAAAGAGTATTCTATTCTAAAAACTTGGTTTTGTAAAAAAAAAACGTCAGTAAAAGTTGGAATTTGGACCTACAGTATCTCCGTAACCAGAAGGTATGGTCCAGTACTAATAAATGATTACTATGACGGGGTGTAAAAGTGATTCTCGGCTTTGTTAAGTGTCTCTTTACACCCTCTATGCAAGTTTCCATCACCATTAATAGTAAAAATATAAAAATAGGCAAAATTCACACGGCGTCACAAAAATCACTCCTCTTTCAAAATCTTCTTCAAAATAATTTAAACCATATTTATTCAATGGTAAGAGTATGTATAACTCATACATACTCTTGCACCATTTGAAAAGCAATTTATTCATATCTGAGAAAAAGTTGATGGTTTTTAGTGTTATTTACAAAAGCATGAAATAAAACGGGTTTATTGTAAATAAAGAAAAATACGTTACAACATCAATCACAGAAAAAAAAAGCTATTTAATTGTTCAAAATAACTTAAAACCTAGTGTTGCCCTCCTTGCCTTGATAATAGCTTCGATGCGGTCTGCCTCATGGACCTAATTAATTTTACGACGGTATCTTGAGGAATGTTGTCCCATTCTCCAATGAATCTTGGAGGTATTGAAGAGTGGTAGGGGCACGATCTCGGACCCGCACTCGCCGTTTCAGCTCGTCCCAAAAGTGCTTGATAGGGTTCAGATCTGAACTTGGCCATGCATAATAGGGATCCCAACCTCTTGCAAGTAGTCCATAACAATAAATGCAGTGTGACAGCGGGCGTTATCATGCATTAACATGAACCTACTGCCAACAAAACCCGCATAAGGGACCACATGTGCTTCTAGGATCTCTGTCAGCGACCCTTGCCCGCGAGCACCTCCAGTCCGGGAAACACACACAAGGTAAGTTTTCCCGTCAATTGACATGACGTCCCAGAACATACACGAACCAGCCCCGTGTTCCACTCTCTCATCTATATAGGCTTGCGCGAATCGCTCCCCCTGCCTCCTGTACACTCACACCACATTGCAGAAAAGACACACCCTTGTCTCATCCGAGAAGAGCACAGCCATTGTTCTATCATCTCATCAACATGGTGGCGAGCAAATTGCAACCGGTTTCTCCTATGCTGTGCAGTAAATTTTGGCCCTGTAGCAGCTCTATGGGTAGCAATTCACTAATGAAGTCGACACAATGAAATGATCGTCTTTTTCAGATGTGCAGCGTTGTCTGCCAGATACACATCTTCGGACATAGCCACCAGTCTCTTGGAGCCGCTGGTCGAACGCAAAAACGGCTTAAATTCAGTTGCCGAGCAACATAACGCTGTCACATCCCTGATTGCAGTAGTGCAATCACTTGAGCGGCTTCATCTGCCGTGGTATCCATTTTCAAGGTTGTTTTTCTTTCTAGAGTTTTTCACTTCAAAGTCTGAATGGCGCATGACTCACATTTGACCTTGATCGGTCGTTTTATACCCTTCTATTTTTTAACTCTTTAACAACAGTTATTTAACGGGTTGTGCTCTGAAGGATTGTCTTTATAAATGAAATCTAACTGTTGTTAAAGATCGTTAAACATACTTTCAGCAGATACCTCTATTAAGTACAGCCATCAACGCATACATTAAATCCTGGTTTAATGTATGCGTTGATCGCTGGACAGGCATGAATGCTGAATGTTCTTGTAATTCGAATGATTTATAATGATTATTGTTTATAGAGAATGGATTTTATTTAAACCATAGTTATATTGACTAATGATCATTTACGCTTTGGTATTTTTTTGTATTTATTGATATTCAACGTTTGATTTGAAAAATTAGGTCATGCGGAAAATTAGGTCTGGGTCTTAGGAATCGATTCAAAGACCAAATTTTTCTCATGGCTAATTATACATAATTATGGTCATCCCTAAAATTGACATTATTTTTATCATGGTCACCGAAAGTTATCCCAATCTGCTTTTGGACGTCATTTGAAAGACAAATGAAAGTCAAGTGTTTTTATGTGTTTATGTAAATTTTTTTTTTTTTTTTTTATAAATGGCATCTCGCAGGTCAACCTATGAGGTTGTCGTCTGCTTAGACGGACTTGCCTGTGGATTCCCTAATAAATTAAGGCCTCCAGCCAGGACTTAAACTTAAATACTAACTAAAAACTAAGCGACTACACGCTAAGGGCACCCCCTGTGGGGTACGAACCTCGGCTTAGGGCGTCGCTGGAAGAGGGCAGCAAATGACTAGCTGGATCAGGAATGATATTATTTAGGGACGAATTTAAAGCTACAGGCTCAGCGGCGCGGGCTGGCTCGAGCAAGGGTCGGGTGTTTATGTAAATTAAAAGTAATATTTTTTTAAATAAACTCACGAATGATGTCGGGACGTTATATATATGCAAGTTGGGCGGTGAACTCTGCTAGCGCGATACAGGATTTTGCGTCAGACGGGTAGTTCGCATGCGGCGGTGCCGTGCAAACGTAACAAGGATCTGGATCATTCGACTCGTGGCAAAATATGGAAGTAACGCCGCCATCTTGGTTTTACTGTTTCTGTTTTTGCCCTATCACTAAGGCTCCGATGTTGATCCGTCCTTCCTTCCGCTTGTCTGTCAGCGGGCTGTATCTCATGAACCGTAATAGGTAAAATTATCAAAGTGTGTATTGCCGCTATAACAACAAATAATAAAAAATTAAATAAAGATAAAATTAAATGGATTTCCCATACAACAAAACGTGTTTATTTTTACATGTAGTGTTAAATATTATACGATGGTACGGAACCCTTTGTGTGTGAGCCCGACTCGCACTTGACTGGTTTTTCAACACAATTTCGCCGAAATATTTGCCAACAACGACCCCGTCAATTTCATTCAAGTGTCAAAAGATTATTACAGCACTCTACTTTTCTTGTCATACTTTTGCTATACCGACTATTACTAACACATACCTTTGGTTCACCTAGTGTGTTATAGTAATTTTGTTCTAGATGCATCGTCTTCACTTAGAACTAAATAACTAATATTTTAGAACAACATATCGTAGAACATTTAAAAAAAGTAGCGGTCGAGTTTCTTGCCCATTCTCTCCGAAACTAACTTTTGCAACTAGAATCAATTATATTCATTTTGTAAAAGTTGACGTTCAAAAGTGCCATTATGTGCCTATTTGAAATAAATGATTTGACTTTGTCTCTCTGACTTTATCTATCTCACATGTCATTCAGCAAGGTTGATAAGGGTTATTACAAGCCGAAGATGCACGCGATCGCTATCTCGATGCCTCGATGTCATTACTCACTATTTCTAAATGTATGGCGGTGCGAACACGTCAGTTCAGTCACACCCGAAAGCTCAGTTGCTCAGTCTTGTTTTTTACTGTAGACCTACTCCAAAAGAACATGTTGAACAGATTTAACCAATCATACACCAGATTACATCGATGCTTGCCGTCGATCGCGATGTAAATGCAAAACATTTGGTTTTCACTCAGGCATCGAGGTAAACCCCCAAGCTCCCCGCTATGTATCGTACTGAGGTATACTTCAGCATTCTCTATCAGATGATAGATGGAGGTGACATCGAGGTTGCGAGCTAAACTGCAATAGCGAGATGTCGCAGTGAGGCATCTTCGTCATGTAATTACCTACTTTACCTGTGAGAACTCTGTTAAAGCTAGCTTTGCTGAAAACAATTCGATTATCAGTGTCACATAACCGATCTCTACAGCATGTAGTACCGAAACCGAAAATACGACTGTTCCAAGAGTTATTATTATAACGATAAAGGTAAAAAAAAATTGAATTCCGAATACTGAACATACAACATGATATACCTAGTTCAATCAGTCTAATAAACTGATTCATAAGTTCAATCACAATTAAAGTTTAAAGGAAAGTCTTAGTTGATTTTCCGAGTGAGGGTATAGCCGTATTCCCTGGCTAATCTTGTAACCAGAATGGACACGATTACTTCCACCCGTAATCTCAAACGTTTATAATTATGTACTTCACTTAAAAATTCAGAAGCCCGTTCTTAACAAATGCAGCAAGTTTAAGCAGAAAGCTGGAGAAAATCTAAGCGCTTTCAACAACGTGTTCAAGATAAGAGCTGTAGGATTCTAAATTCTCTTTAAGTCGTCTTTTATTTAGCATATGCAGTATCTCGCTAGTACCCTAGCGTAAGCTTTGGACTTCTTTATTCCATCGTTTATCAGGCTTTTTACTAAATCAGGCATGTTAAAGAGATGTTTTATTCTCAATCATAATTAGTTTCTTTCATGAATTCACAAAACATTTGACTTAAAAAAAGCACCCAATTAGTTTCACAGATAGATACTGTTACATCTTCTCCAATTATATTTAATTTCATAAATAGCCTAGTTATAAGTTTTAATACAAATTGAACAATAAAAATGTACTAGGTACTTCAAAAAACAGATGAAAAAAAACACCGCAGGATAAACAGATTTAAAAATATCACATGGCACAAATATCTGCAGTGCAAGCGACGTCATTCGTAAGTGGCACTTACGCTGTAACATAGTAAAGGTGTCAATGTTACGGACCTTGTAGGTAGACAGGTTGTGTACGGTGCACGCGAGGATTGCCTCCCGACCGAGCGGCGCGGTCACATTCGCGATCGGTGCGCTGAAACCCGGCTCGTCTGAAACAATGTATGTATTTATTACATCCTTCATAGTGCACGTTGGAGCTATGCGGCATCGCAGGGAGTTACAACTTAGGTACATGTGCTTACAGAAATACTTTTCTACACTGACGTTAAAGTGCGGATTTCAACAATGAAACTGAACGCGTTTAGCAAATCTAAAATGCGTTCAAGAGCTGTCAGTGTCAGTATGCCATAGAAAATAATGACATTGACAGATTTTAAACGTAGTCTATGTGCTAATCGCGTTCAGTATCATTGGTGAAAGCAGTCCTAATTGCTTTACCAAATTGAGGTAGGTTTCAAGTTACTACCGTTCTGCCGAGAATATCGCGGTCCCGTGTTGACGTGAACAATCGAGTGCGACACGAGTGCGAGAATCTTTCGCCCGAAGTTCTCGCCGAAGTGACGAAAAATGCCATAAAACGAGCCCGTATGGCAATCAATTGTGACGGCGCCCATTTGGCCGATATAATCTTCTCGACTTGACCAATAAAATTCTAAAGGTTCAAATAAACATAATGAAAAAACAGAATCGAAGTTTTTCATTTAGAAAAAAAAAAGAGAGCCAAACAACATCGGATGACTTCTTTGGGCCCACCATAATTTTAATACAGACCAGATCCATATTTGTTGTTAGTTAACTACTTTTCAATTATGTTAATAACCAAAGATACAAATACACACTATAATACTTATTATAATCAAATTAAATAACAGAAGTACATAAATCAAATATAAAAAGCAATCACTTTTAAATTCATTAAAATTTATTGTAACTTAATGGAAGCTAACTGGAAGTTGGCCTGCTCTCAGGTCAATGCCCTAAGTGCCGTATTGCAATCGGTATAAAGAACTACTAGAAACAAACCAATTTTTTTGTGGCAACAGTCACAAATCAAATGCGTACAAACCAGGCACCGGCATTAAGAATCCACTAGCTTCTGGCAGTTACTTCGCCCGCATGTTTCTTCTTTAAACGTAAAAATACATCCTATGACACCCGGTAATACTCTAGCGTCCCATTAGTGAAAAAAAGTTTGAAATCGGATCAGTAGTTCTGAAGATTTCACCTCTACATACCAACTCAAAGATACCTCGTTATAATGTTTGTAAGCCATTAAAGCTTAGCAACACATTTTGAAACTACGAACTTGCATTAAACATTTAAACCATTCCGTAAAAGCATGTGTTTATTTATAATCCTATGATCGAAAAATAAATAAACAGCAACATTGAAGTGTTAAGTTAACGTTTTTTATTAATTCAAAGTTTTATTCAATTACAATCATATGAAGCAGAACAAGCCCCAGCGGTTTTTTCTTTAAATAACGATTATATTTAACAAGCTCTATAAAAATTATATAGGAGCAGTGGTGGCCCTGTGGTAACGGTCCCGACTTACGAGTTGTAGGTCGTGAGTTCGAACCCAAGCAGGCGCTTTACTTTGTGTAAATAATTTAATCACCACTGCTCTCAATACGGTGAAGGAAAACATCGTGAGGAAACCGGCATGTCCTAGAACCAAAAATTCGAAGACATGTGACATCTACCAACACGCACTGAGCCCGCGTGGTGGATTACGGCTCACTACCTCTCACAGAGAGGAGGCCTGTGTCCCAGCAGTGGGAACGTTATAGGCTGATTATGCTATGCTATATAAAAATTAACAGCTACAATTTTATTATATGTATAAGCTTAATAGGTAAGACATAATAATTAGTGTAGACCTTTACTTTCAATTATTATGTTTATAACAACAGTGATGACTGGCAACAGTGAAAACAATTAGTCATTTGTTGAAGAACAGAAAATGATACGAGATTATTCGTCAAAACATCGTTATGTCCACTAAGAATCCGTTTTCTCAAATGCCCATATTCTAAATCGTAACCTCGAAAGCAACTCGACTCACTAATCCGTCGAGGAGACCTCAAGGCGTGCCTCGGAAGACCCTCAAAATCAGCATTCATAGTCGTCAGATTAAGGAAATTATGAGACCCCTCGTATTAGTGTGAGTCGAGGTGAAAAGTCGAATACGTCAATCGTAACTAATGTTAAAAATGCGAAAGTAATTTCGATTCTTTCTTACGCTTTCGCGCCAAAACCGCTCACTGTGGGCTGGATTTCGGCTTTCATAGACTTATAATCTCAATGTTTCAAGTGTCGACTGTTATGCTTGAATATGATTTGAAAGACCAACTACATGGCTAAATATATCATAATTCTGGAACAATATAGGAAACAGCACTAATAGATTTTTTTCTTGAAAAAATTGTATGTAAGAAAAATCATCATATATCCGCTCTCGCACAATTAGCCGTTATTCTTTTCAGGGAATTAATCCATATATAATTTTAGAATTTTTGGACATACGCCATGAAACGGTCAAAGGTGCGAGTTTTTTTTTTATTGACAATGATTATTTTGGTTTTCAAAATTCATTATGTATTAAAAGTATAAACTTTACGCCTATAGCCATTGCCTAAATGATTTGTCAGACCATAACTTTCAATTACCCCTTCAATAAATAGTAAATAACTTAAAAATATTAATTATAAATAAAACAATAACGACTAACTTTTGTAATAACTCCTTAACTATTACTACAATTACTATTAATCACGACAATAAAGGTAAGAAATCGGACGATGTTCAGTATGTCATAAATAATTAGTGTGAAATTTCCGATACACTATTTAATTAGATTATTTAGGTCCTTTTTTCTCATAATATTGTCCTCGTTATGTTATTGATTTCAATGGGTGCGTATTTAAGTATTCCGTCTATTAGTTATTACATAATGAGAATAATTAGAAAATAAATTGTCTTCATGCAATAAATAGGAGTGTTTTAAAGAATGACAATTCAGTTATCTTTGAGAAGTTACAGTACAAACAGTGATCATAGTAAACATGGAAAGTATCGTATCAAATCTTGATTTGTTAGTTATTCTGAAAAGTTCAGGCAAAAGTAATGATAATCAATTTTTGTTTGAGGCTTTGTTATCTCGATGGAACTATTGTTTATCCGAGGAAGATCGTGTAACTTTCAAAGAATTTTGACGAAAATTCACTAGAGCAGTTGACAAACGTTGGCGTTTAGCAAGACGGAATATGGAGATGTTTCGAAAGGAGTACGGAAGCTGGCTTGAAGGAAACGTTGACTGGCTTAGCAGTATCTAAGAAAACGTTCTTGAAGCTTCGACAACATCTGCTGATGTTGAAGAACTGCCATCTACATCAACATCATCTGTTAGCTCTATGACCAAACGAAGGCTTACTCGAAAACCTTTTGAAGAATTACAATTAAAGCAAAAAAATACGAAGAAGTGCTGATCATTTGGATTGGGAATACAGTGAGCTTGTTTACACAGCCGTTTACAAATTGAAAGAAGAAGGTCGTGAGGATGTTGCTTCTGTAATTGAATTTATTATGAAAAACCCAGATGCTGTTAAAAAAAATCCAGGATGTCATAAAACATTACACCCATAAAGGCCCTTGCATGATTACATATTATATATTAGATACTATCTCTTAATCATTCAAAAGTGCAAGAGACAAGTCAGTTTTTTTTGTCTATTACCCGTAATACGACAAACCAAATAATGAAAAACAGTAAATCTTTGTCAATTTAAAAAAAAAACTCGCACCTTTGGCCGTGGCATGGCGTATATCAAAAAATTCAAAATTATATACGGATTAATCCCCTGAAAAAGAATAACGCCCAATTGTGCGAGAGCGGAGATATGATGGTTTTTCTTACCAACTCCATACAAATTAAAAAAAAACGATTAGTGCTATTTCCTATGTTATTCCATAATTATGATATATTTAGGCATGTTGTTGGTCTTACAAATCATATTCAAGCATAACAGTCAACACTTGAAACATTAAGATTATAAGTCTATGAAAGCCGAAATCCAGCCCACTGTGCGGCTGAATGGATTTGAATGAAATTTGGCACACAGATAAGACCATGACCAGGGTCATACAGGTCATGGTCTATCTGTGTCATACATAAGGACATAGGCATACTTTTCGTCCTGAATCGGGGGCAACAGCCAGTGTTCAATAAACTCTTCAAAAGACATTATGAAAATCGGATAAAACACGCGTGTTTTGGTTAAAAGTTCCTTGTTGACTTCCTCAGGTCGATGCCAACGTACCTTACATTTGACCGTTGGTTTCACAACTCAAACTCACTTCTGAGGAAACTGTTTGAGATGAGGAGTAAATTTTGCAACCTGATTTCAAGCCACCTAAGTGGGTTTGACAGTTGAGAAAATCATGAAGTTTTGACTCATCATTTGAGCCATCAAATTACAGGATCGACTTGAGTATTTGAGCTCTGAAAACTCAAAGCAACAATTTGTCATCTTTCAATTTGTAAAGCAACAATTTGTCATCTCCTTTTGGTGCATCAAAGTGAAAAGTTCCATTTCACATACCAAGGATGCATGTATTTTTATTACACATCCATATTAAATTACTGAATGCCGATTGGGTGTATCTTTTTGATCGAATAGACTTTACCCACTTATCACACACCTTCACCTGGCTCACGCCATAAGAAAACCTTTACACGGAACTGTGCTAAAATACAATTAATTACATTGTTTACGACTTCACACAAACTACGGCAGCTATTCAAACGTTTCGTGTCTTTTATTTTCAAGTCACAGAATAGATTAGTTTTTAATGTTAGACGATATAAGCTCGTAAAGATACAAATATTAGCAACACCCCACTCCTACAAATGTTGATGTTTTCACCTTTTGGGAGATCTCATTCGGTTCGCAATCAACAACACAGGTGGAAATTTTAATTAAATTTAACCAATTTTGTAAAGAACGTTTATTCAAAGGGTCTTATTGATTTAACATGTAACATGGCTCCTGATTAAAATGTAAAACAATATTTGTAAGTTTCAATAAAAACGTTCTGCAGCGACAAAAGTCTAATGACCCGACGACTTTTACACATTATCTAAATTTTACTTCTGTTCCGATTTTAATTAAATATTTAGATCAATGTATAAAAAAAAACTGAAGTGTCAATCAACTTTTGTCGCTGACTGTGTCAACGTTTACTTTATTATTTACCTACAATAACGACGTTTGGTTTTATGTAGGTTAATTTAGGCAATTACACAAGTGAAAATCTTTCGTTTTAGCCTCACAAGAACTAGACTAAAATAACATATTTAGTTGGCTAATTATGAATTTCGCGAAGCGGTGTAATATGATTAAGCCTCGACTCACAGGGTTGATGGAATAAATTTGATGCTATACGAAATGCTAATTCTTAAAGAAAACATATGTTACGTCTTTAATATGGTTACATTGTAACAAAACAAAAAACGTTATGTAAAAGTTATATAAACGTTACACTGTGCAAACAGATATGTGATCAGTTATGGGATTATATTTAATTAATTATTTCCAATTAATCCATTTAAGGCTCAGGTTTCGCGGGAGAGACTGTCACTTTCAGACTGCATAGAAAAGAAAGAGAAGCACGATGATACAACGCTGGTAATTAAAAGGTAAAAATGCGATATAAAAATTAGATATTAACTAATTAATAATAAATAATCCATAACTGAATGCAGTTTTGCATTTGTAATTTTATGGTATATTTTAAATTAAAATTTTAATGAAGGAACTAAAAAACATTTCAAACACACCTCTGTGTGTTTGTACATTTTAATGATGCATTAATGTATGTTTAAGTTGTTGAGTTCCATCACTGTATTGAAAAAAAGGCTTGAAAATGTTATATATTTTTCTTTCGTCAAAATTATTTACGGTTTAAGATATATACTGCTTTAAGAAACCACCTTTTTGACCGTTTTCAGGAAATCTCCGCCTTAAACAAATTACAAATAGGTAAATAAACAAATTTTTCAACTGCTATGACGATTAATGAAATAATTTTCAACGAACTACATTCAGGTTTTGTTTTTGTGACCATTTAACAACTGTCTTTTGAAGTCATGTAATGACGGTCATTAGGACAGCACTGGCATAAACATGACACGCTACGTGTCGCCATAATTGGTCACAAGGTGAATTGTTACATGTCCCATTGCCGACGATTGATCATTACGTCAAATTTTGCTTAAACACTGTCCTCCACTTTGAGAATGGTGATTGAGTCACCTGCAAGCTTTAAAAGGGTGATTCTACTCGTCATACTGAACAACTTTCCCTTTTTTCCTTTCATAGGTAAAGTTGTTGAGGTGACTATCGCCTGGATGTTAAGTTTTTAATAATCTCAGAAAGTTTTATCAGGCCTTGGTTTCTAAGTTGGCATAGCTGAAGTGTTCTGAAGTTCGTTAATCTCCGTTTTATGATTTATTTGTAATACATACTTTGGTAAGTAACATTTCGGTTTTTCACTTTTATGTTTCGATGCCACCCACAATGACTCTGTTTTTGGGCGGTGATACTAATTAAATCCTTATTCTAATAGCCGAATATTGTGACAGAACATTTAAAACAAACATAAAACTGACCTGTATTAAGTAAATATGTATGTTAATACTTGCTAATATAAGGTACAACACGGTATCAAATACCGCCATTAAGGTTATATTTTTTGGTAGAGGAACTTAACTCAATAACCCTTTAAGGCATCATTAATCAAATCTGTCAGGCGCCATTTTACTTTTATTAGCCTCGGCTTTTCCCGCTCCGAAATCACTGGGGCAAAGCAATAAAAACCTTTAGTTTTGTCAAAACTTTCGGTGGTGGTGACTGCAATACGAGTAAGTATAGTCATTGATGTTTTTAACAACGATACGGTACGTTTCGTCAACGATATGTTTCCGGCACCTGTCACCGCAAACGAGGAAGCGACTAGCTACCGACTGTTCGCTTAAGAAACTTACAATGGATCTAGCTCACGTGTCAGTAAAAGAGATACAAGCGTATATTAATAGTTGATTTACTGTTCACACTGCCAGCGAGAACTCTGTCTCCATTAGTTCTCGCTCAGCGACGCTCGCTTGTCAGGGAGAACACTCGCTGAGAGACTCTCGCTTGGTACATACGCATACCAGCAAGTGACTGGGCAGTCATTCTCCTCGTCGCAAAACTATCCCAACTACACTCTAGCTGCTCGTTGCTCGCCATCTCGTTTCTAGTTGCTACCTCTACACGCTTCTCGCTAATCATCGGCGGGTGCACAGGTTTCTAACTAAACTGCTTAGGTAAAAACCTGCTAACCTAACTCTTCTTTTATAAATTAATATAATAAAAAAGGTCAGCTCAGGTCATTAGGGGTCAAATAAAATACCCTGAATTCATATTTCGACTACCGAGACTGTTATAATCAGAGTTTATTAAGTTAATAGAGAATTATATTATTGAACCAATATTTAAGTACCTAGGTATTTAGTTTAGAGTTAAAGCTGAGTTTGCAAACTGTTGGGAAGTTGGTTTCAGTTAAATGAACTAGGTTGTTTTATTTATACATTTGTTTGAATTAATTAAAAAAAAAAAAACACTTGATTGGACATTAGCGTCTTAATAAGATCTTATAATAAAAATTACATGCAATGAAATCCTTTATTATCCAGATATGAATCCACATACAACTTTAAATAAATACACACATAAACAACGTAATAAACAACAACATTCACATTACACACGCACACACAAACACTCGTCGATTAGGTAATCGGCGTATGGTAGAACTGCCACCTTACATGCGTCGCTGAAAATTAAATACTGTTCGTTGAAAATTAAGGGCTGGACCGATTTGGCTATTTCTGGTTTCAAAATGTTCCTAATACTCCGAACTAGGGAGTTTGGGGAAAGTTTTTTTTAATACCGGAAAGTTTTCTAATTCGGGAAAAAGTAAACCTCCTTTTTTCTATGGGATTTTTATATGAACTATTGAAATTTTGACAGGACAACATCTGTCGGTTTAGGTTAGGTTATGTTGTGTTTCCGGCCAGTGCTCGACCTCTGGCTCGGGAGGAGGCACGGCTCCCCGTCGTTTCGGGTGACGCAGGTATTTTCGGGGCATGGGTGCTTCGGAAAGTATCTGTGTCGCATAAACAGGGAGCCAGACGCCCGGTGTGACCACTGCGTCGACTGCCGGGAGGACACGGCGTGGCATACGCTGGCAGAGTGTGCCGCTTGGGCGGAGCCGCGCCGTGCCCTCATCTCAGAAGTAGGCAGTGACCTGTCGCCCCCCTAAATGGGTTGAGCAACAAAAACCTCTTCCCCCCCCCAACACGAGAAGGCCAACCGAGGCGGGCCGGCACCAGTCAGGGTTGCGAAAGAATCGTATGTTCCCGCGACGTAGGTGTGAGATTGAACACCGGGGTGGTTTTTAGTCAGTCAGTAAGAGTCTGACAGACCCCTCCGCCCACCCCAGGGCGGAGGACATCCATGAGGATTTTCCAACACGAAACGAAAAAAAAAAAGGTTAGTATGTGATGTTTCGTTGAGGCTTATGTTGTGTTGAATGTTGTTTGTTAGTGAGGTTAGGTTTTACTTACACGCCATTATTATTGTCAGAAAAAGCTTCAAAAGCGACTTTCATCCAAATAATGTTTCGTCGGATCAGAAAGTTGCTTTGTTGTAAACAACATATATATGACTATGATGTTTCCTGTTATGTCAATCGAAGTTTACAAGGAGACTATAGGAAGAGCGACTTTCTATCTAACCTCCACACCTAGTTACTGGGTAACACGATACCCCTTGGAAAAACTGGTTGTCAGACTATTGGTATTCTGACTGCTAATAATGACTGTCAGCTGGGAACAACGGCTAAACGTGTTTTCCGAGGCACTAACGGGTCTTGATATGTAATAGATTGTCACCTTGAGTACCTGCTTACTGCTCTTCTTATATAACTATGTTAAACTACATCAGTTATATCAGAAGAGTGTTTGAAATAAATAAACTAACTGATGAAACACTACTGACTGAACTGACTGATGAACTATGATTAAACTTACTGTTTAAAAGAGTAACTGCAGGGCTTATTTATTAAAAATATTGTTCATACGGAGGCAAACTAAAGCCTACAGAGATATGGATTAAACAAAAACCTTTTATTTGATCACAGCAACGCTATGTAACGAATGCAGTAGTTTTAGCCTGTGAACTCGTTATAACGACGACGGTCAAAAGTAGAGTTGCGTGCTTCAGGCCAAAATAAATTGATTCCGAATATTTTGAAACTGAGATTTTTCGATATGAACTAATCTTGTTTATAAACTATGGTAGCTGCGGGACATGCCCGCCCGTCAGGATTTTTAGACAATGGCCACTGAATGAAAACGTCAATAATATTTCCAGCAATTAGTATAAATTTCTCCGTAGCAGCCCGGAGTTTGGACCTATGCCCGGTTGCTGACAATAGGCTCGCCCCCTATTGCATGGGATTTAAACATAACTGACGATATGAGGTTTATCTATAGGTACGTCTCTGCCTAACCCTTCGCGGAAACAACGCGTGGTGTTTTGTTATGTTAAGTTGGTATACATTGTAGCATAATTCCGAGTGGATAGCTAATATATTGACATGACTTTCGAGCGATGGAACGCTGACAGCGGTCAGAAATGACAAAAATATTGATTCTCGAAGATATTCCAATCTTATTGGGAGTTAAATGTTTGAGCCACTAGAACCGTGGGGTCCCAGTGCCCACTTGGTTTTTCGACACATTGATAAACGGTTGGTCGACTCTTCTCGTGACCAGAAGGTTGCCTATTTATTGGCCAAAGAGTTAGGATCGCCATACAACGTGGCAGTGCTGCCAGCCTTTGGACGCTTTTCCTAATAACAATACAGATGATTTGTGTTTTGAAAACAAGTATAGTTGCCAGTTACTTTTCTCTACTCCTACCAAAAAAACTCAATCTAAGTTAAATTAACAAGAATATTTAGTCTTAATTTCAAATCTTCTAAAAAAAATCTTAAGTTCTCGATTCATTTAATAAACCCTTCCGCAACTTCTATTCACAAGCTGCAGCTTTAAAATTTTCCTTGAAAATCTCATTGCAAACCACATTTAATATTCTCTCATGAACTTAAAACTATCACATGTAATGCGATAAGGTGCTTAACATAAGAAGGTTAGTGTGACATGAATCTGAGCGGTAATGCCAAAATACCCTTTAATAAACTCTGTTGTTTTTATTAAATTAGTTCCGAGGCACGCGACACACGAAACTAAAATATGACGTAATCAGGTCAAAACTGACATATTATGTACGATTATTAGAATATACCGTATTTTCTTTCCATTTTTTTTTTACATTTTTAAGAAAAGTTAAGAAGTTTATACACATTAATAGGGTAACGGGAAGGTTCAACCGATTAAGTGGCTACAGCCATGCCATTGATGACAATATGGTCAAATCAGATTCTCAAGTCGCCGCGGCCTTTGCACTATGGGATTGGGAATACAGCTCTTGTTCTACTAAGATAATGCCTGAAAGAAAGAAAGGTAAACGGCATAAACTCATTAGGGTCAGAAATGGCAATGGGCGTTCCTAAAGGTTCTATATTGGGTCCATTCCTATTTTTAGTTAACATAAATGATTTACCCCAATTCCTTCAAAATCAAGCAAAATGGTGTGATCTACTTATGGTATTATTATATGCCCGAAATCTTTGTAAATCTAGCTGTAAATCATTTGATAAATAGTTGAACGGTTAGAATGGGATTAAAAACTGCCACTTGCTCACTTCAGATGTCGCTACTACCCAGCGTATAAGAAGTTAAAGGCTCTAAATCCACTTTTTTTTTAAATAAGCGACTTCTATTACGCATAATTATTTAAAGGTGGCCCATGTATTCACCAAAGATGATAAAAAACGAAAACTCTTGGATAAAACTCTCCGAAAATAATGGAAACCCGTATTTCGTCGAGTCTATGTGCTATTCTTTTTAAACCTGAATACTTTTATGAGAGAAATTCGTAAACAGTTTATGCTCCCAAGAGAACCAAAACTGTTTTCATTACCTACAGGCACTTGTGGTGTGATATTTTGTAAATTATGGTAAAGGTGTGTGTGTTTATATGTATTATCATATAAGAAAAGCTAGAATTAACTTCCCTGAAAGTTTTTCAGTCAGGAAGATCATCCTCGAGTTGATATTTCTGTCGTACGCCTCCAGTTTTCGACAACAAAAAAGAACTTTAAGTCAACAAATATAAAATCACCCAAAAATAATTTTTTTATATTTATGTTTTATATACTTTTTCTCTAAAACTGTTTTTTTACCAGACCACTGACCATTTTTCTTAGCTCGTCTTTACTTAATAGTGCTACACTCCAAGTCGCCTAAAGATGAAACCAGCGATACGGCATTTATAAATAAGCTCAAGCAGATATTTATCAAAAAGAAGCATACTACACAATAAAGAAATACGTACATGACAATTTGTTTTATTTATTTAACACAAATAGACACCAATCACAGTTAGTCGCAAAGATTCATTCATTCATACTTGCTTACGTAGGACGCGTTAGCAAAATTGATAGGTATGGAATCGAACTACTACATTGCCACGGGTCACACACACAAGTGTACGCACGGCTAGCTGCGGGAATTGTAGTCAAATGAACTTATTTTGTGACTTTAAATATTTTTTTGATATAATTGAAAATTAAAACGTAGGTAAATTTAAAAAAAAATCGAATGCTGTTTATAACTTCACTAAAGTACCTACCTTCTTCAGTGACTGCTAGGCACTGGAAGTCGAAAGATGTAAGCAATGATTTTTGGGCTGGTTTTATTAGTTATGATGAGACCTTACCTCCGGATTTGATGGACTGACCTGAAGGTGTACCTTTGTGACTGCTACTGGAACTCCTCGACAAGTAGAACTAGGTGTGCCGAGTTTAAGCTCCTTTTGTTAGTTATGATGAGACCTTACCTTCAGACTTGATGGAGTGACCTGAAGGTGTACCTTTGTGACTGCTACTGGTACTCCTCGACATGTAGCACTAGGTGTGCCGAGTTTGAGCTCGTTTTGTTAGTTATGATGAGACCTTACCTCCGGACTTGATGGAGTGTTCTGAAGGTGTACCTTTGTGACTGCTACTGGAACTTCTCGACATGTAGAACTAGGTGTGCCGAGTTTGAGCTCGTTTTGTTAGTTATGATAAGACCTTACCTCCGGACTTGATGGAGTGTTCTGAAGGTGCACTTCGAAGGCTGTCCTGGAACCAATAGACGAACAGAGCTAGGTGTGCCAAGTACACCTTCAGGTCACTCCATCATCCTCACTCCTCTGCTCGCCTATATATCTCAACATAACTTACAAAATGAACCCAAACTCGGAACACCTAGGTCTGCTAGTCTTTTAGTTCCAGTAGCAGTCTTCGAAGTACACCTTCAGGTCACTCAGTGAATTCCGAAACATAATATGAATTTATAATCCCTACTTCTAGCAAAAATTAGAAACTGAATCTTATCTCAGTTGCCCGTAGTCCGTGCAGAATGCGTGAAGTATCAAGTTTGGTATGCCAAAAATTTTGTATTCACACAGCCATCTTTTTAACATGAGCTGCTGCTTACAAGTGACACAGTGTCCACTCACGACGGCGGCCGAGCGCAGACTATTATTTAATTGCAATTTATTGTGACATAAATCAAGATAAGTAATCAGTAAAATAACCCTAAATTCAATTAATTAAGATTCAAGCGTTAAATCTAAAAAAAAATTTACCACTACACAACGACTTTTTGAAGATGAAGTAGTAATCTATCCGATGTAATTATTGACTACATTTGGTTTGGTTTTATTTAGCTGCAAAATGTACCGAAAAACAGCTTATTTTTGTCAGATTTGCAAATTACCTTAAATAATTGACCTTATTAAATAATTATAATGTACCACAGCCTATATCTAATCTCAAAAATAGGTGATAATTAAACAAAAAGAAAGTTGTCGATTGTTGATATATTTTCTTAATTTTATTTCTGTTTTTATTTTAATAATTAAATAATTTTACAGTGTTTGCTGTGCCCTACAGGGTCCGTAATGTACATTTTGCTTTAAGCCATAGGAACACACGTTAACATTACATTATGAGATGCAAATAAAGATAAGGGTATGAATATAATTTGTGATCGACTTAAAAGTAAACATAAACAAAACAATGGCGGCTTGTAGAAGACGATGAGAACACAATTTTATACACCCCATTTTAAAATCAACTACTTTGGTCTAATGCAAAACATTTCAGGAAATACTGGATGGCGAGGGACAAACGTATGTTTATCCAGTAGATGTGAGAAGTTAGTAATTTATGCTATCCAAGAGACTACACGCTGTCAGTGTTCATACAAAATAGACTCTCAAACTCCCTTATCAGCGAATTTGAAAATGAATGTGTCATCCGAAAACAGTAACTTCAAGTACCGAAATGTAAGCGGGAATACAATAGGGAATTGAATCTAAATTCAGAACGGAGCTGAAATCACGCCACTAAATACCTAATAAACAATCGACGTAATGGAAACTTGAGCCATAAATATTATGGCTATATAAATCCGCGACAGCACAATTTGATTTAATGTTTTCTAAATGGCGCTTTAGTGGTTGATATTGTTAAAACTAGGCTTGTTAAACTTCCGACGTTGTCACTGACAAATTAGGAACGCGCCCCGGTGAACACCCTGCCCTACTAATTGACTGCACGTCAAGTTCCACCACGATAATCCAAATACAAGGCAAGACCAATTCCTTTTGGATTCACACCTTTTTAACGGTGATTTAGTAAAGTAGATCGCTGTTCAAAATGTGTTTATCATGATGCCTATTATGCATGTCAGGTGTTTTATTTAGATTTAGTCTATTCTTCGCTAGACAGTTGGAGGTGTTTGAACTAATGTTGCTGTTGACGAGCACTAAAATTTCTGAGAGCTTTCAATTGTTATTTTTTTTTAAAGGTTTAAGCTAGCCTTCTATTTCGTTTGTACGATAGTGTTACCGAATAACAGACATTTGCGCTGCTTGCAAGGAAGATTGGGAAATACTGGAGTTTAATCATCGAATCTACAGCAATTAAATCGTTCAAAGTTCTGGTAATTAAACTGCTTGAATCAGAACAAGGGAAAAGACGAGATCTATAACTTTTTCTTTTAGAAATTATAACTTTAGCCCAGATTTCAAAGTAGTTATTTAGTAATTTACCTGAAACTTTGTACCTATAGTTATATATTCCTAGATATTCACTGACCTTCAAAACTTAGCACCTACCACACTTATAACTTTTAAAGTACACAATATATATTTTCGCATTAAAAAGGGTTTAATTTTATATTTATTTATTCATATAAAAACTTTATAGTAGATAACCTTCTTTTAAGGAATTACGGAATGAAACGAAATATACAAAAACACGCCTTAAATTTCTGTCTTACTTTTGACTCTTGTTTCTGATTCTGTTTTCACTTTTATTTCGAGATTGATGAATTTGGATTCAAAAGCCAAGGTGTCTACAGCTAGTAAACTTTACTAATCATGCCTCTTTAAACTAAAGAATGTGCAAAAATCATGGCTTTTCTGGAATTGGGCATCAGTTTGCGTCGTACTGCAAGAATGGTCGGTGTAACGTAAAGAACGGTCCGTCAGGTGAAGCGAAGGAACAAAGAAACTGGAAACCATCTGAGGAGACCTTGTAATGGCAGACCCTGGTGAACTAGTACCCGAGAAGACCGCTATATTGTCTGTGTTGAGAAATCGCCCCCTCAATGCAGTTGAAGTCCAGCCTCTTCAGACCCGAAGAGACTACATTATTGACAGTACAGTGAGAAGAAAACTTGCTGAAGCAAACCTGAAGCCCCAAAGGCCAGCATGTGGTCCCAACTCGAGAAAGGACATCGATTAGCAAGACTGCGCTAAGCCCGTGAACACATACAATGGAGTGAAGAAGAATTTTCAGTAAGAAGTTTAAAAATGGCTATTTTAGGTATTTACCTTTTTAAGTTGAAAATGTAACTAATGTATAATAAACTATAATTTAAAAGAAAATGGATGAAATTTGCTATAAAATGTTATATATTTCGAAACTGCGACTTCCATAGTTTAGGAAAAATAACAATTTTAAAAATATCATACTAAATTTTGAAGGCCAGTGTAGTTCAGTCTTAATGAAGTAATAATAGTAGTAAGACAGTAAAATTTAATCCACGCTTTATAATACTCTTATTTGAATATTATCCAACATTTAAGGAGAACTATTTGTAATAGTTATCCCGAAATGTTACAAAATTTTAAAATTGCTCCAAAACCTGACTTATGAGGAAACAGAGAGCATCGTACAAACTCAAATTATATTAATATCACACCCTCCGCATACACATGAACGCACCCTTCACATAAACACAGACGCATGCACCGCCCCACCCTCCCTCACATACACACTCATTCACACACACCCACTTATACTGCCAAAACTATTATTAACAAATGTCTAGTTTCTTGTTTTTATTACTATTATTATATGTTTATGTTTACTTTCTACAACAATAACCAAATTTGTTCTAATGGAACACAGTTGTCTTCAGCCCCTGGGTGGGCGCTGACAACTGCGTTTTTGTTCCAATAAATATTTGTATAGCTAACAATTGATTCAGGAGATTGAAATTCATGAAAGCGAATCAAAGGCTTCCACCCATCTCAAGCATGCTATTGATACTACAAGCACTACAACACACACGCACCAATCCGCGATCTAACATAGTTTCATAACAACACTGATTACATTTCAAGTTCGCCTGTCTAAACCAACCCTTACATGGTAACGCAAGCATTGCTTACAGCGCTAGTTTTGGTAGACTTGAGCGGGCTAATAGCGGTGTAAGCTCCTGTCTTAAGGAACATTCAGCACGTTTACGTATTGGAAAGCGATAGTCCTTATGATGACATGAGATTAGGATATGATGTAGGATAGTGGTACATCGGAACTTCGGAAGTTAGTTCCATAGACAGTTTGAACTTTTCTCGGGTATTTTTCAACATGGCGAACCAACCATCCAATTGACATAACAAAATCGACGATTTATGTAATATATGTATTTACTACTACGAACTATTTTATACTGTGAACGGCATTAAATTAATCGATATCAATAGCCGGAATATTTTACAAACTGTAAACAAGCTCAAAAGTTGTAATGTTGGAAGTTGAGTGACGTTTCAGTGTCGGACAAATGAAAATTTATTTAAACGCTGTGACATTAAAATTCATTTAATACCATTTTTCAGATAAACGGTCAGCTTTTCGAGTCATTTAATAATTTTCTAAATTGCTTTAAACGCTGCTCTTAAACACCCTTTTAATTTATTAATAGAAAAAAATTGGTGTACGAATAAATCAATTGGTCCCATTAATATATAAAAAAACATTATTTTTAACCTCAAAACCAACTTCACTTTTACATTAATTACTCAAATAACTACAAATAAAAAAACACAAAACTACGTGATGTCGGAAGCTATCCCACGGTACCGTACTATTGAGTAAAAGTATCTTATCAATGTCCGTTATCTGTGTGCCAAATAGCATCCAAATCCGTTAAGCCTTTTTAGCGTGATTGAGTCAATAACATTCAAACATACAAACTTTCACATTTAGATAATGTTATAGTAAGAAACAAAACATAAATTGTTGGTAATATTTCTGATTCAACAAAACATAATTTTAATTGCGGACTACTTCTTCCGCACTAGCTGTTCCTATTCACATCCCTAATCGAGTTTCATGTTTTCACGATTTTTACTCAATGTATTTTGATCACTCATATCAGTCGTATGAGTGAGTTCAATGACACTTCTGTGTTATATAGTCATCAGTTTGGACAAGACGATTAGACAATCAGCCTAACGAGCTTCACACATCTACTTAGATCGCACCGATGGAGATATTAATTAATTTCATTTGTTATAAAAACCTTAAAACGTCACGTAGCCTTATAATCAAGACTCAGCGGATATTAAATAACATTGAAGTCCATTTTCGACATACTTGCTGTATAGTGAGTTTTAATACTAAAGTTGACTTATTAATAATTATCCAAATAATCGTTGAAGTAAAGCAAAATTTCACTAAAAGCTTTTTGCAATTTTTGACTAATTGTTTTTTTTTTAATATTCTAGCAGCTGCCACGTATCATAGACCATGATCAGGATATAAATAGAGCTATATTTTTTGCAGACTGTTTGTTTATTTAGTGTCATTTTTCCACTTGAAGTATCGGACCTGTAAGAAAACTTAAATTCAGAATAATAAAACAAATTTTATTAAAATAACATCCAAGGTTTGCTCTTTAACGTATTTTTTTTTTTTTTGCAAATCGATTTCATGACTTTTTTGGCCAATTTCCTTTCGTTTTATCTCCTAAACTATACAAAATAGTGCGATTACACATTGTTTAGGATGATCACTCTACATTTCTGACTCAAATATTCACGCTGTAAGTACGCTATACTTACAGGTTTTTTTGGCTTCAAAATAGTTTCGTGTTACGATTATTAATATGGATATTGAGACATGGGTATATTTGGTCTGGGGTTCGATCCCCACGTCGGGCAAAGTGTTATTGGGTTTTTCTATCTAGTATTTCTCAGTAGCAGCCCGGAGCCTGGATTTGTGCCCGGTTGATGGCAATAGGCTCGCTTCCTATTACATGGGATATCTGGCGAAATATGGGTATACTATAGGTATACCTCTGCCTAACCCTTCCGGGATTACAGGCGTGATGTTATGTTAAATTGAAACAGATAAGCCTTTGTTCGTAAATAAAAAACAAAAAAGATAATCTTACCTACGAAATCATAGACAATATTTCCTTTATAGAAAGCAGATTCAATCTGGCCAGCCTTTTTCTAACCATATTGACTTCCAGTCAGCTGCTGAATACCATTATTTACATGGAGTAACTTCCACAAACCAATTACCAGGTAGTAAGATATCCCTTAGTGAGACTGGTTGTCAGACTTTTTAAAGCAGATTACGAACACGTAATTCATTGTTAATTTCATCACTCCACCTGCCATAAAAGCTTTACTTCGATTCAGATTATGTCTGGACTTTAAAAGAGACTGCGACCTCTGAGTTTGTTTCGGCATTTCTTCTCAGAGTACTAAGATAGAAAACGCCGAGTTCACCTAGTTTTTAAAATATGATTGACAAACCTACTTACAGAAATAAAATAAAATCATTTATCATTTACTAACATAAAGTGGACTGATAAGTAAAAAGCACATAAGTAATAAAGCAAGTTCGTAGGTTTAGTTTGATATAAGTCATAAACCACACGCTATGCTATTGCACTGCAGCAATATTCCTATTCCGCAGCTCATACTTATCCCTTTATTCAAAGAGAGAAACGCAAGAAACTATAATAATAACGTTTGTTTCATGTTCTTTAGTTCTTCTTAAAAAGTAAAAAATTGTATGTTGTTAAGCTACATGACCTCCGTGTGTCTTGCTACTTTTTTAAACAAACACTATTCCCAACCAATAACAACTAAACTAACGCTATAAGGCTGGTCTATACTGATACAGACTTGTACTGTATATGTACAATAATTAAAAATAAATCATACTTACGAGTGGTAGCGTCTGTAGAGGCAGCAAATAGCCAATCCAATAGAAACAGCGCCAATAACAGTTTTCCACTTTTCCATAAACACAGTCTGTATAATAACATCATTTTGAATGTGAGATTTTAATTATAATAATTGCTTGAAAAGCTTATTCCTCCGGTCCCACGTTGGGCGCCAAACCAATTCTAGAGTTGACAGTCGTGATCAAATTATTAGACAACATGACACTATAATTGGTTACAAACTAGTTTTGACATATTACAGCCGGGTTATATCTGAGAATGACAAAATTCGAAACAAACAAATTGAACCATAAAACAGGCGGTAAATTTTATTTCAGATTGCTTAGAACACACGCAAAAAAGTGATTAAGGGGCGGTCAACTAGGTGAGCGCGTAATATTTTTCCGAAATCCCGTGAAAAGTTTGATCCGAGGCATCCGCCGAGCGGCACGCAAGCGACCGTCGCCGACGACGACTCACAGATAACTGTTGCAAGCGAGTTATACCGGTGCCAATGCCATGCCTGCGAAAAGCGACACCTCCTCCATATTGTTGTCTCTTTCACACAAGGTTTACGATTCATTAACCTTCTGATACTGACATTTCTTTTCATAATACGGAAGAGTACCGAGTTTATTGGCTAACTCGTTCTTGTATTAAATACGAATACAAGCAATTTCAATAACAATATACGGCCGAGAATCTCAAGGATCTATCCCCATGATTTATTCTAAATTCGTGTTCAAACTAGACGCTTATGTGGACCTAAGTTAAACAATTCTAATTTAAACAAAAAATAATTCGTGGTGGCCTGGAGCTTAACGGCAGGCAGTTAGGTACCAATGAGCAATTTTTTAAGTTTTATAAAAAAATTGTGAAGAAACTTGTACTATATTGAATGGTATGAAATCGATATGGAAAATGTTTTTTTTTTGAGAAACCGGCCATGTGCGACTCGGACATGCACGCGAAGAGTTCCGCACCACCGTACAATATTTAACAATAAAATAAAAAACACGTTTCTTGTATGGCGACCCCCTTTAATTGTGTTACTTTATTTTTTGTTATAGCGGCAACAGAAATATACAGTCTGTGAAAACTTTAATTGTCTACCCATTACGGGTCATGAGATTCCGCTGACAGACATACGGACAGCGGAGGCTTAGTAATAGAGTTCCGTTGGCGCCCTTTGGGTACGGAAACCTGAAAATTATTAAAAGGCAAGTCACAATAGCTCGCAAGCAGAAGCTCCGTTACTCTTGACGTCCCTGAAAAAGAGTGAAATGATCGTAAAAACTGAAAATCTATGCGAGTCCTGTGTGTACAAGCTTAATTTTTTCTCGGTCCAGTAGTGTGTAAGTTACCTTATGTTAGCTTCACGTAAACAAGCTCTAATAAATAACATATTTTTCATTGAGACCAATAAATTATTGTAGTCGAAACTGGCAGCTGAACGTGGCTTCGCCTGCGTGGATGTCGGAATTTATCTCACGATATGTTACTTCTTATAACATCAGTCATCTATCTGTTAGTGAAAGTCCCGTCAAAATCGGTCCAGCCATTTCGGAGATTTGCCGGAACAAACAGACAGACAGACAAAATTTTAAAAAAAAATTGTTATAAGTACTGAATATACTTTCATATTTATATACTTTCAGTAGCTATTATTTTGACATTACAAACGGACACCTCAATTTTTTTTTTAAATGTATCTCTGAGAAACAGCCATTAGGTAAATTCTCATTCATCGAACTATTCTGAAACTTTGCTTTACCTACCATTAGTTACTTTTACAACTGACAGTACAATATTCAAAGGTTTCCCTTGGTTAGCGGCGCGGCGGCTGGAACTTCTGGAAGTAATTGGAGTACCTTCCACCGACGAATAATATTTCATTAGACTCAAACCGCAACCACAACACGGGGAAACCATGCAAATGCTTAGCTTGAACATTGATTTTTTAATAATAATTACCCTTTGAACTATGGCGTCAGTAATGATTTGTTCTTCGTAGAAAGATGGAAACAATGCTTCGTGGAAATATACACAGTACCCGATACCCGATTTATTATACCACCCACACAGGGGGACGTCATTACGTCATTCGAGAGGTAGTTGCTGAAAATCAGCGCTGTTGACGATAGGTTCGTCCGAAGTCACAGCATTTTGCTGAGCAGCGACCTGTTCTTGCACGGATGCGACGCATGCCCTAATTTTTCTTGTTATTGTTACAAAAGTAGCCATTTTTCAACATTGCAATAGGCATTTTGTTTTTGTTTTAATTATTTGTTTGTTGTTATTTGCGAGTGTCGTCACACTCGTAACATTTACGCAATGTATACAGTCTTTGGTCCCTGGCTTGGCCCCGGCATCAAGCAATGGACAAAATGTCTTTTGGCTACTTTGAACGTGTATTTTATGTAATTTGATTTTTGTAATGTGCGGTTTGTTGTGCAGAATAATCATTTTTTCTTTCTTAAACTATCCAGTAGCGACCTTACAGATAACTTAGATGAACTCACTTGGCTGCCCATTTGGTCAAGTGGTCGTAAGCTGAGCATGAGTTGCTGCCGTCGGACAAAATGTTATAAGGTTTAACCATGAGGAAGTTCTCAGTAGCAGTTCGGAGTCTGGATTTTTGCCTAGTTGGTGCCATGCCACGTGCGTTGAGACATGGGACTTAAACATGACTGGCAAAATGTGGGTGTTCTATAGGTAAACCTCTGTCTAACTCTTTGAGGATTACAGGCCTGATGATGTTTTGTTACATAAGCGTCTTTTATGGGAATTCTTGACAAACTAAATTCTCAATATTTGCGACATTTTCGCAACAAAACTATTTCTTCGTATGTATGAGTGGATTCTAAAAACGTGACTATTATTTATTTTGCTTCCTGGTAAATAATGTCGGCCCAGCCGGCGCCACAGAATTGAGTTCTGCGAACGGAGGGGCATTTCCTTGCAGCTCCCCCAGGTCGGCGGCAGGCGGCCTTAGAAACACCATTTATATTTATACCACATACGTCATGCTTGCTCTTTCAATTCGATAGGAGGTATCTTTGTTTAAAAGTCGATACTTCAATAAATACTTACCTGAAAAACTTATTTTCGACATAAAATTTATGTCTGTAATTTTTAAGGTGTACATAATAAAGAGTCTATTCTATAAGTCTTATCGAAGATAATTATGTACCTCTTGTGGTCCAAATCTAGATATTTCTTTTCATACATTGAAGGGGCGAGCTTTGCTGACTATGTCTTGGCGATTTTATGCAGGATGAAATTGAATAGGAGTGCCAAATTAAATACCCGACGACATTCGACGTGTTATATAGAAAATTTGGAGCTTGTCATTCGGCTGACAGAAAAGAAAGGGATGCACATACTTGCGCGTATGTTACCAACCAACTTGCTTCATGTTGTGAAGTCTGTGATGAATGGGTTGCTGTTTGGGCGCGCGCAAAAATTTTATTTTCTGGGTCGACGATAATTCGTATCTACTTATTTTGCACTATCTATGACGATAATTTCACGAATTTTCAAGTCTTTAAATCCTAAGAGAGATTTTTTGTACAAACGAAATCCCTCCTTTTCACTCCCTTAGGGGTAACATTTTGTATTACCCAGTAGATAGGTACGCCACAAAAAAAACTAGTCTCTAATGTCTACGCTAATCGGTTTGTCATGATTCTAGACCCCCCCCTAGCATCGAATTTTTTTGTCGTTTATTAAAAAAAAATAGCTGTTCAGTACATTTTGAACGCCTAGGTATTGCATTTATCTATGAAACAGCTGGTTTTCTCTGATGGTCTATAATTGGGCACGCCATAATGGCGACGATAAGTCCCCTCTTTGAGGAGTGGTTGGCGCCACGGCGTCCTCACGTTCCGCCTGACACAGGTCCTCACCGGACATGGTCGTTTCGGGAGGTTCCTGTTCCGTATAAAACAGGAGGAATGGGGCCAACCATTGTGTGGATCGCCCGAAGGACACGGTGGCGCTCTACCATTTCCTCAAGGGCAATATCGATTCACGTGGCTGTGGTCGCCGAGCCATACTTTGACCCCCCCCCCCCCCCCCCCCACCCCGGGATAACTGGGTGGGTTCTGGTTAGTTTGGTGGCCATCATTGGCGGGGCTCTCGTCAACCCGTCCCGAGGTTACGGCTGGGTAGCCACCCTCGTAGACGGGATTGGCATTGGAGAGTATTTTTCGCCCAACAAGAGTCTCGCCGACTTCGAGAACTTCCTTGTCGAGTGGGCAGACTCCATCCTCGCCCGGTGCCGTTGCTCGGGGATCTCAATGCCAAGTTTACGGCGTAGGGATCTCCAGTGACCAATGCTAGGGGTGAGGCACTGGAGGAGTGGTTGGTCACGACTGGCCTGGCCATCTTAAACCGGGGATCGGTTCAAACGTGCGTGCGGCAGCTGGGTGGGTCAATAGTAGACGTGTCGTTCGCTAGCCCTGCTGTTGCGACTGGCGTGTCGCCGTGGAGGTGGAGACGTTGTCGGATCATCGTAACATCCGTTTCGACATCTCCGCCCAGACCACTGGCGGCCGCAGTTCATCGATCCCACGAACGGACCGCTGGGCGCGCAAGCGCATCGACAGGGAGCTTCTCGAGCAGCCTGCTATTGTCCAGGCCTGGATCCGGGAGTCGGCAACGAACGGACCCGTCGACGTCGAACAGGAGGCGCTGTGGTTCCGCGGGGCGATGACGCAAATTTGTGACGCGTCCATGCCCCGCGTACAGTCAGCAAGGCGCCAGGTGTACTGGTGGTCCACCGAAATCGCGCAGTTACGCGTCGCGTGCGTGGCGGTGAGACGCCAGTACACCCCCTACCGGAGGAGACGTCGTCGGGTCCCTGACGAAGAGGCCGCGCTGTACCAGGTGTACCGCAAAAGAGACTCTGTGGTTGGCCATCGGCGAGGCGAGGACGCGAGCAAGGGAAGAGATGTTGTAGACTCTAGACGGGTATCCGTGGGGGCGCCCCTATCGAGCGGTTCGAGGGAAACTTCGAGCCGCGGCGCCTCCACTTACGGAGAGTCTTCATCCCGAGCTGCTGGAGGAGGTAGTCACAGCCGTCTTCCCGACAAGAGCGGAGTATACTCCGCCGCCGATGGCCTTGCCCACAGCCGCAGAGTCTACAGAGGAGAACACCATCAGCGTCCCAGAGGTGACACAGGCAGAGATGGGGGCGGCCGTGATGCGGCTCCGGGCCAAGAACGTGGCTCCGGGGCCCGACGGGATTCACGGCCTAGCGCTAGCCCTCGCTCTGAAGGAACTGGAGCCCCAGGTAAGAGGACTCTTCATAGCGTGAGAGCCAGTTTGGCTTTCGGCATGGGCGCTCCACTATCCACGCTATATCGCGGGTACAGTCCTGGCGGAAGAAACGGTGTCCTGGGGTGGGGTGGTGGTGGCGGTGTCCTTGGACATCTCCAACGCCTTCAACACCCTGCCCTGGAGTTGTACTCGGGAAGCACTGCGGTATCATCAGGTGCCTCTCTACCTCCGCCGCACCGTTGGGGCTTATCTGGCGGAGAGGTGTGTCACCTACATGGGACGTGATGGCGGAAACCAGCGCCAAGTGTCGCGCGGTGTTCCACAGGGTTCGGTCGTAGGGCCGCCCCTGTGGAACATCGGGTACGACTGGGTGTTTCATGGTCCCCGGCGGGCGCCGCTGCCCCGATAACATAAAGTGGTCGGGGGGGTTCGAATCGCTGTCGAGTCAACCATGAAGTACCTAGGATTGGTGCTCGACAGCCGGTGGGATTTGGGACCCCACTTTCGGCGGCTGGCGCCCAAGTTGTTGGGCGCGGCTGGGGCGCTGTCAGCGCTGCTTCCCAATCTGGGGGGCCCCAGCGCCGCTTGTAGGCGGCTCTAAGTGGGGATCGTGCGATCGATGGCCCTTTACGGGTCCCCGATCTAGTTGGCTGACCTGACGGCCGTTAGCATCTCTGTGCTGCGAAAGCCGCAGAGAGCAATGGCCGTCAGAGTCATAAGAGGGTATCGCACGATCTCCTACGAGGCTGCTTGTACACTGGCCGGAACCCCGCCCTGGGACCTAGAGGTGAAGGTGCTCGAATTTCCTTATGAAGTTTACTGTCGCTGTTAGTCATGCAATATCTGTGACAAACCATAAAATATCTAATTAAATTGAAAAAGTGATGTTGGATATATTGTCTTTAAGGTTTGAAACCTGCTTCCTTTATGATAAAGTTTGTAAAACTACGTGCGATTTAATTCAATATGTTAACTATTACCTTTCAAACTCACAAAGAACCTGACAATACTAGAAAATATGGATGAAGCCTTATGAATATCAGAAGTCATAACAAGGTGGCGAAGTACTGCTCCCATTTCACTTCACAATAGAAAAATACATGTCACTTAGGTACTTGTTTTCTTGACATAGTTTGTTTCATGTTTATAGAAGTACGCAATACGCTATAATAAGTTCTTTTATTAGATCCTTATAAGTACAATTCGACAGTTATTATAACTTGTTACAAAATGCAGACGTAAAGACATCAGAAATAGTTTCACAAATCTTTTTCAGGTTTCCGTAGACAAATGGCAAAAACGGAACCCTTATAATTTCGTCATGTCCATCTGCTTGTCCGTCCGTAAGTCCGGCTGTCCGCCCGTCCGTTTGTACGTACCTCCGTAAGTCAAATAGCCATTTATCTCGGAGACTAGGAGGCACTGTTTCGATGAACAGAAAAAGATGAAAAGAAAAAAAAATGCACAAAATGATAACAATACCATAACTAGCTGACGCCTGACAGACGCTGACCAAAAATGTCAAAAATCTCATAGGTATGTAGGACATTTAGTTGCTCCCAAATTTAAAAATTTCATTTGGGAACTTTTCCAAAAGGCTTTATTACAGGTACGACACGTGACGCGAATCGCGCGCGACACATAGCCATCGCTTGTCTCGTTTTATACATAAAAAGCCAAATCAGTTCAGCCGTTTTCAAATGATGCGCTTACCAACGAACAGCATTACATTTTTAATTTTATACATAGAAAATAGATAATACCACCAATTATACTCGTGTATCAGGCGACACAGCCTCAACCTCACTCCAAACTTGTGTTACAAACTTATTTTTATGGTCGATAATATCGATACTTTCCATGAGTAAATATTAATCGTAACTATGAAACCCTTCACTACGCTTGGTCCGACAGGCACTGGTTTTAACATGGATACAATATAAGAAATAACAAAGGTCTGAGTCTCATCAAGAATTCTAATAATAAAGGTCTCATTTTGTGCATTTAAGTATATTACTTTAATTTCGATTGCTAGTAAAAAGAAGCTATAAAGATAGGAAACTACAACTAATACAATATTTAAGATGAAGAGTTTATATTTATGAAATGTACGCTACTAATTTTGCAGAAACTTTCAGTGCCTCTTTTCTAATGCTGAAGTAGGGCGAAAAATTCTAGGAAGAACCGCTCTATACGGTCTACTTTTATTCAAATTCTGAGTAGAATTAACTTCTTGAGTTTTTTATTTATGTCTTACTAGCTTTTGCGTCCCTAAAACTCCTGGATAAACTTTTTTCCGGGGAAATAAGTTGTTGTTTTGTTTTGTGTTATTGTTCAGTTAATTTAGGAATACGTACCTATCGGCAAGTTCGAAAATGTTGAGTATAGAAACATCAGAATCATGGAATATAATAATACCAGGGTAAATATTTCAGAGACCCAGAATTTATGTCTTGCCATGATACTCTTAAAATTTTAAGAATTCCGAAACCAAACATCGTGATTCTACTTTCTAAATAAATAAAGGAAAAGCAGTCGAGCTCATTTTGAGCATGAATGACGTAAACAAATTTAAAAAAAAAAAACTATCAAAGATGTAGTTTTTTGGAATGTCCCATTGATAAATTATAAATGATTTATATTTCTGTAAGTGGGTTTGTACAAACACTTTTACACGTCAAAATGGCATGTTTATCGGTATTTCTTGGTATAAACAATTCGCTGTCAAGGATTTGTTGGGTGTTGTACATAAAAACTGTTTACAAAACAATAGACTATGACTTCCATAAAAATAAATAACTTAATTGGAAGTTAGTAGAAAGCTGTGTAAAACAATGTTAAAAAAAAATCATCTTTAGCGGCAACAGTGTCGGTTTATAAAACTTTGGTAAATAGAAACGTGCTCGAAGTGTCAATTGACGTTTACGCGACGCCTCCATCGCGATGTACGGACTCCACGTATTTCGAGCAGTAAGTAGTTGAATTTGATTCTCCATAATTTGTCATCTCGATCATCATTTTTATTTTTAACTGTATTTAAATGATTTTTATGCATGGTAAAGTGTTTTTATGTCTTCATGAGGAAGTATTCGTAAAACTAACTAACTGCCATACATGTCCCTGGGCTTGTAACATTCCAGAATTGGTAATTGTTGGCAACATCATTGTCAGCAACATTGCAGAAGACTGAAAGCAGCGAACACTCAGAAAATCCAGCCGAAACCTTGAAGCTCCAAGAAATAACACATTTCAGTGAAAGTTAGAATTATGGTCTATGAAAAAAATGGTTATTTTGTAAAACTGTATAAGACAATAAGAGTATTATTCTACCAAATCATGTTAAATTTAGATATTGGTTAATTTTTTGTAAAACTTTATTTTGTCAGATTTAATTTAATCATAAAACAGATAATATTATGTTTATCGAGGTTTTAATTTTTAATAAGTTTGTTGATTTATAGATAAGTAGGTATCCAATTGGCGTCAACTCAGTTTTGCACCAACTTGGTCATTAAAAATTTTAGATCAGGGCCTGTAATTTTCTTATCTCTGGAAAAAAATGGCCAGAACGAAATTAAGTTCTAAGATAAAATAATTATGGGACTAAACTAAAATAAGTTAATTCGGAGCAAAAGCCAATCGACAATGTGACATGAATGTTTCGTTCTTTGAATTGTTAATATATAAAGCCAGTGATTTCTATATTTTTGTATTTTATTTCGTATCCATAAGGTAAAAACATAATTAAATAATGTAAAGTTGTTGTAGTAACAGTTGAATCACTCAGGATTCATCGCTGTCCGTCATTAAATTCTGCACTATAATAATTTTTCTCATAAATGGTAATTTTCAGCAACACCAACAACTTTAAATGTTTAAATATTTTTAATGATACTATAATTTGTTATAACAAAGCATATATAACACATAACTATAAATGTAACAGAAAATAGAAGCTGTTTATTGAGGTTAAAAAATGATTTTATTTCTTCTAGAACATTTTTTGAGGAGATTCTCCCACCGTTAAACGTTAATTGTTTTAGTTTGACCAATGATGAAGAATGTCTCTTAGGACCGACCCTTTTTTTAAGCGCGAATTGGTGGACGAAAACAATGCAGGCAGAGGTAGCTACTGGCCCGTGCACACCAAAATCACCCTAATGGGGGTCATGCGAAAATGTCGTCAATAGTACATAGGAGTTGAAACCGTAGAAAATGAGACTCTAATTTTGAGATTTTTGTGTCATTTTCAACTTATAATACCTCTTTAATTCATCTTTGATCCATTTTCAACCGCACTCGTAACAATGTGCCCGTAGAGCCCTCGAGAGCACGAATATTAAACAATGTATACTTGATTATACAGTAGTATCATCACGAAGCCTTTGAATCAGACGCACAGGCTCACACAGAATGCGTGTAACGTTACACGTCAATACATACTTGGAGCTTCGTAGAATGGAGCGGAACCACATCAGAGGTTCCAAGAACTGAGGCATAAGTATTGTAATTTACGCGTTTTTAACTTCAAGAGGTTTATTGATTGATGACTGTTATAAAATGGGAGGAAGGAGTGCGGGATTAGAGAAGTGGAAGAAATGGAGGGAGGCTTTTGCCCATACCTTTGTAATTACAAAAGTGTAGCAGTAATGTATCTGTAACCGTTAACAGTATTAATAAAGGCATTATTAATACTGTTAACGGTTACAGATACATTACTGCTACACTTGCTTGCTTGCTACACTTGGTTGCTATATTCGACAAACGATTCGTTTGGCTTACGGGTGGTAGAATTGTCGTAACCCAACGTAACCCAAAAGTGTTCCTATATAAAACGTTTAGTAAACGACATTACTGTTGGCTTGCTACCTACGGATGGGAGGAGTACCAATAACGATTCGTAATCGTAAAGCATGGAAATGATGGTCTGTAGTGTTCCTAGAAAAAATTCAAACGTCAGTCAAACGGTCAAATTTACTGTTCGTAGTTCGTTTGCTTACCGGCCGTTTTTGACGGTTTTTGAAGGTTTTGTGGTATTTGTCAAGTGTAAAGTTAAAATTATTATCAAATATCGAGCTCGGAAAGTGAAGTGAGTGATTTAAGAAATGTTACAATTACTATCGGATTCCAGTGCCTGATTCAGAAGAAAATAATCGCCGTAAAATTATTTGATACAAGAATAATTGTAAACTCTAAGATTTACAATTATTTTGTTAAATGTATCGTATTATATATATATATATGTGTATGTTAGCATTTTAAAATTAAAATGTTAATAAATAAATGAACATTGATTTCAGAAAAACTTTCATATTTGAACATATAACACATACCTTGTAAAGTCCATTCACAGTTATTTTATTTGTGATTTTCTTTATTTGTCAACATCAAACCCGTAGTAATAAGGTTGCAACAACCCAAGCAGCAACAAAAAAACTTTAAAAGGACTGGTGCAAGGTGCAATATACATTTTTATAAAAACAATAACAAATGCGATCAACTCCATGTAGCATTTAAGTAAAATCAATTTCACCAAAAAAAAACTTATCATAACAGCATGAAAGAGATCACCAGTAACATGATAAGTCACGTCAAGGGTGAAATATAAGTGAAAATGTAGGTAAAGCTATTATTAAGGTATTTAGGTTTACAATATCGCTTCTCGCATTATCTAAAGAAGTAGGTACGTTGTGTTCACTAGAACGTGTCACATCTTGCTGACTGCTCAAAACACCGCTAGCTACGACTGTCACAGTTGAAATAGAGTAGTATTCAATGATAATACCAATTAATGTTTTAAATGAACGCAGCTTTTGTCGAATAAGTGGATAAATAGACGCGTCTTACACAAACATTGGTGCACTCAAAAACAGCGTAAGCCGTCAATGTTCGTACTAGTACGCACAATCATACAGTGCGCAAAGAGAAGGAAAGACCTACACCGATACCTGTTGTTCGAAAGAGATGAACATACACGCAAGTGAAACTGTGTTGCAGTATGTTCATTGGCGTAATGAACATGCAGCAAGACAGTTTCAAGTCAGGTAATTGCCTTGATTTTATATAAAGGAAATAAATCATTGAATGTTATTACTTATTTTGACAGAAGTAATAGCTGTTTGCAATTACGTCCATTGTTGTTTCTGTAATTTCCTCAAACCAATAAAAGCTTAAATGATTATTTAAAACCCACAAAATAACGGCAAACTTTTTTACCTCCAATAAAATTTATGCATTCACCACACAGACACATTCATTATATTCTTATACTAGCACTTCGCCCGCGACTTCGTCCGCGTATTTCTAGTTTTCTTCTACAAATTTGAATACCAGGGGGTGTTCAAATTTGTATTAGAAAATAAGAACTCCAGATCTTTTGAAAGGTTGTTTTCAAAAATGTGTCACTCAATCAATCATGTTTCAAGTTTATTGATCAATGGAAAATTATTTTTCAAATAAACTCAAACACTTTCGGGGTGAAAAGGGAGAAAAAAAAACCCTCTTTTCACCCAGAAAGTGGTTGAGATTTGAAGAATCGTTTAGGACGTTTGTATTATTTCACTTACTCAATTTTTAGTTAACAAAGCCACGCAATATAATTCCCTCTCGAGCATTTGCTACCCCTTTTCACTCCGTCAGGGGTTGATTTAAGAAAAACCCTGACATAATTATGTTATGCTTTATAGTCTTAAGTATAAATACCCAGTTCCGAGTGAATGGGACACGCGTTAAAATTCTTCCGTACAAACTTTGACAACTCCTAGTTCCGCTTTCGGGGGTTGTTAAAAAAAGGAATCAATTTATTCTTTACTTACATAAGTATTTCTTCTTAACCTCCATGCGTTCCTGGGAAAAAGGGTCTTGACATACAGACAGACGGACGGACCGACAACAACGTGATCCTATAAGGGTTCCGTTTTTTCCTTTCGAGGTACGGAACCCTAAAAACGATAGCAAATTGAAAGAATCACCGAGACAGATTGAATATCTACCAAAGGCCAATATTCAAATGAAGAACCCAATATCCCGTTCCATTTATGAACAGTTTCTAATTACCCTTCATCCACTACTTACAATTGAGAAACCAAGAAAACTTTTTCGGAAGTGGTTCAAATAAATGAACAGAGTTGGAAACGTTTCTGTTATAATATTTCTTGGGAAGATATCAAGTGTTTTCGTAGCTCGCCGTGACGTCAGAGATAGAAGCGCGCCTCGCGTTGTGAATATGTGACATATTGCTTGAATCTGCTGCGCTCTCGAATCTGTCAAGCGTTATTAAACTGTGACATATGATTTATGTACTCTTACACCAGTTCTGCTTAATATAAAAATATTAGCGCATAAACAACGATGAAATGCATCGCTGTGTGTTTTGGGTTAATGTGTGCTTTTAATGAAACAAGTTTAAAACGCTTGTTAAAAGTTTTTTTTTCATATTTTGACGTGATTTACTAGTTTGAACTTAAATATATACAACTTACAAATAAATAAGTTAAATTGACCAACCAAACCTCTAAATGAGAGTATTTTTATTAACCGATTTCCAAAAGGAGGAGGTTCTCGATTCGTCTGTATGTTTTATTTTTTGTCTGTTTGTTACGCGTTATCTCCTGTGTCTGTGCGTCTGTCACAGCTAATTTGCTCTGATTCCACTGGGTTGAATAAGTAAAAATTTGGTACTCATATGAATCTTCTTCTATATCCAATGTTTAAAAATAAATTGTGGAGCGCTTTTTAGTTCTGTATTCTTTTAATTAATTTAAAAAAAGTTCTTGACGCTACTAGAACTGATATGTACAAGTCAATTTAATTATTTTAAAATGTTTAGTGCGTTTTAAAAGCGTGTATGAATTTTTTTTACCTACAATTTTTTTCGATGGAACCTTTTTATCTCGACTATGCTAGAAGTAAGAGTTATCATTTAAACATGTCTATGAAATATCAGTGCAATATCACCGCAAAAATAAATAGTTAAGGCAATACTTTACTACCGTTACATCATGTTCTTACATTTAACTATTGCATGACACAACATTAAAGACCGCTGACTTAATGTCTGTCCATAAGCCCACAGGAGAGTCTGTGCGACGTCATTTTTACGGTTGTAAATTTTTTGTAAAAACTGTTTTTGTAACTACTAGACGTTGTTTATCTTTATAATTTATCTCTAAAGCTCTTACTACTTAAAAAATATATAGGGTCTTAAGAGAGAAATCAGCTATCTCCCATTTCCGAGAAAAATCTGCAATTTTTTGAAATATCTAAGAAGCTTAACTGAGGATATTTTTAGTAAGCTAAATAAAAATACGTAGTAGATATTATGAATTAATTTTGTTCCTGTCTTCATTCTTTTCAGAGCTTATTTTGTTCATTTGATCACAGTAAAACTTTAGTTTTCATGGAATTATTATTTTAATGCATGCAATACCTTGAGAATATTTAAGGATGAGACGACCGACCCATTGATCAATACTCTATTAACTAGAAACTATAACTTTACATACATTGTGCTATTCAGTGCTCGATTCCTTCCAACACCCAAGGGAAGTGGTCGAAGGATTATATTTGAAGCCATACACCGCCGACCACTTCCGCCAGAATTGAACAAAGAGATACACACAGATATGGTAACTGTTGGCAGACTTGAAATAATTAAAAAACTACGATGCCCCACTTTCCAGATTGGCAAACTTTATTTTGTATTTAGTTCGTCCAACTTTTACGTTATCTTTGTTACAAATCTTAGGGCAGGTTCACCGCTCACCGTTCACGCGGGGAAGGCGTTATAAAACGCTTTGAATTTACGATACGTCTATTTTCGCTTTATTGCCGCTTATGTGCTGCCACTAATTTACCCACCCAGTTTTAGGTATATAGCACGCAATCTATATGAAATTAACCTTCAGACTACGCTGGGGAAAGTAACTACAGCTAAATTAAATCGTTCACGGTTTTAACTGCCCCTATGCCACATAAAGAATGTATCTACGTGAAACTCATAGCTTTATTATAAGCAATGAACGTTTTATTACTTTATATTAATGTAACAATTTTTTTTTCAGGCTATAAAACCTTTTAACATGTAAATTCCTAAAATTGTAACCGTTTTATATCCTGTAAAGAAACCTTATCGAGATAATTTCACGAAACAAGATCTCCTGCCACTGTAATAGGCCGAATCTAGGGTCTTTTTCATAAATGGCGAAGCAATTCGCAGTTTATTTGGCATTTAAGCAAATTTAGAGGATCCCTTCTCTGCTGGCATTTTGTTTTATGTGGCTGCTCGTTACCGTCGGCGGCCGCGCGTGAAGTTACGGCCGCACTGGGCCGACTATATCTGTTACGCACTAGGAACCAAACACGCTATGACAGATATAATCTACATTAAATTAAACAGTCTAATATATGAAATAATCTACAGTAAATGTCTGTGGCGGCATCTACACCGCCACATGCGAACAAACGCATCAATCCTGCATCGCGCAAGCAGTGTTTACCGCGCAGATAGTATATATACAACTTCCCGACAACAATCATCGGGCAGTTGCCTACCAGATACGACATCCATCTGGTCGGAGGATCCTCCCTTTTCTAAAGAGTATGAGTGAACTTTACACCCTGTTCCTCATACTCCTAAAACTGGTGACCCCGACGTGATCCTCATACCCCTAAAACTGGTGACCCCGAGTATGAACGTCAGCGCAGCCTTCGTGCAACTACTTCAGCGTGACGTCATCATCATCACTCCCGCAAGTCACACAGCCAGCCAGCAACCACGGCTTGAACAGTTGTCCTGACCATCAGCATGCAGCGCAAGCGCATACCTGGTCATCACCTTCAGCCTCATCAGCAACCTTGGCACAGCACATTGCACATTCGGCCGGTCCACAAGCAGAGCGCTTAATCCCTCTCCTGGTCGACATCAGCAGTCAGCCACCCCGACTCACTGGGGCATCTTCGCAGACAGTTCCGACTCACCGCGAACTATGCGACACCCGGTTCCAACCCACTGGAACCCAACTGGCATTGGCAAGCATCGCAAGATACAAGACTTAGTCCACTATCGACCTCCGGTCTTCGGAGGGGAGTGATGTGGCGGCATCTACACCGCCACATGCGAACAAACGCATCAATCCTGCATCGCGCAAGCAGAGTTTACCGCGCAGATAGCATACATACAACTTCCCGATAACAATCATCGGGCAGTTGCCCACCAGATACGACATCCATCTGGTCGGAGGATCCTCCCTTTTCTAAAGAGTATGAGTGAACTTTACACCCTGTTCCTCATATCTCTAAATGTCCGATCGTATTTGTGACCATAGCTCATTTTTTAATCTTTTTTATTTTATAACTTATATTAAGTAATTCAACTAACGATACCTTGTACGTACTATTAATATCTGCTGGTGCTGTGCACTTCTGTAAGTGACGAATTCACAATTCCTAAAACTGTATATGATTTTGGTTTTTAGTATGTCTTAGTGAATAAGTCGTTGAAGTATCTTATCAATAAATAAAAATATAAAATTAAATCTCTCGAATAAATTTAAAAAAAAGTGCGAATAGAATATCATATTTCTTTGTTTCAACTTTAAAATAGTAGGTCCATACGCGATTCAACTGAAAATGATTTTATGATGTTAATTAATTAAAACCGTCATTTCAGAATACACATAAACTAAATCAGATAATGTCCCATTTTAATTACCTACATCCTGTTTAAATTACCTTTATATTTTGACACCAATGACAAATACAGTCCATGAGTATTGATGTTAATTAATTAAATGTGAAGTGAGCTAATATATTAAAGTAATTGATGAAAGTTGTAGTTTAATTTAGCTGTTTCAAGTGCCTTGAAGACTTCCCAACATCAAATTATAATAGGCTAGCAGAGTCCAACGACAATTACTGGCCTATTTTCTCGTGTCAAAGACAAAGGAAAGGTGAATTTCAACAATGAAACTGAACGCTATAAACACATTATAAAACCGCGATCAAGAGCTGTCAGTGTCAATGTTGAACGTTAAAGATGACAGTGATAGCCCCGAAAGTAGTTTTCATGTACTCATCACGATCAGTTTCATTGGTAAAATTCGCCCTAAAAAAACATGGTTATGGAACGCGGCAATTATAGTGCTTAGTGCGTAGTCTACCAAATCGTGCCCGGAGGGAACCGATGCAACTCGCATCTCACTACGGACAATATTTTTATATTTTCACTGCATTTCTGTTCTGCTCCGCAAAAGGGTAGTGTTTGTCGGCCGTAAAACAAAAGTAGATACGTTCAAACATACGTGTTTCGTTGTTCTAGTTAGTTTACTCTTTTATTCTGGTAATGTTACCTACATTATTTTTGTGTTGCCTACCTGTTTTACCGTGGAGCTTTTGACGTAAAAAATAAAATAATACAATGTATGTTAACCAGTTTGGACTAAAAAACCATTGTGTGTGCTTGAACTTTTTATGTGGAACGGATTTATGTTAATTGGTTTAGGTTAACAAAAGTACCGCTGTTTTTAAATGCATGATAGTCAATAATTAGAAGAATTGGAACAACCAGCGCAGGTGCTGTCTGGCAATGTGTGGATGGCCGTGTTGCTTGAAAGCAACATTTTTCTTTTTTAGTTTGTATTATTTCTTTGCGTCATATTTACCGCAAATAAACGTTCTTTCTTTATTTCTTCTTTCAAAAATGCGTGAAGATTTTCTTCCCCAATATCAAATTTAATGCCAATCGTCACAACGGTATTGAAAAAACTAAAACAGATACGTACAGTAGAAACGTCTTCAATACCATAGCATCAGTCTCGTTCAAACACAACCAGAAACATACGACTATTATTTTGTAAAATAAAGACCTGAGTTAAGCTATTTATTTCCCTTTTCAATTTACTTGGATTCAACGTAACTTATAGAGTCCGGTCCCTTGTCAAATAAAAACTTTCCCATGTCTTATCGAATCAATTACTTTAATGGGTAAGAAGCCATTTTATATCTTTGGATTTCATCTTGATTTCTGTTTCAGTACATCCATGTTGAATTCAATTGAGCATCAGACCACTAGATTTTTAGGGTTCCGCACGTTTTAACGAAAAATCGGAAAACTTTTAGGATCACACGTGTGTCGGTCTGTCACAGTCAATTTCTGATATATTATGACTAGTTGTAAGTTGAAATTAGGTACACATATGATTTTCTGTGACCGTTGACTAAAAAATAAATATTTTTTATAGAAAGAAATTAAATTCCATCAAAAACATTTCATGTAAAGTAGGTTGCCTAGACTTACGTAACGCTCTCACGGTCAAAAAAAAGCGATTATAAATGTATAAAAAATATCAGTTCTAATGTAAAGATTGCATGACACAACATTAAAGACCAGTGACTGTTTCTTAGCCAATAGGAGTGTCTGTGCGACGACCGCGAAACGGTCAAGCCGTTAATTTTGAAGAAGAGGTTTGTAGAGTTAAACCTTGTCGAGTTAAAGACTTGGCTCTTAATTCGATCTGATAACTTTTTAACAGTGAAAGCGTTACGTAAGTCTTGGCAAAGTACATTACATTAAATGTTTATGGCGGGTAACATATTCATCGTACAGAACTTTCCACGCAATTTCAACTCGCACTTGTTTTATAGAGTAGATAAGGTTTTAGTTTCCGATGCTAAGAAGTAAAGTGAAGATTGATTGGTTAAATGCCTATACATTTTTACCAGGCAAGAGCAAAATAATGACAAAAATAAAAGTGAAAATGTACATCTTAGACAGCTCCAGAATTCTACTATTTCTCCCTAAATAATTACCAACCTGTAATACTTATGTTAAATTGGTTTATTTACTATACAAATATTTACATAGGTATTTCTATAAACTCAAAGATATTGAATAGATAAATAAACAATTTCCAATGATTTTCATTACCTCTCGGAATCACCTATTATTTTCGTTATTTTATTCTTTTATGCCTGTAACTTATCATAACTATACCTAGGTAATTCGTACCTTGTGAAAAACTTCATAGGGTGTAGGTATAAAAATTGAGTGGTAATACTTATTCCTCCAAAGGGCGTGGGGTACTTAACTTATGCACCCGAGGGTAAAATAATTCACTGACAAATGTCTAACAATTTATTTACCACCCTCCACTTAAGTAAATGTTAAAGAGGGAACTTTTGATAGTTATTATTTTTTACGTTTCCTACCTCAATTTGTACGTTTCTCCCCGTGTCTACCTTTTCTTTTATGGTATTTGGTCATTTGGAATGTGTTTATTTGCACATTCAATTGTTTTATGAGGTGTGCTAAAGACGTTACAGAAATACTTTTGAAATACCATTTATTAGTCACTAGGTATTGTCCGCGACTTCGTCTGCGATCCAGGTTTAAAAGTAGTCTATGTCCTTCCCCAGGTCATGGTCTATCTGGGTACCAAATTTCATCCAAATCCGTTTAGCCGTTTTAGTGTGAAAGCGTTACAAACAAACAAACTTACTTCCGCATTTATATTAGTATTATAAAAGTTAGGATTTTGTCGAGTGTTTCATCAAAACTATAGGTACTATCTAGCAACACCTAATAGTTTGGATCTACAGAGATGTGTGCATATATGCAAAAGCTTTTCAATTATTAACCAGTAATTTATTTATACATAAATAATGTAAAGTACTCAACAAAAATACGTAACAAAAAATAAGTGTAATACTACAAAAAATACAATGAGCGGCCTATTCTGCGATATCTTCCAAGTAATCAAGGAATGGACTGTGACTTGCCTGGACGTAAAACGGGGCTGGTCGTTGGTGCAAATAATAAATAGACGATAAACTAAAATAAATACACAGACATATACATATCTTAAATAATATATACATACATACAAAAAATATAAGCAGCGAAAAATAAAATGAAGACTAAAGATAATTACAGTTAGGATAAGTAGATACAGTCAGCCCCAAAATGATGTAAGCAAAGACAAGAAACCATTTTTGTCTATTGGCTGTCCCCCGCTATTTCACTCGCATAAGTCTCGATCCCGTGGGGATATCGGAATAAGTCTCCTATTTCCTAATACAAGTCATGGTTTACCCATGTGCCAAATTTCATTCAAATCCGTTGAGCCGTTTTAGCGTGAAAGCGTAACAAACAAACATAAAAAAATCTAATATTTTCTCTTTATAATATTATATTTAATATATATAGTGTAGATAACCATTGTTCCATAACATTTTAGCCACCGTACAGGAACAAAACATAGCATCTAATTTATAATACAAAAACAAATTAAATTTTTTGTCTGAAAACATCTACAATCTATGTCCAAAACAAGGTAATCGACTACACATAAATCTCACCAATATTTATACAGTACCTAATCATTCAATTACGAGGTAAACAAATCTAAAAATGCATTCAATTCAAGTGTAACTTCCAGAGGTGCTAGGAATCAGTATTTAGTTGAAATGAGATGCCATAAATAATTGTAACATTTACTTCAACGCGTCAGACTGACATATTATTATTGTCATGACAAAGATCACATCTAAAGGTTACTCACTGGGAGCATTTGCGTGTAATGTAACAGTTCAGATTCAAGTAGGTATGTATTTTATCAGTGAATGCGTCCAGGCGAGCATTACAGTGCGTACGTTTAATAATAATAATTCATAATATTGCAGCAGTGAGTGCGGAAAACAGAGCATTGCACCTGAATCGATGTTACATGTACCAATACTCGCAGCTCGAGCGAATGTTCCTTAATGAGTGCGTTGAGCTGGTGCAGTATTGGAACGCAATGCTCAAAATCAAACCATGGAATATTAACTGGACGCGAATACCCGGTGAGTAACCACCTTAAAACCACCGTTCGTTTTCTAAAAAAATCTTAAACGAATGATACGTCAACGACGTCATGCATGAAATGAAGAGCACAAAGATAATATTCTTGTTGCTCTAATAAAGGAAATTAAATACCTGTCATTCGATGTAAGTCGTATGACGTTATCAGTCTTATGTACCTTGTTTTGGGACAAAATGTTTTATTTTATACTATGTTTTGCACCTATACGGTGGATTCAATTATATGGAACAAAGATAATAGACAATAAAATGGTTCCTTGTCCGTGTATACATCTTTTTGGGGCTGACTGTACAAGTAATGTTCCTTTACGAGCGCACACTATGCACCCGGGCAAATTATAAGTTGGGATATTACATCGCTGATAAAGATGCTTGGCTAAACGCTGGTCCCGCTCCACAAGGGCACATCAACTAATTGATTAGGATTTAAAAAACAGTCATTCCATTGTATAAACTCAAACTTTTAGTATTGTACAATTGCATAGCACATATGTGAGTGTTATATACATACCATAAAACTATCATTTACTGGGTACGTCTTTCATTGACTTGAATGTGTCCTGGCGGCTGAGAGTACGTGGGATACTCAGAAAGTTTTGCGAGAATATAGAGAATTAAAATAAATATTCTATAGATAAATATTTTTAATGAAATCTTTTCAAAGTACTCTCCACTAGCCTTTATACAAAGTTTCAACCTTCTGAACCAGTTTTCGAAACACTTTTGCCACTCCGCCGTATACACCTCGTTACAGACTGCTCAAACTCTGACATCGCATCTTCCGGCGACGAAAATTGTATCCCTATGAGCAATTTTTGTTATTTTCGGGAATAAAAAGAAGTCACACGGTACTAGGTCAGGGCTGTAAGGAGGGTGACCTAGAAGTTTGACCGGCGTGCTATCCAGGAAGTCCCTTATTTTGAGCGCGGTATGCAAAGGCGCGTTGTCGTGGTGGAGCAGTAGCCCGCGGAGCCCTGTGTTTGGTCGCTTGTTGCTCATAACAGGGAAAACTTCTGCCAAGCAATTAGTAGTATACCATTCAGCGTTGATGCTTCTTTGGTTCCGTAAAGGAATTGACACCAAGTAGCCATTACAGTACCATTCCACCTGGACCCACTTCTGAGCATCGGTGAGGTTGTGCGGCACCCAGCGTGAAACGTTCCTCCTCACGCGAGATGCTCATGTAGAATTTCGTGAAGGGTTCCCGAACCAACCTGCATTATGTGCTGAATCTCTTGATATGTAACTCGCCTATTGTCTTGGATAATGTTTTACTACTAGCACCATTTCTTCCGTAACAGCCGTCAAAGGTCGACCACTTCTTTCTTCATCCCCCAAGTTTGTCGACCGCGATTGAATTAGTTATACCAACGATACACGGTTGCCTTAAAGGATCTTCTGAAATCGTAAAAATCATAGCGCGAAAATGTTCCCGGCGCAGATCCGTTTTTTTTTATGAGACACGATAATTTAAGTTAGTTCGCAAAGTGTGGAGCGAAATTTTGAAATTGGATCGTATATTAAGCGTTCAAAAGTAGATAGACACGTTAAGAGTAGTATTGCTGTGAACTCGTGGTATGAATGTATGTGTATAAACGACACACACCACAAAGAACGCAGTTTTGCACGGCACACACTGACGTAACGTCGCGTCGCTGGTCAGGTCACGCCTGGTCAGTTTATGGCATTGCTAAAATAAGAGTTAATTTATCATGAGCTGGTAGCAGTAGGCGCCAAGCGTTTGACTGTGAAGCCGCCGGCTTAGGTTCTGATCTAATAAGATGCAACGCAGTTTTATGGGCAATTGTTTGTTTTGGTTTGAAATAATAATAATATCCAAAACATTGCTGCCTTTTTATTTTAGCTCTTTTTTGTGATTGCAATAAAGGGTTTAGAATATAAAAATGCGTTACAAGTGATAACAAAAATGAAAATATTATATTTTACATAAAGATAACCGCTACGAATATTTATAATAACTTCTTCAGCCGAATAGGATGTGCAATACTATGTCAAGAAACTTAGATTTTAACATGTGAGCGTCCTTCAATATTGATAAGTAGATTTATTTCACCTTCATTATGTTTCGATCATGAATTTACAAAATAAGTGATATTAATAAGTTGTTATGTAGGGCAGTTTGTTTACATTAAGTATTTCAAATTTTAGTTGGCCTTAATCAGTGAATATAGGTTACATATTGAGGATAGCTTAAATATTCATTTTATTTAAGAAAAGATGATTGAAAAACTATTCTGGAACTTAAACGTTCTTGTTTATTACGTTAAAGTTTGCTGGGCACAGACTCAAGAACAAAGAATGTAATACTATTAGACATCTCTAAGCAAAATACTTTATACTAGATTTAATAATTAAGAAACAAATATTTTAAATAACATTATATTTATTAAATAACACTTTACTCATCATTCACTAAATTAAAAAAAAACTTAATTTTGAAATATTTAAATGAACCTATCATTTAAATATTTCAAAATTAAGATATTAACGCTCACACTTAGTCCGGTTTTAATATATTATATTTGTGTTATTACATCACTTACGTCCACATTTACGCAGCGCCATAATATTCGCCAATGCTTCAATGTTTACATTTCACTGCATTGTGGAAATTATAACCACAACACCGATAATTAACAGATTGAAACATTCGTCACTAACCAAAAACGTTCAAATAGGTGAATAGTCGTAAGTTCGTAACGAATTGCATCTACCTCACAGAAATCGAATTAATTTACTCAGTTTTCTGTGGTCAAGTGTGAAGGTACGAGACAAGTATCGATTGATTATCGAACCACTTCAAGTAATTTTATTAAAACAGTTAAAAATTATTCGTTTTTAAGCATTATTAATAACATATCAATAACCATAAATATATTTTATTTGTAAATAACATCAACCTTATTCCGCCGGCGCAGGTGAGATTCGAACTCAGGGCTCGCCATAGTCGCTCCTACCCAAGCACGGTAACGACTAAGCTAGCACGCCATATGTTTAGTTAGTTGAAATTATAAACTACTATCAATTACAAACAAAGTGAGTGTGTGTACGTGTCTATAGTATAGTCTATAGTATAGAAACAATGTATAGAAGAAGGCCGTAAGTGAAACCGAAGCGTCAATCTATTACTTTGTGAGATTGCTTATGGACTTATGAGCGCTACTGTACCTACTACGCGTTGGAATGGGCAACTAGCTTCAGCTTTCTGCCCAGATGACATTTTAAATAAATCCTATGAATTCGAGATTGAGTCTTTTAAACACAAGGAACGAATGCGTGTTAGTTAAATATTTTTAAACCAAAAATGTATTTAAAACATTTGCGTTATTAATATCAAATACGAAAACATTAACCGAAATCTACTCTCAAGTCTGTAACCGACCAAATTAGACTATTCCAATTCCGGAATCAAATCACAAAGGTATTAATTAAACCGATTCAGCTATTGGTAAACATGATTGAGCAGCTAGGCACGTGGAACGGAGTGCATACCTGTGCTCCTGAGCTCTACAGGTTTATAGCTAGGTAGATCATGAGCCAACAATTCATGAATTTTAATAGCGTGCAGAAATAGGTAAATAATTAAATTATCAGTGTCGTCACAATGCTCGAGTGAGTTGTAAAAGTCAATGCTCGTAGGACGCCTCGATGCGCTTTGGTTTTTATAAAATATCAACTACTAAATTCGCTGAAACATATTTTACATATAAAGATTCATACATAAAAATTTAAAGATCAAAAATAGCTTAAATTGCTACTACAGTTTAATCGAGTTCACGTGACTTCAAAATGTTTGAACAGGTTTTCAAAAGGCTCTTCAATAAAGTGCTTTAAACTTAAATTATGTTGTTGAAAATGTCTGAAATTCAATTGAAAAAAAACCCAAATCGGAATTTTTGCGCAATTTTTTTTAAACACAGGTATTCTATTTCAAAGATTTGAAAAAGAATATGTTCTGGCGGCTTTACGTTTACAAATCACCGAATAGGGACAAATACGGGTATGTTTAACCCTACCTTGCCGGCTTATAGCTCAGGAATCGTAAAATATTTCACAGGCAACGCACACTCTTTGCCTGAAGCGAGGGTATAAAGTACCTAGAAGTGACTGGATGTTGACTTTAGTGTAATTTGGTTTATGATTCTCTTTTATAGATAGAAAAGCTGTTTTGTTCATTGTCTCTATGACAACTGCATTGTACTGTAGATTTTTGATTTTTTTTTATGTTTAGCGCCAGACGATGCCTTTGTATTAAGAGAAATTTCTAATGAAATTCAGAATGTTGGTGGTAACAGTAGTTTTAAGAAAACAAAGTTAATTATAGCCCTGGAAATGGACATGAAGTCCCTTTTTCTTAAAGAAACATACAAACATGTTTATATCAATCTATCATTCTACCAATGCTAATAATAATTATTATTATCCAGGCTACACTGAAAATCGAAACGTAATTTCAAATTTACATGATCCTTAAACGAATAACTAATCGATGAATATAAAAAAGCAGCAAAACACAAATGCGCTAACAAAAAACGGCAAACTTCTGTTTAACAAAATAGTGTATAAAGCCAAGCCGAGTAGAATAAAAATAAACCGAAGTAGGAGCAGCTCAACTACTTTCTGATGTCGTTTATCAAACTTGTTTAACGTTTCTAGCTTGATTATATTTCACGGAGCAATATGACGGAGAAACTTGTACAAAACGTAGGAAGCGCCCAATTTAACCCGTAACTGGGTAACTGCATCCGAATGTTACCATATCCGCGGAACAAGTGGAGATTGACTCGCGAATGGTTGTCGTGTCGTAAACTGCGTGTCCTGTTATGTTTTATACAGAGTTTATGGAGCATTCTAGTTTTTACTCAGGTAAGTAAGTAATATTGTTTCTAAGGCAAAGTATAAGCTGCTTTGTCCAAACATGTTTACTGTGTTCTATTTCGGGTGTATCGTGGAGGTCAAACAAATAACCAGACGTGAGAAGGTGAGGTTAGACATCAAGACACGTTTGTTAACTAGCTCGTCAGTCATCATCAGTATAATATAGACCAACGAAAAGAGAAAATTACCACATAAAGATTTACATTTTGTTCAACTGTATCAGTCAAAGAGTTTTATTTGTCTACAGTTGTTGTTTTTATTATAATTCTTTTTACCGTGCACGCTTGCTGTTCCAATTCATTTTAGACATTAGCAGATTGGCTATATCAGCTTTGCTTGGCATATTTAAAAATAGAATAGAAGAGAAAAGTTTCCTAACGATGCCTACAATAAGTTAGATATTAAATTATTACGTTTTCAATAAAACCGTTACCGTTGTAACTAGTTACCGTTTTAACTGCCTCTTAATGTAGCAGTGAAGTGTATTTGCTAGTTTCCAAACGCCCACTGCTGGTCGTGGGAAGCCGATAAGTCAAGAATATAAATGGACTAAAGATAAAACAATTCCTTGGATTTTTACTGAATTATCTATCCTATCCTTCTCATAATAGTGTTATTTTGGTTACCTTTCACGCCCACGTATGTAAGTAACTGATAGATCGAAGTCTAAAACAAGTGTAGCGAGGCGACAAAGTATAGATAGATGTCTGAAACAAACAATCTATTTACAAAGCAGACATTGTATCACGATAAAAATATTTTCTCCAATCTATTTCTGCACTGAGAATCTCATTTATAGCTGGATGGTATACTTGTCAATTGACTGCTTTTAAATCTAAAGCTACCACGCAGCAGCAATCCAGCATAATAAAGTCATGTGGCCTAGTCAAAGTCCCATAACTCAAATAAGAGGCCGGGACTTTTATCTGCACAGTCCGGGGACACAGTTAAGGCCGCTCTTCATTTCTGCTACTTTTCCCGGCATCCGGTGAAAATTGCAGTCTGAACTAGGACTAACAGGATAATATTATAAAGAACACTTTACCTGTATAAGCAAACGCAATGGGATTGAACTGGATACATTTATTGATGTTTAAACTGTAGTTCCGTGAATATTCAGTTTACTAGTACTACAGTAGGTTCTCTTTCTTAAAAATTCAGATCATGTTAAGCGCTTAAAATGAAGATGTCATGAAAATATTCGTACCAAGTCACACATGTAATGGCCTAAAATTTACGAGGCCTTTGCTATCGGATATTTATAATTTTGTGTTTTGATAACATTACCAAATAAATACCTCAGCTCAAATAGATGTTTGATAAATAAACATATTTTATCAACTTGACAAAAACAATATATTTACAGATGTTCTCAGGGAATTCCGGGATTGCAAATCTCAAAATATGTAGGTAGAATGTAAGTGGTCATGTATTATTCCGCGTTTATATCGGAAGTCGGCGACTCCACACAGATTGGATGGTTGACCGCAATAGTGCACGAGAAACCAAAACAAAATCAGAATATTCAGATTTTTCATTCATACGGTTATTTTAATAAAATATTTCGTAAGAAACTTTTCCACTGAAAATCGTAATGCAGAATGTAGGAAACTAAAAAATAATGGGAAAATTCTACAAAGAAAACAACATATTCAGTTTCATACAGTAAAAAGTAACTTAACCAGTAAAATAATAGAATTTATATTCGAATCTCTACTTCACGCTCGTATCTATCGATTTAATGTTAATACTATTTGTTTCGAAAGGTAATACAAAAATCTTTAGCCATATTTGCTGAAAAACAGCAAACCTGCGCTCAGAGGAGTAGATAGAAGAGCTAAAGACAATTTCGCGAAAGCAACTCTTGAAATGCAAACAAAAAGCGGCTACAAATATCTTACTTGCGTTTTCATTTCATAAAAATAATAACGAGATACTATAGCGAGACGAAAGTAGAACAGGAGACAAACGATTCCAAAAATCTACATTCCATTTTAATTCAGTATCGCTACTTATATGCGACAACTCGTCAATTTGTGTTTTATAATACCTGCCTTTTATTGTGGTCCAGGTCACGGTACGAAGCGAGAGGGAATGGAAAGCCATCACCTCCTTCTGCGAAGCAGTAATTCTCGCGAAGGAGGAGGCGGAGCGCGTGAGGGAGAGAGCCTTGCGCCCTCACGCCCCTAGTCGCCGCAGGAGACGCCCTGGGCGTCGGGAGTCGCCTGCAGCTTCCCGGCCACTGTAGGCGCGGGCTTGCGGACGGCGAGCAATGGGTAGCTCGCCGTCCGGTAAGGACCAGGCCCGGGTCGACGGCGCGTCTTGTTCCACGCGCGCCTCAAAGAGATGTCACCACATAATGACGGGGTCCAATGCCTCAGGGTGTTCGAAAGAGATAAGGGCCGGCACAGGCAACTGAAAGTCTGACGCTGAGCTCCACCCAGAGCGGGAGAAGTCATTTTATGATTTCCCACACAAAAAAAAAGATACAGAGAAGGCTTGCTCAAGGCGTATTGGTGATTTCAGACTTATTAGTGTGTTAAAGATCTTAGAACCCATTGCAACTTCTAATTAATTAGGTATACGTGGTTTAAAACAATAATGAGTAAAACTCTAACGCTAACTATTTGATTGTACAGTTAAATCATATCGTTGAGCTAAATGCGTCGTTGACATGAACCGTAATCCAATTTGGTAACTTAACAATCACTAGCATACCAATCGTCTGGAATAAATCATTTTAGTGGTATAATTAGCTAACCATGAGCCATGATACCGCCAACAAACGTCGATGGAGGGTCAACCACAGAAAAACAATAAGAAATGGAAAAATACATTAGTCACGCGAGCTACCGCCGTGTGTTTTGATCGTGGACTTCGAATATGACGCTGTCGCAAACCCTTGTTTTCGAAATAATTGACTATTAACAAACCAATTTTAAAAATAAGAGAAAGAACAGTTTATTTTCCCATTTCATTTAAATTAAACGCACTGTTTCAAGATAACCAGGATACTCACATCATACATTTTAAATTGAAGTTTATTGAACAGCTTTTCTGCGTAACGCGGTTCATCACATATTAAACAAAAACAAATTTATCCCAACACACGTTTTTGCACTTTGCGCTTTTGGAGGCGATGCGCTATGTTGCCTCATTGCCTCAAAAAGTCTTAATGAGAAGGGGTTCGTTTACTGAGCATTAAACTTTAAGAAAATCAGATGGCGACTTATTATAAATATAGCGCTTATTTATGTTCCGAACTCTGGACTTGTCCCAGATTTCATTGCTGAGATAAAAGCTGCCGTTGCACAAGAAACTTTTATACTAAATTATTCTTTTTATCCTTTAAATTATGGCTTAAATGGTTATTAAATTCGTTAAGTTTTCGTCACGCCATGCGCCAGTATTTTATCGTACACAGCCCCTTTGGATTCGCGTGTGATTAAGGGATTGTTTTTTAAGAGGGCAGTAAGTGTGTACTCCCGCTGATGATTACCTACATGCCTTATTAACACTTTCGTAATTACAGATACGTCTTAGGCACCCCGAGAAGTGGGCCTGCCCCGCAGGCTTCCTGACAGGCTCATTTCGTTTCCATAATCACATCTATTCTCGCATACAACGTGCTGAGCTAGAAGAAGATTATTAAAATATTTGTGTGTAATAATAAATCATGAGTATTATTCTACGTTTTATTTTGGAAGAAACCGAGAGTTATACGTACCCGTATATCACCCATTTCGTACCTTTTAAAGCCAGTGAATCGACTCTTTGAAGCAGTAAATTGCATTTAAAGGCATATCAAAGTTGGTTTAGTGGAACACACTAAAAGTAAATAAGAACACGAATGGCCGCTCGTCTGATCACTGGACACAGTAATCCGTTTGCCTCGGTCGGGAATAATGCTGTAATGTGAGGAGGAACATCCCAGCTTAGATTTCTGATGAACTTGGAGGCATCAGGCTGGAAAAACTAAGCTTATTATATACTAAATACAGATTCGACAACAAAACAAAAATTATCAAATAAGCTACGGCAACAAACGGTAATGATTAAGTATGTCGTTTATAACATGACCGCAACAATTCTCAGTACGGTAATGAACTTCCATAATTATGTAGATACATGTGGCAACACTTGTCCACGACACGACGACACACACTTGCACAGGGTCCGGGTGTAAACATTACACTTTGAGCTTTAGACAGGGACTGTCACACAGGTTTCAATTCAATTTCAATTCGTAATTTATTTCTCTCAAAAAGGTACAAGTTTGGTACATGGTATCAGGTTACAGGCAGAGTCAAACCTTTGTGAGAGCTAGAGTCTATACTGTGTTCGGGACCTGTATGACAGATCTCCAGGCTCACACCCTTAAAATCATATAATTAAATTGCACTTACGTACTAAAACATTGTAAAAGCGTCAAGTACTGACAGCAAGAGAAATCAATCTAGAAAACAAAAGGGAGATGTGCTATGAGTGTCTTTGGAAAGTGTTGTGTGTGTGTGACTACAACATAAGTCCTCGCGCCCATCACCCGCGAAGGGCACTGAGCGCGAGCACCTACTTGCCCGACAGTGTGATTCTGTGTGTGCCACAAGTAGCGGTGGGTAATCTTTATTCCGGCAAGTGAATTGATTCACTTATTCCGACTCCGGGTCCGGTACCGGTTCACCTTATTTATTCCTTTGGCACCGGCACTCACTCGCTCATTTTGGTTCCCCGGTTTCGCAGAACATTTTATTCATTTGGTTCAGTAGTTCCGAGTGACATGAGCGAGTGAACGAGAGTGAACAGTGAACGCGCGCTCCGGAATCATTTGGTACCGCGGTGCCGGTAAGGATTGTGAGGAATAAATAAGGTTTACGTATCCGCGTTCGGTACCGGCTCCTTTGGATCAGTACCTCCGGAGTTACCCACCGCTAGCCACAAGGTGAACGCGATCAGACATTAGTTTGAGTTGGTGAATATTCCCGGTAGGCTAAAGTATTTTAATATAGGCGTGAGTGACAGAGACCACGCTCTACAAAGGCGTACTTTTTAACTGACTAAGTTAAAAAAAAAACACCGATTGCATAACCTTCTCGGTTATGAATTCGGTGGTTTTAACATACTATTATTTTATTAGCTTCAGTTGTAACTAACTAACTAACAAACAATGGAATAAAATCTTAGAAGTCAGTTTTAACCTACTTCTAACTGTCGTCTCGAATTGAAACTTTGTACCTATATGTAGTCTGGTAAATACTATAATTACTATAATTTTGGTACTTTGGAGCTGATCTGATGATGAAGCCAGGAGGTGGAGTGGAGAGTGGAAATCTTCAGTGGCTACTAGTAAACTCCTCGAGTTCGGGCTCATATGATTCGCTTTGACGGGTCCAATACATTGGGTTTAGACAACGAGGGTTAGATTATGGCGCCTGGTGGTGGATAGTGGAACTCTTTAAGTGGCTACTACTAAACCGCTCAAGTCATAACTTTGTTGACCTTACTGCCACACTCAGAGTCGCCTAACGGTTACTTAAACGGATCCTTAGTAAAAATTAAAAAAGGTTCACCCTCAGAGTCAGTTAACGGTTCATTAGCGACCCATAATGACAATTAAAGTTAAGTACAGCAAAACCTTTACTTAACTCTTTAATGATAGATTTTTAAATTTACGTTTGAGGTTATATTTTCACAAGTAATTTCGCTTTCGCAATAATAACAGCAATAATATTTGATTTGGTAGACTTTATTGAATTTGTGGACTATGCCAGACGATATAGAGAAGTAGGACCGAGGCGGTATTTACGAGATGCTTCTGATCCCTTTAGCAAATACTCAATTCAAGAATTTCATGCACGACATAGATTTACACCTGAATATGTAAAAATTGTAATATTAATGTTGCTGGCATCCGACCTCAGGAAACCAACAAATAGAAAAAATATCGGAAATAATGTTGCTAATAACAATACTCTACTTCGCTAAATTGAAACAGAAATATTAATGGAATTTAATACAAGGTATGTCGTTTAATTGTTATCACATTTTCTCTGAAAGAACATATATACTGCCAAACTTACCATTTTTAAATTAATAACGATGAAATTAAAACACAACAAAAATATCTCCCCGTGAATGAATCACAAAAACATCAAATTATTCCCTGATTTGACATTGACAGTTCACAGTGATGCCATAGATAAAATGTAGCTTCATCACTTTATCTTATTTAAATGAAAATAGCTGTTTCGCTTTGCATTTGAGTAAAAACTTACAGTAAAAGAACTGATTGTCATTCATACTTCTACGAATAATAGTTTTCATCGTGTATAAATAAACCTTTTTTGTTATTTAGTATTAACACTTTTCAAATGTGGCTACACCAAGGCTTTATCGATATGATGATTTGATGACGCTTCGCCCTATGGATACTTAAAACTGTCATTAGCTAATGAACCCTTAAATTATGTCTCTGGGATGTACCGTTCTTTAACGGATTTAATGTTCATTAGTTAAGTTCTAATTGGGACTACTTTAATTAACCTTTCTGAGTGCGGCTGTTAGACTTTTTCACAAAATAAATAATATAATAGACTAAAAAGTCAAAAATTAAAATATGTAGTTTATAAAAAACAGAAAACACGCTTTTGTCACGCACAAAAATAATTAAATTGACTTGTATTAGTTCTTGTATATCTAATGATTAAATCAAAAAGCCTGGAGCGCTTCTAAGTCGTGTGGTACTATTGAACCTTGCGCGTTCAATTTAATAATGCTTTTATGATGCTGTTGGACTGCCACGGCGTTGTAGTGCTTCAAAAACTTTCGAGGATGCTCGCACAGATGGTTCCCATGCCATCATGCGAAAGAAAGCGGCCTCTATACTACAGCGCCTGCAATGGTAGTGACAACAGCATTCTGAAAACGATAGCTGCCAGAACAGACTGACCCTCCCAGGGCCATTAGGTGGCAAGTCTTAAGAATTAATTAGTAATCAATTCGTAAAAACTAACAATACTAACCTATTTACTTAAGCACTATTGTTACTAACATTAAAATACTAACATAATATGGTCCTTAGTCTGAAATAAAGTTTTATTTTATTTAATTTTAATTTGATTACTTTAAACAAAGAGCTCCACGTTATTTTGATTTAGGCGTTGGATTAGCAAGTATTAGTAGTAAAACACAACACAACACATCAAAATTATAAATGTTACATTTTGAATTAATAGCAGAATCAGAGATGAAACACATATAAATGTGATTTTCAATGTGTTTACCCAAAACACTTACAAAAGTGTATCAGTAATATATCTTTAACAGATATAAAAGTGTTAATAACAGGTTAGGACACAGGCAAACGAAGATTGTATGTGTACTGAAGATCGTCGACGGCGTGCAATTATTATGTACGTAAAACTGTTTATTTCTGTTACACATAATGAATACAACACTAATAAAAGGTTACACTTTGATTCTGTAACATTAATGTATTTGTTACCTTTATAAATATGTATCTTTTAGTACAGTTTCAAAAAAAAAAGTTTTTAATTTCCCGTGATACGGTTAAAGTTTGAGTCCCAGGTGTAGGGTAGGTACCACAACTAAAAATTAAACAAAAAAAAAACCTTGAAGAAAAATGACTTTTTCTTCTCAGTCGCGTGCCAAAAACAGGAAAACATAACACGAAATACACTTTTAACATCAACAGAGATCGAATAGTCGATTTGCCATATTTACAGCTGAGTCCTATATATGCTTAGGGATACAAAGAATTCCATGTGTGATTAGCTACGAAGAACATTCACCCGTACCCAAGGTCCACGAGCTACGCGCTCAAGCGACACGCGTCTTGTTACAGCGACTGTGGAGAAAACAAATGAAAGAAGTTGTTTAGAGCATGCCGTGAGTCATCGCGACACGAATTGCGGAGCGACGGAAACAAATGACGCGCGCGCGTGTCGCTGAACGCAAGCCCGAGGCCGTGAACGGAGCCGCAGGGTAGAACATGAGATTTTATATGATCGGCCAGCTTTTTACGATTGTGGTAATAATACCGACCGAGATTTTATATTGCAATGTGCAGCAGGCTCTGAATAGGTCGGTGTCAACTATATGTATTATCGATTTGATATTCTTAGCAAAAAAAAAAATTAGGACCATTTGAAACATTTATCTAAACTAAAATTCAATCCTAACTAGTAATACCATAAATGCGAAAGTTTGGTTGTTTGTTTGTTACGCTTCCATCTTCAGATTAGGATAAAATTTGGCAAACAGCTACTTTTCATCCAAACAGGCGCTTAACTTAGTGAAAGTTTTTTCATCACCACTGCTCTATGAACAGTGAAGAAAAACGTATTGAGGAAACTGCCATGTCCTAGAACCAAAAGTTCGTGCATCTACTGTGTTTGTATGTTTGTAAGATGTAATCTCTAGAATGACTGATCCGATTACAAACTTTATTTCACTGATGTAGCTTACATTAAAGCCTAGTGCCGTAGGATAAGATGTGTTTTACGGCATGGTTGTCTTCAACGCTGACGGAATTTGCTGGCAGAAACTAGTGTCAGAATAAATACAAGTAAGTTCTCATTTTTTGCCAATACTGACAAAATAGGAACATTTATTGAACTCGCCTTTGTCCCCGATTGATGGCGGCTTGTCCGGTATAACTGGCTGACCATTACGCACAAAGGCTATTCCATTTTCAATTTATCTTGTAATTAATGAACATCCCAAGACAGTCTGAACATAATATTGACAAACTCTGAAACAACTGTTAATTCCTACTGCAATGCATTAGCAATTGACTCAGTGTGTAACTACGTATGTATGTTATTCTCATGATATAGCCAGTTAGAGCTGAACAATAGTAAAAGCTTACACTAAGGCTAACGAGGTTTTAATGTGGAGTGGAGCGCCCAATCCGCGGCTTATCATTATCTCAGCCAGTATAACTCATATGATAGCGAGATAGAATGACTGGCCGGTGAAAACGTTGGAAAAAGCCAAAAAACCGCTCTTTATGGACGCGCCAAGTTTTTGATACGATCTCTTTGTTGGATTTTAATTAGTGGAACTTTTGTTATGTAAGGACTTTTAATAAATTATCAGGTGTTACAAAAGCCAGGGCGATTGTTCATTAATTTTTTTTTAATACGCAGCCGGTTTCTGGTCATGGCACCTACCTAATACATGATGGTGCGAGAGCAGGAGTCTTATGCCCAACTGTCTGGTCTATTTGCATTGACTTATCTTCTGATTTACCAGCTAGGTGCTACTGTTTCTCAAAAGCAATATATACAATCATACAAAAAAAAACTGTGATTAACACTAGAAATAAGGACAAGCTACGTACTTCCTTTAACCGGCTCCATAAGGTCTCATTATTTGGGCTTGGTTTACCTTTTAACAAGATTTCCTCTTCTTTGCTAGATTTGCCTTTCAATGCGTTAAAGCCAAAGTAAAATCCAACCTTTATTCAAAGTCATACATACTATTCTATCAACGACTACTTAAACGATTTCGAAACTATTATTTAGTTGGTCACTGTGATTAACTCAAGACAATTTTTAAGTTCTTTCTCCAGGATTAACATACCTACCTACTTTCAGGCTATAGGTACAGGTTATTAGGTGATTTCAAATAATTGTTTGATTGAATTATTAAATTTAAATTTATTTAATTTTCATTTATTATTTACATACTCTACTCGTTTCAATGTTTTTTAATGAGTTGTATTCCTCCTCGTATGCGACCTCGACAAATGATCATACAATAATTCTTGCCCGAGCAACCGGCAGCTAGCTCCCTTAGATGTCACTGCTTGCGGTAGCGTCGGGGGTCGGTGTACCTCCTTCCCTCAAAACGTGATGTTAATTACTTGCTATTTAATAGAACCCATTTCTTTAAATTCACTGTTGTTTTGGCGGGGAGTTTGTTGCGCCACTGCTTCCCAGCTATAGCACTAGGTAGTGGTGAAAGCTAGACTGCCTTATGTAATTTAGAAGTTCAAAAAAAAGTGCTGATTCTCAGCCTAGTTTGAATAAATGGCTTTTAATTTTTATTCTGTTAGTCTTCCCAGTTAATTTCTCACCTCTATTTTTAAAGTAACGTCCTAAAATCTTAGAAAGAAATTACAAATACTTTAGAGCAAGCCGCGTCCAAAAACGTATGTAAATGAATGTATCCATCTAAAGGCAATATCGAATATTGATCGTTTTACTGCGTATAAATAAAGCGAAAGTGAGGTTTTATTGGCCAATACGAAATTGTTACTGCTATAACTTAACGCTCTCAATCTCTATGATATTGGAGTGGATGAGTTACGCCGAAAACATTCGCCATCGCACTTACGGAAAACCTCCCGTACCTCGTGAATACTAATACTTTTTATTACAAACGACGCCATAACATAGAATTAAAACTACGTAATAAAGTTACGAGCGTAGTCATAACATAATCCTACAGACTTTTAGACGGTAACAACTACTTAGTTCAAATTTTCAGTACGTGTTGTATAGTAACCCTTCAACATAGACTTGAACTATTCATTGATAGACTATCCTAGTAACATCAACAGATAAATATAATCACTTACGAATATGATGATGATGTCTTTATTTCACAAACATATTAAACCGTATTTATTACGTACCTTAAAAACACAGTCACATATTGACAATACCATAAAAATACACGCAAGGTAAATACAAAAAAAGGAAACTGTAAAACAAAACCTCGTAGATCCCGTAAATCCTCGAGGTGAATCTCGAAAAAGTCTGTTACGGAAAATTTGTTTAACTTAAGTTGAAAAGGGGCAGATGCCGTCGGAACAAAGTAAAAGATTTGAGGAACAGCTCTTAAGGAGGAAAAAAATACAAGAAAATTCTTGTTTGGTGGCACTTATCTTTCAATTAACATCTGACACAAGTCACTCTGCGGGACAGTTAGACGGACTTATGCTCAATTACTTGTGTTACGCTTAGTGTCGACGAATAAAAAGTAAAATAAACAAAACTGTGCCGCAACTTCTAATAGCTGACAGTAACACAATTGTCTAATCACCTGTCCCAATTTAACACAAGTGTTAATAGGAACAAACTAATCTGAAACGGGGATAACTCCGTCCAACTATTGGTAGCACTAATCAATTTAGAAGTTTCTATTGAAAACTTTTCAATGGTCGGATTGGAGGTTAGCAACAACGTTTTATCCAACTATCAAAACTTGATTTTATGTTATTTGCTAAAGTTTATACGTGAGCGGACGGAAGTGGAATACTAATGCTTGTGTCCACAAGCCAACTTTAAAAGACAAACATTCGAGCACATTATATGGTAATCGTACCGCTCGATTTAACAGAAAGGTTCAAAACAAAACAGTTTGACCATTGAACATGATATTTTGGTACCTTATTGATCCTGCCAGGAAGTAACATTTACATCAGCACAATTATTGGCGTAAAGGTAAAACATGAACCTATTATTGGAAGCTGTAGAATAATGACTCGTATTACACATAAACCATATTTAAATATATTGGTAAAATAATTTGAAACTTTACCAGCTATAGATAGTATTCTCGGAGTTAGGCTTACGACCGGACCCAATAACGTATATATCACCAATTTGGGCGTACTAGAGATAGAAGAACTTATCAATCTCTGGTTTTTACGTCCCAATAAAGCACTACTCAAGCACTTCTCAATAATATTTTCAACGGTTGATCAGACTCGCTGGCTCGGACAGGATTTGGCAAGAACAACTTTTGTTTTTGTTCACCAGTTACTTGCGAAAGCTTAAATTAAGATTCTTGTTAAGTTGGAGAGGATGAAACAAGTGTAGGAAGCAGTTTTAAGTGCACATAAAGCGGGTTAGCCGTCGCTCGACCAGCCACTGTAATACTATATCGTGTTCTTTTTAACGAGTCTCCGGCCAGCCATATTTCATGGAGTAGAAATAAAAACTGAACTTGTGACTCTTGTGTGTGTTGGGGACGGCTGAAATTATTTTCGTACACGAAGAACGTTACCACTCCATTTTAAAGATGACTTTATTCTTGATATTTTTTGTGGTTAACCACTTTTTAAGATTTACTTTCTGTACGTAGGCTTGTACATGTTTTTTTTTACAAATCAAATACTTATATTTTAAAAACTAGATGACGTCGGCATTTCCTATCAGACCTTTCCTGTCTGAGGTCACAGTCTCTTAAAGTGCAGACATTATCTTTCATGACGAGATAATTATATATTTAGCAAATGATACCCATGATTGTAAAAAATTATCCCTTAAAATAAGTCATACAACAATTTAAAATAATTTCGTTACAATACTTTGCAGATTTTCTTAAAATATCTGGATTTTGGAATCCGTATCGGATGATCGATTGATGTAATCGTATTTACATCTTCGCAGACCTATTATGGAGTCTTTATTGGAATAATCAGCCTGAAATTCCTCTTAAAATAAAATAAATATTCCGATTGAACGATCTATATTACATTCGTTACTAAGTAATGTTCCACTTAAGTTTTTACATATTGATGTCACCAACTTACAGCAACATATTTACAAGAATATAGGATAGAAGACTCAAATTATAACTAATTTGTCAATATCAATTATTTCAGAATTAGGAAAGGTAGATCTGCTAGAACAATTACCTACATAATTTACAACAACAAACACATTCAATATTCATACATCAACCACGCACCATTTACTTAGACACCTTTACCACTTCACCAAAATTAACATAAAACAAAAATCGATACCGAATCCCTTGTTTAAGGAAGAAACTACGGAACGTATTCTATATTCAAACAACACCGCGAGAGGTGGATTTTCCGTATTTTTCCGAGGTTAACGCACGCAGAGTGTAACCAAAGGATCTAAGCTTATAATCTTCGTACACGTCGCTAAATGGACTTGGCTTGGCTCAAGCCCAGGCCAAAACCAGGCAAACCAGCCATGTCCGAAGCTAAAAGGTGAACAGAATTATGCAAATTATCATACTCTTTGTTCCGTTCCATACGCTATTTACATTTTATTTATTTGCTACAAAATAATGTGGGGTTACCTCAGGTCCGTTGGAGGGGTGAACGGTTTTGTTTTAGCTACATTAAGTTGTATCAGTCCTTGTGTAAACATGTATTATTATGTTTATTACTCATTTAGTTGGGTTAAGATAATTTTGTTAAAATAGAGAAAAAGCCACTTTTAAAATTGGGACGTTTTGTAACCGATTAAGCCCTGTGTAAAGAAAAACGGAACTTTCCCTCAGTCCCTTCAAGCCCCGCGGGATTTCGAGGAATTTCGCGGCCGCGATCACAAAAACTTTCTTTTCTTATTTTTTTATTCGTTTCCACCCAAGTAAATTATTTTTATTTCAAGAAAAATATGCAAGACGAAACCTATATTACGTTTTTCTTCGCGTAATTTATATGTTTTTTAATATTATAATTGCTATTAATTAAATTCTTCTCATTACATACAATGTAACACTAAATAAATATATATTGTACGAGTATATATAAGGGAAAAAAAGAAGGGACAAGCTCATTGGTCATTTAAAAATTTGTCCGCATCGCTGTCAGTGGTAAAAGTGCCCAAAAGGCTGGCAGCGTTGCCACGTTGGATAGCAATGCTGATCCTTTGACCTAAAAATAGGCCAGCGCTCTTTTCACGTGATGAGTCGACCTACCGCTTGGCATGAGCACTCAGACCCCAGTGTCTCAACCCCAAACGGTTCAAACATATAGCTCCCAATTAATTAAATTCTCCGATTTTTTGTATTATATGTAAAATTTTGAGCAACTTCTTTGTTAGGTATTCCTGTTAAAAGAATTAACATACCTACGTCAACTGGTTTTCTGCCAATATGGCTAAGATTGGCAAGTTATAGTTTAAATAAAAACTTTCACACAGTATAACTACATACGGGTCAAAATCAGAGAGGTGAGCATTTTACAATATTAAATTTTCGGGAAAACAAAAAGTGGCTGAATATTTAATTTTAATTCACAATAATAGAGGTATAGTTCATTTACGATGTATCGAAAGGGCCAAGCTAAAATTTCATTTATTTTCAAGTTCTGCTATATAATAGCCAGTAGAGGATTAATTTTTATCATTTCGGGAACGTTTTTAAAAAATATATAAAATCAGATTAAATAAACTTTTAAAAGAAAGGTAAGTTATAATAAGCAAATAAGGTAAATTAGAAACAAGATAATGATTACTTTATATATTTTTTAATATTATGCTAAACATATTGTAAGAATTCTATTCAAAACCATGCTATGTATTAATTTTAAAACGAAACTTTGTTTTATTTTTATTATTGTTCAGCCAAATCTGATACTGTTACCATGTGACAATAGGGTAGTAATATTTTTTTAAATTTATGCACAAATTTATGAATTATCTAAAAAAAACACAATTTATTTTAATTTTTTTCTGGCGTTCCCGAAAAGGACGGCATCGTTCCCAAAATGATGGTAGCGTTCTCTGAATGACGATTGATGCAAGGATAATGATTGCTTTGTAAATACTTTACAAATAAATAAAAAATGTTAAATTGAATTAAATCTTTATTTCACTTAATCATCTACAAGTTTTGGCTGACTATACCAGTCTCATTAAATGCTACAATGAAATAAATTGGCTACAAAAAATTTGAACCTTACAACAAATCTTAATACTTTTTATGCAGTCTTGGACAATTACGTAGTATTATTTATTTGCAATGAACCCGTTAAATCTTTACTTCGATCAAAACAATATTTATTATGTAATATAAACTTTGGAAATCAAGAACCTATAAAATAATTAAAAAATAAACAATAATCATTCAGAACAAACGTTTAACTTAGGTTACCTATTTCTCAAATATTTCTACATCTTCTTCAAAAGAATAATATTCGCGACTACCTTTTTTGTGCATATTCGGTGTCGGTAAAATTTTAATTATTTGTTCATAGGCGATATATGAAACATCTTTCTCTTCAAGTCTAAACATATTGGCTGAGTTGCGCTGAGATCGTAGGAATGTAACTTTTACTTCGCCATCTTCATCAACTGTTGTGTCTGCTATGGCGGCGTATTGGTACATAACAGTTTTTTTTTTGAGTCGGTACTTTTATCAGTAAAAATGTCTTCGGTAAAATCTAATTTGGGTGCAAATTTTCCTTATCTTGGCCATAAGATGTACCAGCACTATTGATGTTCTCATGATCATGGAGTTTATTCGAGAGTGTCTGTAAATTCTCATCATCTGAACAACTTGAACTGTACACTGCATCATAAATACTTTGCCTATTGCTTGTCAAAGAATGTAGCAGTCCTTCCTCATTAGGTATTTCTATGTCCTGATCCAGTAACACGGGCTCGAGGACTTTTTCACTCTCTTCACTACAAAATGCCTTAAGTGTGATTTTCTTTAGAAATTTAGAATGCTGGTACAATGTTATCGACACATCTGATGATTTCTCCCACGTAATTTTGGTCACATTCATAATGCCGTTTATGGGGTCTAAATTTTCCGGTACTAACATTTTCATAGCCTCGATGTCATTTTCGGGAATTTCACGTAGTAAGACTGATGAATTCTTTAAAACGCTGATGAAATCTGCGGCTGTTTTGATATCATGTCCCTTCAAAACAAAACCATCAGCAGTTTTTTTTAGAACACCGCCAACACCATCCATAGGCCCTTTTCCGTGCCCTGGTTCGCTGTATGTCCAGGTGGCAGTAGTAATTTGTGGAAAGTGGTCCTGTAAAGTTTTAATCCACAAATAAATGTTAGTGCGGTTTCGGTACTGTGACGTTGGACCGTCTGAGAAGATTTGCAGAGTTTGGACATGTTCTCTAGTACTTAAAATTTCCCGTAACATGGGCTTCATATGTCCCCAAACATCATGAGCCTGGTGGTCTAGGTTGTTGCTGACAGTAGCAAATGTAGCTGTTTGGACTACACCATCATTTGTGGCATAAAAAACGCCTGTGTGAATTGTGAGCTGACCCTTAGATGCTCCAAAATGTGTGGCTTGAATTTCTTTTCCAGATTTAGTCGTGTAATTTTCTGCGAAATCAATTTGGATCATAATCTTTGTGTCATCTAAAGTATTTTTAACATCCCGTTTTTCATTTAGGTTTTCGTTTATCCCAAAAACATGTTTCTTCATTTCAAAAATATCTTTAATCATGGACATTTTTAGATACTTTATGGTACTAACTACATTAATCTTTTTACTCAACTTAACTAGTTTTTTCACTCCTTTTATAACTCTTTCTTCTGTTGTCACTTTCCACTGAAAATATTCTATTGTATCTTCATTATTACCTGATTCCAATTCAATATGTCCGCAAGTGGCACATGAACCAAACATACAGTTGTAGGAGTTAATATCACAGCTGTATACTTTAATCAATTCAGTCGTAGAATTATTGTTCAACTCCCCCAATCTATGTAGTTTATTCAGTTTCAACTCAAAATTCTCATGCTTAACACACAAGCATGTGTCTCTGTCTTTTAATTTAGGCTGCATAACCCAATAAGGGTTTTCCCTTAATAAAGTGGTGTAAGATAGTTTTATACCCGACTCGGCAACAAATTTGGGGTGTAAATTCTTTACGGTATCTAAAAGCAAACGCTTTTGCTTTCCTCCTTTGAGACAATCTTTTTTACCGGGGCACATCCTGCTGACTTCGTCTTTCTCAAAAAATGACTGAATTTGTTCTCTAATACTTTGGGTGATTAAGAATGTTGGAGGCTTCCGATCAGAGACTAGAATGTTTCGATTGTCTCTGATTCTTGCCAAAAATGGCTTGGCCATTTTAGTTAAACGATATTTCGTAATACGGCCACCACTCACGCATTTCTGAAAGACCTCCCTTTCTTTGGAATTCTTAGGTAACTTGTCACAGTTTTCTTTTAGCTGAGATGATAAAACTTCGCCGAACAAAAGTTTTTTTCTAACTTCCGGGGTGACCCAACAATCTCTCACCAACTCGGTGACCTTGCTATTAGGTGAAGCATTCTTTTTTTCTACTTCTTTTTCTGCCAACCTCTTCTTTCTCAAAAGATTTTTACGTAAACTGTCTATTTTTTGTTGCATCTTGCTGATTTGAACTTTTTGCTTTTTTATGGTTCTATAAGCCTTAGATCTATCTCTTTTTACAGATTTCCTGCCTAACTTAGCTCGCGATGGAGCATCGTTGCCTTCATTTTCCGAATCTGGCGGACTATTGCTTAATATGTTTGTCAATGTCTTTTTTCTCTCTCTATATTTTTGAGAATTTATTTTCCATTGTTTTCTCTGTCGTCTTTTCTCTCTTTCTGACATATTTTCAATAGACTTGGTTTTCTTTTCAGCCTTTTTTTTTAAATAATATTCCCTGTCTTTTGCTCTCTTTAGTACTTTTTGCTCAGGAGTCATTTTATCCAAAAAAATTCGCTTTCTTGCGTTTGCTTTTTCACGTTGTTTTAAATATTTAGCACTATTTCGGTTTACCTGTTGTTTTAATTTCTTTTTGCTTTTATTCCCAATTTCGTCCATATTTCTGTTAATATCCTGAATACTCTCTTTTCTGTAACCAAAATAGAGATTCAAACTCAAAAGCATTTAAATACTTGCATTGATTTTTGTTGTTTGATAAAGTTTTTTGATGATTTTATAGAAACAAAATAGTACTTAATATTTTTTTACACGAAACAGGCAGAATAATAAAGAATTAACCCTTAGAATGAGTTAAATAGTTATAATATATTGCTGATTACTACTAAGAGAACTAAACAGTCATTCCGGGAACGCCGTTATCATTCCGGGAACGCTCATCATTTTCGAGATCGTTCCCGAAATGACCGTTCCCGAAATGACCGTTCCCGAAATGACGTCATGACAGTTAAAAAAGTTTACAAAGCAAATGCGCCATCTTGGACACCGGTTTTGGAGGTTATTTACTTGTGAAACACTTTATTTAACAAAAGAACTTTATAATTTCTGTCTTTTTCGTCTCAATAAATACCAAACGGCGTTCCAGTAATGACGAGCAGTTAAAATACGCGATCTAAAAGCTGACTTGATAAGTTTTTACCTGAATAATTAGCAATTTAATCCTGATGACTACTCACTGGCACCACCTAGCGCATTTATTTCGAAAGAAACTGACGTAGATAGGTTGCGTTCACGAAATGACTCTTTAACTGTCAGACAACATGTCCATGCAATTTAATGCTAATTTAAAATTGATAAAATAATAATACTAGTAGATAACGGAAATATAAAACATTTCTAATTAAAATCTAGGTCTGTACCTTTGTCAACTTATTTTGTTGTACAATTTTTTCTTGTTTGAACAACGCGGAATAGATTACGGACGCGTTCCCGGAATGATTTTTTGGGTAATTTTTATTCAAAATTTCAGTAAATTTTTAACTTTTATTGAAATATACTCGAGGTGCTAATTACAACGAATGATTCATGTATGTTAAATAAAACAACAGTATATTATGGTTAAAGTAAATTAAGAAAATCTGTGTCAGAAGCCAATTCTTCACCTCTCTGATTTTGACCCATTATATACATATCGTGAATATAGAAACTTGTGAGTAAGGTTCTAAATTGTGTAGATTTACGGGTGCTGCACACAGAGTGCAGTGTGACAGGCGCCAGATGGTCACCGCGTTGCTAAGGTAGTAGTAAATCTTTTGAGATTACACTATAAGCACTTACGATTGAGCTGAAATTAATCTAACATTCATCAGCGTTGAGTCGTCTCAACACATTTCACCCTTAGATTCGTATATATGTGTATATATATATTGTAAGTATATATTATTTTAATATGAATGTATGTGTATGTCGGCGTCACCGTTAGCGGTAGGTGCAGCGGGCCGAGTTACGCTTTGCAAAGCGGGACGTTCGCCTCTCCACTCTCCCCACTTCTCAAGCAACTTAATGTAAGCTAGTGCGCAGCAAAGAGGGGAAGTGTCCACACCTTAGGGTATTTTACCCTAAATTTAGGGTATTTTTACGCGTTTAGGGTAATTTTTAGGGTAGACAATTATTTAGGGTATTTTTCAGGGTAAAATAAATATATACGGATTTTTATAGAATGTTGAAAACTCCTTGCAAGCAAAATGGTGATTGATTGAATACGTGTTTCTGAACGTACATAACTTGTTGTGACGATGTACCGTTCTTTTCAGTCTTCCTCTAGCACAAGAATCTGTTTTTGAGAGACAAATGATTTCGAATGAAATGTACGACTTTAAGAAAAAATAAAACTGCAGATGAAATAGAAGCCCAGACCATTATGGATGCATTCCAAGAATGTTTGGAAACGGTGTAATAGTTTGGCTATTAGTTTATTACTAAATTGCATTTATACGTAAATTTATTAATATACATTTAAAAAAGTTAGGGTAAAAACAAAAAAAAAGTGCCTAATTTAGGGTAATTTCGGCGAGCGTTAGGGTAAAAAACAAAAACGGAGGTGGCAACACTGAAGAGGGGGATCATTCTTGTGGCAGGCTCGGCCCGGTGCACCTGCTGTAGCGCCTAGAGCTATTATAGCGATCTATTTAATTAATTGGAATAAAAGAGTTTGTTACAGCTATATTTCATACTTTCCTTTAATATGTCGGACCTCTGCCTTCAGGTTATATCATGGTAATTATTTTATAAGAAATTGTGAGTGAAATACAGTGATTGTGCTATAACTAGTATCTCTATTTTCTTCGCCCGACAATCCACGCCTACTTACAAAGTGCAAGTGTAATATCGCTGATGAGGGCCTATCCCGATATGTATTATAAGTTTGTTTCCTTGTTATGTACACAATATCTATTTTACATCACACATCATTTTTTTTTGTTTTTTTTCATCATTTTCCCTTCAACCAATGCACTTGCCATCTAGTCTCTTCACCACCCTTGGTTGACTGGTAGAGAATGCCTAAGGCATTTAGCCCGCCTTTGTACCTCTTTGGGTTCGATAAGTTTAAAAAAATAAATAATAAGTATTTACAATAGCCGAGTGTAGATATGTCTCATCGAGTTTAAAAAAAAGACCGTCAGACAGTGTGAGTGATTTATTCAGAACGCTATACAGCAATTACACCAACAGAGAAAAAAAAACTTAATGTGCTGCTTTTGACATCGAACAGGCGGGTATGAAACACGCACGCGCACACAGCGTCAAGACGCTTATCCATAGTTCCATAGTTTCCATAGTTCAAATTCTTTGCGATTTGTGATATATAAACGACGCTCTACAAATACCAACTTTTCCGATGTCCCATATTTACTGCCGGTTACTGTTCCAAAGTCAAAGCATTTATTTGAAATATTCACATCAAAAGCACTTTTGAACGTCAACATTTACATTAAAATGTAATTGATTCTAGTCGCTCCGTCCAAAAGGTACTTTTGTATGAAGAAGAATGGGCAAGAAACTCTACCGTTACTCTTTTAAAATGTTTTAGAATATTTTGTACACAATAATTATAAAATTATAATCGAAGACACCTACAATAAAACAATTTTACCAAATTAGGTAAAAATAGCTAAAAATGCAGCTATTAAAAATTGATTTATTAAGTGATAAAACATGGTGCTCACATATTTATGTACAAACATTGTAAAAGTATACGATTTTCCTAAAATTTTTACAAGCAGCAAATCACCTAGTACCTACTTACCAAGGAGCCTGTGGTTAAGTTACAACAACCACAGGTAAAGCTACGACTGTCGTGGTCGGTCCGTGCACAGGTGACCATCTTTACATGTCAAGACCCCTCCATGCCTTAGAAATCACGTTAAGCCGTCAGTCCCGAATGACATTCGTGGACCTTTGGCAGTCGTTACGACTCATCATTACCCAGTAACTGGGTTGTGGAGGTCAGATGTTCACAGTCGCTTCATGTAAAATACTGGTATTCAGCTACATCTGGTTAGACTGGAAGCTGACCCCCAACATAGTTGGGAACAGGCTGGACAGACGGTGAGTGTACCTACTTACCTACTCACACAAACACAGGCTTACTAAGAAACTGTTTGTTTTATTCCTCAAAGCTTTGCCTAGAGACTTCTAGAAAGAACTCATAATAAACTACGAAATCAGATTCATAAAACTATTCAGAATCGTCATAAAATGAACAATAAGCGGAAACAAGCATCTGCATCTGAATTTTAAACTTCTTCTGAAGAATTTTAAAATTCTGAAAAATAGTAAATATTTAAAACTTATTTCATTCATATTTATATTCCATTTATTACAATAGACCAAAATGGACCACGACACGAACCCACGTAACTATGAACCATTTCTTTAAGAAGAGTTATAGTTTACCTTGAACAAGTGTTAAAGTACATATTTAAAGCATTAGGTACCTTTACTGTTTCAAATCCCTTCTGCAGACAAACAAGTTATTTCAATATTGGTTAGGGACTTTCTGAAAAGGGACTTATCGAGTTTTTAGAAAGTCTCACTCACGCCTTCTTCCCATAGGGGTAGGCAGAAACCACAAGACGCCACCTCTATCTCGACAATCTCTATCTCACTCTGCTTCCATAATCCTTTTGCTTCGATTACGTTACACACCTGACCTTTCTGAAAAACATCACCATAAGGTCACTATATGTCCTTCTAAGGCATCCGGTCTTATCCGTCTATTGTTATATGAATAGAGTTAGAACAGTGAACATATCCACATCCTCAATAGATTGTTATAGGAGCTATCTTTCATTATCCATCATTAGTGTAAACAAGTTTGTTAACAAATCCGACTCCTTGCTCCGGATTTTCTGAACTCGGGGCCCATGGGTATAGATTTCCTACACTCCGTCTTAGTAAGGTGATCAATTCATTTCATCCTACCCTCTGACGTTATAACACCCTGTGTTTGAGTATGTTACCGATGCCACAATACATTTATAGAATTAAATAATGCGGGCTTCCGAACTTATTTTGAGCATTACCTTATCACACATCTGTTACCAACGGGAAAAAGAAAAATTCCGAGATGTTTCCACAAAGTGCATGATAGTGCCCATTGTAAACCATCTTTAAAAATTAACGCTACATTTAATAACCTTCTAGTGACTACCGAATCCTGAAACATTATCGACTTCTGGACTTATGGGTCAACGGACTCCGAAACATAATTCGAACAACAGCTTAAACCATACTGAGATACATCTGAGCCTGACATCAAGTTGTACACCTGCCACGGTGCTTAAGACAGCTCGAACATCAACGGTATATCTAGATCACTTAATTACTCCTGTCATTAATCAGACCGTTAATTGATCTGACAACATGTCAGTCGTCACCTCACTTTGAAACTCGAAATGATATTTGGCTATTTAGCTAATGCGGCTGGGGACGGGTCTCCCAATTAGAATTCTACTTACTACTTGAAGCAAAATGGTGATTGCTGGGATATTTTAAAGACAATTTGGACGATGTTCAACAAAATTGGCTACGAACTCGAATCTGAACAGATTTAGACACCGCTCCATTTTCTCGTTCGAAATTATTTCAGTTTAAAGGCCTTTGCTAATAATGCGATGAAATAGGAAATGCGAAGAGCAAGCTTGCTCAAACAGTTATCACCCATTTTAAATCCGATCGATGAACCAAGCTGCATTTAAAAATGTTCTGTCCCGTCATAGTCGTATGTGTGCGATTCAGGTGTCGTCTGCTTTACTCCACTTCACAAACAAGCGAAGATCCGCCGTAGCGTGTCGTGCTCGAAAACCTACAATTGCATAACAAAAATAAACAATAGTGCAGAAACGAGCGTTGCCTTTGTGTGGGCTTCGTCTTGCCAGGTGAAGGAAGCTAAACAATGGTCTGTTGAATCTAACACTCAGGCTCAAGCCCCTAAAGTCTACTGAACGAGACAATGACTGTGAGAATATGGGCTCGAGAGAAACGTTCGCGTCTTGTTACCGCGAACGTTGTTAGTTTTATGAAGGAACTGAAATAACCCTTTGTAGAGGCGTTTTATATTGCTGCTGCGGCATCTTTTGGAGCTCTAAACATGCCTTCTATGCATCCACAATTAGACACGTCAATCAGGTTTTACTACACAGGTTTTGTGTACAATATCTGTCCGTCTTTATGTATGTTACCTTTTTTATGTATGTCTCATACTCGAGTCAAATCATATCCCCTAATGGAGGCCGGCAGGCACCTATTACATAATCTAAACAAAGCAGCGAAGGCTTGACCAAACGATAGTTAGGCCGATGATTGAAAGAGGACGCATCTAGTCGCTCGGTACTCGGTGCGTAAACACTAGAGTTGTGGACAATAGACCAAAGCGACTGTTTGTGCTATCGAATGGATACACTTTTGCAATTAGCGTAACAATCGGACGCCGTTATCAGGGATGTTTTTGTCGGATTACATTGATGTTTTCGTGTGGGTACGAATCAATTGATTGTTAAACAATGAAACGTAAGAAACATGTTCTTAATGTCATATTAAAGACAAATATCCAAAGTTGTTGAAGCAGTGACAGAGAGAGTATTTATCTTCTGAGTCATCTGAGTCTAATATCGCAGGTTCGTATTATTTTTTTGTGTTTCTTGTTCATTTCCTGCGTCATGTTTACCCCAAATAAACGTTTTTTTTTCTTTCTTAAACATAATTATTAGTATAACCTATTACTGCAGATCACTTTGTTATTCTGGTTCAGTGCTTACGCAAGTGGCATTTTGTGTTTATAACCACAATACAGGACAAAGCAGGGTAAAGTTCCACAATATAATGTTCACCAATATACATTCACTGCCAAGTAAAACCATTCTCTTACTTGACCCTATTCCTGTTTATGTATTTCTTTTTAGAATTCCCTTGAAAAAGCGTGCATTTTCCAACTGATAATATAAAGTTGAGTTGTTACTCCGCCGTTAAAAGTTTTAGCGGCAATCCGGTGCACGGCACGCGAATTAACAAGCTTGAGCGACGTACTTATACCTGACACGATTGTATTTAAAACGAAGACACCATAAGAACATAATTTACTTATTTATTTTGCTATTTAGGTAGGTACACAGAAAATACGGCATGAACAGAAATGTCAAGGATAACCTTTGTATCTTCTCTCTTTTTATCTACTTTATTAAAAAAAAGAAACTTGAAATATGCATAAGCTTCTTTCTTGAAAAATGATTTGTAGCATTCGTGCGAACGGCACTTTAAAAAAAAACAGGTACTGACTCAAGAGCTGTCAAAAAAAAAAAACTAAGATTCAAGTCTCAATCACTTTTAGTCCATTGCAGTCTACTTAAAACGTTTGTATTTCTCTGAAAATAACTCGTCGTAGTCATTGCTGTTTTTTATTCAAACTTACAAACTTGCGTTACCTAAGCTTTTTTGTAGTGATAGGGAGCAAAGCTAGGAAGGTGATTTTGTATAGAACGATAATGAGTGCATGCGTCAGACGGTGCTGGGAATGAAAGGCGCATTTTATATCTCAATAGGTCAACAATCTACTAGTTACTGACCTATGCAAAATTCTTTGATGTTATCATCTCAAGCTCAAAGTTGTATTGATAGGGAGTTTTAAAGAAAAGGCATTCCATTCATCGCGTTTACTGTGTTCATTCATTTTTTTATGAAGAATTATTTTTAATAACATGAATGAACAGTTTTAAAAAGTAGATGTAACTTTTCGTAATCTACATCTCTTCTAGCGTATTGGTAGACAACAAACAATGACATGGCCTAATAGTTGTATGACGCATAGCACGGAGTGCTTCGAAAGACCGCTAAGCCGTTGGTGCCGTCTGTCATTTGTAGATCTTTAATAGTCGTTAGGGTTATGGCCGAAAAGACTAGTAGATATGTCTTGTTGTCAGACTTTCGGCCATCCGAATACAGCAGTTAATGGGTATCGAATTATCCAATGACTGGGTTGTAGATGTCAGATAAGCAGTCGCTCCTTGTGAAATACAACAACAACAGCATTTTTTTTTGCAGCTGCGGATAGACTGAAAGCTGACCTCAACTTAGTTGGCAAAAGTCCAGTGAAATGATGATGTTTAAGTTTGTTTGTTTTTGTTTAGTAAACGTCAATTTAGACTGCCTCATTGATGGACCACATTTGGGACTTCTGACCTGTTGACTGTTCGACGCTCAGTTTCTGATATGCTGTAAGAAATTTAGCCTATCTCTCTGCTTTCCTTTGATGATATGACGGATTAAACAACAAACCCTTTCGAGTTGATACCGATGGTTAGTGGTTACCGATGGTACAGTTTCACACTTTGCTACTCAATGCCCCAATTAGTTAGCTTTAGATGTTACTTACGGCACCCATGAGAAATAGAAAAGGTATTCACAACCGAAGCCACACGGTATTAAACTCGTCATGTAATAAAATCTGTTAAATTAAACGTTTTGATAAATTAACAGCGGTATATTGAATAATAGTAAAAATACAAGAGCGACACACGCGAACTATGCAATGGTGGACGTGCAAAAGGGAAGAGCGAGAAGGCATGATAAGAAAGAATTGGCTATATAACAGTGACCACAGATTAGAAAAGAATATTCAAATTGCACGTTAACAAGGCTACAGATTTATTTATTTATTTATTTCAACTTTTCGAAAACAAAAAGGTACAAAGGCGGACTTAATGCCTTAGGCATTCTCTACTGACACTGTGCTTAAGACAGCTCTAACATCAACAGTATATCGAAATCACTTAATTACTCCTGTCATTAATGAGACCGACAATTATTAATTAATATGACAACATGTCAGTCGTCAACTCACTTTGAAGCTTGAAATGTTAATTGGCAATGTAGTTAATGCGGCTGGCGACGGGTCTCCCAATTAGAATTCTACTTACTTCTTTAACCAAAATGGTGTTGATGGGCTATTTTAAAGAAGATTAGGACGATGTTCAACAAAATTGGCTACGAACATGAATCTGAACATATTTAGACACCGCTCCATTTTCTCGTTCGAAATTATTTCAGTTTAAAGGCCTTTGCTAATATTGCGATGAAAAAGGAAATGCGAAGAGCAAGCTTTCTAAAACAGTTATCACCTATTTTAAATCCGATCGATGAACCAAGCTGTTGTGTGATCTGTTCCGTCATAGTCGTATGTGTGCGATTCAGGTGTCGTCTGCTTTACTCCACTTCAAAAACAAGCGAAGATCTGCCGTAGCGTGGCGTGCTGAAAAACCTACAATTGCATGACAAAAATAAACAATAGTGCAGAAACGAGCATTGCCTTTGTGTGGACTTCCTCTTGCCAGGAGACGGAAGCTAAACAATCGACAGTATTGAACGCGTTAATAAAATCCAGTAAGCAAAGAACCGTCAGTTTTCCTGCTTCCATGCCTAACCGTATGTCATCAGTGACGTTAACTAAGGCTGTAGCGATGCTGTGTCCAGGACGAAAACCGGATAGGAAAGGATTCAGCAGACTATTCTTACAAAGCAAAGCATAAGCAGATTGTGAACCAAGCGTTCCAGGATTTTGAAGAGGAAAAGCAAGATGGAGATAGGATGATATTCGAAAAAAGAAGTAGGATTAAATTTTTGGATAAAGGAGTGATTTTTGCCTCCTTCCAAATCGATGGAAAAACACCATAGGATATAGAGTAGTTTCGGATATAGCACAGGATAAGAAGGATTTCGTCGAGAAAAGGGAGTATCATTTTCGTGTCCGTATGGATTGAGGAGCCATGTCTCATATTTAAACGCAGATACTACCAATATTCAGTCGTAAATTAACCGATTTTGTAGGTCGGGCCTACAAAATCGGTTAATTTACATGGAATTTGTAGTAAAACACATAAAACGTTACTGGACTTTTAAGGTGGCTACTCAATTCAGGCGTATGGATTGAGGAGCCACCTTATAACTCGAACACTAGCTGATGGATATTTCTACAAATTTGGTACGATTTAGTAGTAGTTATGCATAATCTGTAAATTAAATTATCCGATTTGATCAACTGCTTTAGTAGCTACATAGAAAATATATGTACATATAGTTTTTCTAACTGGTTAACAATGTACAAGCAGTTTGAGAGTAGCCAGTTCGTTGTCGGGCCCAGAGGTCGGCTAAGCCAACAATGCGCCGGCCTAGAGCCTCAGTCGGCGAGATGATTTGAGGATAATATATATAAAGCTAAAAAAAAAGCGAGGTTCCCCCCTCCCGACCCTTGCTCGAGCCAGCCCGCGCCGCTGAGCCTGTAGCTTTAAATTCGTCCATAAATAATACCAATCCTGATCCAGCTAGTCATTTGCTGCCCTCTTCCAGCGACGCCCTAAGCCGAGGTTCGTACCCCACAGGGGGTGCCCTTAGCGTTGTCGCTTAGTTTTAGTTAGTATATAAGTTTAAGTCCTGGCTGGAGGCCTTAATTTATTAGGGAATCCACAGGCAAGTCCGCTTAAGCAGACGACAACCGCATAGGTTGACCTGCGAGATGCCAAACAAACAAACAAACAAAAAAGCGAGGTTCCAAGGGCCTGGCGCTCACAAAGTTTATGAGCTTCCTTCAAGTCATACAAATATTAAGCTAATAATTACTGTGTATGAATGTGAATGGTAAAAAGAGAAACTAACCACACCAATGCGAGGTGGGGTGCTAAAGTTATAAATCTCGCTTCCCTCGCTCTTGCAGGCATGTGCGTCCGCCGCGTCGCGGGTTCGTGGTTGGTAAACAAGTTTAAAATATGTTCATTATAGCAGCAAGCAGTTTGGAGTTGGAGGCCCCGTACGTATGTAAAATATAAATTTAGGGTGCTAAAATTTTCTAGCTCGCTCTTACATTCTCTTAAACATCCAAATGTTCAGCAAAATTAGTTGACAACGAAACTTCTATTTCAGTATGGATGGTCGAAAGTACTCGGAAAAACCTAACCAGTAACTTTTCTACATACCGTGACAACGTAACTCATATTTCAGATTGTATGGTCAAAAGAAAATCTATCCAATCCGCCTGGCTCCTGTGGCACCCAGAAATAAATCCTGGAGCAGGGCTTGGTTACTGCATACATTATTTCTGGTCTGCCTTATATGGCATGATCCTTCAGCTTCTGTATAAGGTAGGCTTCTGCTCATTGCTAGCCACAGAACTTTTCCCAAGTGTTACATGCGGATCTGCAGGTACACTAATAGGATTGGCATCACAAATACCAAATTTTATTAGGAGATTTTCAATATGCAGTCCACTGCTGGACATAGGCCTCTCCAATTGCCCGAAAAACCAACATTATCGAGCTTGCTTCGCTCGCTCTTGCATCCTACTCTTTCTGATTTTTTTGCTTCTCTGTATAAATCGACACAGTTAGACCTCTTTCTGTACGCGTGGACAAAATAAAACCTATCCCATTCGAGGCGAGATGCAAAAGTTATAGCGCTCGCTTTGCTCGCTCTTGCATCATACATTCTTTTTCTGCCTAATACGACAAAGTTAAGGCTCGTTAACACTGGCGCGACGCTACAGTCCGACACAAAAGCACCGCTTGTCGCGCGACGATTCAAAAAGGTTAAAAAAAAAAAGAGGTAAAGTAAGCGAGGCTCGTTGCAAGAGGATTTAGGCAGAATATGTCTCATTGTCAGCAACTCCGCTTACAATGAGACATATTCTCCCGTTGCAAAGCGAAGTTCAATTAGACAGCTTACCTAAATGGCGAATTAGATAAGAAAATAGCACATCCATAAAATTCGTAATACCGGAAATGCTTTTCCGGTATTACGTCTTTTACGGACGTGTAAAGGACATTTTTAATTGAATTGCAGGTTGTTACGTCATCGACATACCTACTCAGAGTCAGAACTGCCTTCAGATGACTGACTAATTGTGGAGGCATCAGAACTTGTCACATTAACTTTCCCACAACGCCACCACCACATACATTACCACCAGGAAGAACCACTTTATTATTTTGCGCATAGTTGTAGCGATGACCATTTCTTAGTAGAACTCTTCGCGTTCTTTCACTTTGAATGAAACTAAATGATTCTTCATTCGTTTTAAGAAAAAAAAAGTGTATAACTATAATATTAAGCATACGAGAATCCTGTCAGAGGTTTTTTATTTTTATTAGAGATTGATAGTTGTATTCATTTACAACACACAATTAAATAAAACCATGTGATAGTTTGATACATGCTTAGATAAATGATTGGTCTCGCTGCACTCGACTCAGCGAGACAAATCATTTATCTAAGGATACATGGTTATTAAAGTCAAAGAACTATGAATGACAAGTCTGTTAGGAAAAAAACTCCATAGCAATAGCTAGTAAGGAGATCAAGCTCTGTGATGCAAACTCCAACACGAAGATTTTGCATCACATAGCTCATCACTAGCATGATCGCTATAACAAACCAAGTGAGGATCTCAACCCATTAAGCCTTGGTCCAGATAAACTCTTAGTCAACATATCTGCCTCCATGTAGATGCTTGGACGGTGTTCTATTTCAACTTACTTTAATTGTCGTATGAAATGAAGTTTCGTATCAATATGCTTTGTCTTTGAGCCAATCATTGGGTTTTTCGTCAATTGTATGGCAGCCTGATTATCATAATGTATTTTGACGATGGGTTGCCTCCATTCTGTTATGTCATTTATTTAACGGATTAGATGGATTGCTTCCTTAGCAGCTTCAGTCACAAACGTGTACTCTGCTTCGGCGGATACAAAAGAGTGTAGCTCTTTTGTATTCTGCTTTCCCCGCTAACGAGACCACCGGATAGTTTAAAACAGTAGCCACTGTATGATCTTCGGTCTATCGCACAGGGTGCAAAATCTGCATCAGATTGACCATACAACTCCATTTCAGTGTTCTTGTAGCACGGGCCCATGTCTTTAAGTCCCTTTTATAAACATAGTACACGCTTCGCGCTCTTAAGAGCAGGGCGACGCATGAATTGTCCTTACAAAAGTAATACCTAAATCATTTGCAATATACGCACATTTCTATCATATAACGCTTATATTCGGATTAAGACAGTGTTTATCTAGGTTCCTACATCGTTTTTTTTCTAAAATGAAGATAATGCTAATTGTATTTCGCACTTTTTACAGCGTAAATCACATGTTATCTTATCGTTTTTTTTTTTTACTATAAACAAAAATATTTGTAATGTTGTTGTATTAGAAACATAGCTCATATTATCAAGTTACGAATAGTCGTAAAAATAAGAAAAAAGATTAATTTTTCATTCATCATTTTTGGTATTACGGAACACATCAACATTTATCATAAGTTTTCAATAGCTAGTAGTGCTATCACGTCAAGCAAATGGCAATGTGTGCGTGGTCGTATTGCTCACGGTAGAAGGTATGTATCGCTCGGACAAGCACACACATTACCGCAACGTTGCGCCCGCCCGCGCTGGGTATGTGCTGTGTATAATGTCAGTGTTAGACGATTACTTTATTGTCCTGTGCGTGCATATTTATTTGCTTTCTAAATTGTATTGTAATATTTCTGACACGATTGAGTTATCCTATGAACTTGCATTTAGATTTGCCATGTCATTTGGTATCGAGTAACCTAACCATTCTTACGAACTTTAAAGTCCGTAAGACTTATTATTTACGATTTGGTTTGGTAGCCGACATGGACTCCGAAAGTTGGGATGTATTTAATAGTTCGTACCTATTTACCCAATGATATATTATAAGTTACCTACCTACTGCGTTCGTAGTTACTAAGTGTTTTGCATAGCGACCCCCAAGCAATAAGTCGGTTATCGTAAAACTCAAGTTTTACAGGAAAATTGTATTTTTGTTAGGAGTCGAAGTATTGCGTTCATTGATACATCAACTTAAAGCATTTTTCTGTGTAGTTCTATTACGATGTCGACATTAAATTGTGTGGGAAATATTTGCAATTAAAAAAAATACATAAATAAGACAAGTAATTGTTTCAGTAATATACACATAATGCAGTAAGTTTGTTAAAAATGTTGATACATAACATTACAATACGGACTTTTCTAACGTTATTTCTTACTAGCTTCCACCCGCGGCTTCGCCCATGTGGAGTGTTTATGAAAAGTAGCCTATGGATGAATTCATTATGATGAGAATTAACTAAATTAACTGGCGAAATGTGGGTGTACTATAGCTACACCTCTCCCCAAACGTTCGGGGAAACAAGGCATGTTGTTATGTTATGTTTATGTTAACTAAATACTCTAAAATGTGTATTATAAAAACAAAAAAATCAATTAATTTATGCCTCACTATTTTGACTATAATAGCTTCCCCATAAGAGGTAGATGTATGCTGTCGCGGACTTTTATTTAGAAATGTTTATGATAAACAATCCCACGATACGTTATCTTCGTGTACTATGTCTACAAGAACACGATACGGCTTAGGCAGCGCACGACAAGATGGCTCTTAGAGGGCTGGATTTTTTTCGACCTACTTATACTTATCATTATATTATCGACAAATAACACTAAATCTTTATAAATTATGGACTAAGTGTTATTCTGATGTATATCCTATATTACTGTTAAGTTTCATCAAAATCCTTTTAGCAGTTTTTGCGTGAAAGAGTAACAAACATCCATCCATCCATCCTCACAAACTTTCATGTTTGAAGTAGGATAGTAGGTAAGATAGAAAGATTAATCGGATAGTAGGAATTCAAAGAAGATACGTTTATTTTTAAAAAATTTATTATTGGTATTTTAGATTGACACAGTATCAGTACCGTTACAAAACGTTGTCGTCAAAAACGAGACCGGGTTACACAAAATTATTTATTAATCAATTATTTACTTTTAAAAGCTCGTAATAATTCGATAATAACCACGTTCTTACATTTACTAAGAACTGCACGATTCATTTACGCCATTATGTCGGTAAAAACAACTTACGAAAATTCAATACTTTACGCAAACCAGTTTTGTATTGATACGTAATACGTACGAATACTTTTTTGACATAATTTTTGTTTTGAATTTTCCTACATTAAAAGTGTTTTTCATGATATCTTTGTAAATCACACTACGAAAAATGAAAAATAAATTACTTAGATGTATCCCAACTCGAATGACGAATTTGATATAACAATAAGAAGTCCAATTTTACTGACTTATTGGTTGAGGGCATCGACTCAGCCCAAGAAAATAAACACACATTTTTTTCTTGATCTGATTTTCACACTAGTACTCGTAGGTACCTAAATATGTTTTGTATAAACTAGTATTTATCTACCTATCTACCTACCTATGTAACGTCGTTTGTTACGTTTCTTTAGAACACGTTCGCACGGACGTAAATATCTCGCGGCGGGATTTTATCGCGCACTGCATAGTTGAACTCTTGGTGTTAAACCGAGCATTCAGAATCCAACAGAGTACCCAGCGCGTCGACTAAACACTATTGAAATGTCAACTCTTGGTGCTAAGCATAGCGTTGAAGATCCAGTGAGCAAAACAATCCCGCCGCGATATTTTAACGGCGTAGGTTATTATCTCAAGGACACTGAGGGCCTAGACAAAGTAACAATCGTAACATTCGATTAGCGATAACGCTAGTAGAAAAGCCAAAAAATGTATGGGGTTGACATAAGCTATCGAAACGTCACGTGATCATAGGTCATTTCATATATCATTGATTATATAATGTCATAATATAAATAATCAAAGGTCAAAGCGTAGTATCTTATTGAAGCGATAGCGGATAAAAAAGGGACAATCGTTTTGTGATTACAGTATCACAATAGTTATGCTTGCTTGCTATAAAATAAGTCAATATCGTAAATAACTTTTGGACGTTTTTTTTGCAAGTTTGTTTACGCATAACATGACTTTGAGAGTGAGGGTATAGGGAGTGCACCTGTATCCAGGCACAAAGTTGTGCGCTTTACTATATTGTGACCGGAATCGATAAGAATCAGGAAGACATTATTATTATTATATTTTTGCTGGACGTAACCAGGTTTGATACAATAGCCCTGATTTGATGGTAATATCTGAGATGGCGAATTGTAATGATGCCTCAATAATCAGTTTGTCTAAATTGTGTAGATACTATGGTATAATAATGGCTGAATATTATTAATGATATTCATATTCATAAAATTGGCTGTAGCACATACATAACCATTCTGTACCGAGCTCGGAACTAAAACATTTCTTATTGTGTCGCATTTACATTGCTTGCAGGGATTTTAATGTTATTTTTATTGTATAATAAAACTTATGGTCGCTAGAATACGGTTGATTATCATGTTATGGACGGTACCACAGAAAAAAAGCCAAATCATATAAATTTGAGTGTTTAGTGTGTATCTTTGACACTCTTACTACCATAATTGTATTATTAGTTTAGTCGATAATATATGGTCACCTTTATCACGTTTCGATTCATATTTTTTTAAATAGATGAATCAATAATAACAATGATATGTAAGAAGTAAGAACAAAACCAAATAAATGTTTATAAAAAATTCTTATTTTTTTATTTTTATTATTCTTAGCTCAGAATGCTATTATTTATATGTACGCTTATCGCGGAAATAGGTATAATAATCGGAATATTTGTCTTTTATTTTGCATAACACTTTATTAATTAACTTATATGCATTATTGCTTAGAGAGCAGTGGTGGCCCAGTGGAAACGGCCCCGACTTACGAGTTGTAGGTCGTAGGTTCGAACCCAGACAGGCGCTTTACTTTGTGTAAATTATTTCATCACCACTGCTCTCAAAACGGCTCTCAGAACCAAAAAATCGAAGACATGTGACATCCACCAACTCGCACTGGGCCCGCATGGTGGATTGCGGACCACTCCCTCTCAGAGAGATGAGGCCGGTGTCCCAGCAGTGGGAACATTATAGGCTGGATATGGATTATTGCTTAGTAATAACTTTTAAGTTTAGTGAAAGGAATCAGTAAAAATTAAGGCTTCTTCTATCTTATTTATGTAAATAAATAGCCTACGTTTTTTAAAGTGGAGACTAAGGGAATAAATATTCTTATACATGCTTGAAATGAATAAAGACAATAATAATAAATAACCCTATTTGTATTTACACGTCGTCGGCCGGTTCCTCTCAAAGACCGCGCGCGATGACGATGGCGATGACCTAAGTAATTTATCCAAGAACACCGACAGCATATAGGTACGTGCAACATTGGTTTACAAAAGCATATAGGAAAGGTATGTATGCCTTATCTTCTAGATTTTCTCTACAAGGCCAAGATCTCAAAATATTCTTATGTACTTAGTTTATGAATAAAAATGTAATCGGTGGTTCTTTCCATTTGCATCCCGACGAAATTGGACGCTTCGCAAATTTTAACACAGAATTCATTCTTCAGTTCATCCAGCACTTCAATAAGTATGGTTGAATCTATTGAAAGTTACAAACCATTTTCAACAAAGCAATAAGTAAAAAGCAATAGGTAAACTTTAGTTCCGCTGATGCAGCTTATATACACACATTTATCAGCACGACTGTTCACAACGCCATATTTCATCAACACATGATCAAACATAACGTTCCAGCAGCAGGGTGCTTGTTTCAAGTCGTACAATGATTTTATAAGCTTACAAACCTTGTTTTGTTGAACGGTAAGGCCCTCTGGCGGCGTCATGTAATTAGTTCATGCAATTCACCGTATATGAAAGTAATCTTTATTTCAAATTGAATCATAGTCATACCTTTTTCTGCTGCAACAGATAGCAATAAGCGAATAGAGTCATACGCGACTGTGAGTTAGAACTCTTCGTTTGGGTAGTCAATTCCACTTTTCTGTGAATAAATATAATATAAAATACCCTTAAGAGCCTTGCTTTGTACCTTGGTCCTGTCGGTTCGTCCTACACACGAAATACCCATTTGCATCCGACAACTCTGGCGTCGGGTGGCTTCTCCACTAACTACCAGATGCCGTTGTCACTGTGTGCCTTCAATTTTTCCTGAATAGCTGCAGTTCACAGCTGACATTCATTGTACGACAGTGCTTCTGTCTAAGTCTGTGGAACATCATAAGACGACAAATCGTTATAACAAAGGTAAGTCTTTGGTTCAGGATTTGTGTTGATTGGTTTCCGAGGACGAAATTTCATGTTTAACTTTTGAAGACTATCAATTGGCTTCTCAGGTACATACTCAGTAGTATCAAGAGTTAGAAGCATCTCGGAACTCAGTAGCTGTGTGAGTGGACATGTTGGAACTACAATCATCACTCTCAGATTATTCATCACTTACTTGTTGCTTTTCAGAGCTTGACAAAGAAACTGGTTCCATGTCACTATTTACAGAATTCTCTAAGAATGGAACTGGATGTCATACAGTAGCGCTCTTTAATCCATAAGCAATCTCACAAAGCAATAGATTGACGCTTCGGTTTCACTTTCGACCTTATTCTTTAAGTTGTTTCTATACTATAGACACGCACACACACTCACTTTGTCTGTAATTACTGGTTCATTATTTCAACTCACTTAACATATGGCATGCTAGCTTAGTCCTTACCGTGCTTGGGTATTATGGATTATGGAAAGCCCTGAGTTCGGATCTCACCTGTGCGGCTGCGCCTGCGGATTAGCTTGACGTTATTTTCAAATAATATCTATTCATAGTTTTTGATGTGTTATTAATAATACCTAAAATGAACTACTTTTGTTTGTTTTATTAAAATTACTTGTGGTTCGATAATCATTCGATACTTGTCTCGTTCCTCTTGTTTAAAAGTTTGTAGGTAGACCACAGAAAACTGAGTAAATTATTTCGATTTCTGTGAGGTAGATGCAATTCGTTACCACTATTCACCTAAATGAACGTTTTTGGTTAGTGACAAATGTTTCAATCTGTAACTGCGATCTTAGTGATGTGTTTCGTTTAAAACAGTTGTACTGCGAGTTCACAGCAATACGACTCTTTACGTGCATATGCACTTTTGAACGCTTACTGTACATCCCTGCCTTTTGTAACAGAACTTGTTTTACTATCAAACAATCGAAAACCTCTATTTATTTAGAGTCCAATTTTTTTATTTGTCATTAACTCACATCCAAACACTCTTATGTGACTTATGTCAGGTTTAATAACACTTAACATTTCTTCAGGTGGTTTGAAGTTTAGGGCTTGCGTCGGTGAATGGTTGACTATGCAGCCATGAAGGCTTCAGCCCACAAATTTTTCTTTAAGTTAGCATTAATAATCATACTTCTAGCTTTTTCAACTCAAGCCATATATATAATAATATACTCAGATAGACTCTTTTGTTGATGTGTATAAAGCTTTGATATTTGATGACTAATTCCTGAGAAATTACGTAATATATTCAGCAAAAAAAACATTGGTGCTATTATCGGTTCTTAGAATTCAATTTTTTTTATCAAGCTGATTTTCTACAAGCCGTTTGTAGTCAATGAATTTATTTAGGCATTCAGACTTTAAGTTTCATTTGAAAACATATACCTTTCTTGAGTAGTCAAAGGTAAATATGAGAAATACCTTGCACCTCCAAGTGACTTCACCTCCATAGGACCACAGACATCGGCGTGTACCAGTTCTAGCAGTGGACTTCCTCGGGAAGGTTCCCGAGGAAGTACTACTTGTAAACGTTAACCGGGCCTGTTTTCCTTTGATGGATGAGATGCACGTTGTACGTAATTTAACGGGGTTTAGAATAAAAATGCAGCGGGCACAAGTTACGTGTATGAGTTTTGATTTATATTAGAACAATGACATTGAACAATTGGTTGATCTTAACAAAAGGTGATAATTTAGCACGAACTCGTATAAATTATTGATTGCTAAGAGAATTTGCGCAGGCACTCCAACATGCCCCCGGGCGTTGAAAGTCGTGCTTTCAACCAGACTCCTGATCTGACATTATGGGTAGTGGGCATATCCTGTTGAAGTCCCTCCTGATGACGCCATTTGAGGTAGGAATAACCGCTACACGGGCTATTCCGTCTGATCCCGGGTGAATATCAACAATTCTTCCTAGTCTCCACTTCAGAGGTGGGAGATTGTCCTCTTTAACAACCACCAGGGAATCCATCTTCAAACCATCTTTACATGAACGCCACTTCGTCCGCTGCTGCAACTCCGCAACATACTCCTTACTCCATCTAGTCCAGAAGTGCTGGCGGAGCTGCTCAATGCGTTGATAACGACTGAGATGGATTGTATTTAATTGCCTCAATTTGGACTAATGTGGTGTTAAGCTCCTCGAAGGTTAACTTACAATGTCCCAACACTCGCTGTAGGTGATATTTTGCAGATTTGACACCCGCCTCCCAAAGACCGCCAAAATGTGGAGTATACGCGGGAATGAAGTGAAAGTTAATTCCATCATTAGCAATAGTTCCGCCCAAAGACTCGGAATTAGTTTTTAAGAACTTTGATAGCTCATTATACGCACCAACAAATGACGTACCGTTATCGGAATATATGTGGATGGGTTTGCCTCTTCGCGAAATAAACCTATATAACGCTAATAAATAATTATGACTAGTCAAATCACCCACAAGCTCCAAAATGCAGAGCCTTTGTGGTGAAACATATTAAAATTGCTATATACACCTTGACGAGTCTACATCCCCGACCTTGACGACTAGCACTCATAATAGGACCTGCGTAATCAACGCCAGCGCTTTCGAACGGATACCCTCCTGGAAGAAGGCGCTGTCGCGGCAGGTTGCCCATCAATGGAGTAACCACCTTACCCTGCATACGTCTACACAGAACGCATCTATGCAGGCTTTGGCTAAATTTCGACCTCCTATAGGCCAATAGGATTCTCTAATCGTTGCTAATAATAGCTGAGGGCCTGCGTGCATTAGTCTTTTGTGTTCAAAATCAAATAATAATTTAGTGAAGAGTGGACTGTAAAATTATAGGGTGCCGTTTATTATAAGTAAAATCAGAATTATCGAGACGTCCTCCGACACGTATTAGATTGTTCTCATCTAAATACACATTAAATTTTAATAGGACGCTCTTTTTTGGTAAACTTTGTTTATTTAAAAGTAATTTATGTTCGGGAAATGATTCTTGTTGACTTTGATAAATTAATATTTTTAACGCCTTGCATAATTCTTCATCAGATAAATAAGTACTAGTGGGCGATTGTCGTTCACATAATTTGATGAATCGCATCGCAAAAGCCATGGAACGTAAAAGTCTTAAATACTTAGAAAATCGTTTAAAATCTATAATTAATGCCGTATCGTTATCGTCAAGAACAACACTTAATGATACATCAGGTCGAGTTTCATGGAGTGTGCCTAATTCAATACATTTAAATTGCGAAGGCCAACTACGTGAGTCTTGTTGGAGAAAGTCAGGACCAGACAACCACATGTCCAAACTCTGCAGATGACTAATATCTACCCCACGAGATATTAGGTCTGCTGGGTTCTTATCGGTTAGGACGTGCCTCCAGGTACAGTGACCTGCCTGATCTAAGATTTCAGCGACGCGATTGCGTACAAATGGCTGAAGCCTTGAAGGTAACATCTGTAGCCATCCTAGCACGATGGTCGAATCAGTCCAACAAAATACACAAGAGAACTTAAGCCGAAGGGAGTTTAACACCTTCTCATACAGACGAGCTCCTACAACCGCGCCACACAACTCCAACCTGGGAATTGTGGTAGGTTTAATTGGCGCCACTCGACTTTTGGACATAAGTAACCGAACAATGCATTCACCTTCGTGATTAATACTGCGTACATACACGCACGCACCATATACGCGTTCAGACGCGTCTGTAAATATATGGAGTTCCAACTCCCGGTATGAGTAACAAACAACAATTCGAGGAATACGAATTTCATTTAAAACAGACAGAGCTTTAATAATAGTCTGCCATTGTAAATTAATTTTAGTAGGCAATGGCTCATCCCATGACAATTTGTGTAACCACATTCGCTGTAGTAACATTTTCAAAGTGATTACAAATGGAGACAAAAGCCCCAAAGGATCGAATATCCTTGCAATCACGGAAAGTAAATCACGTTTAGTGTTACTATTACACGATATAGTTGAGCCTATTTGAAATACGAGTTCATCTGAACTTGCATACCAACCTAGTCCGAGCAGTTTGTCAGGTTCATTAGCACCTATATTTAAATCAAGCAGCCACTTCCGATAATAATTGAGGTTCGTTCGACTTCCACTTACGCAATGACATGCAAGCCGATTCCAGAACATTCGTTACCTCCTGACGAATGAATTTGACTTCATCCAAATCATCACCGCCACACAGTAGGTCATCAGCATAAAAATCATGCTTAATAATGTCAGCAACCTTCGGATTTTTACAATCATCACCTAATTGATGAAGGCACCGATTAGCTAAAAATGGCGCACTAGCCGTGCCGTAGGTAACGGTGTTTAGGTTATAAAACTTAACGGGGTCGGACACTTTACCACGTCACAATATTTGTTGTAGATATCTGTCAGACGGGTGGACAACTATTTGTCTATACATCTTCTCGACGTCCGCTGACAAAACATACTTGTGCTGTCTGAAACGGAGAAGAATAGACAACAGATCGTCCTGAACGGTAGGTCCGACCATCTGTAAATCGTTAAACGAAACGCCAGATGAAGATGGACAACTTGCATTGAACACCACTCGAAGTTTCGTAGTGGTGCTACTTTCACGTAATACGCCGTGATGCGGGATAAAATAACCAGACAAGTTCAAAAACAGACGGATTTTGTTTGAGCGGAATACGAACACAGAAACGACCGTCGGCCAATCGGGTCGTATTTTTTATAAAATGCTCCTCACATAATTTCTCTTCCGGCGAATAATGAGAAGATTTCTTATTTACCTCCTCAAGTTGCCAGAAGCGAGTTAAATCATTTCGAATTTTATCGAAACCATCTTCGGAAGAACTAGTGTTGACTTTGATAAAATTGCACCTAATGTTGGTAGATACCAATGCAACGTAATTACGACTAATCGGACCGGAGACAATCCAGCCTAACCTGGTTTCACACAAAATTGGCTTCTCATTGCCTAACTTTATTCTTTGTGAACCTAACAAGTCCCAGACGGCATCAGCACCGATTAAAATATCGACATCAGCGGGCTTGTAAAAAGTAGTATCTGCTAAACAGATATCAGAGGGAATGTTGAGTGAAGAAATATTAACCTCATGGCATGGGACATCACTGGTTATTGATGGTAAAACGAAACAAAAAAGTTCGGTACTGAAACTATTGTGTAATGACGTCACGTTAATGCGACACGTTTTACCTACGTGAGAAGTCACGTTATTGATGCCAAATATCGATCTATCTACCTGCCTAGTCTCTAAATTTAACTGTCGACATAGTCTTTCCGTCACGAAGCACGATGTACTACCTCTGTCAAGAATTTAATTAAAGCGGTTGACAATAACACATCATGACTCACAGTTCCGTGTCCAGATGTGACGTTAGCCGACAATGCAACATTATTTGTCTCAGTCACCGAAGACGCCGAAGCCGACTGTGGCGACAAGTTATCAGACGAGTTATTTTTTACATTATTATTACATTGTGCACTAGATTTAAAATCAGCGATATGAATTAATATATTATGTCTGCGTTTACAAAGCTTACAACCTGGTTTTTACAATGATTCGCGAAATGACCCGAACGAAAGCAGTTGTAACAAACCTTGAAACTTGGCAGCATTTTAACACGTGATTCGTTACTTAGTGCGAGAAACTGCGCACACTCACCTAAATAATGGTCACCCTTGCATTTGGGACAGACTTTTGTACCTGACTCTAAATTAGAATTAACACCACTTTGAACGGTTACCATAGACTTCAGCTTAGCCCCTGTTTTATTACTGGATTGTGGCTGATTATTACGAGACAACTTTAAAGTTTCTCGTATGAATTTAAGGAATGCATCGAAAGTAACCTTGCTGTCTTTGTCTACGCGACCTTTACACTCCTCCCATTCACGGAACATTCTGCTGTCTAACTTGCGAATAAAAATAAAAATTAAAAGAGTATCCCAATACTTAACGGGCTCCCCTAATGTATCTAATGCTCGTAAGTGTATGTTGATTTGGTCAACTAAATTCTTTAAAGTGACAGAGGATTCTTTTGTAATGGTCTCCATATTAAAAATGGCTGAAACATGACTGTGGATTAGTAATCTCTTATTATCAAATCGTTCGCATAGTATGTTCCATGCCACAGAGTAATTATTAGCAGAAAACTCGATCGACTGAATCACCACGGCAGCGGCACCCTCCAGAGACGTTCGTAGGTAATGGAATTTGTTGATTTCGTCGATAGCATCATTGCAATGAATGAGACTCGTAAATGTGTCGTGAAACTCCAACCAGTTATTGTAAGATCCACAAAACTTTGGTAATTGAATTGTGGGTAACCTAACTGGCTTATAACTGCTACCACAATTACTTTTGTTGCTACAAACAGATGCATTATCTTTATTGTTATGACTGTTTAGAAATTCCTGAGCCTTAGACAATGCTTTAAAATACAGCGACTCAAAATCGGAACGCTCAGAAAGCTGTGCCTTGATATCATCCACAATACATTGCATACGCAACTGTACCTCATCATATTGTTGGTATAACAATTCCATCTTGCTTATGCGCATCTGTAGTTCCGTTATATCGGAGCTAGACAATGTTGTTACATCTAGTGCGTCTAAATAATTGACAAAAGCAGTTAATCGGCCTTTGAAGCTACCTCGCTTCCTTATTAACTCCCTTTCCTCGGTCATTCTTGGAGGCGGGTGTAAATCTGGAATTTATACAATATATGTGTAAACAAACAATAAAAAACTAAGTATCTACGTACTGTATATTAATCTTAACTGATGTGCAGATGATAACTACTGATTTGAATGATTCAATGAACACTGACAATAATCGCGGAGTGTTTACGACTTAATTATTGTAAAGCTTCCGGCGTGCTCGATAGATGGCGTTAGCGTCGATTTAGAAGTCGTTATGGTTTCGTTACCGCGAGTAGTATATAAGCAACTAGTTTTTTTTTTTTTTTTTTTTTTTTTTTTTTTTTTTTTTTTTTTTTTTATAAATGAGCAAGTCCGTCTAAGCAGACGACAACCTCATAGGTTGACCTGCGAGATGCCATTTATAAAAAAAAAAAAAAAATTTTATAAATGAGCTATCAAGTCAGATCAGTACACAGTAGTTTTATTTATAATTCTCACTAGTGTACCTTCAGGTCAAATTCCTCCTAAATACCATCAGGTATTTAACATTGGTCCTAACCGAGCTGGATCGTTTGGACAGTTTTTGATAAAAGTGGAGCCACCGTTGGCCCACTTTTCCGTCCCGGGTACTTGCAGTGGATCGCTGCAAGGTACACGGTCCTCCGTACTAGCGGTGTCAGCTTCGCCCAACTTTAGCGGTGAGCTGAGTTAGTATTGGCAGACTAGTTCAAGCAGTGGCCACAGAGGGCGCCACTCTCAGATCAACACTTCACTGAATGACGGCAAGGTGACGTAGGCGCAGCCATCAAGCGAAGCCACAGGTGACATCACGCGCAGTTCAGATAGCGGCCACAGAGGGCGCCACTTGCAGGTTGAAAACGGTGTTTGTGTTAAGTGCAGTTTTGTGAGTACACTTTATTTATTAACTTGTCTACGAATTGGACAAACAGATCAAGTCAAACGATTTTGAACTCTATTTCAACGAGAAGTCAAACTTCAGAAAAAGTGAAGAACTTCAACTTAGAAAAATATTAGGAATCTTGGAGTTGTAAATTTTTTACAACATTGTTAAACTTAGAAAACTTTCGTTAGTATTTTACCAATTTGTGTGCATGTTAGAATTAGGACTTAGAATATTTTATAGAAAACGGGGTAACGGGGAACCTATGCCCGATTTCCATCAGATTTCGGATTTTTCCAAAACACTTGTAAAACTTTAAGCATTTATTTGGGATTTGTATTATTCTCCGATAAAATTGTATAACTTAGAAATTTTTGTTGGCTGTTAATAAGTTTACTGCTTGGGCAACACTCAGAAATTTTGGTTAGTTATCTCTTTTGAGAAAGTTGTTATTCATTATTTTGTATACATACATCGATTTTATCAACTTATACATTTGTTGTTTATAAACATTTTGATCAAGTTAAAATTAATTTAAACGCATTTTGTCTATTTACTAAGCATATAAATCAGTTATAAAAATGGAAGGGTTAATTAACGTTTTAAAAGATCAACAGAATGTTATCACAAAGGGATTAACAAATTTTAAGAAATGCAGTAAAGATAGGTTAACGCCAGAATACATAGAAACAAGGCAAGAATTATTGGAAAAGGATTGGGCATTGTTTAGAGAAAAGAACACTAAATTATATGAAAGTTATAAAGCAGAAGATATAGTACAGAAAGTGGTTGATATCTATGATGCGACAGAGGATACTTATGTTTTTTATAAAAGTCTAATGAAAACAGCTTTTAATAAAGTTCGGTTAGCTAAGGAGCCTGTACATCAAACCGATAATGCTTCTACTAGTATAAATAAATCAAGTAGTTATTATGTTAAGTTGCCTAAAATATCCATTCCAACATTCTCAGGAAAATATGATGAATGGACAACATTCCATGATCTTTTTACCTCATTAATACACAAAAATGATACTTTAGATAATGTCCAAAAGCTCCATTATTTAAAAGGTCACCTTTCTGGCGAAGCAGAGCAATTAATACGTCATACTCCGGTAACTGATGACAATTATATTCAGTGCTGGACTCAGTTACAGAAGCGTTATAGCAATAAAAAATACTTAACTAATTGTATTTTAAGGAGGTTGTTCGGTCAAAAGCGTATGCAGGTGGAATCAGCTACAGTTTTGAAGGAGTTGCTTGATACCACGTGCGATTGTCTTAATGCGTTGAGTAATTTGAGTATAAACGTGAGTACATGGGATGTCATTATAATACACATTGTTACCTTTAAATTTGACAACGAAACGCGTAAGCAATGGGAGCTTAGTATTTGCAACAATGACTCCAACAATGAATTACCAACTTTCATTCAATTCAAAACTTTTATGGAAAATCGGTTTCGGGCGTTAGAGTGCTTAGATCCTAAAGGGGCACCAGTTCATCAGGGCAACTATAATAAGAAGGGCTCAGTTGCTCATACTCCTAAGGCAATGTTGGCTACGAGTTCATCAATACAATGTGAATTTTGCTCAGAAGGACACAAACTTTGTTTCTGCAAGAAGTTCTCAAAGCAGACAGTTGAAGTTAGACGTGATTTTGTAGCAAAACATAAAATTTGCTTCAACTGTTTAGGCGGCAATCACATTGTTTCTGAATGTAGAAACCCTACCACATGTAGGGTTTGTCAAAGGCGCCATCATTCGCTCTTGCATTTAGGTCAGGAGTCGGACAAAGGGGACCAACCATCGACATCATCGGCCATCGACAGTGATAATTCTCCTGATTCTAGTCCGATTGTTTCGTGCCTGTCGACAGGTAACATTCCCAAGCCCAGACAGGTTTTATTAGCCACAGCGCTAATAAAAGCCGAGTCACGCTCAGGTGAATTTCAGACTGTTCGAGCTTTGCTCGACCAGGGCTCGCAGGCATGTTTTGTAACAGAGGCCGTAGTTCAGCTACTCAACCTGAAAAAAATTCCTATTCAAGGAATGATTTCAGGCCTTGGTGGTAATAGCTCAACCATGGCAACGTACATGGTACATTTGAATATCCAATCTCGGGTAGATTCAAAATTTAATTTTAAGGTTAATGCTTACGTACTCAGTAAAATTACTTCGTACTTACCTGAGTGTATAGTCGACACTTCCTTAGATTGGTTAAGTGTTAACACACTGCAGCTTGCAGATCCAAAGTTCAACACTCCCAATAAAATTGATGTTTTACTGGGCGCTGATGCTTACAGCTGCATTATTAAGGCTGGCATAGTTAAGAGTCCGTCAGGCACTCTGATAGCTCAGAGCACTACCTTAGGGTGGGTCCTGTCTGGTGCAGTTAGTAGGAATACATCTAAATGTTCCCCTAAAATTAATGTGTTGCATGCACAAGTTAATGAAGACGAAGTATTAAGGAAATTTTGGGAAATTGAAGAGCAAAATAGTTCAAAGAAAATACTAACACCTGAAGAAAACAAGTGTGAAGAGTTTTATACTAAAACTACAGTAAGGGATAGCAGTGGAAGATATGTAGTGAGACTACCTTTCCGCGATGAAAATCCTTCTTGTATAGGTGGAAGCTCTCGTGCTATCGCTGAAAATAGATTCAAGTCATTAGAAAAAAGGCTAGAAAGAAATACAGATCTAAAGGAAAAGTACAAGCAGGTAATAAAGGAATATTTACAACTAGGACACATGAGGCAGATAGACAAAAATGATAAAAATAAGGATATTGCGGTATACTTACCCCACCATGCTGTAATCCGTGAGGACAAAATTACCTCGAAGGTACGTGTTGTCTTCAACGCGTCCGAGAAGAACAACAATGGAGTCTCACTCAACGACACGTTGATGGTGGGACCTACATTGCAGTCTGATTTAAGACACACAGTGTTAAGATGGAGACTTCATCCCATAGCACTAGTAGCAGACATTGTCAAAATGTACCGGCAGGTCAGGATTTCGGAAGAAGACGCAATGTTTCAGCGCATATTATGGCGAGACACACCTGAAACCGAAATCGAGGACTACGAACTGGTGACGGTAACCTTTGGCACGGCATCAGCACCCTACCAAGCAGTTAGAACCCTACATCAAGTCACCTACGATGAAGGTGAAAATTACAATCTTGCTGCCGATAAGGTTTTAAACTGTTTTTACATGGACGACTGCATGACCGGTTGTAATAACGTAGAAGAAGGCCTGGAAATCTACAGACAAATGACAGCGTTGTTAGAGAAGGGTGGATTTACGCTCCAAAAATGGAACAGTAACAACCAAGAAATTTTAGACAGGATACAGGAAATGGAAAGCAATACATTGAAAGGACAAATAGATCAAATTAGGACAAAGGACAATATAAAAAAGGACAACATGGACAAGGACAACACAAATAATCACAAAATCATACAGGACATAAAACAAGCAATAGAGTACCAACCAGAGAAATTAGAACACAAAGAAAAAGAAGTAGAAATAAAACTAGATAGTACCATCAAAATCCTAGGACTTACCTGGAACCGCAACGCAGACAATTTCCAGTACTCGGTGAATCTCCCGTCACCGACGACCACGCGTGTGACAAAGAGATCTATTATTTCTGTGATAGCACGACTTTTTGATCCATTAGGCTGGTTAGCCCCTAGTGTGATTTTAGCGAAAGTGTTTATACAAAAATTGTGGCTTGCAGGTGTTGGTTGGGATGAGGAGCTAAACAACAAATTAATAAATGAATGGAGATTATATAGCGAGGAATTGGTACTACTCACCAAGGTTCGGATACCTCGTTGGCTGGGCACCAAGTCCAACGACCATCTGGAACTTCACGGGTTTAGTGACGCCTCCAAAACAGCGTACTCAGCTGCGATTTACTTGCGGAATGTAGACGCAGAGGGCAATGTTCAAGTGTCGTTGCTGGTCGCTAAGACCAGGGTTGCACCAGTAAAGCAAATAAGTATTCCTCGGTTAGAGCTCTGCGGAGCAGTTTTGCTATCTCAGATACTGTCTCAAACATCTGAAGTCTTGGGTATATCCCAAGACAAGGTCAAGGCGTGGACGGACTCCACTGTGGTGTTGGCCTGGATAAATAGTCACCCAAGTAAATGGAAGACGTTTGTGGCCAATAGGACGTCTGAAATATTGACCTCGATGAAAGCGTCGCAATGGTTTCACGTCCCCACTAAACATAATCCAGCAGACTGCGCCTCTAGAGGGATACTTCCCAGTTCACTGCTAGAAAATGAATTATGGTTTTCTGGACCATCGTTTCTTAAATTAGAAAACGTTATTTACAACAGGCCAAATAATTATGCCAGTACAGATTTGGAAGAGTCAGCAAAGGCACATGTAGCAATCATTCCAAACTGTTCCTTGTTAGATAAATTTTCTCAGTTGCGACGATTGGTTACGATTGTTGCATACTGCCGAAGATTTTTAAAGGAGAACAAAATATACCGAAAAGGATATTTACAAAAAATAGAATTAGACGCTGCACTCGAATGTTGTATTAGGAAAACACAGGTAGAACTATTTACAACAGAATATAAAGAACTGAAGGACAAAGGCTATATACAATCTAAAACAAGTCCATTAAAGTCACTGTGCCCGTACCTCGATGATAAGGACATTATGAGAGTTAGAGGTAGACTGGAGAAATCAGAGCTAAGCGAACAAATGAAGCACCCGATAGTCCTGCCTCACTCCAGTCATCTAACTCGGCTAATCATAGCTGACGCACACCAAAAAACACTACACGGGGGTCCTCAGCTCATGATAAATTATTTGAGGACAGCCTACTGGATTATAGGGGTCAGGAATGTGGTCAAACACCATGTCATCAAGTGTGTGACATGTGCCAGGCAAAGGGCCAGTACCAAAAATCAACTCATGGGTTCACTACCAGCTGTTCGCTGCATCCCAGCTCGACCATTTTTACATAGCGGGGTTGATTATGCTGGTCCAATTAATGTGAGGACAACGAAAGGTCGTGGCCACCGTTCATACAAAGGCTATATATGCCTGTTTGTATGCATGGTCACTCGTGCACTGCATTTGGAAGTAGTAAGTGATATGAGCACTCAAACCTTTTTAGCGGCGTTTAGACGCTTTGTCTCGAGACGAGGTCATTGTGCCAAACTGTGGAGTGACAATGGCACCACGTTTGTAGGTGCCTCCAGGGAGTTGCAGCAGTTGACAGCTATCCAATCGTCTTTAGCCGAACACCTCGAAGCGAATGGTACGGAGTGGCACTTCATTCCTCCTCACAGTCCCAACTTTGGCGGACTTTGGGAGGCAGGAGTGAAGTCCACAAAGTTCCATTTGAAACGAGTGATCGGTGAAGCGACTCTCACTTTTGAAGAACTGACGACACTCCTCAGTCAGGTAGAAGCGTGCTTGAACTCGCGACCTATGTGCACAATTAAGGTTGATGATCCTGGTGAACCGTTACCACTAACACCGGGACACTTTCTAGTTGGAGAGCCCTTAGTGAATGTACCTGATAACAAGTACGAGGATTCGAATGTTAATTATTTATCACGCTGGCAATTCATTCAACGAATGCTTCAGTCGTTTTGGAGACGTTGGTCTCACGAATATCTCGTTACTTTGACGAATCGTTACAAATGGTCTTCCCAAGTTGCTGAGCCAAAAATTGGAGACATTGTGTTAGTAAAAGAAGACGACTTGCCGCCAAGTCGTTGGTTGATGGGCAGGATAGTACAAAAACATCCTGGGGATGATAACCTCACCCGTGTCGTCACGTTACGCACCAAATCCTCAACAATCAAAAGGCCAACATCCAAAATATGTATTTTACCCGTAGTTGACTAAGAAGGTTGCATTGTATTTATTGTTTACATATTTTACTTAACCATGATTTTACAACAAACCTACACTTTTATCTTTATAAAATTAATTTATACAACCATTTTTACACTTCTAAACTTTAGATCAACTGTGAGAAATCAAATAATATACATATTTTAAGTTTTCTTTACACTGTTTACAATTTTTTAATATATTTGTTTAAAGTACACCTTTTATTTGTTTACAACCTAGTATAGTTCATGCTTAGCTCTAAGTTACTGTAACATTTCTGTTAGCCATTATGAATTGAGTGTTATAGATATATGTATGAACCATAGATGATGTAGATGTTAAGTTCAAATTCTTTCCGCGTGTAGTACAAATGTTTAGTTCAACATGCTTTCGCAATGTGCCACTTTAGTTCAGTTAAGAAGGACGTTCCGTCAGTAACGTCCTTGGTGGGCGGTATGTTTACGACTTAATTATTGTAAAGCTTCCGGCGTGCTCGATAGATGGCGTTAGCGTCGATTTAGAAGTCGTTATGGTTTCGTTACCGCGAGTAGTATATAAGCAACTAGTTTTTTTTTTAATAAATGAGCTATCAAGTCAGATCAGTACACAGTAGTTTTATTTATAATTCTCACTAGTGTACCTTCAGGTCAAATTCCTCCTAAATACCATCAGGTATTTAACACGGAGTAACATCGATCAATATAATTGATCGAAGCGGAGTAAAGACATAGGTACCTAATTCGTTTCCGTACTTTATTAAATAACACAAAATATTATAGCTTACAACTGCAAAGCAGATGACCATACAGTGATATTAACCGTAACTATAACATTAACCGCCCAAAATTGAGCGGTTAATGTTATTGTTATTTGTGACGTCACTTTAACCATTGCTAAAATGGTGCAACCCGTATTACGCTTAACAGGAGATTTGACGGCTGACATGGCATTGGTTACCGTTAAAGTTACTTGGTGCAACTCACTCTTAATGGTAGTAGGAAGTCAAAAATCATATGTTGTGATTTTAATATTAATTTATTAGAAAACAACTTGAACACTGTGAGATTTTTAAATCTCTTTGATTCGTCAAATGTTTTATTGAACCAACCCGAGTGACAGCTTCTTCTGCCACTTTTATTGATAATATTTTTTGTAACTGCGATTACTTCCCCAAACAAATAATTAAGTAAATGAGTTGCCATCTGATCACAGTGGACAAACACAAAAATTTTGCTCCTACATGACTTTACAAAAAATTCAAATAAGGTTTAGGCCGTTTACATCTAAAAATTTAGAGAAATTTAACCACTCTTTGGCCGTAAATTATTTGTCCAAAGTTTTAATACTCGTAATATATGTGACCCAAATAAGTTCTATGCCGAGTTCTTTTCACTATTAAACACACAATTTAATTAATTTTTTTCACTAATAACGAAAAGTACTTAAAGTTCGTATTTAGTGATTGGGTGACTCCAGGTATTCGTAAAAGCAGTGAAAAACTTTTTGAACTTTATGGCCTAGAGCAACATATGAATAATACAAGCTTTTATCAGTATATTGCAAAATATTCTAAAAGTTTTGAGAATGTGTGCAATGAGCAATAAAATAAAATCTGCTGATGATAAAATAAAAACTACCTGGCAACTAATAAATAATGAAACTGGTAGGAAAAAACAGCGTAATACTGAATTTAATTCAGAAACTGCACATGGCCCCATCATCTCAGATGTTAAAATAGCTCAGGAATTTGAAATCTTTTTTGCTAATATTCCCCTATTAAAATTTCGAATATTTGCCAAACTTAAGTGGCAGTGGGCAGGGCACATTACTCGCAAAACAGATGAGCGGCATCGGCTCAGTCGAAAGGTTCTGGAATGGCGACCGCGTACCGGAAAACGTACCGGGAAACGTACCGCGTAGCGTTGGAAGATGGACCGACGAACTTGTGAAGGCCGCAGGAATCCATCGGATCCAGAAAGCACAGAATCGGTCGTATTGGCGGTCCTTGGTGGGGGCCTATGTCCAGCAGTGGAAATATTTCGGCTGAAATGATGACCGGATATGCCTGACACTCCCAAAATAGCACGCGTCGGAATCCGAACTATTTAAACCATTGTGGTTATTCGTTGACAGATATTTGCATTCACCTCAACTACCGAACAGCCAAATTAATACCTACATGTTTTCTCAATTATCAATAATTATGAAACTTATGAAGTGAATTGTCACTGGAAATATTCTGATTACCTTTTCCTAGAAATAATCAATTCGATTCTGATTTGGTAGGGATTTTTTAATGTTCATTTGGAATAAATGGATCAAAGAGGACAATACTGTACAGGGTGACATAGCAAACAGCCTTTCAAACGAACATTTTAAGTACTTACATTTTCATATTCAAAAATCATTCAGAGTGGGGTAGGTACGCCCATCATATTTTGGTAAAATAATTATTTCAAAACACAATTCGGTAGCAATGTTTTAATTAGAGATACCTAACGTACAAGATTGTACAGTCTGTCGCTTCGACGCATAACAACACAAGATTGACGTTACGTGCTCGCACCATGTTACCTCCGTGACGTCACATCCGCACGCTCTCGGCATCTTGACATTTCTTAACGTGCACGCTCCCCTTTAATATACCGATACCAAAATGTTTTGCACCTCTGAAAATGGGTTGTAAAACAAAACGTGTTCATTTGATGGACTCATTATTTTTCCTTGATTTGAATTTTAATCCTGTATTGAAATAGTTAAACACCTTTCTTTGTAACCTGCTAGTATAGGTTAAACGTGAATTACTAAAACACATTTCTGTTGTACAACAAAATAAGATATTTGCCTAAGCTATAAAACTCAAATTGCAAAAGTTAAATACAATACAACAATAGCAACATTCAAGCTTAGGAGTAAAACATTCAAATCCTTTGATGTGCTATTTTGAATAGAATACTTCAAACAAAATACACAAGTATTGTGAGAAAGTATGTAAGATATATTTGTTTGTTTTTATCGTTGTATCAAAAGAATGCCATCGTTTGGGGCAGCCCTATGCATGTGCTCGTGGGAAAACTTTCCACTAGGTAGCACAGACTTAACAAGGCTTTATATTAAAGCCTCTTCAGATGTAAGCTAAGCCAACACGATTAGTTACAAAAATAATGTAATCGCTGTTAATACAACTACTAACGGATCTGAATAAAAGTAATAAAGCTTTGTTTTGAATTATAGTATGGACTTATCGTAGAAACCCTTACCACGATTTTCATGAACTCCAAATTCGTGTAGCGTGTCCAAAAAAATAAATAAGCAAAGTTACCAATAGCCCCTTATTATACCAACAAAGTAGGCAGCAATATGTGGCTATGTCGGGATTATTTTAACCCCAATTACAAGCACAAACACGACATTGGAACCGCCAAATATATTCGTATCGGCAGCCAGGTATTAACTTCAATAAACATACTATTACAGTCGCTTAATTATTTCGAACATAAATCTTAAGATATTTACTTATTATGACTTTCTAATTCTGGGTTCACTGAGCCAGGAGTCACGCTAGGGGGGTATAACTAGCTAAAAGAGTGGTATAATTTTATTCTCGATTGCCTAGGAAATGAACAAAAACCATTTAGTTCGAGTTATTCAATAACGAAGTGCAGCCGCCATACATATCTGGCCGTTCGTTACAACGATCACGTTTTAATGATATATACAATGAAAGGCGTAAAGTCTACGAAGTCATTTAATTAACTTAAACGTATAATTAAGACCAAAAAAACAGTACGGAACTGTAGGTTGTATGTATTTTAATTTTTTTTTTGTATGGCATCTCGCAGGTCAACCTGTAAGGTTGTCGTCTGCTTAAGCGGACTTGCCTGTGGTGCCCTAATAAATTAAGGCCTCCAACCAGGACTTAAATACTAACTAAAACTAAGCGACTACGCTACGGCACCTCCTGTGGGGTACGGACCTCGGCTTACGGCGTCGCTGGAAGAGGGCAGCAAGGGACTAGCTGGATCAGGATTTATTGGATTTTGGGACGAATTTAAAGCTACAAGCTCAGCGGCGCGGGATGGCTCGAGCAAGGGTCGGAAGGGGAGTGGATATGGGCGTCGCGGCGGGCCTCGGCGGCGAGGGCGGTAGGACGGCGATCGGGTTTTGGGCTCACGAGAGTGCTGGTGGCCGTACTACTCTCCTGGAGGAGGGTAGTGGCGTCGTCGGGGGCGATAAAGGTATGCCTTGGTCGGCGAATACTGCTAATGCGGGAGGGAGTGTAGCGGGCGGCCGCTGAGATCAAGGGGTTTGGGTGTTTGATGCCACAGTCGAAGAAACGCTTAGAAAAGCGTTTCATGAACTGTTTTATGTTGGGCATTTTAAGGTCTACGTGGAGATCTATATTACGGACACAGTACCCGTACCCGTGGCACCCGTGACCTATCTGAGGAAACGGTTTTGGAGGGTCTGCATCTTATGGAGATGACGTGGGTGAGCGTGCGCAAATACATCGCAGGCATAGGTCATGATGGGACGGATGACTGCGGTATAGATGCGCAGCTTGCATCTAAGTGACAGTTTGCAACGGGCTGTCAGAATGAATGAGTGTCTACCAAGAGCGAAAGCGGCGCGCGCGCGAACCGCCTTAATATGCTGTTTAAACGTTATGTTGTGATCAAGGATCACGCCTAGGTATTTGGCTTGCTTCTCCCAAGGGATTGGCTTGCCGTACATAGTGATCGGGCTGATATTTTAATGAATATTGCCAACGTAGTACTTATACTTCGTAAAAGTTCCCTATTTAATTGAAATCACGTGCGGTTTTATTTGGAACGTTAAAACAGATTTCACGTGTTTTCCTGTCTCTTCTGAGAATACGATATTATGTAATTAATATCAGTTAGGTAATAAGGACCATATCAGTTCCCATTTACTTTCAGACTTTACCGGTAACCTCTGGCATTGTTGTTTGTGGCAATACCATCTATTGTGCCCGTATTGCGTAAACCGAAGCTCTACAATATTGATATTTGTTCACCGTTTTATTTATTCACACCATTTTTACAGCTTTGTATTATGGGTATAACATCGTTATAGGTAGGTTTGATTGACCTAATTGCGCAATTGTTAAAAACGTGGCCTTCGGGATGTCTGAATATCCCTATTTTCAGCACTAAAATATAGACCTTACAACTGTTAGGCCTACAGGTTTACGCACTACGGGACAAAGAGAACAGGTAGGATATTCCATTTCAAACAAGCTTTACCCAAGAATTAGCTATTGTTCACACAACTAGGGTGCCCGCTAACTGCTAAAGCCATGTAATTTTTACGCACTTAAAGTAATTACTCGTCCATTCAATTCAAACATCAATAATATCAGGAAAAAAATCTTAAACATGATTTCTAAAATACTTTTTCTACTCGTAGATATTTTTTTTTAAATACGCATCAGCCATGTTAGCGTATACAGAGATTCAAAATCCAGCATCTTAAAAAAATACTATGGTTGTTAGATACAAAGTAATTTACCCAGAAAACATGGCAATCGACAGCCCTAGTTCCAGGTAGCTTCGTACACCGAGTTTCGAGCACAACACGAGCCCTTTCGTTATGCACGCCGCTGTGCAAAAATAGTTTTTTGCACCATAGTCAACATTATTTGCTTACTTGATCTCTTTTCGTTTTTTTTGTTCCTGGCTATTTATTAATTTACAACGGTACAAATTATGTTTTGTTTTTGTAATGAAACTGAACCTCACTTACTGAGTAAGTTTAGTCACTTGTTTGCATTCCTGTTCTAGTGTTTACTGGTTAGTTACACATGGATAGAACCAAGTTTGTCTCAAGTGAATGGGTTAGTCCACGTTCGCATATTCAGCCTATACTGATCCTATGCTGGGACACGGGCCTCCTCTCGGTGAGAGGGAGTGGGCGTAATCAACCACGCGGATTCAGTGCGGGTCTTAGATTTTTGGTTCTAGGACATGCCGGTTTCCTAACTATGTTTTCCGTCACCGTTTTGAGAGCAGTGGTGATGTAATAATTTACACAAGTAATATGCCTGCTTGGTCCGAATCTACGACCTACAACTCGTCAGTTACCACTGGGTCACTACTGCTGCGCCCACGTTCGCAAGGATGTAAAAATATCGCGCACTGGATTTCCAACTCTCGGTGTTAAGCCGATCATTGACAATCCAACAGAACGCATGCCAGCGCGTCAAAAATACACACTCTTGGGTGTCAAACATCCCGTGCGCGAAAAAAAATCGCCGCAGGAAAAACATGCCCGTACCAACCTCGGCTTACTTCTAAGCAATCCTGCACCTTCGGCGACCACATCATCACTTACCAACAGCCGACCTATTTTGTAAGAATATCCAACCATGAAAACTTAGGTGAAGTTAGCTTGAAGTGAACTGTCATTCCACCTGATGCTAGAGATTGACATAATTGACAGCTCACTTATTTATTTGTCGATTTAGTACACCAACAGCAGTACATCCAAAAAAAAGTTAAAACAAAAACATAATATTAGGGCTGGTATGTATGCCTATTATACCTATGTATACACAGCATTCACACACCATTGTAATTAACTACAAAAAAACATACAAATACATAAAATTAAATTAAAAAACAAAATTCAAAATAATATATTTGCAATAGTCTAGTCTTAATGTTATAAAATGTTACCACTTCAAGCTGATTTCACCGATGAGTTAGAATATTTGGGTTTATGAAAACGGAAGTGCGCAGCAGATTTTGGTTTCCAGGAATTGATAACGTGTAGAGAAAATGATACGTATGCGGATATTGCGGGGAGCTAAAACCTAGGACTTTATGTGGAAGCTCCAGGTATCCCGTGAAATTCAAACGACAATTTTATAAAATATCAATCAGTAGTTGTGGTTGTGTGGTTGAGGCTTGTGTTGATGATTTAATGATTATAATTGTGTAAACACATAACATAACATCACGCCTTGTTTCCCCGAAGGGTTGGGCAGAGGTGTACCTATAGTACACCCGACCGACCGTAACTGGCGAAATGTGGGTGATGTAAACACATACTTGTCACGAATCGTATTTGGTTCAACATACAACCTGACACTCACCTGCAAAGAAGAAGAGAAAGAAGAGATCCCTATTAAGAAGTGAAATTAAGTGACGGATAGCTGGTAGCATTTTTGCAAGTCAAGATAACAGAGCGGCAATTCTCCTATTTTTAATAATGTTTGCATTCTAATCTCATTCTTAATTTGTCAAAAACACTGTCAAAATGTTGACAACAACACTGTCAAAATGTTGACAAAAACACTGTCAAAATGTTGACAAAAACACTGTCAAAATGTTGACAAAAACACTGTCAAAATGTTGACAAGTTTTTGATATTGATTGTCGCTGAGATGAGATTGCGACCTGAGTTTGAACGTTTTTCAAGCACGAGAATTGGCCTTCAGATTATCAATACCTCAGATCAATCATAAACTATCAGTTTTCACTGTGTGATTTTTACAGTATACACCGACACGTGAGATAGTGGACAAACTCGAGCCTGTCACATAAAAATAACTTTCAGGGATGGATGTGGTTAACAGGAACAGGAAAAACAATTTCAGAGCATTTCAAAGAAAGGTATTGCGTGGGGTGTACAATGAAAATTTATTGGAGCATCAATTCCAACATATTTACTCGAGTAAGTGTTTAAAATTTATATGAATTTATTATAGATACTCATATATAGCTGTGGTTTTCTATATAACAGGTACACCTCTTCTCGTACTCTTAGAAGCACATTTTGCCTGTCATACTTAATACAATGCTCATTGCCACTTGCCACACACAAAGGCACAAATGCAGTTTACAGAAGGCTGAACTTTCTACTGGAAAATCTCAATAACATTTTGCCCGACCAGGGTATTTAACCAAGAACCCTACACTCAGTAGTTGCGTGCGCTTGGCCTGACTGCCCAACAAGATCCTGAAATAAATTAATTGAAATACTTCCATAGCACTAGATCAAAATAGCTTTCCCTCAAAGCGAAGTGCATGCAAACTGTTCCCATTGTGCCGTAATGTGAAGCTAGAATGCAAATTGACGTTCTCAGACATCGTCAGTTCAGTTGATTGGCTGTTGCCAGCATATTATGTCAACGCATAATGATAATACAATAACGCATCAAAATGAAGATTATATATAGTGTGATATACACACTAGTTTCTGCCCACGGCAGTGGTTTAGGCATGAAAAGGTAACATATGGAGAATGAACGAAATTAAAATTAAATTGAACTGAAATGAATGAATGAATTGATGAAATTAGTACGAGTATAATATACCTATAAGTGTACGTTGTAACCATGAATTTAGTTGATAAATTATATATTTGCTACCCCAAAAGTTAACTGTGTCGAATGATTTGAGTAAGTATAGGTAGGCGTGCGTGCCACACTAACATATGATTTAATAATACACTAACATTACAAGTCATGGGTTCGGCGTTTTCCAGCAGCTTTCCATTTCTGACGACTATGGCATTAATATAATATTTCTCGATTTAGTTTATTACCTAACCAGACTCCTAATCATTAAGCGGCGTTTTTTATAATACAAGGTCAACTGGACGAAGATAACATTTTCTAGGCACTTTATAACGTTATAACAGAAATGGTAAATTAAAAGTAAGTGTATTTTTTTTTCATGTTTCAGCTACATGAATAACAAATATACCTACCGAAGCTAAATGTCAAACGTACCGAAAGTTTTACTTACAGCGATTACCATATAGGTAAAAATAACAAAGAAGATTTTATATATAATTCCTTTTCTACCTTACAATATTTTCGGCTTACGTTTATGTTCCAAAATATTCCAATTCTATTTTTAACGTGTAATCTTTTACGTACATTTCATACAGTTTGAATGGTATAGGTTGTAAGGTACCTATAGAATTATGTACATATATGTCAGGCATTTCTACGACAATTTTTCTAACAATTAGGAACAACAGTTGTAGGTATATTCGGAAGCAACATACGAATACAATAAAACCAAAAACGAAATATTACAATCTGCATTGTGATAAATAGAGATAAAGTATCATGAAAACACGCCGTAGCAAAACATTGCAATAATGTACGGTAAAAAAACAAACAATCTGCCTATGTATAGGTACCTGTGGCTAACAGTATGAGCACTCCAGCGCCCTCTCGCGTATTATGATTGATAACAGCAGTGAGTGGCAGAAGGACCAAAAATTTTCGCCCAGTCATATCACTCTGGTTATGACAGCCATGAATATATTTCTCAAAACCCAGCTTAACTCAACTCAACTTTTAATTTATTTTCGGCTTTCAATTCGTTGTGGGTTTTGATGTACAACAGAAGATTTTTTTCTCCACTAGTCTACTGATATGAGGAAAATAAGCGTCCTGTACCACGTTCAAATATGTACAAAGAGATGGTTTGATATCCACATGTGACTACTGTTTGAACTAAGTAGCCGAATAAGAACCTCTGGGATTACCTTTCCTAGACGAATGTGCGGAATAAATTCCGAGAGTTCTTTGAAATAATATCTCGGGAAGCAATAAACCAGTAAGTTGGAACATACTCCGGAGAAATATACCAAAGTTTTCAGCACCAGTCGTAACTCGTGAATACTTAGCGTTGAGGTAATAATTTGAGTCTTACTTCTTATATCATTGGCGCATACGAAAAGCATGATAGAAACGAATACGTGATAGTAATCCTGTAATTAGCACGAACAAAACTACATTCCAAAAACCAAGTTTATCTTGATAAAAACGATCATCAAAACAACATCGACCATATGTCAATTTGTAAACGAGAAACAACTAACTGACGCGCACTGTTGACAAATTGCGACCGGCCCAACTGGTATTCTACTCTACATCATAGATTGGTGATAAGCGACCAATTTGAGGAGGCGCCACGACGGGGTACGGAAGTCGTTATTACAGTAGGCGGTGCGACCTAGCAAATTGCACCCGAACACGCCATCTGAACGTGACAGAGCTGTCGAACACATTCCTTATTTGAAACGTCTCAGCGTGACATTCGTACAGTATTACAAATATCAACAAAACGGTGTTAAGTTATACGCTTGCTACGCGAGTGAATGTAAGAATTTAAATAATAACACTAAATCAAAATTTACTTACCAACCACGTCTAATGCTATTTTGACCGCAAGTATTAAGCAATAAAAAGTTTGGTAAAACCGCTAAAAATCTGTAAGTATTTCGTAGCACGCGCTGCTACGCACAGCGCTACGAGGCTACGAGCTACAAGGCCAGGCGACACGTGATTTTTAAGCACGCATTGTTTCCAGGGTGTATTGGAATAACGTTACGAACAAACATTAAATCTTGACTGTTATCGAAAATATTAAATTTATACAACTCAGTTCTCCAATATGAGGTCCTTAGGGAGACAACCCATTATCACAGTATTATTGGATAACTTTGAAGTGGTTTAATATTTCAGAGTCCACTCTCCAACACCCCAGTCAATGTGACAATCATCGCATGTCCAATTTGTACATGCTGCGGTTATTTTTGACCACAATCTACTTCTTTCATTTTTAATTCACAGGGCACGGGACAATATTCATTTCAGTTTAATGAAAAACAATTGAATTTAATTATCCCTTTTATTATTTCAGGTTGCAGTACGAACCTCCACAAATAGAATGGTGGAGAACCGGGTGTTATGGTGCAACGTCGAGGAGGCCTATATCCAGCAGTTGAATGTGAATACTATGACAGGCTGGGGTGATTGACCCCTTCAGGTCCATACCGTAAGGCCAAAGAGCAATGGAAGCAGCATCACCGGCACAAGAACTAGGGGCTTGCATTTTTTTTTTTGAGAATTATTTCTCGTGCGATGTTTTAAGCTGATTTATATATTAAAAAGAAACACCTCAAGTCGACAACTAAACGATAACTAAACATAACAACATTGTGGCTAGACGTACTTATGTAGAACATGTTGCAGTATTTTATACCTGAATTATTTTTATAATAATCCTTCTTCGTTTAAAACAATATCTTCAACATGTTTTAAGGTTTACTTGACCGGGAATTCATTTTGTTCTTGTATTTTTTTAAATTTAGAACATACGTTTGTCATTCAAAGATTTTCTTACAAGAGATGTAATTGCAGAAAATTTCTAAAACCATGGATGTTCATGATTAATTAGGCCAAAAATCCTGTAGTGGAATATTATGTTTATGTGGATTTAAGGGTAATCCGTCGGATTATCCAGTAAATTTATTAGTTATTCTGTTGTAAACTGGGTACGTATTCATTATTATTCGTTTTTTTTGTTGTTAATTATCGAAAGTTCAGCAACTTATCCTCGATATTATATTCTATTTCTTCATCATAGGAACGTTCAGTAAAACGAACGCTTATCTTCGAGTCCTTAATAGCAATAAGAATCATATCTTCAGCAAAACGGTATGTACATTTTCACATTTCTTAGATCTTTAAATTAACTTCTGTTTCATAAAAAAACTTATTATTTGTCTTAGGTATTATTGACCTTGTTTATCAAGCCGAATTTTGGCCTCACCCCCCGGGCTAATTGTCTAGCCTGTGAGTCATAATAAATAATCTCACAACCTGCGGCTACGCAACACTACTCCACCTGGTGACCCTGTCCCATCGGCACACGCGGATCGGAAGATATTCCAGATATTTTTGTTTTTATTTTTCTAAACTCTAAGTTATTTTCTTCTTAATTGAAGCCCGTACCATGACCACGGTTTAACTCCGCGCCGTCTCTTAAATAATATAAACCTTATATTTAACGTGCGCGTCCTTAGAATACCGATTGCAATCAGGCTCTTTAGGGCGTGTAGCGTAAACAAGACGTAAAAGGCATTAACATTCTTGTGCGTTTAAGTTTATCTCGTGTTTTTGAGTTTACTCCTTAAGAATCGTTACTTATATAGCGCACGGTATGAAAAATAGGTGGGTAGTAAAATCAAGCGTTAAGAAAAAGTGATTTCGTTATGCCAAAATGGCGGCTGAGAAAATTTTATTTTTTTTCGTTTTCGCGTCGTAGTTTTCGAGGGTTCTAAAACCCATAGTGAGGTCAAAATGTAAATCCAAGATGGCGGCTGCGGATTTTAGAAATTTTCGTTGTGTATGTCGCTTATCTAGTTTTCGAGAGCTAAAGCTGATATTGAGGTCAAAATGTAGATCCAAGATGGGCTCCATTCACGAAATGTATAATTTTATATTAGTACTAAACTCTAGCCACGCGCCGGAGCAGACACGCATATTTTTTTAATATCTGCGATTTTTTTTTTTTTTTATTCGAATACCTACCTTTTTATTTTTTGTAAATTTATAATTGTGTTTACGTGTTTACGTGGTGAATTCCTTTTTTTATTTCGCTACATTATGCGCGAATCATAGGAATGAAAAAGAAAAAAAAACTGTTTGTGTTTCTAAGAAATAGTCCATCTATTTTACCAACTTATGCACGACAGCGTGAATCTAAGTGACACTTGAAAACATTATCGGAACTACTCTCGGGACCGGCGCTGACAGTTTTTCGAAAAAATACCTCTACATGTGATGGGATCTAAAACATTTTATGTAATTTTAAGTAAGGTCCGTCGCCAGAGATGTGGCGGTTACCTAATAACCGAGATTCTCTGGCGAGGGACCTTCATAGTTCTGGCTACTGGGAGGATATACAAAATGTGTTTAGGTATTAGAATTGCAACACAATGTATGAAAGAAAGAAAATAAATTTATTTAGCACAGACTAATATGCCCAGTTATGCCTGACGCTAGTTTTCGCTAGTTTAGTTTTCAACTGGATCTATGAGATGAACCACTAGGTAACACAGCTACTAAGCAACAACAAATCTGGATGGTTCTTTCCTCAAAAGACCAGACACCTACCTACATGGACCTCATATGATCTGTAAAATCAACAATGACATGAATATTTAATTACTTAAGTATTATTTGATTGTTATTATTGTGAATGTTTAGACTATGCAGGTCAGTGTTTTTTACTTTTGTGTTTTTTTTTATTATCTCAGTTAGTTTTAATCTTAATCTTGGTCTGGCTGTTTGAGTTATTATGCGGCCTACCCAATGTCCTTTCTTTGGTATTGTTCGTCGTATCGTTGAGCTTATTATGTTTTGAGTTGAGCTGCACGATAACTGACAAATGCGTGCACTGACTGAACCAATCAATCTTTGTGGTTCTTCAAAAGTCCATTTCAGACATCAATCCACATGTTCTTGTGAAGACCATGTAGATGGACATGTCCAGTCAATGCACGCATTCGTCACTAATCATGCAACTCAGCATAATTATGATCTTTTCTAGATCATCACTAATTTCTATATTTCAACAAGCTTTTAATCTATAAGCAGAGGTGTCTCTAGCTGTCTAATCCTTCGGAAAAAAAACGTCCTATTTCATTTGTAACTAACATTCTCGCAGTTTATAAGTAAAGCGTATTACTAACATCATATGGATCAAGGTCTGAATCAAAGTTTTATTATTTTTATTAATAGGCATTATTGAGATTAATAGGCATGGTATAGGGTACCCGCACACCTATACCTAGTATACCAACATTTCGCCGGTAATCTTTAAGTCCCATGTAATAGTGGGTAATCCAATTACCATCAACTGGGCACTAATCCAGACTCCGGGCTGCTACTGAGAAATTCTTTCGGAAAAATCCCTATAACATATTGAGCGACCTGGGCATCGAACCCAGGACCGATGCTCAACAATAGTCCCTGTGATCATTACACCTAAGACAAAACTCGATAAATTGAAATATGCTTTAACTTAACAAATGTTTTTTTTAACTCACTGCTAATCATGAATTAAAATAACTACATATATCTATGATAAGGACGCAGGCCTATTATTTATTAAAACTATGTGTGTAATATGGATTCGACTGAGTCGTATATCTAGTTATGTACATAAGCCATTGCTTACTTACGCAAATCGCTCGTTGAATATGCAACACCTAGTTTAGGAGCTCAGTAAGCATGTGCTTAGACTATTAAGTTCCTATATCTCGGGTGGAGTTATTTTATTCTATCCCCTATAATCCCTTCAATGCGTGACATGGTTTACGCTGATATGAAACAATTATCGAAGCTTCGAATACTGTTACTATATGAGCAGAGATTTACTATCGTATCCATACCGGAATTTAGTCCTATTTAAACATTCTTAGCTGTCACTGAGGACTTTTTAATATTACTCTGCTTGGCTTGGAGATTTGGTTTATTCATTGGTGCATATAATATTGACATCAATCCCCGAGTGTAAGAACTCGAAACTATAACAACAACAGTATATTGATATTACTCGAAAATCGCACCAATAACATATTGTGTTCAAATATTGCAACATTTTCCAATTGTACCAGCTTGTTTGTCCGCGAGCACAACAACTGGAGCGACATGATGTGCAATTGATCGTCAAAAGGTCGAAACTAGAACATTCCTTATATATTTTACTTGTGTTTGACGTAATTGGTATTCTATTTGAAGTGGTCTCGAGGACTCGATTCGTATCTTCAAAGTTCCGTCCTCCACAAACTATTATGATCAAGACTTCAGTCGGTTTCAATATGGGAACAACATTAATATTGCAGCAAGTTGTACGCAAATTGGTTCGGAGTCTACATGTACCGGTAGTGTGTAAGTGCAGTTTCATACTGGAAGGTTCCTCAACGCGGTGCGGGGGGCGGTACGTAAAATCCAATTAGTTGGATAAACATCCGATTAAACTATACACTTGAGATAAGCCGTATTTACTTATCGAAGATGGTACACACTGATAATTTCAGATATCACGTAAATTGTATGTTTTATTATAATTATGACCGCGGGATTAGTTAACAAGTGTTCCCGGCGTGTGTTAAAGGATTTATAGAGCGGTTGTTGTCGAAGGCTTTTGCCGGATCTTAATACGTACCCAGTGAGGAACAAGTTATTATCACAGTTTTGCGTTTCTTTCGGGACTAAAGAAGACACAATTTATAAACGGGGCAGTTGAAGAACTTTGCGAATAAATAACTGCGTGTCTCCCGACAAAACGAACGTCTTCCTTATATCGGGTATCCGACCAAATTCTTATATTATTCTTGTTCTCGGCTATACCCGCATGGAATGTAAGACCCTCGTCAGGTTTTACCAAGATGTAATTCAATCTAGGCCTCGCCATCAATCTGTGAGTTCTCACGCATATATTTCTGTTGATTTGACAAATGAGAAGGGTGTGCTCGAGGTGGATGAGTCACGGACGCCTCGGAGTCGTAAAACTTTACCGATTGGTTTATGACTTTCGATATTGAATGTCAATGGTAATCGGCTAGTGTATTCTAGTAACAACTATGGTATTTTACTGAGAAATCATAGTATCAATGTGTCAATTAGGCTATGACATTTATTTGGGTAACCTAGTAACCCGTCTCTGCACGTACCTAGATTTGGTAAGGTAGGATTCTTTTTCATGATTTTCGGAATCGAAAAGCGTCACGTTAAAGCGCATCGTTTAGTATTTTTAATGAGATGTCTACATACATAGAAATTCCAGCTTCTAATTAACATTTTTTTATCACACATATAATTTAGATCGCAATTTGGCTCAGGAACTTACGAAGTCCCCAAATCAAATTCATTTTATAAGACGTTGAGAACTTTCAGTGTTGCAGCTGGAGACTGTACAAAAGATAACTATATTGTGGTACAACTGACCTCTTTTGCAAGTTGTTCAAGTCCTTTGACAAAATAGTATAGTATACAATAGTTTGTTTATTGCAATGAAAGGCTTCAAAGTAATTTAGCACGCATCTAACAATTTAACTTTTCAATGACGAATATGGTTTGTTAACAGTGGTGCAACAGTGGTTTGTTTCTCTCATTTTAGATAAACCCTGTCTCTACTTTGATGGTGGTAAAAAAGGCAAATAATCAAGCGATCATCTCAACTAATTATCTCAAAGGCATCTGTCCATCAACCTTGCCGACTAGACGTCGATACGTCTACAAAGCGTCATAATTACGGTAATATCTCTTAACCGTTGATTATAAAGTGATCTTCATTCAACAGTGATGAGATGATTAAATAAGATAAATCATGAATCAAAAAGCTTCGTTATCTGTAAATGGGTATAAACATATAATTTTACTAGAGTTTTCCCGCGGCTTCGCCAACACACACTTCGGTCGGAAAATATCCCACAGATCGTACTACCAGGATAAAAAGTATCTTATTTGTTAATCCAGGTCATAAACTATCTGTGTGCCAAATTTCATCCAAATCCGGTCAGCAGATTTTACTTAAGTAACGAGTAACAAATATCCATCCATCCATCCTCACAAACTTTGGCTTTTATAGTATTAGTAGGATTTTTAATTGGTAAGCGTTTCAAAGCAGAGAGAAAACGTTTCGAACTGTATTTATGCTTATGGGGTAGATACTGTATATAATAATTTTACGTGTACTTTGCGTTTGTACGTGCGCTAATGAGTTTGGAAGTGGCGGTCAAGCCTATAACGTATGTTTGATGTCCCAGGGGTGTTACTCGTTACCTAAATCGGTAAAAATATGTGTATTTTATTAAAACGTTTTTGTTATCTTTCAGCTGGATTGAATCTGTGTTTAGTGCCCAACAAAGCTCGCAACAGACTTGTCACTTAGCGCACGCAGTCCACATACGCGTAATAACTTCAAACAGTTGCACCCTGAGTTCATAACCGCCCCTGGTAGTAAATTACGCAACTTGCCCTCATTACGGCGGCCGCCCATCCGTGGATGATACGAGGGGTGAAGAGCCCTCACATTCCCTGTCTGTAACCTACGTAGGTAACCGCGTTATGAGTGCTGCACACAGCACACTGCACGCCGGTCGCGCAGTCAGCACTCGGACCCCTCCGAGTGCGAACTACAGCGGCGCCACATGCCATCAATGTTTTATGTTTTAATATTGTTAATGGAGATACTTTTCTGATGAAAATATATATTTTAATACATTCTAAGTAAGATGATTTCACATTGATTAATGGTGATGGCCCCTATATTTCTTGTCTTCAATCACAGCTCTTTATTCTAATGGCGTATCTGAAGTTTGAAAATTTTACACTTCAATAAACTTTTAGTACAGAAAACTTTGTCTGACTCGATACAATTCTTGGAGGTGAAACTGGAAGCGAAAAAGAAGAAATTACCAGAATGACTTGAGAAAATTATTTAATCTACGTAACGTTAGCTACCCATAGAGATGCAATAAACGAACATGAAAAAAAATTCTGCAACATAAGAAAATAGGCCTGTGCCGCAGCAGCGGTGACGTTATAGGCTGATGATGATGACGTTATGATGATAATAAAATAAATGAGAGTGAGGTTTTATTTATTCGATTGAACAAATCCACAAGTTAGGTTTCCTATGCATGTACAATTAGCTTCACAGATAAGTTATTGTAAGTATGTGTTAAGAAAAACATTGTATAAGAAATAGTGGCACAGTTTAGTTAGGTTATGTTAATACATTCCTATGTTTTTAAAACCCCTTCCAAAGCGGAAGAAAGCGCTATATGACAACAAAACAACGATATGCTTTACTTATTCCTTACAAAATAATATTTGCTGTTTCATAATGGATTACAAGTCAAGAGCAAGTTCAAATTAATCGAACGATGTATTGGAATGTCTTGATTAATGAAAATAAATAGAATAATGGATTTTCTTAAGTGATTAGGTACAGTAGACACCCCTCTTGCACATTGATATTAATGGTTATTCTTAGAGATTTTGCTTATAGTTAAAAGTTTTATCTTTTCTTGACTTGACCTATGTGGTTGAGCATAGAAAGATCTTCCCTTGATAGAACATATTATATTTGAAACATGTTTCTATTATCAGCAATATTGTAAGTTGTGCGTTGTCCGTTATAGTCTAGTTATTTCCACAGTTTTTTTTTACATCTAATTTTGCAGCACTGTCAGTTCAAAATCACAGTGGTATCGTTGCAATAAGGTTGTTGTTGGGTTGCTGCCACTGAAAAGTCTGTCAAAACCATAGTGATCTTTATTCTCTTAACAATAATGTTGCTATTAGGTTGCTGCTGTCAGAGGTTAAATAACTGTGAAAGGACTGTAGTCAAGCAATATTAGTCAGTCTGTTTTGTATCTGTGAGAGAGTTGCTTCTATTTTCTTATTATGATATTTTATTACGTTATAAAACTTCATACCCTTACCAAAAACAGAAAGTGTTGTCCGTAGGTTTGGCGTTTTAAGCAGTCTTTCAAACAACGGGGTTTCAAACTACGCGGTACGGCGCGTGCATCAAAACCAGCCTAATATGTTATTATGTGAAATAAAACGCCGCAACATACCCGACTGAGTCGACCATATCGTTACCGACCTACTTGCCTTATCGACGTCTGCTTGAGCACGAAGCCTTAATTAAAATATACGACCGCCATTTAAGAATAATTTCGAGTGGAGCCGATATTCTTTCGTCCCTAAATAGAAATTTATACGAATTATTTCATTGAAATTTATTGGGAGGTCCTTGTAAAATTTTTTAATAATGCGCTTGTTAGCTCATGTTTAGCTATGTTTGTAGGTCATACGATTGGTTATGTGTTTTTAATATCTACGCTTGTAAAATAAATAACGCAACGTTATTGTTTTTCACCGTCCCGTCCTAGTTGTTGAGTAAGTGTAAACAAGTCTTATTGGAATAGACAGATGGTACCTAAGTAGGTACCTGGTTCAATAACAGATTAATTATTTTATGCACAAAGTTTCTAATGCTACACCTCTGCCTAGCCCTAGAGAGATTTCAGGGGTTATGTTTCTGTTCACATAATATAAAAGAAACAGTAAAATTATGAGTCGGTATGTCTATTATTGGAGACGATCTACGTACGATGTAAAAATAACCGAATCACCATAAACTCCTTAAAGTTGGACTTGCAACTCTGACTTGCACCAACTTTTATAACTAACAGCCGTGCCAGGGATTGGCGCTGCAACTTATTTTATTTGAATAACAGAATAAGTTGGATATCAAGTAGGTAACACTTAAGCTAGCATTTTCTTTGAGGAAAACGTAAGGTGACTGGGCAAAGCGAAGCGAGAATGGTCAATCGGATAACCGCTAAGCGCCCTGTAAATGGATAGAAACACGTTTGGCAAACATTGTTGGCTATAACATTGGATAAACAACTGTCGTGCGGCAAAAATGTTGGCTGTTGTTAAGTGTTAACTAATGACGTTTGTTGTACGTAAAAATGTGTTTAAGAACTACTGTTCAAATTCACTGTCGTGAGTCGAAACAAGTTATAATCTCATGATTATTTTTATTTTAAACACAAGACAGGTAGGTTGGTAGGATAATTAATAGCACCCTCATGATTTTATTTCTGTAAGTAGGTTTGTACAAACACTTTTACACGTCAATTTCATGGCGTTTCCTATCTGACTACTCTGAGAAGAAAGGCCGAAAAAAACTTAGAGGTCACAGTCTCTTTTAAGGTCCAGACATAATCTTGGTCAGATCAGGTGAATACCATGTAGATTGGTTCCACATGGCCTATCTCATCTACTAAAATGTGATTGACGTGTAAAATTGTTTGTTACAGAAATAATCATTTATCATTTATGCGGTCTCTCATCAGGTGCCTAAGTGTCTGAAAAAGATCATTAATGTGGAACAGAAAGGAGTTATTTATGAGAGCCTGCTGTTTGTGTCCTCCTCAACCGACAAAGGCGTGAAGTTATTTATACACAGGTTCTCTTAACCTATATATTTGTTGTAAGGCATATTTTAAAATATTTGTATTTCGACATCAAAGTAACGGTTTTTCCACTTTCTTCACGAACAAATGGAGAGAAACCTTCGTTTATTTCCTCACAAACAAATAAAGAGAAACCTTAGTTTATTTCAACACAATATGAAACCTGAAAATAATTTTATGCTGTTATGAAAACTTCGTTTGATACTAGATGTTTTTTTTTTGTTTTGACACTACGATTGATTAAAACCACAGATTTATTTATGCAACAATAACGTATCCGATGCATTCATATTGTACAGTTCAGGAAACACGTTTTCAGAAATGTGCACCATTTTCTTTATAATTACTTGATAGCCGAAGCATTTCATTAAGAAAGAAGAGAAAGAAAAATAGTTTACTCTGCATAATTAAAACGCATATTACAAATATAATATACTAGCACTTCGCCCGCGACTTCGTACGCGTGTATCGAAAAAAATAAAACTTGCCTATGTTCGTCACACACAATTTCGGTTTCTAATGGTAAAACAATTTTTCAAATCGGTCCTTAGCTTCGGAGCCTAATCAATACAAACAAACAATCAAATCTTTGCTCTTTATAATATTAGTGTAGATATACGGTAATAGGTAGTACTGAAGCCAAAAGCCCACTTTCTAATCGAAAGGAAATTAAGAAAAAAAGATTTAAAATAGAACTTTTAAAGTTATAAAATTATCTACCGCATGTTTGTAAAGCCAAATAACTACAAGAATGACACACTACACAGGTACAGTAATCTTCTTAGCCGTCAATGGAAAAAATAACTGATAAAATGTATATTTATATATGCCATCAGTTTTTTTCATCCCAGGCACCACCAAACAAAGCCTAAAAACAATTTAGTTGCTATTATTTACTGTTATAATGCTCGGTTGACTAAAGCACAATCGGTCATACCCTACTGTACAAATTCGCCAAGTGGACCGGACGGAGAGTAAACAGCACGGTTATAGATTTCGATGTTGGGCACTGATACCCGATCCACAGGAGACTTATACACCTATAGGAATATAAACTATGTATGCGAGCTCAAACAACCTTGAACAGGGTGATTGCATTAACGGGTAAATCAGTTTCAGATACCTAAACCGAGAATTTTCTTCAAACCACCTTCAAACCGTAGAAGTTTGACTTTTGATATTTCGACTAAACCATCTAATTAGGACAAGTAATTAGCGCTGCAAGAAATATAAATAAATAGGTAATATAAAAAAATTGATTGTTGAAAAATTATGACATGTGATTTAATATTTCATGGTAAAATAAATACTGAGCTGTTTCCTTTTTTAGGGTTCCGTAGCCAAAGGGTGCCAACGGAACCCAACTCGGCTGTCCGTCCTTACGTCCGTCCGTCTGTCTGTCAGCGAGCTGTCTCTCATGAACCGTAATAGATATACAGTTGGAATTTTCATAGAGTGTGTTACAACAACAAATAATGAAGTAAAAAAATATCCCCATACAAGAAACGTGTCTTTTTAATATGTTAAGTTAAATATTGTTTTTTAATACTAGTACATAGAATAGGTATATTTATTAGTGTTAGCTTGTATATTGTATTACGGATGACCAGTTAGAGCAATTGTTTCAATCAACATAGATTCCGAAACTTGTTGCAAAAATAGGTACAAATGAATGAGAGATCACGAATTCCATCAAAACAATATCAATTTATCTTTTTCGACATGGAAACATCAACAGTTTGTATTGAATGTGTTGAAACAATTATTAAAGGGTACTTTTTGCTGCCGTCCATGGGTTTGTCAAGCATTTCAATTATTTTTTTTCACTTGATCGATCAGTTCGCGCGAGAACAAAGCAATTACGACATCGGAACGTAACCGATAGCAATTAATTTGTTTTCGCCTTTACGAGCAACCATCCGAACGCGCCCTTTGTAAGCGTCACTTCGACGCCTTTTATATTAAGTTTTTGTTTGTATTGAACTTTACAGATAAATAATTTCTATATCCAGGATAACTTATAGTGTTTTTATTGCCTAATAAGTCTTAGAATCAAAAATCAGCTGAAATGTTACAAATATATTTTATTTGCGTCCTTTATCGAAAAACTTATCCATTTTGAATATTTCTATAAAAGTCTAAGTTAAGTAAATGACCTACCTATTTCGCAGAAAACATAACATCACGCCTTGTTTCCCCGAAGGGTTGGGCAGAGGTATACCTATAGTACACCCACATTTCGCCAGTTATGTTTAAGTCCCATGTAATAGGGGCGAGCCTATTGCCATCAACCGGGCACAAATCGAGACTCTGGGCTGCTACTGAGAAATTCCAGATAGAAAAACCCAATAACACGTTGCCCGACCTGGGAATCGAACCCAGGACCTCATGCTCAGCAGTAGCGATTGCGACCACTAGACCAACGAGGCAGTATTTATGAAGAGTGAATATAAATAACTATCATACATAATTTAAAACGTTTTCAAAAGCCATAAATTAAACAATAATCACATCTATTTGCATACACAGATAATAAAAAGCGCGTGTTTAATGTTGCACTTATTCATAAAGAATTCCCCGATCCAGAATATATGTATTTCCCTAAAGTAATTCTCATGTTGGGTAATATGTGTAAGCAGGCTTTACTGGGGTAAATCGGGACGCAATATTTAAAACAAGCTTTTATGCCCGGGCAAAGACGGGCTTTCAGGAGACCAAAGAAAATAAAAAAGTGTAGATTTACTTTTCAACGTGTATAGATTGTTGTACAAAAGCAATTTTACTGGCTTCTTTTTGTCTAATAAAACCTTACAACATCACACATCGTTGTTTTTGATGTTTAATATAAAGGTATATTTTAAAGGATAGATTTTCTAAAATACCAACCGAGTCGTGGAAGTAACATGCGTAATTGAAATTTTTGTTAATATACGAGTATAATATTAATTATTCATAAGAAAATCCATGAAGATCTAATGTATTTCCTGATAGTACAGTAAGCGTTCAAAAGTGCATAGGCACGTTAAGAGTCGTATTGCTGTGAACTCGCGGTACGACTGTATGTGTTTAAACGACACACACCACAAATATCGCAGTTTTGCACGGCACACACTGACTTAATGTCGCGCATTCGCTTCGCACTACACGAAACAAAAATATATTTCCGTCGATTTCGTTAGACACGCATCGTGCTCGTTATGGCATTGCTAAAATTCTAGTTAATCTAATGAGCTGGTAGCAGTAGGCGCCAAGCGTTGCTTTTTTATTATTTCTGTTATTGCAATAAAGGGTTTAGAATAAAAAAAGCGTTACAAGTGATAACAAAAATAAAAAAACACATTTATTTGTTATAATATTTTACATCTGTATGGATAAAAACCGATACGATTATTTATAATTGCTTCTTCAGACAAATAGGATGTGCAATACTATACATATATCAAGGAACTTAGAAGCAATTTGTTTTATTTTGACATCCGAAATGTTTTTTTTTTTGTGTATGGCATGTCTCGCAGGTCAACCTGTAAGGTTGTCGTCTGCTTAAGCGGACTTGCCTGTGGTGCCCTAATAAATTAAGGCCTCCAGCCAGGACTTAAACTTAAATACTAACTATAACTAAGCGACAACGCTAAGGGCACCCCCTGTGGGGTACGGACCTCGGCTCAGGGCGTCGCTGGAAGAGGGCAGCAAGGGACTAGCTGGATCAGGATTTGGGACGAATTTAAAGCTACAGGCTCAGCGGCGCAGGCTGGCTCGAGCAAGGGTCGGGAGGGGCGTGGATTTGTGCGTCGCGGCGTGCCTCGGCGGCGAGGACGGTAGGACGGCGATCGGGTTTTGGGCTTACGTAGCGTGCTGGTGGCCGTACTACTCTCCTGGAGGAGGGTAGTGGCGTCGTCGGGGGCGATTAAAGTATGCCTTGGTCGGCGAATACTGCTAATTCGGGAGGGAGTGTAGCGGGCGGCCGCTGAAATCAGGGGGTTTGGGTGTTTTATGCCACAGTCAAAGAAACGCTTGGATAAGCGTTTCATAAACTGGTTTATGGTTGGCATTTTAAGGTCGACATGGAGATCTATATTGCAGACATAGTAGGGGGCACCCGTGACCTTTCTGAGGAGTCGGTTCTGGAGGGTCTGCATCTTGTGGAGATGACGTGGATGAGCGTGCGCAAATACAACGCAGGCATAAGTCATGATGGGACGAATGACTGCGGTATAGATGCGCAGCTTGCATTTAAGTGACAGTCTGCAACGGGCCGTCAGAATGTAGTGGAGTCTACCAAGAGCGAAAGCGGCGCGCGCGCGAATCGCCTTAATATGCTGTTTAAACGTTAGGTTTTTATCAAGGATCACGCCTAGGTATTTGGCTTGCTTCTCCCAAGGGATTGGCTTGCCGTACATAGTGATCGGGCTGGGAAGGGGGAGTGGGACTCGACGACGTCTCGAGAAGAGAACCGCCTGACTTTTATCGGGGTTGACATCGATTCTCCATTTCCGGAACCAAGCGCCTAAGACGTTTGCGGAGGTTTGAAGAGTACGAGCTATAGCATTGGGACAGTAACCGGTATAGTAAATGGCAGTGTCGTCGGTGAAGAGAGCCAACTGAGCCTTTTTACTCTTTGGGGTATCGCTGGTGAACAGCGTGAAGGCTAGAGGAGATATGACGGAACCCTGAGGGAATCTGGCGCGAATAGGGTGAGGTGACGAGAGTGCACCCTCGATGCGATAGCAGAAGGTGCGGTTCGACGAAAAGTCTCGTAAGATGAGCACGAGACGATCTGGCACTCCTAGTTGGTAAAGCTTGTATAACAAGCTGTGCCAGACTTTGTGGAAGGCTTTCGCTATGTCGAAGAATAGCACACCCGTCGTCGCGTTACGCTGCAGGCCAGAGCTCAAGTGCTCTACGATACGGTGGACCTGGGTGAAACCAAACTGCTCGTTGGGAATGAGGCTCTTTGCTTCAGCATAGTCTTTGAGACGCTTATAAATAAGCCTCTCGTAGATTTTTCCGAGAACATTGAGCAAGCTGATGGGGCGGTAGCTGGAGGGCTCAGACTTTGACTTGCCTGGCTTTGGGATACCGATGACGGTTGCTTCTTTCCACGCTTGTGGGAAGATATTGTTGCTCAAGGCGCAATTGAAGATGGCGGTCATAAGCATTATTAGAGGGGCAGGTAGGAGTTTGTATACCTTATTGGTAATACCGTCCGAACCGGAGGCTTTACGCGCGTGGAGCCCTTTAATGATGTCGTGCAATTCGTCTGGAGTGACGGGAGGCAGAGGTTCATCAGGGTCTTCGACGGGTGGTAGGGAGGCTCTCCGTTCGACTTCAGCGTCGACCTTGTTCAGGTGAGCTTGGTCAACTGGTTGAGAGCTGGGAGAACATTGGGACTCTAGACTGTCAGTAAGGCATTCGGCCTTGTCGGTGCTGGCGAAAGCGACGCTTTTGTCGGGGCGGATGAGGGTAGGCATAGATACCTCCTCGGAGGAACACAATTTCCTCTGAAGGTGTCAGAAGACTTGGTGAGTGGGCTCGAGTTCACTGAGAATCTTGTTCCAACCCTCTGAGCGAACCTCCCCTATGCGTTTCTTTACAGCACGCTGTAAATGAAGCATGTGAGCTTTGTTCGCGTCACAAGGGAAGGAGTCGTAGGCACGAATAGCCGCATTCTTCTCGGTTATCAAGTCACGTACGTCAGTAGGTAGTTTCCAGCGATGGTCTTCCATCACCGGAACTTCCTGTGAACAATCCGTCAAAACGATTGCGGGCGCCGTGTCGGCGACTGACACTTTATGATCAGGGATGGTGTCCAAGTGAGGCGACGTGGTGGATTTCAGTCTTTCCTCCAGTCAGTTATCATCTGGGTCTGAGTGGGACGGTTGGGATCGCGTGGGCCAGAGTAGGGTGCAAGATGCATGACTACTGGGCGGTGGTCAGAGTTAAGCTCGTGGAACGTCTCTATCGATTGCAAACGGAGTTTCACATTCTTGAGCAGCGCTACATCGAGTATATCCGGAAGATGGTTGGGATTTCCGGGGAAATGAGTCGGACTCATTGGAGCGATAACGTCGAAGTTAAGGGATTCACCTAACTTGAAAATGATGCGACCTCTGGTAAAAGTCGTGCTACTGTTCCACGCCGGGTGTTAGGCATTAAGATCCCCCGCCAAGATGATGGAGTCACTCATACCGAAGAGGGCGGTGAAGTCCTTTTGGAGAGAGATGGGATCCTCCAGTCCATTGTCTGGTGGAATATAAGCAGAGATGATGGTGATCGGTTGATGACCAGTCATGCCGAGCCGACAGATAGAGCTCTCCAGGTGAGAGAAGAGAGGAGGTGGGTCTATAAGGATGCAGTACAAAGTTTTCCTAAAGTAGATCAGGGTGCCACCCTTGTGGCATCGAGACCTGTCATTGCGAACTGGTTTATAGGTGGCAATGTTCGGGTTGCGGTGATGAGGCTTTAAGAAGGTTTCCTGTATGAGGAGGATGTCAAGCTGGTGGTCGCGGAGGAAAGCGGCGATGAAAAACCCTAATTTAAGGGACCGGGGTTCATGCGAAATGTTAAAGGTTTTGATTTATTTCACCATAAACAGCTATCATTAATTTCCAAAATAAGTGACTTTAATAACTGGTTATTGCAGTTTGTACATTAAGTATTTTATTTAGTGAATATAGATTATATATTGAGGATAGCTTATAAGTATTCATTTTCTTTAAGAAAAGATTATTGAAACTAAACCTATTTTTTTATATTAAATATACTTGATAAACTTGACAACTGTAATTGGTACTTGATAACGTGATTATCTAACTATAGTTGGATAACTTAAACACTCTTGTTTATTACGTTATTGTTTGCTAGGCTTTGGTAATGCAACATTTATAGCGTAGAGCACACGGCGTACAGTTTAATGACGTATTGAATAATTCAGCAAAATGTCCAGTTGGTATGAAACCATTTGTTTCATATTCATTCACCATGTGAAGTCTTGTTCAAGCGCTCCGACCGCAAGGTCCCTCTTCCTCACATCTCTTAACCCACCAACTCACAGTGTTTCTCTAGAACAAAAATACTTTAAACTATTATGATTAAGAAAAAATATTATAAATAACATTATGTTTACACCACTTTACTCATCATTCACTAATTTCAACAAATAAAAACGTATATTAGTAAAATATGAAATTTAAATGTTAACACTCACACTTAGTCCATTAGTGTTATAACATCATTTACTTCCACTTTTACGCAGAGCAATATTATTGCCAACGCTTCAGTATTTTCATTTCATTGCATTTTGAAAATTATAACCACAATACCGCTAATTAACAAATTTAAACATTCGTCACTAACCAGCAACGTTCAATTAGGTGAATAGTGCATCTACCTCTAAGACATCGAAATAATTTACTCAGTTTTCTATAGTCTACCTACAAACTTTTATTATCTTAGTAAACAAGATGAACGAGACAAGTATCGAATGATTATCGAACCACTACAAGTAAATTGATTATTTGTAAATAACATCAAGCTTAATTACAAATAACCTGCGCCGCAGGTGCAGGTGACAGGCGAACTCAGGGCTCGCCGTAATCGCTCCTACCCAAGAACGGTAACGACTAAGCTAGCACACCATAAGTTAAGTTAGTTGAAATTATGAACTACTATCAAAGACAAAGTGAGTGTGTGTGCGTGTCTATAGTATAGAAACAACTTATAGAAGAAGGTCGTAAGTGAAACCGAAGCGTCAATCTATTGCTTTGTGAGATTGCCCATGGACTTATGAGCGCTATTGTACATTTTTCATTTTGATATCAAAATGAAAAATCATCAAATGGAGAAAGGACTCTACAAAGCTGTACTCCCTGTTAACCCACTGTAACCCCGTTTATTTTTTTATTGTGTAACTATTGCCTATCAAGTATTGAAACATATTGTGCGTCATAACAACCATTCCTGTATTTCCAGAACATCACGAATCCAACTTTGAAAAAAATCCCACGTAGTCGTTTCGCTGTGCTGTTGTCGGCTGAAAATATCAGATATAATCGACATTTTGACTATATTTATGGTATCTATCAAGAAATACATGGTCGAAACGTCAATTAAAATCTGCATGTCCTGGATTTATTTTAATGATGATCGTTTTTGACTGTCGTGTTTTTCGATCTTACTAGTTATATAATAATATGTTTAATTAAGCTGTGGACTGTTTTTTTTTTCTTTTCTCCCTATGATCTGAAGATAATATATTACTCGGATAAAAAGTGTGATTTATTTACGCCCTTTGATCGGCTGGCCAAGATACAGAAAGAAAGAATAAACGTTTATTTGCGGTAAACATGACGCAGTTATCGAACAGAAACACGTAAGAGAACAAATTGGGGGAAAATATGCGTCACATCTACGCAAAACGGCCATCGTTCAGCTTAATGCTACGACCCTATACAGAATACTTTAGCACCGGGCTGTGCTAATGAGTAAATTTTACTATGATTGTAAAAGCTTCACTTGGACAGTGTTACAATGCTGCAGGCTAAGACGCTTCATTTGCCTACAGTAGTTTTAATCCAAATAATGTTTCGGATTAATCACAATACTTGTAGTGCATTAATCATTCTCGTCCTCTCCGATGTTGTGGCCTGGATTCTTATTTCATTTTGACTACCGTTTCCCCAATGTGTTGAGTCCGATTTGACCGACTGACTCTCTACGTAGTATCGGACACGTATATCGAAATACCGGGTCACGAAGAATGAGCGACGTAACGAACGTGCAATAAACCGTAGACGTGATATCTACCTTTTTCTGCCAAACATCTGGTAAAATGTAACGTTGAACGGCCCACCCATCTACAAATGACAGACATTACGGAAATCTTAACAGAAAATCGATCGGAGAAAGCCTTACTAATAATAAAAATGCGAAAGTAAGTTTGTTTGTTCGTTACCTTTTCATGCCTAAACCACTGAACTGATCATGATGAAATTTTGCATATACGTGATCAGTGGTACAGAAAAGGACATAGAGTACATTTCATCTAAAAAAAAGAACTGTTCCTGAGGGAAGAACAAAAACTTTCGACGGTCACAATTTTTTTAGTGCTCTAGATGGCGCTACGTGTCTTTCGAATCATGATTGAATTATAATATTAGAAACTTTAGTAGTGAGTTAAGAGTTATTTTTTGAAATATAATGATTACATTTTGTTTGAGTTTAAAACCTGGATTAACATATAAAGGATGCTTTTTATTCGGGCAGTACGTTTCCGTGGGATAATTATCGACCACCACGCGGGCGAAGCCCCGGGCAAAAGCTAGTACGATATAAAACACAACTTTATCAAAAACTCATTGAAAGCAAATATAAATCGTTAACAGTTTAAATGAATCGAGATTTTTTTTGTTAAATGAAAGACAAAAGATAAAGGGCAATACTAAAGCACATCATTTATAAAATGAACACGAATGGTACCATAAACTGGAATCATGAAAGTTTATTCCCTGTTTTAGTTAAAGGCGGACCATTCAATCGTGACGTAAAAAATTTACGATCACACGTCAAGAGAAACACCAATGAGGCTGTAAACAGTACCCTTCCGATACTTAAGGATCTTCTTGTAAAAGTTCATTAGCAATTAACGTTATCTACTTGCCGATGGCGTCATTTCCTTTCTTTATTAAATAACGCCATGCCAAGCCACATTTACTTACTGAGTAGTGGGGACAAATAATTCTAACTTGGTTTTGTTAAAACCTTAAGCCACGGGCACGCCGGAAAATATATTCTATATAAGCTGTTTTCTTAGAGATTTATTCGAGAAGGGTCGCATAAAAAATAGAGTTGGCTTTAAGATGTAGCCCCGCGAACAAATCCTGAAATATTGCTGCTCATTTCAATTAGTTCAGCCTGATAAAAATTCAATATAACTTGCACAGCGATTTGGTGTTTAAAGGAGTATAGTTCATAGTAGAGTTTTAAAAGACAAATCTAATCTTTGAAGATGAAGTCTCATTAGAATTGTAGGTATCAACTCGTTAATAAAAGGAGCTCTCTTGAAACATGCTCCTTTTCGACAGAAAAAAAACTAAAATAAAAGAAAATCACGCACTGTAGTTTTCACACACGGACCAGCATGTCGATTCTGTAAAAATATCACCGTTAAAACTTGCGTGGAGTGAGCTGTCAGTGTCATCCCGTCGTGGTCAATTACTAGCATCAGTGGCACTGACAGCTCACTCCACGCTCACTTCACCAAAGCTTTCACGGTGAGACGGTTACAGAATAGCACTACTGTAGTGCTATTCTATGCTATGAAGCTAAGGATTGACCAAGACGGGATGACACTGACAGCCCACTCCACGCCCGTCTCAAAGTTGTTTACGTACCTTTCGAAACCTTCAATCAAAGTAAAACATGCCAGTTCGTAGTTATATATTGACTGAAATACACCTAGCACCGCATTCAGCTGTCAATTACAACTATCAGTTTTAGATAGAAGTTTCAAAGTAGTAAATATATTAACAGTAACTTAGCGTCGAATTTAGAAGGTCGAAGGATCGTTTCTCTCTTCGGACACATTTCAATTATTCAGTTCGAAAAGATCGACACCTGTTAAAACTTTGAACTGATCGACTATCAAAGTTTTCTATATATCTAATATGTCGAATCTTTTCATATTTTGATAACCATAACTCATTTACATAACAACTTTGTGACTTTTTATTTCTTAAGTAGGTTTGAAGAAACACTGTTACACGTCAATCATATTTTTATCTAGATGAGGTCGGCGTTTCCTATTTTACTACTCTGAGAAGAGTAGCCGAAACGAAATCAGTGGTCAGATCATGTGAAAATTATGAAGATCGGTGTCTGAAATGGTGTTTTGAGGAAAGAATCACACAGATTGAGTGGACCTGTCTAGTCAGTGCACGCATTTGTCAGTAGTTGTGAATCTCAACTCAGAATTTAAGGAACTTAACTTATAAGTATTATTAGGGTTCCGTTCGTCATAATGAATAAACGAAACCCGTATAAGATCACTCGTGTTTCTGTCTGTCTGTCACAGCCAATTTGCACATATAAATATAAATGTGACCCAAACTTTTTGTATCATTTTAAAATAAACAGTTTTGAAGTTATTTAAGAAAACATATGAAAATTCACCGTTCCCCCCCCCCCCCTAATTTCCGAAACTACTTAAATTAGTTCTTTACTTACAGATTACAGGAAATGTTTTGCGTACAACCTTAAAATTGTAGTTGGAATGTATTAGAGAACATGTTTTTTTAACTACAATGCCTTGGCTTTGGCTTGCCTTGCCAAGAACAAACTTGTTTGTTCAGTTTCACCCTCGAACCTTCTTACAGGGAGGTGAAAGTCTGTATTTCTTACGGATAATCGGTATACCTACTTCCATTTGTTATGAGAGCTAGATTAGCATGCATAAACAACAAAGACGAAACTCTTTTATCACGCTTTTAATAGCTTCACTTGTAACTAAATAACAATGTAATAAAATCGTAGAAGTAAATTTTAACCTACTGTCATATCGAAATGAAACTTTGTATGTATATGTAGTTCATATGACGACACAATAATTTGGTATTTTGGAGTTTATCTGATAACGGAGCCTAATGGCTAAAAGTAAACCTCTCGAGTTTGCAGTCATATCATTACATTTTTATTGGCATAAAAAAATGTGTACAAAGAAAGTGAAGCTCTGACTCCTGAGCTAGGTAAAAAAAAACCTGTATAACAAGAGCCAGTGTTTTCTCCTAATCAGTAAGTTCTAAATTTTATGCAATATACATTGTTTAAATTTACTTTACGACAGAGGAAATGATAATTCGTACAGCAAAACAGTGGTTACATTAATTCTTAAAGTAATAATTAAATAGTTATTGGATACATTATAAAATGATAATAAAAATTATGATGACAACTGATTTATTATATTGTCTCTCTACATTAGTGCGATTGTGAGTGTGAAGAGTAAAGTAAAGAGTGTGTGTTTTATGTGTAGTGTTTTTTTGGGAATGGCATCTCGCAGGTCAACTTATGAGGTTGTCGTCTGCTTAAACGGACTTGCCTGTGGTTGCCCTAATAAATTAAGGCCTCCAGCCAGGACTTAAACTTAAATACTAACTAAAAACTAAGCGACTACACGCAAAGGACACCCCCTGTGGGATACGGACCTCGGCTTAGGGCGTCGCTGGAAGAGGGCAGCAAGGGACTAGCTGGATCAGGATTTGAGTGATTTAGGGACGAATTTAAAGCTACAGGCTCAGCGGCGCGGGCTGGCTCGAGCAAGCTCTCCCAAGGGATCGGCTTACCGTACATAGTGATCGGGCTGGGAAAAGGGGGAGGGAATCGATGACGTCTCGAGAAGAGAACTGCCTGACTCTTATCGGGGTTGACCTCGATTCTCCATTTCCGAAACCAAGCGCCCAAGACGTTTGCGGAGGTTTGGAGAGTACGAGCTATAGCATTGGGACAATGACCGGTATAGTAAACGGCAGTGTCGTCGGCGAAGAGAGCCAACTGAGCCTTTTGACTCTGTGGGATATCGCTGGTAAACAGCGTGAAGACTAGAGGAGATATAACGGAACCCTGAGGTAACCCGGCGCGAATAGGGTGAGGGGACGAGAGTGCACCCTCGATGCGATAGCGGAAGGTGCGATTCGACAAAAAGTCGGGGCATGGTTGCTTCGGGAAGTACCTGTGTCGCATAAACAGGGAGCCCGACGCCCGGTGTCACCACTGCGTCGACTGCCGGGAGGACACGGCGTGGCACAAGCTGGCAGAGTGTGCCGCTTGGGAGGAGCCGCGCCGTGCCCTCATCACCGAAGTAGGCAGCGACCTGTCGCTGCCGGCCGTCGTGAACGCGATGGTCGGCGGCGCAGAGTCCTAGGACGCAGTTGTCTCCTTTTGCGAAACAGTCATCTCGCAGAAGGAGGCTGCGGAAAGGGAGAGAGAGATTTCGACTCTCGACCCGGCCCGCAGCAGACGCACCGGGCGTCGGAAGAGGGCGAACAACGCCCTCTTCCGGCCCCCTTAAATGGGTCCAGGGGCGACGGATACGGGGACATCAGTCGCCCCCCAACATCAGGACCCGAGAAGGCGGCGCGCGTAGTGTTCCGCGCGCACCGCTCACAGACGTTGCGGGGGGAGTACACCTCACTCCCCCGCCCGAGACGGGGCCCGCGCAAGCGGGCCGGCACCAGCCAGGGTTGCGGAAGAATCATGTGTTCCCGCGATCCCGGCGTAAGTGAGTGATGGAACACCGGGTTGGTTTTTAATCGGTAAGAGTCCGACAGACCCCCCCGCCCTCCCCGGGGCGAGGGACATCCATGAGGATTTTCCAACCCGAAACAAAAAAAAAAGGGAGACGGCCTCTGCGGACTAAGCCGCTCCGGCATCAGCGCGGAAGGAGGATTTCCCCAGGGGCTTTCCCTGTGCTTGCGGTCGCTCGCGCGTTTGGCGAGTTTGGGAGAGGAGGACTTAGGGGCTTTCGGACAGCCCCGATAATTTTCCGGGTGACCGGATTGGCCGCAGAGTAGAGTAGTAGAGCTGGGAAGCTCAACGCATTGTTCCCTATCCTTAGGACGAGAACAGTCGGCGGTACCATGCTCACCTAGACACTTGACGCATCTAGCTGTTGCGTAGCAGTTGGACTGCGAATGGCCGTACATTTGACAGCGATGACACTGCCCAATCATGTACGCTCTATAGGGTTTCTCGATTGAGATGCCTGACAGAGAGCATACCGACTTTAGTGTGAAAATCAGTTGGTGACCGTCTGTGGGGTCACAGATGACCAGGACCATGTCGTAGACTAGGCCCTGTCTCGCTTTATGTAAGCGATGGACGGCGGATACTGGAATGCCTTGTGCGACAAGGTCGCTCTTAATCTCCTCGGTGGAGATTTCCTGTGGTACGCGCCTAATGACGACGCGTGTGGGGTTTCCTCCGGAAGGAAATAAGTATGAAAGGAGTAGTTCCTTTCGCGCACGCGCGGGAGAGATCCCTAAAGTCCGAAGACGTGGGGACTGTTACTTTGATCCCCTGAAGGGTGGATCGGTCCATTTGGATTTGTCTTGGACGTAAATGGAGGGAGGGGGCTTTTGCTTCCTCGCGGTTGGAGCGGGAGGACAATTTATGGGGCTTGTGGAGGAGGGGTGGGAGAGGAGCTGGATGAGAGGGTGTCCTTTTTTTTGGGCATTGGTGGCCGGGCCAGCGGGGGAGGAGGATTTTTCCTTCCTCTTCTTGCCTCCCTTTCCGACGACTTGGAAGTCGTCTTGGAAAAAGCCCTCTCCTCCTCCTGAACATTGTCTGCCGGAACAAAAGGAGGAATGCCTTGTTCGGCAACAGGTGGCGAAAGCGGGCTTTCAAGGGCGTCACTGAAGTTAGCGAGTGCGCCTTGAGACGGAGTGGGGTTGGAGCATTGGATTATTTTGGCGCCGTATCTCGCCAAAAACTCGAGGTCCTTTAATAGGACCTCTTTGAGGAACGCCAAAAGGATGGAGTCCTCCATGGTCGGAGGAGGGGGACTAAATTGAGGAGGGAATTTTGGAAACTAAGTTTCCACTTAGGGTTAGTACCTAAACCTATCTCCCCGGGTGGATTGGCCCGGGGATGAGTTCCCTCCCTGTCGGGTGTAGACAGGGAGGTGTGTACCTAATGGTGAGCCCTAAGCTTGTAAACCCGTCGCCAATCTTATTGTGCGAACGGGGCCCTGACCAGTCTAGCGCGAAGGGTGTAGACACACCATAAAGACACTAGGTGAGTAGCTGGAAAGGAAAACCCCCCATGGCCGGTTGTCTGGGACCCATCCAATTGACTACCTATCCCTGAAAGGGTTCGGCGGGTGTGATTGGGACAACACCCCACTCGGCTTCGTTGGCACCGTAAGGTTTCAACCGAGGACCACGAAACTGTGGTTTTACCCAGAAGTGAAACTACTCACAAACGTCTGTTAAAGAAACGAGATTTGGTGTTGACTGTCTGATGATGGAGTAAGGAGGTGGATAGTTAAACTCTTTAGTGGGTACCAGAAAACCTCTCGAGTTTGGGTTCAAATGATTTGTTTTGACAAGTTCACGAGATTAGGCTTAGGCAACGAGGGTGTGATGAGCCAGGAGGTGGATAGTGAAACTCTTCAGTGACTACTTATAATTACTTCAACTCGGAACGCGCCACTGTCGGGTTCCCAGATAACGGCGGGAGGGGTTCACATCGGCGTCGAGTCGACGATGAAGTACCTGGGACTCGTCCTCGACAGCCGGTGGAACTTCGTGGAGCATTTCCGACGTTTGGCTCCCAGACTGGAGCGGGCTGGGGCTGCCTTGAAGCGGCTCCTGCCCAATCTAGGGGGTCCAAACGCCTCCTGCCGGAGGCTCTACGCGGGAGTCGTGCGGTCCATGGCCCTTTACGGGGCACCGGTGTGGGCGCGTTCTTTGAGGCGCCGACCGGCCCGCAGGTTAAACGCGTCCCAAAGGGTCATGGCCATCCGGCTGGTCCGGGGATACCGCACGGTCTCATGCGAGGCGGCGACCCTCCTTGCCGGATTGCCGCCATGGGATCTGGAGGCAAAAGCCCTCGCGCACGTATGGGAGTGGCGCGAGGAGGCAAAACGCCGGGGTGTAACTCCGCTGCCGCGAGAAATCACGGTACAGCGGACAGAGCTCCGGCGGGATCTCATGGCGACATGGAGGGTGCAATTGTCGCAACCCAGTGCTGGGCACGCCACAATAGCGGCTGTAAGTCCCCTCTTTGAGGAGTGGTTGGAGAGGCGCCACGGCGTCCTCACCTTCCGCCTGACACAGGTCCTCACCGGACACGGTTGTTTCGGGAGGTTCCTGTTTCGCATAGGGCGGGAGGAAACGCCCGGGTGTCACCATTGTGTGGATCGCCCGGAGGACACGGTGGACCAAACGGTGGAGGTATTTGGCTTGGGCGGAGCACTGCAGTGTCCTCAGGGAGGCGATTGGCGGCGGCGATCTCACGCGTCCGGCCCTGGTCCAGAGGCCATGGTACGGAGTCCAGTCTGTCCCAGCCACTCTCATCATCGGTCATCGGTCGATACCCGATATACATGCCGATACGCGGTCTCCACTCCAGGACTCGTCTGTTCCAATGGCTATCGGTCCTGCGACAAACATTGCCATTTCAGTTTGCTTATACTGAAACTCCGGTTCTTCTTACTATTATTTCTGATTTTATCCATAGCGCGCTGAGCGACCTTGAATTTGTATCAGCCTAACTGGCAGTGTCCAGGTTTTGGCACCATACGTCATAACAGGGCAGGACGCACTGCGTTGAAGTACTTAGTCTTCAAACATTGCGGGATAAGTGACGAGAACTTGACGAAATTTTGGATCCTTCTGTCAGCTTTTTTCTTGAAGCTATGTCTACCGAGCTGGATGACTTGCCCCAGGTAGACATACTCTTTCACAACTTAGAGAAGCGACCCTTCTATGTGGATTGGACTCGGCAAGACATGTGAATTGTACATGACTTTCGTCTTGTCCAAACTTAAGCCAACCTGCCGAGAGGCTCCAGTCGGGCAGTCTGTCAGTCTCTGCAGCATCTGGTCTAACTGTTCCAGCGACAATGCCATTATGACGATTTCATCGACAAAGTAAAGCTGTGAGATGTACTCGCCGTTCACATTCGTACCCTATTCAGTCCAGTCCAGCGTCTTGAAAAGTCCTCCAACGCATTGGTAAACAGTTTCGGGAATATAAAATTCCCCTGTCTCACCCCTCAGAGCAGTTGGATGGGGCTGGTTTTTTTTATCCTGGATCTGGTCAGTCATCGTGGCAACTTCATACAACATCTCAACACATTTGTTGCAATGAGGCCAGGACTGCCCGTATTTCCATGGAGTCGAAGATTTTCTCGAAGTCCACAAATGCACCAGCGGTTGGTTGTACTCACCACGCTTGCTCAAGAGGAGTTGGCGATTTCGGTATGTTTTTCCTTCACCAATGTCAGAAATGTCAAAGATAAACTAAGAAAGTACACATGAACTGAAAATGCCACTTTATTCACCCGGATTTGAGCCCACAGCCATGATATTTTCATAATTATGCAAATTTTAGTTGTTTGTCCATCGTCGCAATTATACATATATATTAAACTTGAACATCTAGTAACTCTCCCGAAATTCAAATTCACTTTGTTTGTTTCTTTTCTCCATTTCAAGATATTCAACCATGTTTAAAAGCATATTTTATCATTTTTATTCGCTCTGCCTGTAAATTTACTTGTGAAAGCTACTTTTTATTCAACCAGAGTGGCTCTTTTGAGGACTATGCAGTTTTTTTGTCAATCGCAACACTAAGTTTTTTTTTATTAATGATTCAAAATATTTAATGACCTGAATTTTACGTATTTCAACATAGAAATATTAGTATTACTTCATACCTAAGTTGTTGTAAAACTGAATGAAGTACTGAGAGTTCGTGTTTTTAATACTTAATGACTAAATTCAAATATTTTTGTGTTCACCGTTTTTACAGTACCTTAAATTCACGCTTTACCAAGAAGTTATGTTTTGTGGCAGGTAAGGCTTCAGTTTACAACCAGACATAATCAATAAAATCACGCAATCAACAAGTTCAAAGAAAAATTTAAAGGGAAGACATAGGTCTTCTCTTCAACTTTTTCTGTTTCTTTTTACTCGAAGCAAAATAATATAAAATCACGCCTGTTTCTCAGAAGAGTTAGAGAAAGGGTTACTTACCCACATTTTGTGTTATGTTGGATTCCGATGTAATAGTCTCCCATTACGAGCACATTGCCATCAAACGGGCACAAATCTAGGGTCCGGGCTGCAGATTAGATTATACTGTCCCACTGCTGGGCAAGGCCTCCGTCAAATCCTTTCAGGAACTCTTTTCCCGCGCCACCATTTTAAAGAATTATAATATTAAAAAAAAAAAAACGGACGAGTGCGAGTTCAACTCGCGTGGTTAGGATTCCGTACGATGATGCTACCCACCAAAAACTTTTCATGTAGGTTGCCAAGACTTACATAACACTTTACTGTTAAAAAGTAATCAGATTTAAAGTAGAGCCAAGGCCCTAATTCTACAAGGCTTAACTCTACAAACCTTTCATCTGGGTCATAATCATCACAGTTCGGTTGTAGCCATCGCGGACGAGCGACGCGTGCATATCCTGCGCTTACGCGAACTAATCATGGCGGAATCAATAATAATCATTATCGACTTTTTAACGTTTGTCCAAAATAAAATCAACGTGATAGATGAGCTGAGTGTTACTCAGATATGTGCGAGTAATTTCACCGAAAGTGAAATTGTGGACGGTAAATCTGTGCTGTTTGGTTCACTGTCCCTAAAATGTGTGCAGAGAAAGGGTGAAGATAAATTAGAGATGTGATTAAGGCCTTCAAGGACAGGGATCCATCAAAACAACCAGTATTTGTGGCGAAAGATCTGAATCGTCTACCCCCTGTGACTTTTGATTATGTGGATGTGTCTCGTCTTCTTAAGAATCTTATTGTTTAAAAAAATGAATTGCAGAAATATATTGTGCGCAAAAGCTCAGTCTCCAAGCAAGATCTGAGTACTTTCGAAGCTAGAATTACTACGGAGTTAAACGACATACGAACGAGCATCAATAACAGTGCTTAGAAGAAATCAATACCTTACGGTGTTAAGAATAAGGACTATAACCGCGCAGTGTCAAGGACTTCGCCGCCGATATCACAGCAGCCTGCGGTTAAGTAGTGCGTAGATAGTATGGTTCACCTACCTACCTGCACTGAGCGAGAATGTGAAACATTGACGGCGACGGTTGTCGACGCACCCTCTGACCGCGATATTGTGAACAATGTCGCTAAATCGAGAGCTAATGATCAACTTTCTATTATTAATGACGATGGACAAAAAGAAGCGTGCACGTTACAGAAACATGCGTGGGACGGCGACGGAATCACGTCGCTTACTGGCAGCGGACATTCCAGATGCGGTGTACCTATCAAGACTTAAAAACACCACGACCACGAGGATATTAAGGAGCATATACTGTCAATGGGTGAACATTGTATGGATGTTCAGATACTGCCACAGAGACAAGAAACTAGCTTCCGTTCATTTATGATTGTTGTCCCCAAACATAAGCTCAGTACATTTTTAAGTGCGGGTTTCTGGCCGAGTGGTAGTATATTCAGAACATTTCGTGAGCGTACAAGTAACGTAAACAAATCATCATAAACATGGATAGTACAAGCTCAGAGATAGTATTGATATCATTTAACTGCAAATCTTTGAAAAGACCAGTACAGCAAATAAGACACTTATGTGTCAATGCAGATATATTGGCGTGACAGGAACCGTGGCTGCTACCTCAAGACCTGGATTTTGTTCACAATATTGATAAGGAAATCGGCTGTACAGCTGAACACCGTAGGGTCTTCCGCGTAGGATACCGGCCTTGGTGTCAACCGAAGATGTAGCTGTAGAAATAATAGTAAGAAGAACCGGAGTTTCAGTATAAGCAAACTGAAATGGCAATGTTTGTCGCAGGACCGATAGCCATTGGAACAGACGAGTCCTGGAGTGGAGACCGCGTATCGGCATGTATATCGGGTATCGACCGATGACCGATGATGAGAGTGGCTGGGACAGACTGGATGCGGAAGGCGGGAGACAGCGTGTTGTGGCGCAGCCTGGGAGAGGCCTATGTCCAGTTGTGTACTGCGATAGGCTGAGTTGATTGAAGCTTGCTGATCAATGCTAGTGTTCATCTGTTTAAGAAGAGGCCATTGTCCTGCAATGGGACAATATAAGACAGTTATTTTTTATTATGAAAATATATTTTTAATTTGAAATAGATCTTGCAATTACATCATAATTATTATCATTACAACATTAATAAGGAAAACAACTATAGTCAAACGTGTGTGGAATATAGTATCATATTTAAATTCCAACTCATGAAAACCAATTCATTACAATTAACAATGGTCATAATGAGTGCATTTTAAGCGGATTGACAGACAATTAACATAAGTTTTTTGTACAGTACTACCTACTTTAGCCCATTAGGAACTGTTCCAATGAAATCTGCCTTCTTGTAATCGCTTGAGCCAAATTAAACCCCAGACATTGAAAAGTGTGGCAGAAAACAGCTGTTCTTCAAATATTTAAGCCCCGGAAGGTGCGATAAGTAAAACATGAGTTCGTTTAGATTCAAGCATTAAAATGTTGACTGCCGCAGTGACGAGGGTCAAATAAACTGAAAACGTGGACGCCTTCTGGTTCATTTATAACTTCACGCACACTCCCTTGTGTGATGAGCAGTAAACATAAAATGTCACACTAGTCTGACACATTCTAATCGCTCAAAAATATTTTTACGACTTACGCTGGATTAGGTAGACAAACTTGCATGGGTTTTCTGAAGTATTTACCGGGGTAATAAACCATTAGCTAATATTTTTATCATAACAATAACTTAGAAGTAGTTAGGTATTTGAAAACGTACTTTTTCTTCTTCGTCATGTCGATGCTTCCATTTGTGTCTATATTTTAAAATAAGCTTCGACCAGAAAACGTACTAAAAGTAAGGTACTACAATCTCCTGAATATATATTATTCGGAAAACTGAAATATTTACACGTGTCGGTGTATACGTGTACATATTTCAGTTTTCCGAATAATAGTAGTTAAACAAATCGTATCGTATTTCGTTTCTAACGTTTACCTGAACTAGACCGAATAGTTTTTTGAACCAAAACTCGTTTAAAAGCGGATATTGCATTCGAGAGCGCTCCAGTTAGATCGATGCTATGGTAACTATTCTTTTGCGTATTAGTATATTTCTTTCTCGTGTAGCACTCGGAACTATAAAGATTAACGCAGCAGGGAATCAGCCTGTTTGGATAATCCTATAAGTGAAATTGGGGAGAGGAAAATCTATGATTTTGTAACGAAAAAATCTATAAGCTCTTTGTGCCGGAAATTTAAATACGCCTTACTTCTTAATAGATTCACGGCCAATACTCAAACATATTAAAGTATCATAACTAGTGCAAATAACTAATTCACAAAAAATTCAGAATACATCATCCATGTCAGCTTAAACCTATGTTAATGTATGCCACTAAACGAACTGTAATCGTACAAAAAATAAAAATATGTTTGCGTAACGTATGAACGTTGGAAATGCCGAAATATGAGGAATTAAGTGGGGCTTAAAGCTGGAGCGGTTGAGGGCGATCCTGCACTCCAGTAAAATATTTAACGTTTTGGCAGATCGTAATTAATAATGTGCAACCATACCACGGGCCGCTGGACCGGCTGGACGTCTCCCGTCCGGATATAACAGAAAAATTGCCGGATCACGGCCGCGAGCCCGGTTAAAATTGTGGATGCAATTTTAAGCTTTGCCATTAAAAAGTAATATTGCTTTAAGGATACTAGGGCCGATGCTGTACCGAAAAACCACTCACTTTATTATGAACAGGATGTGTGCGTATTAAAATAAGCACACCTAGTACCAATATTTCGATATTATTGGAAAATTCCTGCGGAGCCTTCACTTCGGTTAACGAAATACGTTCATTGAATATGCACAATAGAAATACCTACAATGTTTCAAGTAAGAACTCAAATAAATACAGAAACACGTAAAATCTTGTAGCGTGAATACTTAAATATAAATTGAAATCCCTGCACACGATTCTCAGCAAGTATTCGAGCCAAAGATCGATTTAATAAGTCAATAAACCGTCGTCGATTGAGCCAATCTCATTTTATGAGTCCCTCGGCTGCACGATCAGACATCCTAAAAGTTACCAACGACCATCCCAAGAAAACAGCCTGTCTGTGGCATTTATTCCGGCTCGGCTCATTGTCGATATTCACTCTACAGATATAATTGCAATTTCAAGATGTTTCAACAGTACTACTATCTGTACACTAAATTCAAAGTCGTTTTCTACAAGTACAAGAACTTCGAGGTTAATAATCCCATATCGAAAAACAAGATTAAAAGGCAAGATAAGAACCGTTTTCATTTTCACGACAAGATTTTATAAAAAAATGCTTAGTGGCACACTTTTCAAAATTAAATTTTCTTATCTTTACAACTGACTACTTTTCCTTATAACGTGCGCAATAAGGATTTTCTCAATTTGACGTAGGGTTTTTTTATTAAATTAAATGTAATATTTGTGGTAACAATCCTTTAATAAAGTGGTTGTGATTTCAAAGGAAATCCTACATTTTCTCTGAACTAAATTATTAAGTGTCAATAATTACGTTAATAAGTTACTATACCACAACAGTTTAGGGAATCAACGTTTTAAGAGAACTTTACAGTACCTATGTGGCCTGGCGAAATTGGTTGACTGATTTCCTACGTTATTATTTTAAGTTCTTGTCCTCTAGACAATAACAAACGTGTGCGCAAATCAAGAATGACGAGCGCACACACACCAGTATATATTCTACCAGTCAACTCCTACGGCAAGCCGCGTTAAGGAACATTCCAAAAAAGTCATACCACTTAACTCGTAGATTGCATAAAAATGACAATTTCGGATTTCAAAAAGCCGTGTGAATCAAAGAAGCAATTAATAAAACGCTCATTATCAGAACTCGGTATTCAGAGTGAATGAAACAACAAACGGAGCATGCAACTAGACTCAAACATCGCGCCTCCGGACTTGATAAAGAGGATACTTTCACGTAAACTCGTATATGATGCTCAAGTTACACGTGAACAGTGCAAGTAAATTAGCAAATAACTGTCGGCTATACGGGTGCTTTAAGACCTTTTTTTTAACGTGTGTAGGTCAAGTACCCAATTAAGAAGAGAGTGCTGTTCTCAAACTCCTTTACTGTTCAAAAACGAGTAAGCCAGAACCTTGTTTGAACATCTAAATGAGTTTTAATATATCTCAACGTAATCAATTTTGCATTTTTCAGAATGAATAATGTTAAAAAGGGAGTCAAAGCAAAAGAGTGCGCTTAGGTGGGTAACGACCACTCGAACCTAAAGTGGCAACTTCACGTGAGCATTCCTTTGATCCACCATTCATACCACCTTGTCCCGTAATGAGGTGGTAGCCATTTTGAGAAAGTCTCGGTGTTAATCGAAATCTTGTGATTGTAAACAAATAAACAGATATGATAAACGTAAGTCTATCAATCGATGTTAACTAACTTTTTTGGCACGGTGTTTCAATACCATAGCAAGAAGAAGATTTTAAGCTGCGTGAAGTGTGTTTTAATGATATTAAGCATGTGATTTCCAATTAACGTATTAGTCAGGGTTATAATTTCCTTGTGGAGAAAGGAGATCTAATATTAAAATTAACACTGAGTTGAGTTGCACGATTACTGACAAATGCGTGCACTGACTGGATGGGTCCACTGAATCTTTGTGGTTCTTTCCTTTTAAAGACCATTTCAGACACCCATCTACATGCTCTTCATAGACTTTAAAAGAGACAGTGATCTCGGAGTTAGTTTCGGCCTTTCTTCTCAGATTAGTCAGATAGGAAAGTCCTCATCTAGTTTAAAAATATGATTGACGTGTAAAAGTCTATGTACAAACATAGGTACTTACAGAAATAAAATCATTTATCAGAGAATGTTCACGGGCTATAGTGACAAAGCTCCTCAGAGCTTGTAACCGAGATTTTGGTCAAACTAAATAAACGTATCCTAGGTAACATTAACAGGGCACCCGTCGCCGACATATGTTGAACTGGATACATATTTGGTGCAACCGTGACACTCGTAAAGCGTAATGTGTGGAGAATTGCTCCCACCATCTGTAATATATGTCTCAAGTGCTACAACTTATAAATAGTTCCGTATCTATTACAAGTACAAACATTTATGAGAAAAGTTATACCTGCTGCCTTAAATCTACTGAATATACTTATCTGTTTGTTCTTGGAGATACCAGCCTCGAACTTACCGGTATTTATGTCGTATGGCATTTTACTGTGGGGTCGGGCTGCTGATATTGAATCCATTTTTATTTTTCAAAAGCAAGCTGTCAGAGCCGTTTACAATATACGTCGCCGCGAATCTATTTGGGAACTATTTAAAAAGATTAATAATATGACGGTACCTTGCGATTCATTTATGGAAATATTATGTACTAGCACTTCGCCCGCGACTTTGTCCGCGTGGATTTTGAAAAAAAAGAGTAGCCTATGTTCATCAGACATAATTTCGGCTTCTAAAGGTTAAACAATTTTTCAAATCGGTCCAGTAGTTTCGGAGCCTATTCAATACAAACAAACAATCAAATCTATCTTTTTATAATATTAGTATAGATGTAAGAAACAAGATTTTAGTCGGTTCGATTCCCGGGTGTGGCAAGCGATTTTTAACAGAATATTTTTTTTAAAGAAAAGATCTTTTTTTTATGAAAAGATCTTTTCTTTAAAAAAATCTGTAAAAAATCGGTATAATGATGAAATCTCTCTAAATTCGATAATCTTTGGATGCAGTTTTCTTTTTATTCAAAAATAAAACAATGTTTTCTTAGAGTAAAAGTTTCTATCAACAGTATTAAGAGTACTTTCACTTCAGGTGGCATTACAAAATTTCACCCTATATTGAAAAAATTTCTGTTAAAAAAATAAGGATTTTTTTGTTTGAGTCAAAATTTTCTATCTACAGTATTAAGAGTATTTTCCCTTCAGGTGGCATTACAAAATTCCACCCGATAGAATTTAAATTTTAAAATGACATTGATTTAACATACATACATACATAAACTCACGCCTTCTTCCCATGCGGGTAGGCAGAAACCACAGAACGCCACCTGCTACGTTCCTTACATACTCCTTTACGTTCATACATGTGGTCATACACGAGCGCCGGTTGAGAGTACTTCGCACCTGACCTTTCTGAAGAACATCACCAATAAGGTATGATCATCACCAATAAGATATGTCTTCCTTGGGCGTCCCCTCCCGGCGTTTCCATTCACATCTGCCTTGTAAATACCTTTTGTTAGTCTCCTTTCATTCATCCGCTCAATATGACCAAACCATCTAAGCATACTCTTTTCAATTTTTGTCACTACATCTTCTTTTAAACCACATCGTTGCCTTATCACATCATTCCTCAGCCTATCATTCAAATTCACACTACACATGCTCCGCAAGGAACGCATTTCCACAGCATTTATTCTGCTTTCATGCTTCTTTTGCCACACCCAACATTCACTTCCATACATAAGCGTAGGCACCAGCACACTATTGTGAACAGCCAGTCGTGCCTTCTTGGGCATCAACTGGTTGGTCACAATTGCATGTGTAGCACCATTCACTTTATTTCCCGCATTCACTCTCCTTTCGACATCTCCATCAATCTTTCCATCCCTTGTAAACAGACTCCCCAAATATACGAACTCACTTACTTGCTCCACACTCTTACCATTTATTTTCACATCACACACCGATACATCCTCTTCTCTTTCAAACACCATGACTTTCGTCTTATTCACATTTATATTCATTCCTTTCCTCTTATATGCTTCATCCATCAGTCACCATGTCTTGCAACTGTTCTGCTGACGATGCAAGTAGCACTTAATCGTCTGCATAGAGCAGGCATTTAACAGGCAACTCATTCATCGTCAATCCACCTTCACCCTCTTTCAAATCCTTCAGACAGTTATCCATGTACAGGTTGAACAGCCACGGTGACGCTACACAACCCTGTCTAACACCCCTCGAGATGGAGAACCAGTTCGTGTATGCCCCATTTATCCTAACACAAGCACTGGAATCCTTGTATAAGGATTTCAGTGCACGTACCAAGCGCCAGTCCACCCCGTACAAGGATAGTGTCGACCACAGTTCTTCCCTCCACACACTGTCATAGGCCTTCTCCAAGTCCACGAAAGCACAGTAGACTTTCTTATGCTTTGCCAGATGTTTTTCGGCTATGCATCTAAAGGAGAAGATTTGGTCCATACAGCCCATTCCCTCTCTAAATCCTAATTCCTATTCCTTTTGATTTAACATAAGATTTAATAACATAATTACTTTAACTCACACACTAAGGGATTTATTTATAAATATTGCATTCAGTTACGAGACTTTTAAACGTCAATAATGTATGATTAAACAATCACTTTTCATTACACTTAAGCAACGTTTATAAATAAACCCCTAAATTATTACTTGTTAAACAGTTTAGGAAAATTATCTACTTTACAATATTTGTAAATATGTGAGCACCATGTATCCACAACATAATTAATTTACTTGTCATTGATTTACATTTAGTTCTTTTTACCTATACAGTATAGTAGTTTTATTCTAGGTGCATCGTCTGCACACACAATACAATAATTAAAGTAACATAACATAACATCACGCCTGTCATCCCAGAAGGGTTAGGCAGAGGTGTACCTACAGTACACCCACATTTCGCCGGTTATGTTATAAGTCCCATGTTATAGGGGGCGAGCCAATTGCTATCAACCGGGCACAAATCCAAAATCCGGGCTGCTACTGAGAAATTCTAGATAGAAAAACCCAAAAACAATTTGCCCGACCAGGGAATCGAACCCAGGACCTCATGCTCAGCAGTAGCTCTTGCGACCACTAGACCAACGAGGCAGTCCATGAAGAGGCAGGCAAGGCAAGGCGAGGCAGTAATTAGAGTATGTACAAAATATTGTAGAACATTTTAAAAAGTAACGGTGGAATGTCTTGCCCATTCTTCTCCAGAGGAAAGCACCTTTTGGAAGGGGTAACTAGAATCAATTCAACTTTACTGTAAATTTTGACGTTCAAAAGTGCCATTTTAGTGCCTATTTGAAATAAATGATTTGACTTTGGTATCGGGGGCGACAAAAAGCGCGGTGCAGTCAGCCTTTATAAAAAGAACAAGATTTCAAAGATTATAGTGAGCGCATGGAACAGTTTTTCATAATAAACCATGTGAAGGAAGCCATGAAGGTACCAAAGCTCATTACCCTGATTGAGCCAGAAACGTATAACATATTAAAAAATCTAGTGTCTCCAGATTCACCAGCGACAAAACATATGCGGAGCTGATCGAGACTCTGACACAACATTATATAGTAAAGAAATCTGCCGTAGCCGGCTGGCATGAGTTTTACAAATGTAAACAAAAGGAAAATCAAAGCGTAAACGAATTCGTTGTGGAAGTAAAAATAAAAGCTGCTCCATGTAATTTTGGCACCTTTCTCAATGAAGCTCTAAAAGATCGTTTGGGGTGTGGGTTATCTCAAGAACAACTCATTAGGAAGCTCTTGACAGTTGGTGACAGTCTATCGTTGTTGTTGCAGTCGCAGTTGGTAGTGATTGTGTCAGTCGGAAAATGTTACTTCCTGTCCTCGACGAAATCCTTCCTATCTATGCTATATCCTAAACTACTTTATATCCTATGGTGTTTTTCCATCGATGTGGAAAGAGGCAAAAATCACTCTTTTTACCCAAAAAATGTAATCCTAGTTCTTTTTCCGAATATCGTGCTATCTCCATCTTGCCTTTCCTCTCCAAAGTCCTTGAACGCCTTGTCCATAATCAGCTTAGTGCTTTTCTTTGTAAGAATAGTCTGCTGAATCCATTCCAATCCGGTTTTCGTCCTGGTCACAGCACCGCAACAGCCTTAGTTAACTTCACTGAATGACATACGGTTAGGCATAGAAGCAGGAAACTTGATGGTGATTTGCTTACTGGATTTTAGTAACGTGTTTAATACTGTCGATTTCGATATACTGCTTGGCATGCTTTGCTCACTTAACATATCTCCAACGGCGATTGACTGGTTTCGTAGTTACCTGTATGGCCGCCGGCAACGTATATGCATAGAAGTGTCTTGCTCTTCTTGGTGTTATACTTCTGCCGGTGTACCTCAGGGCGGCGTTTTATCTCCTTTACTCTTTGTAATATTTATAAACACTATTTCCAAAATACTTCTTTCTTCCTACCACCTTTATGCAGATGATTTACAAATATATACACAAGCAACCATTTTGGATTTGGCTGATGCCATTAATATAATAAATAAGGATTTAGATTCAATTTGCGAGTGGAGTGAGGCACATGGGTTGCAGGTTAATCCATCGAAGACTCAGGTCATTGTTGTTGGCAACTCAAGGATGACCCCCAAGATAAACTATTCGCAGCTTCCCCAAGTTCAATTTAACGGAACTGCTATTCCAGTCAGCGAAAAGGTTAAGAACCTTGGGGTTTGGATCGACAAACATCTTTCTTGGGGGGGACCCCAAGTAAGTTACAGGAAGTAAGTCGCAAAATTTTTGCATCTGGTAAGTCTCTGAGACGATTGCGGAACTTTCTTCCAACTGCCACTAAAACTGCGCTTGCACAATCCCTTTTACTTCCCATCCTTGACTACGCTGATGTCAGTTATCTCGATCTCACTGAGGCACAACTAGATAAACTTGAGCGACTTCAAAACTTTTGCATAAGATTTATATTTGGCCTGCGCAAATATCATCACATTTCTGAATTTCGTACAAAGCTCAAGTAGTTTCCCATACGTCTACGCCGGAATTCGCATATATTATTTCAGCTCTACAGTATTCTGTTCAACAAATAAACCCCTCTTATCTTAAAAACGTTTCAAGTTTCTTCATGACACACATAACAGATATCTGAGGTCATCGGAAAAAATAAGACTAGAGATGCCGATGCATCCCACCAGTTTTAATGACAAGTCTTTTACAGTAGAAGCAGTACGGTTATGGAATGCCTTGCCTACGTCGATAAGGCGTTCTCAATCACTGTCCACTTTTAAAATTTTAATAAAAAAACGAAGAAATTACATATAGGTTCTTGAGTCTTGTTTCGTGTTTATTATTGTATATGTACGTGTAGATAAATGTATGTGTGTATTTAATGAATCTGTATATGGTAAACCACTGACTACCTGCAGTATTGTCTCTCCTTCTCCCTGTAATCCATCTAAAGGTAGTCTCTAAAAGATTGCTTTTAGCGATAAGACCGCCCATTGTGTCACCCAATGTAAAATTTCTACATCAATGTCTGTATTTTTTAAGGTGTACATAATAAATAGTATTCTATGCTATTCTATCGTTTGAAAAAGCTGTGAAAATAGCATCAGCATACGAAAGTGCGGAAAAAGAAACAAAAACATTCAGCCTGATGTAAGTGTACAGATCATCCAAAAACAGGTTCCTGAACAGAAGCGTTCTCGTTTTCATATGCAAGGACGTAGCCAACAGAGTAACGGGATGGTGCAAGAGGCAAGGTATCTCATGCCCGAAATAATGTATAGTGAGTGTGCTTTCACTGTAACACTGCAACAAAGTGTCATTTCCGTTTATTTGGAGGAAGATATATGTTGAAGCACAAGTCGTGTGCTCGTGTCCCCACAAGGCCGGTCACCCGGGGAACGTATGACCAAAACCCTCCATTAATCAAAACTAAGGAAAACAATAAATTATACATATGCACTTACAATGTGAGATCATTATCTTCGACTGAAAGAATGTTACAACTAAAATATGCAATTGAAAACATAAAACACGATATAATTGGACTTTCAGACATACGCAGAGTGGGTAACTCGATTATTGAAGATGAGGACCACGTCTTCTGTTACATTGGGGAAAGACCAGGGAGAAACGGAGTAGGTTTTCTCATCAGGAAGGAATTAAAACCCAACATAGATTCCTTTATTGGGTTATCCGATAGAGTGTGTCTTTTGAAATTAAAGTTTGAAAAATATGAACTGTCCATAATTCAAGTGTACGCGCCAACTGCAGAGGCACCAGAAGAAGATTTATCCAGTTTTTATGACAAAATACGAGAAGCTCAATCTTACACCGGAAGTAACTTAATTATTATGGGCGATTTTAACTCAAAAATAGGCTATCGGAAACCCACCGAAAACCTAATCATGGGAAAATTTGGATTTGGTAAAAGAAACAAACGCGGCGATAGACTCATCAAATTTGCACTAGAAAATAAACTAACGTTAACGAATACCCTGTATAGAATGAAGCGTGACAGGAAATGGACCTGGGTATCGCCTGATAAAAGAACAAAAAACGAAATCGATTTCATTTTGTACAACAAACCAAAACAAATGGAAAACGTAGAAGTCCTAAACAACATAACCTATTCTAGCGACCACAGATTACTACGAGCAACAATAGCAATGAAAATTACAAAGAAGAAACGAACAAATTTCAACAAAGCTCCAGCGATTATGAATTCAGAGGAACAGAAACATTATATAAAAATACTTCAAGAAAATATAAAAAACCTAGACAATAATGATCCTGCTGAAACCTACCATAAAAAAATACATCAAGCAATAACTCACAGCATGAAGGAAGTGCAGTCAAATGTGACAAGTCAAAAACATGAAATTTTAAGTAACGAATCAAAAAAACTAATTTGCAAACGTCATGAATTACAAAATAAGAAGAAATTGTCGAATGAGGAAAAACATCAACTAAAAGTACTGTATAAGACAACCAACAAGAGTATTAAAAACGATTATAAGACACACAGATTGAAAACAATAGAAAACTTACTCATAACAAAAGGAAGCACAAAAAAAGCTTACAAAATATTAAATAAAGATAAAACATGGATTCCAAATCTGAACTCAAGCAAAATAATAAAAAAACAATCACGAGCAGAAATTATTAACATCGCTACAGACTACTACAGAACTTTGTATAGCACCCCGGAAACGACACCAACGGAAACCAGACAAGCTCTAAACTTACTGTCAAACATAGAGATAAAGCCTTTCGAAGTACCTGAAATTTTAAACCGCATGGATAAACTAAAATCTGATAAAAGCCCCGGACCAGACAACCTATCAAATGAAATGCTTAAACTATCCAAATACGTGCTTGCGTCACCTCTGACAAACCTGTTCAACAAAATCTTAAAAGAAGAAATAGTCCCGAAGTCATGGGTACTTTCAGACATTATACTCTTGTACAAGAAAGGAGATCCAGCTGACGTAGGAAATTACCGACCAATTAGCCTAATGCCAAATTTATACAAGCTGTTCGCCTCATGTCTGGAAAATAGAATAAAGGAAAGTATAGAGAAACATCAAACAATCGAACAAGCAGGCTTTCGTAAAGGTTTCAGCACGGTAGACCATATACATGCCCTAGAACAAATAATAGAGAAATACGAAGAGTTCAATGCACCTTTGTACTTGGGTTTTGTTGACTACAAAAAGGCATTTGATTCCATTTTCCATCAGAGCATATGGGACTCTCTTTCAGCTATAGAGCTCCCACAAACTTACATCAATATAATTAAAGACATTTACAGTAAAAGCAGAAGCAGAGTCAAACTGGATAGAACTGGCGATACTATAAAAATAGGAAGAGGAGTAAGGCAGGGAGACCCGCTATCGCCTAAACTATTTATTAACGTCCTACAGCACACCATGTCAAACCTTGATTGGTACCGAAAAGGCATTCTTATAGATGGTACATATTTCAGCCACTTGAGTTTCGCAGACGACATTGTCTTAATATCTGAATCTGCTATACAACTAGAGCAGATGTTAAACGACCTCCATACAGTAGGTGCACATGTTGGATTAGAAATGAACACCCTGAAAACAAAAATACTAACAAACAGGACAAAACAAGAAATAAGAATTAACAACGAAACGATAGACTACGTTAATGATTTTATATATCTCGGCAAACAGATATCTTTCAATAAAAATAGAAACATAGAAGAAGTCAAACGAAGAATTAACATAACTTGGAGAAAATTTTGGAATTACAAGGGAATAATGAAATCACGCTTACCTGTTAAACTTAAAGCTAGAGTCATGAACTCTTGCCTGCTACCATGCCTTACTTACGCTTGCCAGACGTGGATCTTTAATAGCAAAACCATTAATAATATACAAGTTTGCCAAAGGGCCATGGAACGAAGCATCTTAAACATCAGACTTAGAGACAAACAACGAAACACAACAATCAGAAAGAAGACACAAGTCATAGATGCCCTTCAACACGCTCAAGCACTAAAGTGGAGATGGGCGGGCCACCTGGCGCGATCAGAAGACGACCGGTGGACCATTAGAACATCCGCTTGGAAAGGCCCACACGGAAAGCGAAGTAGAGGCAGACCAGCAGAACGTTGGGCTGACGACATAGTGGAATTGGTGGGCAAATCGTGGCTATTAGCAGCAAGAAACAGAAAAGACTGGAAATTACTGGAGGAGGCCTATACCCGTCGAGGGGTCCTTAATTAATTAATATTTTACCAAAAGTACATAACTTTTTATAATTATTTAAGGAATAATAAAGGCTTTTTTATTTTTATTTTATTTATATGTTGAAGCAAATGGATGAGCAGCATACTGAAAAACGGGATACTGAGGAGGGAGAAGTCATTCTTGGCAGTATTCAACAACTATCTAGTGGGGAAGACATTGCATGGATGTTATTATGACTGAGAAGTGGACATATTTTAAAAATGCAAGTGCATAAAAGATATTTTGCAAAAAATGTATTAAGTCAATGTAACTATAGGCCAAAGGCAGTGTCAGGTGAGCTTTTTAATATTCTAGGATCATTAAAATTCTATTTTTCCGTTAGAGAGAAGAAATTGGTTGAGAGGAATATTTCCTAAATGGCAAAATTATTTTAGATTAGACAGATAAAATCTGTTAACAGTGAAAAGGATAAATTCAGTGAAAAAGATTAATAAGTAGAAAATATGAAAACAAAATATACGCTAGTTTTTGATCATCTCACATAATTAATCTGAAAGCCAGTTTAAAACTTAAACAAGGAGCTGAGCCTGTTTTTCACAGAGCTTATACTATTCCGTATTCTAAGATGGAGGAAGTTGAAAAAGAATTATAAGTCTTGAAAAAGCAGGAATTATTGAAAGAGTAAGGCGTAGTATTTGGGCCAGCCCAATGGTATTAGCTCAGAGAGGTGATAAGAGGCTGCGTGTTCGTGTGAACTATAAAGTCACACTTATTAGAGTGTTGGACACTGAGCACTATCCTTTGCCTATACCAGAGAATATTTTTGCACCTTTAAGGGGGGGTAGTGTTTTCTGTGTTTTAGATTTAACAGGAGCCTTTCAACAATATTTATTAGAGGAGGGTTCCCGTGAATACATGACTAATAACACACATTTAGGATTGTCTAGACCAACTAGGTTACAGTTTGGTGTATCTAGTGGACCTTCTGTATTTCAATGTGCTATGGATCAAATTTTACAAGGGTTGGACAATGTGAAAAATGTTTCGTAGATGATGTAGTTATAAAGGGAAATAGTTTGTCGGACTGTTATAACTATTTAACTCTGGTTTTAGAACGTTTGAAATCATAATTATAATGTCAAAGTTAATTTGGAAAAATGACAACTTTTCTGTAATGAAATTAAGTTTTTAGGACATCACATTTACAAAATAGGAATTAAACCTTTGTCAGATAAAGTAGAAGCCATTTAAAGAGCTCCAGCTCCTATAACAGTAACTCAATTACAAGCTTATCTTGGACTTTTGAATTATTATTGTAAATTTTTGCCTAGGATGACCTCTGCATAAATTATTAAAAAACAAAACTCTTTTGAAGTGGTCCGAAGACTGTGATAAGGCATTTAAAAATAGTAAGCAGTTATTGGTTGAAAATCAGCTGTTGGTCCATTATGATGTGAATAAAGAATTGTATTTAACAAAAGATGCTAGTGCATATGGAGTGGGGGCAGTACTTAGCCACAAAATAGATCGAGAGCCCATAATTTTTGCATCTGCAACTTTAAATAGTGCACAAAGAAATTATTCACAAGTAGAAAAGGAAGCTTCAGCTATGGTTTTTGCACTAAAAAAGTTTCATAAGTTTTTGTAAGGCCGTAAATTTATTTTGATTAGTGAAAATCAACCATTAAAATTTGTTTTTGATCCTCTTAAAATAATTCCTGTGACTGCCAGTGCAAAACTTCACAGATGGGCTTTACTTCTGTCTGGATATACATATGAGATTAGTTATAGGAACGGAACTTTATTGGGTAACGCGGATGCCTTTGCCAGAAGTCGCAGAAGTATGCGATACTGTATGTTTTTGAGTTTCTCTGAAAATCCACCAGTAGATTTTAACGATTTTACTCTAATAGATCCAATTTTATGTAAAGTTTATGAATATATCCTATCTGGTTGGCCAAATAGTGTATGTGATGACAGCTTAAAACCTTATTTTTCAAATTTTGTGTGCAAAAATTAAGTGTGGTGTGGTCCAATCAAAAATGCTTATGAGGGAATATTGCTGGTGGCCAAATCTGGGACAGGAAATTGAAAAACTTGTACAGGCTTGTGAGATTTGTCAGGCAACTAGAAGTTTTACAAATGCATGTCCACTGACCACTTGGATTAAAACTGAAACAAATTTTGAGAGAGTACTTGTTGATTTTTGTTACATATTTTCCTATTGTTGATTCACGATCAAAATGGTTAGATGTGCACATTATGCAGAGTACAACGGCTCCTCAGGTAGTGGAAAAATTGTGTAAAACTTTTGCTATTATTGTTATACGTGCTACATTAGCAAGTGATAATGGTCCTCCATTTAATTCTGTTGAATTTGTTTTTTTTTTAATGTTAATGGATTTGAAGCAGTGAAAACTCCACCCTACCACTGTGGGTAGGGTGGAGTTTTCACATCCATTAACTTTTAAAAAAAAACACAATTTTTTTGTAAGGCCGTAAATTTATTTAGAACCATTAAAATTTGTTTTTGATCCTCTTAAAAGAATTCCAGTGCAAAACTTCACAGATGGGAATTGATTAGCATTTGATAATACTGTTGGAGCTGCTGAAGATAAAAAAAACTATCTTTGCATTGTATAAACTCAATCCTTTAGTATTGTATAATTGCTTAAGACATATGTGAGTACTATGTACATACTATAAAGCTACCATTTACTGGGTACGTCTTTCACTGAATTGAATGTGCCCTGGCGGCTGAGAGTATGTCATGCTCACTCTAATGTTTCGCTGATGGTGGCGCCTGTGTTGGATCATTTAGCTCCCTTCAAAATGGTTGAGTTGATCCATGCGTCATGTTCGTGAATGGGCACCGTCAGTAGGAACTGGTCATCTATTTATTTTAATAAAATTTTGTTTTTGAATTGTTATGAACTTTATATTTCGGACGCTTTTAAAGTTCTGCATCGTTCTCACATGCATAATAAATGTTCATCAACATGAATGATGTAACCAATATAATGTAACCATAATTTGATTTAAAAGAGTGTCCGTGGAGTTTCTTGCCCGTTCTTATCGATAGGTACCTACTACGCTTTGGAATAGGCAACTAGCTTCATTTTTCTGACCGACCTACCTTGACAATTCAAAAGTGCCTGTAATTGGTTAATTTGAAATAAATTATTTGAGTTTGGGTCTCCTTCGCTTGTGCTCTGTAGATCCGTTAGAATAAGAAAAGCACCTGACCGATTAAGTTTATAGACTTTTTAAGTTTTAGACTTAAGGCTTAGTTTTAAAAAGGGGACGAATGTGAAATATTGATGGCAACATCAGTCCCGTAAAAAATGTACGTTTTGACGTCTGTCAACACAACTGATGTGAGATAATAAAATGTACTCTGAGAGACCTTTATAAAGGAACTAAATAAAATGAAGATTAAAAGCAGTAAATTACTTGGTTTTATTGAAATATATTACATACGAGTACATGTATGATTTACTGATAAAAAGAGATCAGCTGGCGTCGATTATCAAGTTTTGCTAGCAGATCCGATCGATGTACATCAATTAATATCTATTATTGATTGGCGTAACATAAGTGTTATTACTAGATAAGAAAATATAATTACCTAGTAGTAAGCTCCTGCTCTTCCAGCACATTCATTTACAAAGTCTCCGCAATATTCCCTAGTCAGCTACATCTGTAATTCTGTATGCAGCAGTCAGTCATACGGTATCATAAAACAGTTTAAATTCAAACGTTTAAAACTTCATTTTGCAGCTGCTAGCCACAACCTTGTTTGGCATATTTTGGCCGGCGCGTATTTGGCAGCTTTACGTCATAAAATGTAGGATTATTTTACTTTGTAGTAGTGCTCTAACCGAGTCTAAAACTAAGTATTTTAGTGTTTAAAGGGACGCGCGCTGGCCAGTTTTTACGTGTTTAATGTTTGTCAATTTTCTAATACGAAACAGTATTGTTTCTTTCCGCAGCATAGCTCAGAGACTTCTAATACCTACTAGTAAGCTGTAATTTGGCATGGATATACATATTAGTCACGCCGCAAAGTGTTTTTTTTAAGGGTAGGTACCTCCCCCACGCGTTAATTGGGGATGAATTATTTTTTCTCGTCTATCCCATAGTGCGAGGTGTCGTTGGAAAGGTCGTTAAAAATATATTGAGAGTAAATGAAAACCATTTCTCTATTCAGGTTTAACTAAATATTAAGCTGAGTGAAAGGAGTGTCCCCCACTCCTGAGTCTAAGAAAAATTTGTGCTTTCACTACCACCTGCCAGCAAAATGCCTGTTTTTGGAAAATATTTGTGAAAACATTCACGGTAGTAGTGTAAATAACGAAGTTAAAAGTCGTTCACAGCCAGGGACGGATTTAAGGGGAGGGCACGGGGGGCTAATGAAGTGCTGGACATCTTTAGCAGGAAACATAAAAGAAAACTGTCTTTACTAAACATTTAATTTTTCTATTGTTTTGACACTTTCATAAACCTTCATATACATACTTGAACTTGTAGAAATAAACTTGAAGTATGATACTTCAATTTTATTTCTAACAGTTATTGTTAATTATTTGTCCGCCCCTTGTGCCCCTCCCAGAAAAAACACCTGGATCCGCCCTTGTTCACAGCTAAGTAGGCTTTTCAAGTTAACGCGTAAGTCGACCAACTTACATTTGCAATTGAAATGTATGGGAGAACATGTTTTTCAACTACAATATTTAGTTTGTGCTTGGGATAATTTCATCGAACTATGGAACGCTTCATTGTGCGTGGTTCGACGCACTTGGCCGGTTATTTACACCTTAAGTCGATTTTTACGGTGAGGTTGTCGTGCTTTTAAACTTTTAACCTACATTTCTTTATGACTAAAAGCACTGGTGATTTCAAAATAGGAAGACAAAATAAAGAAATCTTCTTTCTAATATTCTGTCAACTCAGAAAATATTCATTGGCAAAGCATGCAACATGTTTTTTTCTTGAGTGACCCAGACCAATTTTGTAAATTAAATTTTTGCTGGTTAACTTGGACTGTTTTCACACGTTTCCTGTAACATTGTTTTATTTAACATTTTAAGTTAAAATCCGTAGATAAAATGGTAAGTACGGCACGGAGTTATTGATTTCAATACAGAAAGAAAGAAAAAAAAACGTTTATATGCGGTTAGTGTGCCCTAAATTGTAATATGTATATTAAATTGTGAGTTATTTATCTCGTGTGAGTTCTGATGCAAGCAGTGAGAAACAGATTACGAGATGAGTATCGTACACTTGTGTCGCAGTTTCAGATCTCAGCTGAACATCGGCCAAGCGTTAACAGTTCGGAAACATGAATCAAACGTAGACTTAGCTCGTTCCAAAGTATCGGATCGGCTTCCAATGTTACCGTTAAGGTATTTGTAACGACTGTTACAAATACCTTAAACTAAGCGAGCAATTAATGTGTTAATCCGCAAGAACTATACTTAATTCCTTAATGATCCAACTTTTAGATTTAAAAAAATTAAGTGTGTACAATAAACATGTAGGCTCGATCATGCATTCAAAACGGATGAACCAATTTACTCGTATATGGAATTTGGTAGACAGATAGACCACTTTTCATTCTGGCAGTTGAACTAGTTTTCCAAGTAGGTCTGGAGTGAAACTGGTTGTCTTAAGCAAGCATACATAAGTACATGAGCCAATTAGATGACTTACATTTTCAGAATAGACGAGACACTCTCTAATCTATTCCACTCTTAAGTTAGTAAGACCGCTGATAATACCCAGCTGATATCTAAATCACACAAACAGCACAAACGTTACATACGCGGAGGTTCTAACAGAATTAGCAGTTTCGCTGCACTCAAAGTTCTACAAATAGCAGACAAAGTCATTTCATAGCCAGATGGCATTTCACAGTACTGTACCACCAACTAGTGAACATGTACAGCAGTGTACATAGATATATAATTTATTTGCTCCGTAAAGTTTCTTCGCTGTACATTTTGTAACGGTTGGCACTTGGCATACGGCAATAAATTGTTCATAGTACACCTGCTGGAAATTAATCTGCGAAAACTTAGTGTCTGCTTTGGAAATAGGTTTTGTTTTCAAACGTGAATAGGAAAGCTGATTTCTTTAGAGTTTAGTTTAGAGACGCTTGAGGTGACCTTATCATCTGGCTTAAAAGGAAAAAACATAGGGGGCATTTTTAGTTGTATCATGTTTTTTATCATTTTATCCTTTTATTAATTTTCAACAAAAAACCTAAAAAGGTTACCTTACCTGTTTTATTTTCGTGCAACGACAGTGTTTGTAAAATTACTTAAAAAGTGACGGTTCCACACGAAAACTTTGTTGTTGTTTTTATCTTCAGTCCCGGGAACAGTTAACCAAACTGGCGTTTAATAACCATTTTACCTCCTACATTTAACTAAATCACAAACCCTATTGTAATCAATCAAAGTGCATACAGAATTCAGCAATGATGATTAATAAATGAGGAAGTTATAGACTATTATCGATTTATGTTGAAATAGGAAACCCCGTGTGTCAAGTTACTAGATGTGTCTAAAATTATATACCTACCTATTGCAATATTATATACCTGCACATTTTTTTAAATCCTCTTTCATTGAAAACATATTCAACCTGTTAGAAGCTTTATTTGATGACCAGCAATTCATTTAATTGTTTTTTTTCTTTCAAGGCCATTGCAGAAAAATCTATAGAATGTAATGGTCAGTTGTTAGGCCAATTTATACCATAATGACTTCTTCTATTCTTTATGTGGATTTAGTAATCAGTCAGGTTACCCAGTGTAGTTACTAATCATTCCGTTATTAACTGAGTACGTATTCTTTATTATTCGTTCGAAATATTTTAAGTTCACCATTTTTCTCTCGATATTTTATTCAATTTCGATATCATAGGAACGTTCAGCGTACTCTTGTCTCCGAGTTCCCTATATCTATAAGAATCTTATCTTCAGCAAAACGGTATGTAAATTTTATCATGTCTTCAATCTTTCATTTTTCTTCTCTCTTATTAAAAATTCCGCGTGTGCTCGTGATTTTCATCTCCTATTATTTGTCTTAGATATTGACCGTGTTTATCAAGCTCAATTTCGGCCTCACCCTCCAAGCTAATATATACATATATATATATAATATGTATCGTCTGTGAGTCGTAATAAGAAATCTCTTGACTTGCGACGAGACTACACTACGACACCTTTGTCCCCGTCCCGGCATCGGCATCCACATCGGTCGGCGGATTTGGTTCAACTTAGCACCGTCTCTCTTAGACGGAAGAAACCTTATATTTAACGTGCGCGTCCTTGAAAACTGGTTGCTATCAGGCTCTTAGGGACGTATTGCGAATACAAGACTTAAAGGTACATCGATCTTGTGAGTCTAAGTTTTTCTCGTGTATTTTTTTTTTTTTAAACCATGGCGTCAACCCTTTTTGCAATTTTTTGCTTTTTTATGTTGGTGTATTCACGATGTGTTTTTTATTTATTACAAAATTATACGTGTTCACTCCACCACGTGTTCGCTACTCCACGTAATAAGCAAACGTGTAGATAATTAATTTTAATATACATTTAGATAATTAATTTTTCTACAGGTAGGAACAATTAGCCTCAAAAAGATGTCGTGTGTGTGTTTACTATTATTTTTGTATCATAAATGCTCTCACAAACAGGCGCGACGCAACAGAACGACACAACGCGCGACACGCTGTGCCGCTGTGTCGCGTGCGGTTCGCATCGCGTATTGGGGCAGCCTTCACGAGCCTTAATACTGTATCTATGTGTAGCTACAATAAAGAACCTAATGTGTAATATGTTTTGTAGCTACACAGCAAAATTATAGAATTAAGAGTGTATAGCCAATTAAATTAAATATTGTTCATGTTTATTTTTTAAATTGTTTGATGTCTCATATTGTTTTATACTGCCTCTTTCATGTAGACTTTGATTTGCTGTTAGTTCACATACTTGACTCTGCCCATTACAAACCCAGCAAATCCTACTAAGTCATCAATCTTCGCGAGAATGTCCAAGTTATGTGCAAATTTAACTAAGACCGGAAATTGCTCTGCAAAAAGCAGACTTTGTGTAACCATAATCTAGGTAGATCAGTAATCATGTTTTTAATTTCAATTGTCGAGTGGACGAAGTCCCCACAAAATGCACAAAACAACAATATAAACGTATACAATTAAAGATTGCAAACAGAGATATCAAATGCGGGTCACGCGTTTATTTTAGTGGTGTGCGGCTACAGATTCTGTTTATACACTACAACTGCACTGCATGCCTCGGATTCAGACAGAAGGTAAGAACAAGAGTACGAGTATTGTTAGAGCAGCTAATTCGGAACACTGTGTAAGCGAATTAAGGTGCCTCAAGAGTTTTAGAAGGAGTTTAAAGGCAGCGTTTCTTGCTCACAGCTTGCTCCAGTTAATTATCACGGCGGCACGCTTTGCCCGACGTAGTCCGCATCCTACTTTACCGAGGATCATCCAATGAAGTGTAACGTGCTACCCGAAACAGTTGGCCGATATTAGCAGGCCTGTTGTAGTCTTGCTTTATTTGGGAAGCAAAGAAAAGCATAAATACGTAAGAGTCTAATCTTTAATCTGTTAAGTTACGGTTTTCTAGGAAAGCGATTACATCTATTACAGTACGTATATTATAACGGCCGGCATGAAAATCTGTGATTTTTACCAGCATTTGATATTGAAGGTGTCAAAAAAAAGCTTTGTACAGTTGTTATTGTGCCCTTTCACCGCTTTCTCATGAAACCAAAGCTTTAGAGATCAGTTTTCTATTTTCCTTCAAAAAATCTTAAGAGCAGGGCGACGCATGAATTGTCCATACAAACGTAACACCTGAACCATTTGCTATTTAAGCATATTTCTACCAAATTATGCTTAAATTCGGATTAAGACAGTGTTTATCTAGGTTCCTACCTCTTTCTTTCCCCAAAAAACTTACCTAAAATTAAGTTTAAGCTAATTGCATTTCGCACTTTTGCCGCACTCGCGTTTTATTTACAGAAACACATGAGACGTGTTTTGCCGCACTCGCGTTTCATTTACAGAACACAAGGGATGTGTTTTGCCACAATCGCGTTTCATTTACAGTACCTACCTAACACAAAGTATCTCTCTCAAATGTGCTGGTTTTATTTACCAAACTAAAGATAAATCTACCTACGTTTCGCCGACGACATTGTTCTCTTTTCATTCTCACCCACTGAACTTGAACGGATACTCCAAGAAATTAGTAATGTAAGCCTGGGATTGGACTAAAGATGAATATGTCGTAGAGCAAAATTATGAGCAATGAAACACCTGGAAGCATAAAAGAAGCCGGGGATTGTCGTCTCCCCGTATTCTTACCACATGTCCAAGAATACCTTAACTTGGGCCAAGTAGTCTCTTTCCAAGCGAGGCAAGATAAAGAAATCACAAGACGTACGGAAAACGCCTGGAAGAGCTACTGGTCCTTGAAGGTCCTGACTGGTCCTTAAAATCAGCTGATGATAAAATGAAAACTACCTGGCAAATAACCTACCTATGGAGCTTTGTTTCTTCTGTTTCTTTAGACCATGTTCGCACGGAAGTAAATATCTCGCGGTGGGACTTTATCGTGTACTACATTTTCAACTCTCGGTGTTGAACCGAGCATTGAAAATTCCAACAGAGTGCTGCACACTTTTGGATTTTCACCTCTCGGCGCTAAGCAGTGCGTTGATGATCCAGTGCGCGAAAAAAATATCTCAAGGACACTGCTCCTCTTTATTAGTACTGCAACGTTTATCCGACTTTATTACGTTTCATTTAATTTTTTACTAGATGAATCAAAAATAACAATGGTAATAGCAATATTTATGAAGTAAGAACATAAAATATTTTATGGGGTACTGTGTTAAATGTATATATATAACAAAATACCTTGTGATATATTGCAATTAAATGAATGAAAGTTTAAAACTCATGTTAAAAAACACTTTGTAAACAAGCATATTACAAATTAGAGGAATAGATCCTAGATAAGAATGCTTGAAAACATGTTGGTCCTGCTCCATAGGACAATCTAGAGGCTAGAAAAAATCATACTAGTTGCTTATTGTATTGTATAATTTGTTATTTTTACTTTACTCACACACTGACTTATTCCTAGTTAATATTTAAGGAAAATCATATACTTACTACTTTCGCAATGCTTGTAAATATGTGAGCACCATGTACCTCACGTGATTGATTTATCCGTAAACGATTTTTACCTATTTGTGGTATAGTATTTTTATTCTGGGTGCATCGTCTTCACATATAAAAATATAACTAATGTACACAAAATATTGTTACACATTTTAAAAGAGTAACGGTGGAGTTTCTTGCCCCTTCTTCTCCATACGAAACTACCTATTGGAAGGGGCGCCTAGAATCAATTATATTTAAATGTAAATGTTGACGTTCAAAAGTGCCTTTTAGTGCCTATTTGAATTAAATGCTTTGACTTTGACTTTAACAAAATAAATGTTTATTCAAAATTATTTTTATAATTAGCTCAGAACGGTGTATTTATGTACTCCTATCGCGTAAATAGGTATATATTGGGATAGGCCCTCATCAGCGATATTACACTTGCACTTTGTAAGTAGGCGTGGATTGTCGGGCGAAGAAAATAGAGACACTAGTTATAGCACAATCACTTTATTTTACTCACAATTTCTTATAAAGAAGGCAGAGGTCCGACATATTAAATGAAAGTATGAAATATAGCAGTAACCAACTTATTTATTCCAACAGCTTGTTAATTAATTAAATGGATCGATATAATAGCTCTAGGCGCTACAGCAGGTGCACCGGGCCGAGCCTGCCACAAGAATGTTCCCCCTCTTCGCTGCGCACTAGCTTAAATTAAGTTGCTTGAGAAGTGGGGAGAGTGGGGAGGCGAACGTCCCGCTTTGCACAGCGTAACTCGGCCCGCTGCATCTACCGCTTACAACGGTGACGCCGACATATACATTTTGCATAACACTTTTATTATTTGACTTGTATTCATTATTTAAAAATTTAGTAACAATTTTTAAGTTTAGTAAAAGTAATAAGTACAAAAATAAGACAGGAGTAGCCTTAGTTTTTCTAAAGATTCTGACTAAGGGAATAAATTAACTTATACAGGCTTTAAATTAACAAAGACAATATCTCTTTAATTTGTATTTACTCGACGTACGACGTCGGCCGGTTCCCCCTAAGACCGCGCGCGATATCGATGTAAAAGTACCATAAGTAGTACCTTATATAATATATACAAGAACACGAACAGTATATAGGTACATTCAACATAGGTTTACAAAAGTATTTAGGAAAGGTATGTATTCCTATCTGCTAGAATTTCTCTACAAGGCCTTAATCTCGAAATATTCTATTATGTTGAGAAACCGGCGTTGAAAAGAAATTTCCAAAAAACGCAATACTAGTCTGTAGATTTACAAACTATTTCCCAAAGTCGTCAAAAAAAACAAAGCAAATCATGAACATACCTAATTACTAATAGATAGAAATATCTTCCGAGTCGTTATGAATGAATGGTAGGTACAGTACAGCTAATAATAGCTATCGATCTACTCACACAGACACACACACACGGCTACGCACCGCGTCCCTCGGGTCCTTCTTTTGTCAAACAGAGATAGCAATATTCCGAACGAATTTTGTACTGGCCTCGAATTGCCATTAAGTGCTTTGTACGCCGGACCCTTAAAACAAAACATATTCGTACCTACTCTTCTGTAACACTAAACAATTTAGAAAGAAAGAAAAAGCATTTATTGTGACTCTTACGGAAATACGCAGCACATAGTGTGACAAGCAGTTATACAGTACGGCGACCACATATATGCAATAAATGAAACCACAAGTATAGTCCTTAGAAGAATAGCAAAATTAAATATTAAAATAAAACCCGTAAATTAAAAAGTGAAATTTTCAAACAAAATAAAATCAAAATAAATTCAGTAAAATTAAACACACAGAGTGTTTAATTTTACTGAATTTATTTTTACATTAAACACTCTGTTTAGACAAAGTACCTTGACCCCTTGGCTGAACGTAATAAATTCAATATTGCACATTAGTTCCAAAATTAATGGGAACCTAAATTTTAAAATGTTCAAAATGTCCAGCACGTTGAATGCACAAGTTACATCGCCCCACAATGTTGTGCCGAAGCCTGCATAACAAATTTCGTTCAGGATCCAGAGCCATGGCTTTTAATTTGCATCATCATTCATTTTCGGTTTCGGAGATCCACGAGTACCTTATGTACAGTTTTCTCTGATCCTTTGGACAGCTCCTAGAATTGTCCGGACGCTAGTAAGGCAGACGCGAGTTGCGCCGTATCGCTCACGATAAGTATATACAGTTAAAGCTGAATTTAGAAAAAACCATGTCAGTATACTCAGAGCACTATAAAAATGCGGTTGTCCTGGCATTTTGTTCAAAAACACAGTTCTACCCACAAAAGTAAAGCAGTGTCAAATTTACCGTAAAATAATAATTAAAATAAGCTTAAAACACAATTACAAAATTTCTTAGTTAAGTTGCTATTACTTAGTGTACATTTCACCCTAAAACAATATTTAATTTGAATATTTTTTACTAGAATAATGAAGTAGCGAAAAGCACGCGCACTATCTCGGAAGATTCGCGGTGAACTAACAATGAAGCGTATGTTTCAAAATAGTAAAAAAATATAGTCATAAATAGGGTAAACGGCGCAATTATCGTTTATCGATACTTTTCTACACATACTTACCTGCTACCTAAACAAGGCATTAGAATACAAGTAAGTACCTATTTTTGGTTTTTCATACACAAATTATTGATTGGATACACTATTTAAAAAAATACTTTTGTACGATTGATCTTACGAAACTAACGTTTTGTGAGTTCCAGCAAACGGGTATTGACTTTTTAATAGGTTGCTTCCTATACGTAACATGTAAAAACAAAAAATTATCTCTAAATGTACTTGAAAATATTTAATAAGAACACCCATAAACAAAAAAGCTGTTTAGCTTTAAATACTTATGGCATAGTGTTTTTATAATTATCATAACAGCCCGATAATCCTTAAAACACCATGCACAAAGCATCTAAAGCGTTTCGCTTCAATTTATGTTTATCGATCGTTACCAATAAAATAAACTAATGGTCGATAACAGGTGTAACCCTAAGAAGAAAGCGCGCGCACGTGCTCCGTCTTTGAAGAATGCCGCCGCTGCCTCGTGCTGCCTGTTTAAAAAAGCTGACAAAAGAGCCACCAAAGTACTAGTGCACCCGCAGGGAATGTGCGTCCCCGTGATAGGTTTTATTTATTTATTATTATGCTTTTCAACAATGATTAGGTACACTGTTACTTTAAAAATGTTATATGGCAAACTTATGTCTAAGCGCCTCATAACTAAGAAATTTCAAGTACCAATGTACTAAAATAACCAAAAAGTTTAATAAAATTTTATAACCAGCCTACAATGATACCTATCTGACCTCTAGAAGCCCAGTTCCTGGGTAATGCGATAAACCTAGGTAAGACTGATTGTCAGACTTTCAGGCTTCTGACGACCCGTAACGTCTGTCAAAGATCCACGAATGACAGCTGGGACAAACGGCATAACATGCTTTCTGAGGCATGGAGGAGTCTTGGTATGTAAAGATCCATCCACGGACTAAACGCGGCAAGCGTAGTTTAACCTGATCGATCGATCCTTGCAGCTGTTATTGCTTAGTCACTAGCCCCCTTAACTAAAATGTATTCAGGCTCGTGCACACTGGCGCGACGCGACAACGCGACTCAAATAAATAAATAAATGTAACACACATTTATTTATTTATTTAAACTTTTCGGCCACAAAAAAAGTACAAAGGCGGACTTTATTAAATTCCAGCCTGTCGTTGAAGTGTACCTATTTTACATTTTAGGCAAATAAGTAGAATAGGTAACAGAGCGTCGTGATAGTTTGCACTTCGTGGCAACGTCGCTTTTCAATGTTCAAGGATTCAAGTTCATTGAATCATTGACCGAGTGATCCAATTCTACAGAGTGTTCAACACTGCTCAAAGTTAAAAATCCACTTTTTGACCTTATTACCGGACCGATTTCGTTAATTTTTGTGTATCGTCAGCAAAGGCGATTGCAAATATGTGGTTTCATTTATTGCATATATGTGAGACACATACTGTAAATACAAACTTAACTTTCTATACATGTGGAAGCTTTTAATTAGCAATTTTTTTACTTAAGAGTGTTTTAATATGTTTTACTAGTATGTTAGATTTCTGTAAAATTAAATAAAGAAATAAACAAAAAAAAAGTGAGCATAATGCTGCAACGATTAAAAAAAGTGTCACAGCGCTGGTATTCTGATAGGGTCCGCTGTGATGTCACTAGTTACAATAATAAAGGCGGTAGCAATAAAGCTAGAAACAATAAAACTCCGTCGCAGCACCCGAGAATGAAGAACACTATTGTTTAAACATTAAGCGAGCAAAACGGTCATTAGAGTGTCCATTCCTCTAGTGTTGAGGGAACATAACGCACCATGGCGGTTACTTTAACGTCTCACACATACTTAATGAGCTGGTGAATGGTTCTACCTAAATGGCTGCTATAATTGGATATATTTTCTTTATTGTTTACGTTCTTACTATAATTAAAAGTTACTTGGCAGTAGATATAGAGAGGGATATAGTTTTTTTTTTGGGATTCAGTTTTATATCAGATTCATGCTACGACTCGTAGCACACGCTACGCCACGTAGCGCATGCTACGAGACTTAGCGTATCTTATAATATACTAGCGACCCGCCCCCAAGCGGTTTTTACGATTTTTACGAATTGAGAATACACCGAGATTTATATATAATGTGGAAGTTTAATATTACAATATTATACACCTAAACCTTCCGGAATACATTTTTTAAATGATGGTGAAAACCGCTTCAATCCGTTGCTTAGTTTTAGAAATCACAAACACACACACTATTTTAAAATAAGTATATATGAAATTAAATCAGCTACCGAGGCTCAGCAAACGATAAGATACATTTAATATTTTTGTTACTTAAAGTATGAATTGAGAAACGTATTATAGTGTTTACATATCGATACTTACCACGTTTGTAAAGTTTGTCACACTGCTTTTCAAGTAAATACATTAATACACATCGGTAAATGAACCCACAAAAAAACGTTTTTTTTTTGTTTCATCATGTTTAGATATTTCGCTAGCTTTATTTTGACCCTGTATAGATTTACTTACTGAAATACTAGCAAAAAGTACTACCTATCTAGTAGTAGAGCAGTTTTGTTTACTTATTAAAATCCCTTCCACCACATTAACCACAAAACCACATTCAAACAAATAACACTTAAAATGCAAATGTTTAATATTAATCGTTACTCTCTCTTATTTATTTCCCAAGTTACAGGTTGTTGACTTTGTAAAACGTCGCTGGGGAAATATGCTTTCTTGCTCTTAATTTGTTTCTTGACCGACTGTGGAGTTCAACACTTCTTATAACTGTTGTAACAGTCTTCTTTGAAGTTTCTGATTATTGGATATAGATAATGTGTTAAATGTTTCGTGTGGTAATTAACATAACATAACATCACGCCTGTAATCCCAGAAGAGTTAGGCAGAGATGTACCTATAGTACAGGTACACCCACATTTCGCCAGTTATGCTTAAGTCCCATGTAATAGGGGGCGAGCCTATTGCCATCAACCGGGCACAAATCCAGACTCCGGGCTGCTTCTGAGAAATTCTATACAAAAACCCAATAACTCTTTGCACGACCTGGGAATCGAACCCAGGATGTCCTCATGCTCAGCAGTAGCTCTTGTACTTGAGATAATTAAGTGTTCGGAAAAGATTTGAATAGGTCCTAAGAATCCTTGCTCCTACAGTGGGGCTACTCAATTAGGCGATGTTAAAAGATTAAGGACAGATTTTTAATAGTCAGATCATAACTTTTAACTCTGAATAAAATATGAATAAAATCTGACAAACAGCAATTTTTATTCTTCTGAAAAATGTCATGTGACGATTGCAAAATCGGCCCTATGTCAAGAAGATAGGCACCAGTGCCAGCTGATCAACTTATAACAACAAACATGGTAGGTAGATGCAATGATCACCATTCTTACTGCCTGGCATGGAGAACGGGACAATGTTCTGAAGTGGTTAAAAGTTCGTTTCCAATTTCAGCAATATTTTTTGTCTGTGATACATTATTGCTGACAGTGATTGTCTATCTAGACCCTAAATAGTTATCGCCCTAGGTAAAGAACGCTAATTCGTAATTATTGTGTCCTATTTTTATGGTAGAAACTAAAGGAAACTGGATATGGCAACTTTAGACTTCGAGCTCCGTTCGTTTGATGGACAACCAATAATATGTTTACCTATATATCAAATTATACTTCAATTACGTTCTTGTCACAATCACGTTATCAATTAGGTACGTTTCACAATCACTTACACGATATAGCATACATCCCGCACAATGGGAAGGCAGAGAGGTGGGCTACATTTTCAAACCCAGAGCAGAAACTGAGTATTAAACCTAGAAAACCGAAAAGTGGCCCTTCAATTAGGCAGTCCAAATTAAGCTTCAATAGTACATAGGTACTGATACCATGCCTTCAGCAGCTAACTACCAACCACACAATCAGACTACATTTTTACGAGCAGATAAGAGAGATCCATATTGTAACACCGATTGACAATGTTTACTGCCAATTTCTGGTAACGTTTGCCAAGAGTATGAGCTCATAGCTACGTACTGTATGATAGAGAATGGGAATTGGGATGCACCGGCGGGCCGGGCGCGCGACACCGTAAATACACAAAAACTTCCCTGCCAAACTTCCGCTGCACTTGTTTATGAATACGGCCACCGCCTGGGGATCGCCCATCCGAATAAATGATGACCTGCGTTATTTTTTAACGTAAAAAAGTTTTGTATTGAAAAAATAAACTCTATTTCATTTTCTGTCTTTGTTCTTTACCAACATTGTACGCGAGGCTCGTGGTTAAGTAGGTAATAACAGCCGCACACGTCGATCTTTAAAGTTAAGCAAAGCTTGTCGAGGTCGGTCAGTACATACAGAAACCCATTCGTTAAAAGCCGTTCAACCCGGCTGGCATTCGTCACCCTCCCGACCCTTGCTCGAGCCAGCCCGCGCCGCTGAGCCTGTAGCTTTAAATTCGTCCCTAAATCACTCAAATCCTGATCCAGCTAGTCCCTTGCTGCCCTCTCCCAGCGACGCCCTGAGCCGAGGTTCGTACCCCGAAGGGGGTGCCCTTAGCGTTGTCGCATAGTTTTTAAGTTAGTACATAAGTTTAAGTCCTGGCTGGAGGCCTTAATTTATTAGGGCAACCACAGGCAAGTCCGTCTATGCAGACGACAACCTCATAGGTTGACCTGCGAGATACCATTTATAAAAAAATAAAAAATAAACTGGCATTCGTCAGAAGCCCGAAAGTTTGACTGGCAGTCTTACCAAGGGGTTTCGTATTACCAAGTAGCTGGGTTGGAGAAGTCAGATAGGCAGTCGATCTATGTAAAATATTGGTATTCAGCTGCAATCGGTTAGACTGAAAACTGACCCCAACATAGTTAGGAAAAGGCTAGGCAGTCCAGCACATGTAAAACACGTTCAAGTCTCTCCTCCGTATAAGAGCTGTCAGTGTCATTATTTTCTATGTAATATTGACACTGACAGCTCTTATACGGAGTTTAATTTGTAATAATCCCGTTCAATTGCATTGGTGAAATCAGACCTTATATTATAACTAGAGTGTGGGATAGTTGTTTGCTGAAAACTGACGCGAGAACTGCGTCAGTATTCAGAAATCATTATACATAACATATTCAATTTCAATTTCAGTTAATCTTTATTGCAATTCATAATGTACACATACAGGTTGTTAGTATTAATGGAATAGAAACAATTATGGACTCTGTCCGGCACAGCAAAATTTAAATAACTAGGAGAAAGGAAGACCGCTATTATGATTTTTCTTATTACTACTTAATTTATTTAATTTATATCTTATCTTTCTGTTTTTTTACATTAATATTAGTACATTGTAATAAAATTATGAGTATCTTTTTTTATCACCTATTTATTTATTCTCTGAATATAGTTAATGGTATAATTTGTGGTAGGAAAATACATTATAAAAATATTATGTTATTAATGTCAAATTTATTTATTTGTTGGATTCAATTATTTGTTAATATTGTTTATTTAATTATTCTTTTAAATATTTTTTAGTTCAATTAGTGTATTTAATATAATTATATATTTAAATTTGGTAATACTTAATATGTTTTAACTCATTTGTTTTATTATTTTTCTTATCTAGTAAACAGTTGTATATATTTATTTGTTTATGAATTTATCCGATAGATATTCGTCTATTGTGTAATAACTTATTGATTAGGAATTGTTTTAGTTTATTTAAAATATATGGGTTTTGTTTTCTTGTTTTATGTTTTCCGTTAATTTATTATATATTTTAATTGACATAGAATATGGACTAAATGAGTGCAGTTTAAGGAAGGAAGGAGGCATATTCAATCTGTATTTATGGCGCAACGAATATTTTGTTTGTATGCTATCCCGTGTGTTATAAGAGTTTGGGTGTATGCGGACAGGACTAGTTTACATAATTGTAAAATATAATTACCAATTAAAGTGTGAATTTTGTTGTTGTTTCTGGAAGTAAGGCTTGCAACTTTTTCTGTGTGTTTGTTCTATTTTTGTAATTATTCGTATCAGTTTTTTTTTGTAGGATGAATAGGGAGGGAGCGTCTGTGCTATTTCCCCATAAGATGATGCCATAGCTAAACCAAGCATGGGCATACGCATCGTATATAACTATTGCGGTTTGTAGGTTGGTAGTCATTTTGATTTCGCGTAGGGCGTAAGAAAATTTTGATATTTTTGAAGAAATCTTCTGCATGTGTGTCTTCCAATTTATATGTGTGTCTATTGACAAACATAGGAGAGTGAAATCGTTAACTGTTTCTATTTTTTGTTGATGAAATATATAGTCTGTAATTATTCGTCTTTTTTGTCCAGGATAAAAAGTTACTAATTTGGTTTTGGCGAAGTTGATTTCAAGATTATGCTCGCTCATCCAACTCATTGTTTTGTTAAGAATAGTGAACAGTTTTTCATCTAAATTAGCATTTGTTTGGCACGAAGTGAGTAGCGAAATATCGTCGGCGCGTTTCTGATATATATTCTGATAAATATCAGAAAGGTGTTAGAAAGTGGATGAAAACTATGTACATGGTAATGATTTCCACTTAATTATCAAGCTTTGGGTGTCAGAAGTTACCTATTAGTTATTAACTGTGAATGATATAAATGAGATATGAGTAGGTGTGTAGTGAAAGGACTTTATGAAGAAAAACAAAGACAACACTAGGGCATTTACTTCAATTAGGCTTGTCAGTTAAATACGTTAATGAGAAAACTAGCTGTCCGTTCCAAAAGTAGGTCATCATGGAGAAAAAGGACAAATAAACTCCGAGGCACATTTTCACATAAGCATAAATTATTACTATCTGATTAATCTCTTGGACTATTCCTCAAAGTTAAAGCAACGTTGTAACATAAAAATACATGAATATTCCTTAATTCGATTTAACACTTTAGAGATATTATAACACATAATAATGTTAAAAAATATGATCGAATAAAGAACTTACATGAACGTTGTTTATAGATGTAATTTACAATTTTTGACTTTATAATCTTTCACCACAGTTGTATTAAAAGTTCCTAGAAAAGGGATGATAACTAATTTAAAAATCTTCGTAAAATTAATGTAATTTCAAAGAAGGCATAGTAAAAATGAGATAATCGAATAAATCTGTTAAATCAATGTAGGGAGGGGATTATTCCCGTCCTTGTCGCGCGGTACGTACAATGCACGGCGCAAGTATGACGTTACATAGTTGTGACGTCACTTCTACGATAGTGATGTCCTTGTCTGACACTTATTTTAAAACGTTTATAACTTGGCAATTTTTTAATCTTTTACAGTTGTTGTATTATATTTTGCACAATTTGGAAACAAACTTTTTTTTTGTTATTGTCATCATCCCTATTGGCATACACGTATATCTATGGTCTCCCAATATTTGGTACTCAAGTACATCTAACAGTGCCGCCATCTTAAATCAATCACAGATGGACATAAATTTTTGTTTAAATTTCTAATTTTGGTATTAATTTCAATTAACAAATCTTAAGCAGTGGAACCATTTTAAAACTTAAATAAGATAATTCAGCAAATAAGTATGTACTTATTAGTAAAAGAAAAGTAAAACTTTTATAGGTTTTAAACATCAACTTAAAGTTCTCAAAATAATTTGAAATTACTTGTTACTTAAAAATTGCAATAAAAAAGCGTAATAAACAATATAAGTATCATATTATTTAAAACTTTATCATTAATGCTAGGCTACATTGTCGCGATAACGCGCGCTCCCAGTTGTACAGCGTGACGTCGAGCGGTGTGCGAGACAGAGACGGTTTTGGTTATTCAAAAACCACTAATCTAAGCAAAGGTTTGAACATATCCACTTTTTAACTAGAATCGTTGTTTGTGATAGTAGTCCTTTAAGTTACAATAAAAACCATTGCTATAGAACAACTTATATATCGAAACCGCATGTTAAATCAAGGAAATGATATACTGCCTCGTTGGTCTAGTGGTCGCAAGAACTACTGCTGAGCATGAGGTCCTGGGTTCGACTCCCAGGTCGGGCAAAGTGTTATTGGGTTTTTTCTATCTAGAATTTCTCAGTATCGGCCCGGAGTCTGGATTTGTGCCCGGTTAATGGCAATAGGCTCGCCCCCTATTACATGGGACTTAAGCATAACTGGCGAAATGTGGGTGTACTATAGGTACACCTCCGCCTAACCCTTCTGGGATTACAGGCGTGATGTTATGTTATGTGTGAAATATTATAACTTCAATTTTATAATTTTGATATAAAAAATTGAAGAAAGAATTGATTACGAGAATTATAAAAAATTGGTCGTAAAAGTAAGCTAAATTTTTGTATTTATTAGGCTCGACTCACAGATCACAGGTTTCGTTCGGATTAGATTGTTCGTCTAGTAATACAAGAACAGTTTAGAAAAAGAATTAAATCGAAGATAAATTTTATATGCTGCTACATATTCAGACCCATACAATCTGTTATCGACTATCCAGTGCTGAATAAAAGCTTTCTGAAATTCTGGTAAGCCGCCAAGTGAACGATTTTTGAGGAAAAAGTTCCATAATCACAAAATCAAAAATTTTCAAGAGTAATAAGGTTCTTAAACTGCAACCGTCTTATTCATAATAAAGCCATTCGCATAATAAACCTGTTTTTGCTATGGAACTGTTTTGTCCCTTTCTGCCAAGTTAAAATGAAGTTTGACAGAAAGGGACAAAACAGTTTACAGATATTAAATAAGAGTACTTAGTTATAATAACTTTATTAACTAACTACCCTATCATTTTGGATTCTGAATAATAATAATCTACTTCAAAATTAGTTATCCTTACCTATTCGTCTAACATAACATGTATCGTAATTGCAAATCCGACCTGAACGAACTTATAACTGCACTCTTTGCCTAACTCGGCTTCTGATAAATAAAAACCGAACTTACGAACGAAATAGGTAAGTAAGGAGATCAAAACATGGAAATTCGAAAGGCAATCAAATTATCGGCGTCCACGTGATGAGTAGAGTTGCACAGATTGAACTAGTACATAGTGTACATACACAGTTACACAGCCAGCCCGTACGTGTTCATGTTGAACAAATCTACGGATGCAGGCATTTCGTTTCATTTTCGACGTAGACGCGATTTCCCGCTCACTACACTGCCGGTCATTTTTCATCATTCAATGAACGAGGCTCGTGGTCGTATCATGATCTTTTTGTAATTGATTGTTAACGTACTTTGTGTGGCTGTTGTTGTTTTCCTGTTTGCTATTTAAATATTTTCTACCACCTAACAAGAGTTTTCCTTATCTTTATCAATGAGTTTTCCCTTGCAGAAATCCTGTCAAGTACGTGGGCACTCAGAATGTTTTGCGAAAATAAAAATAAATGTTGTATAAGTATAAGATACATGTTTTTTTTAATCCTTTCAAAGTAATCTCCACTAGCCTCTATACAAAGTTTCATGCGTCTGAACCAGTTTTCAAAACACTTTTTGCATTCCGCCGTAGACACCTCGTTTACAGCCTGCTCGAACGCTGACAGCGCATTTTCCGGCGACCAAAATTATATCCCATTGAGCTGATTTATTAATTTAGGGAATTAAAAGAAGTCACACGGGGCTAGGTCAGGGCTGTAAGGAGGGGTGACCCAGGAGTTTGACCGGCGTGCTCTCCAGAAAGTCGAGGGACTTTCTGGAGAGCACGCCGGTCAAGTTTTGAGCGCGGAGTGCGAAGGCGCTTTGTCGTAGTGGAGCAGTAGCCCGCGGAGCCCTGTGTTTGGTCCATTAAGGTAGTATTCCATTAAGCGTTGATGCTTCTTTGGTTCCGTAAAGGAATTGACACCAAGTAACCAGTCGAATTGAAAAAGCTCGCGATCAAATTCTTTACCCCGCTTCTAGATCGCTTCACTTTGGTAGGCGTTGATTCGTTTTGAAACACCCAAACAGTCGACTGGCGCTTCGTTTCTAGATCTTATTGATAAATCCAAGACTCATCACCTGTAATGATGTCGTAAACACGCCGAGACGAGCCTGCTTCACATTTGTTTATCATATCACGGCACCATTCCACCAGGACCTGCTTCTGAGCATCGGTGAGGTTGTGCGGCACCCAGCGTGAAACTATCCTCAACCTCACGCGAAGATGCACGTGTAGAATTTCGTGAAGGCTTCCCGATCCAACCTGCAGCATGTGCTGAATCTCTTGATACGTTACTCTGTCTTTGATTAAAATTTTCACTGCTAGCACGTTTTCTTCCGTAACAGCCGTCAGAGGGCGACCACTTCTTTCTTCATCCCCCAAAGTTCATCAGTTCAGCCATCCATCAATGCCATTTGAAGTCTATCGTACGATTCATCCGGTTTCAGGCGAAATCGTAAAAAATCATAGCGAGAAAATGTTTAAGGCGCAAATCCATTTTTTATGAGACACGACCATTTAAATTAGCTCGCAAACAATGTGGAGGGAAATTGGAACGTACCTATTTTACTTACAAATAATCATATTTTCAAAAACCTTTTTTCGTGACAATTTCTGAGTGGCCTGGTATAAGTAGGTAAAGTGCCTACCAAAGTGGCTTTTCTTATGTTTAAAGGATCTAGTAACTTATGCCGAAGAAAATCTTCTTGCAGAAACCTGTTTTCAATGGTACGATGCGTAAATAAATGTGAAGGTGACTAAATGTTCCACGCACGTTTCCTTTCTTGAGAAAAGAAATCCGACCTGCAGGCTTAGCATGGCGTTTTCTGTTTCTACTCTACTGTAGAATAGACATCGCTTTCTACGCTCCTCGAAATCTCTTTTTACGAGCACGAGGACACAATTAGACTCAGGTTGCTTTATAGACAGTGATTTTTCATAGCAACGGGTTAGTTGCTAGTGATGTGTATAACTACCCATTTTTACCGTACAATTGCGTTTCGTTTCTGTGTAGACAGTAGAAAACTTTCTACTGTCTACACAGAAACGCCATTTTTGTCTACTCTTCCGTCGACAATACACTTCTCTAGGGCGCTCGTGCTAAGCCTGCAGCAGTGAAATGGAATTATAACAAGTTTGTATAATGAAGTTGGAAAAGTTGGTACCTATGCCTATAAACATGCTCTGATTAACGTGACACATAGGTATGTACCAAGGTACCTTCCTCTTAGCAAGTACTTGCATCTATTTTGGTTAGATAGTAGATACCCACTCAAATTGTCCCCTATTTACCTACATTATTGCCCTGCCCACGTTAAAATTGTCATGTCCGTTGAATACTGTAATTTAATACTGTGTATCGTGTTTTGATACAAAAAGTGCCTATTTGCCCATGAATAATATATTGACAACGTGAGCATTTGCCTGAATAGTTGAGACTCGATGGGGCCCTTTCATCGGTCATTAGGCATAATTTTAGATTAATTGTAAATAAAAGGTTTGTGGCGGCATCTACACTTGGGAGCAAATAAATCGAGCCACTTATTTTTCACGTAAAATGGTAAATATTTTTGGGAATATGGAACGTATCAATTCGAACTATATATCGCCTAAAAGTTAAGTTAATAACCTTAACAATGAGGGTAAATTATTGAATAATAACCTTATTGAATGATAAATTATTGGCTCTGCAAGAAAAATGGTAATTTTGATAGAAAATTTAGTAGGGCTAAAACAGTCCATAAAAACAATAAAAAACAAAATTATTGCAAAAAAAATATTCTTAATAACTGGTATTACCTCCCCGTGCCCTGATGCATTCTTGTAGCCTATTAGTCATCGATCTGATCAGAGTTACGATGACATATTGTGGTATGTTCTCCCACTCTTCAAGCACAGCGACTTTAAGCTCGGGAATGGATGAAACAGCGGGAACCCTGGCTCGGACTCTCCGTTTTAGCTCGTCCCATAGGTGTTCGATCGGGTTCAAATCGGGACTTCGTGGTGGCCATACCATTTGTTGAATCCCGATCACAGACAAGTATTCCGTAACGATCTGCGCGGTATGAGGTCTCGCATTGTCATGACAAGAAATTTTCTCCGACAAAACCAGCATACGGCATTACGTGGTCTTCAAGAATGTCAGTTATGTATCGGTCAGCTGTTAATCCACGTCTACCACTGCCATCGTTGGCGGGGTCGACGAATACAAGTTCCGTTTTCCGTCTAGAGAAATTCCTCCCCACACCATACAAGAACCACCACCAAAACTGACAGTTTCTCGAATGCAACATTGGGCAAATCTTTCACCAGGACGTCTATACACTCGGTTTCTCCCGTCATTGCTAAAAAGACAGATTCTTGACTCGTCAGAAAACAAAACTGACCTCCAGTCTTCTAACGTCCAATTAATGTGTTCTCGAGCAAACTCCAAGCGAGATCGGCGATGAGCTACAGTCAATTTTGGGCCAGTTGCTGGTTTGTGTGATGTTAAATTTCGTTCCTTTAGTCTTCGTCTCACTGTCCACCTACTGATTGCGACACCTCGAACGTCACGTAACGCTTGCTGTAGCTGAACAGCATTAAGTCCACGGTCGCGCAACGAATTGGTTGCAATAAAGCGGTCGTCACGTTCTGTTGTTGCCCGTGGTCGGCCAGTTCCAGGTCGCCGAACAAAAGCACCAGTCTCCAGATACCTGCGGTATACCCGCTGTACCTTTGAACGACTCAAATGAAGTCTGCGTGCCACTTCACGTTGTCCGTGTCCAACCTCAAGTAAAGCTACAACTTGGGCAGCTTCCGTCGGTGTAGTATCCATTTTATCAGGTTATTTTGATTACACAGACACAGATAAAGACAACAATAACAAGTAATATGGGTATGATTAACAAAAACCTCAAATTTAATATTTTCTTAACAGAGTACAATAAAAATGTCATAAGCAAATTAAATGCGATAGTTTTATTCTACCCTTTAAACTTTAATTAAAATGAAATTTTGACAACTAACTACCCTCATTGTAAAGGTTATTAAATACCCTTTTAGGCGATATATGTTTCGAATCGATGCGTTCCATAATACCATAAATAATAACCATAATGCGTGAAAAAGGAAGTGGCTCGATTTATTTGCTCCCAAGTGTACATCGCCACATGCGAACAAACGCATCAATCCTGCATCGCGCAAGCAGAGTTTACCGCGCAGATAACATATATACAATTTCCCGACAACAATCATCAAATTTACACTCTGTTCATCATATCCCTTCACTGGTTTCCCCGGCGTAATCCTCATATCTCTTCAGGTTAAATGGTTTATTAAGTATCCGCTGGTAGCAGAGGTGTTAGGTAAAGCTTGGATCATTAAATCTAAGAAAATGTCGATAGCTACTCTTAAGTGTCCTTTGGTTTGTGTTTTTGTATTTATTTGTATAGTTAGTTAGCCATTTAATACTTAGTGTTAATATTATTTAATATTAATAATAAAGATCTAAAAAGATTATAAAAGAAAATATGTATTTCAATTTAGAAACAAATGATTGTCTACTTAACCAGAGACTTATAACACGTTTTACTGAACATTTGGAACCGAAACATTTAAAATATCTCTTCAATTTAGTTCCCCGGTAATGCAAGTAGAGCAGACCCAGACGCGGCGGTGGGATATTCGACAAGGTGCTCTTTACAAAGAACTTTCACACGCCCCGACGAATCCACGTAAACGCCCGCACGTGTTTGCACTAAGCTTTAACGAAACCGACTCAAGAACGAAATTGTTGAAGATATTCTAGGTTTTTATATCTTCCGGGTATGTTGTATTGTAACGCTTGGGGCGTATTCATGTACTATATTTACTGTTGTTATGTTTGCATGTTTCATTGTGATGGTTGTGATGTAAATACCGGTAAATACATATAATTAATAACAGTAACGTTAATTTAAGATGGTGCACGTGCTTGCGTACTACCATTTAAAATTGATTCTATAATGATGTGAAAGAAAGAAAAAAAAGTTAACTTGTATGTATTGTCCTTAATAAAAATCTTAAATTCACTGACAGATAACGCGCAGAATCATGAAATTTTGCAAAAGATCCATTATAACAAGAGTAAGTACTATGGAAGGATAATTGAAAAGACATCCCCTAAATGCGTTGAATAAGGAATTAAAGTTTGCACGGGAGTTCGTAATTTTAGCCGATGGCAGATTCTACCAGGCACATAGGCTTCTCTTCTTAATAAAAATCTTAAATTCTCTGACAGACAACGCACAGCCTAAATTCCTTGGTCTGCCCGCGTGGAAGATTGCTTAAGAAGTTTATTTTATACGTGGAAGTTTATTTAACGAAAGTTAGCGCTAAGGACGGATTTTTGAAGAAAGCTTTCTCGTAGTCCACATAAGCCATAACACACAATGCCACAGCGGCTGGCCGAACTCTTCGCTCTTCTGTACAATTTGCCGAGCAGTATGAATGTGGTCTTCGGTACTGAAGCGTATTCGTAAACGGACTTGTTCTGGAGGCCGCAACTCGTCAAGTCTCTTGGCGAGTCGATTCGCGACGACCCTCGAGAACAGCTTGTATACGTGGCTTAGAAGTGAGATGGATCTTTAGTTTTTCAGCAAGGTTCTGTCATCTTTTTTGAAGAACAGAACCACCGAAAATCACCCTCACCCACTCCACGCCTCGGACGTTGTACGCTCCTGGCTGACGGAGTTGAAGAGACTCGCTAGCACTTTTAGGACTGGAGCCCCAACCGCTTTAAGTCTTCATTAGGGATGACTTTACCATCGAAAAATTTGAATTTCTGTACAAAATCTTGAATAAAAACATTTATTGGATAAAACAAACGAACACTTAAAATGCTTGTGTAGCCGAAGGTTCGTTGTCAGGACCAGTCATCGAGCTATTACTTAATGCAGATAATTATCGTGTTGCCATCTTCATCATCGATTCCGTTTTCATATTTTTTAAGATATCAGTTGTACGAACGAAGTTATAGCTGCCCTTTGTGGAGTTGTTGTGAAGTGCACGTGGCTGAGAATACAAAATTATATTTGTGTTGCTGCCAAGGTCAACAACAAAACAGTGTAGCTTATCAGAACTTTTTCACGCATTCAACAGTCTTCTTTCCTATCTGTCAGAACAGTCGAGTGTCAAAGTCAGCCTACTTCTAAGTGGCACCAACCTGGTGGCAAAAAACTCCTGGATGCCGTTCATTGGTACAATTAACTAAAAAAATAATCGCGGTCCACCCTAATAATGGCCAAAATATAGAAAGTTGCCCGCTTTGCTTCCCTCATACCCAAAAAGTTACCAAATATATGTTTAAGTAACTTCGTTCTTATAAAATTAATGCGTGGGAATTTATCTCTTTATGATTTACTCTTTATAGATTCTTTGTTTTTTTTTGTTCTTGGGGGGAAACCTTCAAAAATCGTCCGGGTTTTAGGAATAAGCCCGGGGAGTGTGGGATTTTACCTCACAAAAACCATCTCGGCGGTCACCATCTGCACTTGCAAGGGGGTATCCTCTCAAAAGACCGAACCGCAACCCCCTCTGTGCAACGCCTGTTAGGGCACATCTCTGGGGAGTCTGTTAAGGGGTCTCCCCGAAACCCAACTGTACAAGTGTGCGAGGCAGCACGTGACTTCTGTGCGCTCTCTTCCCTGAGGTCATACAGTAGGCGGGCAGAGTCCACACTCTGAGCGCCCGCGACCCCAAATTCCCGCCTGCCTTAAATGATGCAGGCAGGGTTTCGGCGTTTAGGCATCGAGGCGGTTGCCCCCCCGACTCCTTTTTCTCCTTTTGGGATCAACTCTCTCACTTTCCCGCTCGGCAGTCTCCTTCTGGACCATCAAAGTCTCACAGAAGGAGGCCACCAGTTCTCCGACTCTGCCAGCATATACTGCTGATATAGACAAATCTCGCCCGATCCTGGCGACATAAACCTGTCGTTCAGAAACCCACGCCGGGCACTCCTCGAGCGTGTGCTGTGCAGAATCGAAACCACCTCCACCATGGTAACAATTTGCCGTGGCCTCTCGCCCAATCTTCTTCAGGTACTTACAACAACCGTGCCCGGTCAGCACCTGACTGAGCCTATAAGTGGTTCGCTCCCCTCTTTTCAGCCAAGCTTCAAAGTGCGGTAGGATGGCTTCGACAACGCGCTTACACGATGTTGTGTCTGTTGCAGCCGCTCACGCCACCTCTCCGATTGAGCTCGTGTCACCGTTCCTGCCGGCTCAGCTGAACAACAGCGATTCCTTACCTGGACTTGCGCATTTCCTACTCTGACCAACGAGAAAGAAACAAAATAAATTAATTTGACCCAGATAAGGTACACAATATTCACCCAAAACAAAACAAAACAGAAGAAAATAGTATTGTGTGCCTCAAGGCTGCGCCAAATAGGCCCAGTTCAGAGTGGGTAGTAGTAGTAGTACGAGCTGGGTGGCTCTCTACTTCTCAGCAGTTTGTGGAACAAACGCCTCAGTTTTATAAGGTGCTATCTCTAAACCTAGCCCGCGGATCAACGCGACGTCTTTTGCCAATCCGAGCTCGGCAAGCTGGATGGGTTCTTCGAAGGTTTACCCGCCAGCCATCACCAGGGTGTGATCCGCGTAGCCAACGACATTAACACCAACGAGGAGGAACACGCAGGACCACATCATATGCGAGGTTCCACAAGTAAGGACCTAAAACTGACCCCTGCGGAACCCCATACGTAATCTCCCTGCGATGAATGCTACCGTCTCGACCCACATAACGAATGTGCCGGTTGCGAAGGTAGGCCCCGGCGATGTGCTGTAGGTAAGGAGGCACTCTGATGTAAAAGTGCTCCTTTAATCGCATCCCAAGGCAGGGAGTTAAAGGCATTAACGATATCCAAACTTACCGCCAGCACCACCATACCCCGGGACACTATCTGTGCCAACAGAGAGTGGACACGTATGATCACATCCACAGTAGCACTCTGCTGCCAGAAGCAATACTGACACTCACAAAGCATTGACAAGGTCAAGACCAACACGTGATAGATGCCCGACGAGCGTTTCGGCAACTATTATTTCGAATAGTTTGCAACCCTCGACGAGCAGGCAAATGGGACAGTATGCCCGGCCTCCTTCCAGTCGGAAGGAAACAGGCCCGCATGGAGGCAACTGTTGAACAACCGTCTTAGGCGGACTCCCAGAGCAACCAAAGCCAGACCCAATTGCGACCAGGGATATCATGCCTGGGCCAGGGCCTGGCGCGGTGTTACGAGCCCCCAAACGTCTCACGGTTCGGTCTAGCTCGCTTTCAGTCACCCCCTTCTCGTCAGACCAGTCTGAAGAAGACAAGAGTGGTAATGGTCTGTCCCTAATTACTGGAAAGATCGTGTTTACGACTCTCTCCAATAGAACTGGATTCATGGTTTCTGTGATAGGAGGGACCCATAGACGGTATTTAGCTATGACCAACTTGTAAGGTCGGGAAGACCTGACCTGAGACATGGATCCCTGTCCCTCGAGAAGCTCCCGCCAGGATCTTGACCTGGCATCCGCAATAGCGTATTGAAGATTCATTGTCTCTCCTTAATACAGACTACTCAGTGATCTAGCTATATACGTCATACGTCAGACGTCATACGAGGGCACGGCGCGGCTTCTCCCATGCGGCACACTCTGCCAGCGTATGCCACGCCGTGTCCTCCAGACAGTTGACGCAGTGATGACACCGAGCAGCCAGCTCCCTGTTTATGCGACACAGGTACTCCCAAAGCAACCATGCCCTGAAAGCACTTGCGTTGCCAGAAACTACAGGGAGCCGTGCTTAATCCCGAGCCGTGCTTTCTCCCGAGCCGAGCAAGTTATTGACATAGCAGCACCAAACACACACAACCTACAAAACACTATATCAGAAAAGCTGTCCAAATATATACACTTAAAAATAGAAATAAGTCTAATGTGGCGATTGGGTAGCGTTGCCATTATCCCTGTAGTACAACCACGGGTGTCATTCTTAAACAACTGCAAAGCGCTGGACGTAGCTCCCTCCACAAACCAATCCCTACAGAAAGCTGCTATTATAAACACTTGCAGAATTGTCCAGAAATTGCTGCTGAACAACTATGATGCACAAATGTCACACGCTCAAACATCATTCACCACTGCAACACAAAGTCAAAACATAATATCATCACGCCTTATATTATCATCAACTAACACTGAGGTCTGAAAGTGCGTTAAGCGGACGCCTGCGAGGTTCCATACAAAAGTGCTCCGTCGCAGGGACAAGCGCGGTGGCCGCGCGGGCCCCGCCAGCGGTAACACGCAACGCACGGGCTTGTTCAGTCCATAACGCTATGTGATACGATTCGTATATCGATACCTACCTATCATCCCTGTTTAGTTTGATCCACTAATAAACAAACAGTAAAGGATTTTATTTCCAAATATGAATAAGATTTGTAGTGATTTTTATACAAAATATAAAATTGAAAGTTTGTCTTCCTCAAATGATTTTTGTATCAGTGTAGTCATGCAGTTTTTCCCAAAGGGAAATATTTATACTGGGTAAAGTGAGTTCATTTCATTATGTATGACCAAGTGTGACTTTAATTCATACAGTGGGTTTGAGGACGTCTAAAAAAATACTGCGATCTTGCCACCACACCTTTGACTAAATAGTCAGCGAATTCATCGATTGTTGTACACTCGACTCTTGCTTATAACGTTACTAGCTGTTCGTGCCCGGCGTCGCCGCGTCGCCTGAGGAAATTTCATTTTAAAATAGCATCTAAAGTTCAAACTCAATTTTTTCATTTTTCCGCACGAAATTTCTTCTTTTTTTTTCTTACAAACCTTTTCCTGGCATTTATAAACAAACCAAAAAATAATTAGGCCAGTCCAGCCGATTTGAAGTGATGCGCGGACAAACATTTTTGGCAATTGATTTTTATTCACATAGATTGCCAAGAAGATTCCCTTCCATTGGTGATTTGAAATGACTGATACAGATTTACTTGAACCTCAAATGGTTCCCGTTTCGAAAATAATTCGTCATAGACCTGTACCGAATGTTTAAAAAATTTGTAAAATGAGTATTTCATTTTCTCTTAAAGCTCAAGGTCCGTATAAAATATACCGCCAGCTACCTCAAGCCCAGCGCAGCTCGGCAATGCCGAGGCGTCGCGCAGCCCGCGCTCACAAAAACTCTTTTCCAAAATTTTTTTTTCGATTCTACCCACAATAAGGAAATAATTTTGGGTTCTAGAATAAACAGCCCGTATTACAAAATAAAAACAGTATTCGAATTACGAGAGTTGAATTTTGTAAATAAATGACCTAATAATACTAACGATTTTCACGAACGGTTTGACAACGTAGAACTTTTTTAACCACAAACTTATTTTAATGTTTTTTCGCAAAAGTAACTATCCACAACGATGAAACAACTATTCAAGAGTAAATGTTCATTCATCCACTCACAGTCAATTTAAACACAAAAAATACCAAGCGGTCACTCGCAGACCACCCACGACCGCGAAATACTTCTACATTTTTTTGCAAAAATGACAGACAAACCTGGTTTTGACTGAATTATTTGAATAGAATTTCTATGAAATGATATAAAGGTTATAATGGTCTGTGGTTAGTGTGCCAGACACTAACCACAGACCATTATAACCTTTATATCATTTACCATTACAGATAAAACCGCGTGAAACGGTTGGATAACGAACGGGATCGCCAGGGATTGAGGGTTGGCAAATTTAGAGTACCGTACGGGATTGCCCGGGCTTCCCTCCAGTTTTTATTGAACTTTACAACAAAATCCCCTCGTAGACTGCATAGCAACCTAAATTCAATAATCGGGCTTACTCGAAAACGGGACTCTTATAGGATCACTCACGTGTCTGTCTGTCCATCTGTCATAGCCAAATTGCCCCGAATCTACTGGACAGACAAAGTTGAATGGTATACATATGAATTTCTGTGACCCAAACTCGGTCGCATAACGTAAATATATGAATTTTGAACATGTGGGTAATTTTTGGGAGGAAAAAAGAAAATTAATAACAAAAGTGTTTCAAACTGTACCGTGTGACATAATCAAAATCAAAAGTCATTTATTCAAATTAGGCTGAGAGTCAGCACTTTTCGAACGTCAAAATTACATAAGATAGTCCCCCAAAACACCCGCCCTTCACCACTTCCTAGTGCTATAGCTGGGAAGAAAAAGAGGCGCAACAAACTCCCCAGCAGCACAGCTGTCTGTTCAGTTAGAAAAACCATTGAAGTATACAATTATAAGGTAATCAAAGTTAAAAAAAAACACAGAAAATCATATTAAATTATCTGCCATAAGTAAGCTAGCCAAGCCAATATACCCAAAACAGAAACCAACAAAAATCAATGAAAAAGCAACATAACTTAATATACAAATAAAAGCCTCCAGGCATAAAGGGCGTGACACCTTACCTATGCTTAGTTGGATTAATTTTTAGGTACACACAAATTATAAACAAGGACCATCGAAGTAAAATAAATTAACAGAACGATTACTTTAACAATAACAAAACCATAGACAGCAAGACGACCAGTCACCACAAGCAGCACCCGTTGACAAGCATAACGCAAAGATCAGCCATTGCCCCCCTCGCCATATTTGAGGGAAGGAGGCAACCCGATCCCCGACGCTACCGCAAGCAGTGACATCTACGGGAGCATGACGAACTCGCTGCCGGTTGCTCAGGCAAGAATAATTTATGATCAATTGTCGAGGTCGCTAGCTAACCACATATTGCAATACAACTCGTTAAAAAAACAATGTAATGAGTAGATCATGTCAATAATAAATGAAGATAACTAAAAATAATTGACATATCTAGTCAACTAAAATTAAAATAAATATACGAACTCGAATACCCTGTCAGTAGGTAAGCTGATTCTGGAGAAAGAACATAAACATTGCCTTGAGTTAATTACAGCGACCAACTATTATTATCGTTTAAGTAGTCGTTAATGGAATAATATGCCTTTGAACAAAGGTTGGATTTTCCTGGAGCTTTAAACGCATTAAAAGGCAAATCTAGCAAAGAAGAGGGTAGCTTGTTATAAAAGGTTATACTAAGCCCAACAAATGAGTTATGAACCTTATACCATGGAGTTTCTTGCCGGCTCTTCTCCATATGAAATGCCCATGTAGGTTTATGTGAAATAAAATATTTTGATTTTGATTTATGAAGCCGGTGAAAAGGAGCACGTAGTTTGTTCTTATTTCTAGTGTTAACATTGTGAAAATCACTGTTTTTAGTGTATAAGTGTATATTTTTCCTAATGTATAGATGTTGGCGAAGATGAATTGTGATGCTGCCGTGAGAATAAGAAACTCTAAGATAAACTCTGGCTCCTAGCTGATAAATTGCTCGGACAGCTCGTTTTTGAATGACGAAAATATTTTGAATATAAGCAGCTTTGCCCCACAGCAGAATACCGTAGGACATAACGCTGTGGAAATAACTAAAATAGACTAACCGAGCTGTATCAACGTCAGTGTATTGTCTTACTTTCCTGACGGCGTAGGCGGCTGAACTGAGCCTCACCGCTAGGTTTGATATATGTGGGCCCCACTGTAGTTTGGCATCTACTGTTATGCCCAGAAAAACTGCCGAGTCTGCTGTTTCAAGCAGCTCTTTATCTAAGACGATGTTGTGTCCTAGATTTCTAACATTCGGTAAGACGAACTTTACACATTTCGTTTTCTTAGCATTGAGAACTATGTTATTTGACGTAAACCCATCCATAACCATTGAGAGTGCACTGTTTACGTCGTCAAAATCTTGTCTATTCCTGTCTACTTTAAAAATAAGAGAGGTATCATCTGCAAACAGTACAACGTCACAAATATCATTTAAATAGAATGGTAAGTCATTGATAGACATTAAGAACAAGAATGGACTTAGAATTGAGCCGAAGATTTCACATCATCGACATCTACACATTGGAACCTATTGTGTAAATAAGAATTTATTACGTTGAGAGCTTCGTTTTGGATACCGTAATGACTTAGTTTACGCAAAAGCGTGTCATGGTGCACGCAATCAAAGGCTTTAGAGAGATCACAGAAAATTCCAATAGCATTTTGCGATTTCGCCCATGCATTAAATATGTGTTTCAGCAAAGCAACACCCGCATCTGTAGTTGAACATCCTTTTGTAAAGCCATACTGTTCATTATGAAAGAGGCTATTTAAATTAAAATGTCTTAGCAACTGCTTAAGTATTAACTTTTCAAATATTTTGCTAAATGCTGGTAAGATAGAAATAGGCCTAAAATTGCCAATGTTATATTTATTACTAGATTTATATAATGGTATGACTTTACTATTCTTCATGAGGTCAGGAAAAGTTCCTAGAGCAACACATTTATTAAAAGTAACAGCTAGATAGGGGGCTACGATGTCTATTATATTACTTAAAAGTTTAATGGAGATGCCCCAGTAATCACCAGTGTTTTTATATTTAAGTGTGTTAAAGACTATTATTACATCACTGGCCGTTACATGTTCGAAGCTAAATATGCGAGTGCATTTTGGCACACTACTATTCAAAAGATTCTCAGCTTTAGACGGGGACGAATTTAAGGAGCATGTCGTAGTTATAGGTATAATGGCAAAAAACTCATTAAATGCCTCAGCTACGTCAGCTGCTTTATTAACTAATTTGTTATCGACCATAATTTCAAGTTGATTTTCTTGTTTAACCGACTTACCCGTTTCATTATTAATAATTTTCCAAGTGGTTTTTACTTTATTATTAGAAAGTTTAATTGAATCGCTTAAAAAAATTGATTTAGCAAAAGCGCCAATCTTTTTAAATATTTTTTTATAATTTTTTACATACTCTAGGATAGGAGTATCAAACCTGTATTTTTTCAAAACGTATACGTATAACTGTATAAGGCCTGCATTCGAGTTTATGCGGCTTTTTAGGTAATGACATCGAGAAGGTAGCTAATAAACCACAGTGGTCGAACGTTAAGTCACTTAACACTAATTTCTTTTTGGCATCACAATTACTAAATATATTATCAAGACAAGTTGATGAAGATGCCGTGATCCTAGTTAGTTCAAAAAACAAGTTAATTTAATTATAAGACCTAAACAGATTGAGAAGTCGAATACTTAATGGAGTAACATCTAAAATATTAATATTAAAATCTCCACATAAAATTATACTCGTAAAAATTAACTTCGTCATCCCCACTGCCTTCCGCAGGCTTCGCCGGTTTTTGTGTCTTGCCTTCCACAATCTCCCATTCGGTATTTCCAGGCGACCCAATTGTGGCCATAAAGTTTTGTGATCTGTATTTTTGAAAGCTCCATTTAACACTTCTGGGTTCTGGGCCCATAACCAATACTTGTTTTAACATATACAGTCCTGTCGATGGAGAACTTAATATAATATAAAATAATAATAAAACTTGCTAAATAATAGCACAAAACAAGTGCAACTTGAACTTGCGTGGAGAGGGTTACGTACGATGATGTTACCCACCAAAAAAAAAAGCAGGTAAAGTACGTTGCCAAGACTTACATAACGCTTTCACTGTTTAAAAGTTATCAAATCTAATGTAGAGCCAAACCCCTAATTCTACGAGGCTTTACTCTACAAACCAATCATCTGGGTCAAAATGTATATAGCATGACCGTTTTGCGTTTGTCGCATAGGCACTCGTATAGTAAGAAATAAAGTCTTGCTGGTCTTTAATTTTGTGTCATGCAATAGTTAAATGGAAAGGCCAAGTCATACATTTTGACCAAGATTAATAGAAGGTTAGTAGATTTAGGCTTTGTAGAGTTAGGGGCTTAGCTGTACATTAAATTTGATAACTTTTTAGAAGTGAGAGCTGTACCTACGTAAGCCTTAGCGACCTACTTCACATGTTTGTTTTTGGTAGGATTTCGTTTCTTTTTGTAAGGTACTCTATTTCTTTTTATTTTAGCGGTGATATTGTACTGATATACACATCATGTTAAAATCATAACCCTTACTCCTAGCATAGTCGAACGAAAAATATGTACTTTAAAAAAACGAAAGAACACACATAAATCGCGCCACGTATGAGCCCAAACTCTAGCGGTTCCCTAGTGGCCAAAAATTTTCCACCATCCACCTCCTGGCTCCATCATCAGATCAACTCCAAGATACCAAAATTATAGTTTTATCATCCAAACTACATATTACATACAAAGTTTCATTTCGATACGACATTTAGAAGTAGGTTAAAATTGACTTCTAAGATTTTATTGCGTTGTTTGTTAGTTACAAGTGAAGCTAATAAAAGTGTGTTACGAAGAGTTTTGCCTTTGTTGTTAATGTACATGCTAATCTTGCTTTCATATCAAATGGAAGTAGGTATAGCGATTATCCATAAGAAATACAGACTTGCACCGCCCTTTAAGAGGGTTGGAGGGTGAAACTGAACAAAACGGGATTGTGCTTGTCAAGGCAAGTCAAGGCTAAGGCATTGTAATTGAAAAAGATGTTCTCTAAAACATTTCAACTACAATTGCATGTTTGTAGGCGAAATATTGAAAGATTTACTATGTTATTTTAAGACCATAGACTTCCTTTAAGTTTTCCTGTTATCTGTTAGTAAAGAACAAATATCTGTATTTAAAATTGTTTATTTTAAAATTATACAAATATATATTTAAGACCCTCACCCTCAACAAGCCCTTTTATTTCTTATTTTCAATTAATTTGTAATATTAGATTGACAAAAACAAACCCTGGTTCAACTGTTACATTATTGTATGGGGATAGCTTATCTGTGTGAGTTCTCTTTTAGCCCAGAAGTGATTCGGGTTATTTCATCTTCATCAGTGTTCAACGTAGCAAAAGATTTCGGTTTACAGCTATTGCTTAATTTTTTAAAGATGTTTGGTCGCATTATTGCGGAATCTGTTCGACAAGAGTTTTCCCAAAAGTTACAAAAAAGTTATTAAGATTTTTGGCAGATAAGAGTTCTAAAGGATTTTCAAGCAGTAAACTCGAGTTTATTCACCCTGTTTAGACATATTGGTGACGTTTTTCATGTTAAAAACGTCACCAATATGTGTAAACAGCGTCTGAGGACGATTTAGCTTAGGCAGCTTAAATTAGCGTTTTTGAGCCAGCAACAAGGGTACAATCATGATAGGCTGGTTTTGATCATCATATGATCGAGGCAGGAACCGCTGTGATAAGTAGGTCATGTGTGAGAGGGGAGTAAAAACAATGGTATAAGCATGGAAATTAAGGAAATCTTCTACGAGAACCTTCTAGAATAATATATCTAAGGTAGTCAATATTTCTGTTAGTATAACAATTTTTATGGGCTTAGTGCTTGAAAAATCTGATTTAAGAAATTGTTACAAGGATCTAAGTTACTACCGGAAGGGGATGTAGACATAGCGATTATCGTTGTGGTTTAACCAATCCTACAACCAATATTCATACAACCTTGTTTCTTGTTCCTCGACTGTGACCTTTAATAATTCTTTACCGAAAACTAACACACCATCATTTTATTGTGGTTTATTTTGAGTTGTACCCTGTTGTATTTCTGGGAGGTTATCGTAGCGATTAGATAGCCAGCACTCGGTAAGTACTTTTATCTCACAATCAAAGTTAATTCTATGAAGATTTATTTTAAGCTGTCTATGTTCTTGTAAACACTACGAATGTTTTGGATCAGAACGGTTCGTGAATTTTAATAGTCGGAAATAAATTGTCTGCACTCCTCTAATTCACATGTCTTTGACATAGTTAAAAATGTGTTATCTATGTCGGTAATTAAAGTAGTCATCCATACTAAACTAAAAATAACAATATTAAATTAAGTCTAGCATATAACTAAGTAATGGCTTCATAATTTAGATATTGAAATAATGTACCTGTATTCGGCAGTTTTTTCTCCTGTCTGTCTGTCTCCCTATGTCTCCCGTCTTGTGGTTGGCTTGTTTTTAAAATGCAAACATGCACCACATTTTGGCCGATTGGCTTTCTTTGCACAGTCTTCGATAGCGTGCCCTTCTTCACCGCAATGTCCTCATGTGGAGGCAGTTAATTTTGCATGTCTTGGCTGCATTGATGTATTCAAATCCATCCGTCCGTTAGGATGCTTCGAGGGTATAAAGAATTCCACATGGATGGCGGAATTTATCCCACGGAAACGTGCTAAAGTGACAAAAAGCCTAGCCGATGTTATTGCTGATGATAACTGATGTGAGGATACCACATGAGCTATCGGTGAAAGTCCTGTCACATAATCGGCCCAGCCGTTTCAGAGATTAGCCGGAACAAACTGACAGACAGACAGACAATTTTTTTGTTTTTGTTTTAAGTACCGTATCTATTTCCATACGCAAAACAAAACTGTTCTTTGTTGACATTACAAAAATACCCTTTTCTTATATTCATTAGATTTCTAAACACGTTTTTAAATTGGACACGAAGGGCTTCATACGAATATTTCTCCCACAAGCTACCTGCTACATGTTTAGAAGGTGGTTCCAAATGCTCTAGAGTCACCTTTACGTATGCAGTACAACGTGCAAACCTGCGGGCTATCATATTCGCACGCACGGAAAGAGCCCTCCATTCCCTTCCAATGTCAGCATTGTCTTTAAGATCAGTGGTGAACAGGGGATGTAGGTATTTAAATTGTTCCACTCGCTCAAGAGCAACACCGTTTAGCTGTATGGACGCACATCAAGATGGTATTTGGTCCGCACCTAAAAACCAATGTACTGACTTTTCTGAACGTTAATCAATAACCCATATTGGGTAACGTTCACATGTGGACAAATGTGTCCTAATACCGCCGACTGACATACCTACCGCGCTCAACTGCACCATGTCGTCCACGTGTCTTAAATTACTGACACAGACACAGTGAAAGGGACCACCGACATGACGACTGCTAAGCGCCTCAATCAGGGTGCTCATATACAAATTGAAGAGGGCAGGGGAGGTAAACCAAGGGGAGACAGGCGGGTCTCAATCAGCACTCTAATTGATATAGCTCCGACAGCACACCTGCACACCGAACATTGCTGACCTTTATATCAATGCTTGAAAATGCTTATTAGCTCGATAGGCAAGCTTATATCTTCAAGTTTTTGCATAATAATCGTAGGAAACCAGAAGGCCAATTCTAGCACCTACTTAAAAAACGTTAAAATTCATGTCGCAATCTAATCGTCGACAATCAATGTCAAAAAGTTATGAAAATTGATTGTATTTCTGACATATTGAGACTGAGATTATAATGCGAACACTCATAAAAATACGGGAATTGTCCATCTGATCAAAAGCCCTAGACAGGTCGAAGAAGCAACCGAAAACATGTTTTATTCTTTTTGTGGTGTACCTGGCGGCCTGCTTGAGGCACAGTACATTTCTTTCTGTAGAAAATCCTGGCTGAAACCCGAACTGGTTGTGGTGCTGCACGAGACGTTCGTTTAGCTGTGTCTTAAGCAGACCACCAAGCACCTTAGCTACTGCGGTCGATGGAGAAGTAGGTACATAGTTGTTTGGGTTTATAGTGTAGTTACATTGAAGTTTAGTTGTTGCAATACCTACGCGCGGTCACAGTGCCGACGAAAATATATTTTTTTTAAATTAATTTTCTTGCTGACTATACTTTTTTTTCATAATCTGCAAAATAAATAAATCCTTTACTGTCCAGGCCGCTCGAGTCGAACACCTCACTCCTCCCCCCCCCCCCCCCCCCACAACTCGAGGAGGCCCGCCGAGGCGGGGTTGCGTAAGAATTGTATGTTCCCGCGACCCCGATGTAGGTGTGAGATTCAAAACCGGGATGGTTTTAAGTCAGTAGGAGTCTGACAGACCCCCCGCCCCAGGGCGGACGACATCCATGAGGATTTTCCACCACGGAAAAAAAAGGATACCCTTCCCATTTCAAATATCCATCCTGTACCTATATGTCGTGATGGACTGCTTAGCTCCATAATGGTGTACCGTGGTGATAATTATTTAAAAGGTTAAAGCTGTAACTATCTGCAATACACAGCGTGAGCACGCAGCGTATATACCGTGCTCTGCGAGTCCAGTATAATAACGCGTTCAGGGTACTGCTCGGGCTGCCGCGCCAGTGCAGCGCTTCAGCAATGTTTGAGGTGAAAAGCGTGGATGGTTTTCACCCATCATGCGGAAGCGTTGTGCATCTCTAATGAAGCGCATGCGGGTCAGCTCTAACAGCCTTCTGAGCGTGTTGGTAGTCCGCTGGGACTCGCCGATGTGGCGGAACTGGATGCGACTACACACTGTGGGTGGTCGTGTACAGGGTTTGGCGTAAACTGGCACTCCTGTGCGGTGCCACTTTGTGTTTTTATTATATTTTTATACTAACTATAGCTGTGTAAGATTTGTGTTACTAACAGTGTATGGACTACGTCTGAAATAAATGACTTATTCTATTCTATTCTAATATTCTAACCTTTTGGCTGAGGTCAAAATGAAAGTCCAAAATGGCGGCTGCGAAATTTTTTAAAATCTTTGAGTTGAAGAAAAAGCTTAACGTCGTTCCTAATGGGTACCCCCATGAGGAACGACGTTAAGCTTTTTCTTCCAACGACCCCACATGGTTGTTTTTTTTTAAATTGTTTCCGGTTTTTTGGTAGCGGTTCTGATTCTGGATTTGTGCCCAGTTAATGGAAATAGAATAGTTATGACATTAGCCCAATAAAACTTAAACATAACTGCCGTTAAGTGGGTGATTTCATCCTTACTCACGCTACGTAAGTAAGAACTGATTGGTCGTATAGATGGTAACTAGGTTAGTACGAATAGAGCTGTTAATACCAGCCTTAAGAAAACGTATTAGATCAATTATTATTCAAATACTTACTTACGCTATTACGAGTCGATAGATAAGTAATGACTTAGCATTTTTTTCATCTCAGGATGCTATAGCCCAGATCAGTGGTCCGTATCATTACCAGTTTCTACCCAATGTCGGCCCGGGATGAATAAACTATCAATCTTTCGAACTTCAACGCACTTTTTTCTTGTCAGATTCCCACTTATAACTTAAATGTACTTAAATTATGACATCATTATGACCAAGCAATAAAAATAACTTTTCGAAGTAGGTTGGAATTTCACTGCTCGATTGCTTTCAGGTCGTGTGCTCAGAGTGGCTAGTTTTGATCAATCACATTCTGCACTATCTCTAATAGAACTTGTGTATAATCGACTCCTTTAATAGTCTGCTCTACGATACCTTCACGTTCAAACTTATGGCGAAAGCGTCAGAGTAGCCCGAGAAATTTAGAATTGTCATTCTAAAAAACCCCTGCGGACCTTGGCTTACGTGGTGTAGGTACGTATATTAAAGAAATCGGGACCTATTAGTTCAACCAGGTTTCAGACTGGCTAAAGTAGACTCATCTTTCATGGGGTACTGTCTAAAATGTTATAATAAAATACCTCCCCACATACTTCAACTGAATGAGACAATATTCAAATCTTTTGTCAAACGCACACTATGCAGGCAGGCATATTATAGGTTAGGGGATTACATAACTGATAAAAATGCCTGGCTTAATGCTGGTCCTGCTCCACACCACAACTAATTAATTGACATTTGAAATACTGTTGAAGCTGCTGAAGATTGTAAGAATATATTTGCATTATATAAACTCAATCTCCTTTTTATTATATAGATGCATTGCACAGATGTGAGTACTTTGTACTATAGAGCTACCATTTACCGGGTAATGTCATAGATTGACTTGAATGTGCCCTGGCGGCCGATAGTATGTCATGCTCACTCAAATGTCTCGCTGACGGTGGCGCGTGTGTCGGATTATTTAGCTCCCTTCAAAATGGTTGAGCTGAATGGTGCTAATCCATACTTCATGTTCGTGAACGGGCGCTAAATGATAAATGATTAAATGATAAATGATTTTTATTTCTGTGAGTGGGTTTGTAAAAACACTTTTACAAGTCAAACATTTTTTTTAAACTAGATGAGGTCGGCATTTCCTATCTGACTACTCTGAGAAGAAAAGCCGAAACAAACTCAGAGGTCACAGTCTCTTTTAAAGTCCAGACATAATCTTGGTCAGATCATGTTAAGACCATGTGGATTGATGTCTGAAATGGTCTTTTGAGGAAAGAACCACACAGATTGAGTGTGCCTGTCCAGTCAGTGCACGCATTTGTCAGTAATCGTACAGCTCAACTCAAAACATAAGGAGCTCATCGATTCGACGAACAATACCAAAGAAAGGACATTGGGTAGGCCGCATTATTACTCAAACCGCCAGACCAAGATTACGATTAAAACTCACTGAGATAATAAAATAAGAAATCAAAAGAAAAAAAAAATACCCACATAGTCTTAACATTCACAATAATAACAATAAAATAATACCTAGGTAAGTATTCATGTCATTGTTTATTTTACAGATCATATGAGGACCATGTAGGTAGGTGTCTGAAATGGTATTTTGAGGAAAGAACCATACAGATTTGAGTGGGCCTGTCCAGTCAGTGCACACATTTGTCATTAATCGTGCAGCTCAACTCGCTGTCAGTTGGGACTGGTCATGTCTTAGCTGCCACGGCTTATTTTAATAATTATTTTTTATGGATTGTTTTTGATTATGTTTTGCTGCACTCTGGATGCTTTTAACATGTACGGTTTTTGTACAACGTTCTCACTCATAGTGTCAACATTAATCAATGTAACTAATATATTTGTAACAACAATATTACATATTTAAAAGAGTGTCCATGGAGTTTCCAGCCCATTCTTCTCCATAGGTACCTACTGCGCTTTGGAATGGGCATCTAGCTTCATATTTCTGACTGACCGACTCCTTGACAATTCAAAAGTGCCTGTAAATGGTTTAATTGAAATAAATTATTTGAGTTTGAGTTTGAAAGAAAACAGCTGTAGAAACGGTCGTAGAGATTTGATGCCGTAGTGAAAAATGCTTGGGTAGGCTTTACCGACTTAGGTGATAACCTTTTTGTCGTTGCATTTTGGATTTTGGGCCCATTATCGCTGCAGCACAGACATATAATGAGTAGCAGACCAAGCATTAGCCAAAAATTGCGTAGCCATTACGCACACACATCCGTAATGGATACGGATGTGTGTGCGTAATGGCTACGCAATTTTTTCTCAGGGAATGGTGTCTCTAAAGGACCGGACTGTGGCCGGTTGCCGCTTATATACTTACTGAAAATCCACAAAAATCGATATTATCTGGGTATAAGAAGTGTGAATAGAAACACCCATCTATTACGGTGGTTATTGTAAAAGGCGACTAAGGGAGTATTTTGAGAGGGTGGTTGGCAGCAGTGCACACTCCTCCTTTTGGCGACCGGCTTGACGGTATAAATATACATACACATACCGTTGACATCAATATCGGATAGAAGAACTGGCCCTGCAGTCTTTAACCCGCATGCCCCGATTGGTGGGACCTAGAGTTAGGTGTTGGTACCTATGCCTGAAAGCTAGTTTATGAATATATCAGGAATTTTGAAATAAAAGAATGAGGTAAATAAATATTTATATATTTATATTTTACGTGTTTTGGAATAACACTTTTTTTTTTGATTAGGCCAAGTCTTCTCTTCAACGAAAAGTGGTCGCGTGTTGCCATAAATCACAAGGGGCTTATAGGAAGACTATTTTGTTTTCTCTTTTTAACTTATCGAGTCAGAAATTCCTTGTTGTTACAGGGAATTCCTGATGCTGGAAGCGGGGGGAATTTCCGGGTCGGACCCAGCAGCCGCGCTTGCGACTATTAGAGCAAAGAGGCAGTCTAGTATATACCTATTCATTTGCTGATTATTACTATCAATCACAGTATGTATTTAGGTATGTGCCTGGTACCGTAGCTTGGCTATTTCTAACATTAGATAACAAAAATGGCTTTACAACAGCAGTGATAAAGTCCTATATTCGAAATTTTGTGAGTCAGCTGATCCCTACGTACAAGAGCGGATACGGGGGGGGGGATCCTCGCCCCTCCACCCAGACGATTCAAGTGTAGGTAAGGTTCAAGTAAAACAAGGAGCGCCAAACTGGAAATCAACAGAACTTCTTATAATTTCACGAAATCGACTTCGACGTCTTATTAGCTGCTGAACTATTCAATACGTATGAGATCAACAGTTTTTTTTTTTTATTGGTTACCAATCTACAAGCAGTTTGAGAATAGTAGTACCTAGCCAGTTTGTAGTCGAGCTTAAAAGATAGCGCGGTTCGAAGGGCCTAGGCTGGTGCCTTCAAAGTTTATGCAGCTTCGAGGTGGGGTGCTAAAAATATTAAACTCGCTGGAAGGGGCTGACCCGTGGTATGTAAACAAGGTCAAAATATGTTCAGTAAGGAGCAGTTTGGAGTTGCGAGACTCGTACGTATGCAAAATATAATTGTAGGGTTATATTTCAGTATGAACAGTCGAAAGAAAACCTAACTACCATCTATACCTACCAGGAAGGATGCTTAATTTTTTTTGAGCGACGCTCTCTTGTATTTTTTTTTGTATTCTCAAACTTTTCTGTAGGTTTCCCTATTTCAGTATTTAGGTATGGTGAAAAGAAAATCTATGCCAAAGAAATAAATTCTGGATCCGCCCTTGACTACGTACTATGTAAGTACCTAAGTAGAATGCCTCTAAATAAAAATGAAAAATGTCCTTTTTGACTTGGGGCCTTTTGCAGGCCCTGGGTTGATACGTAATACCTATAATCATAAATCGGAGAATATTGAAGTAACGAATGTAAAAGTACCGCTATGCACGGCAAACACGTTCTGACCGCTGCAGCTTCATCCTGCTAATTTCAAGCATATATTTAGATTTATATGAAGAAATGAAGGATTGACTGAGTGAAAAATAATTATGGCTAGAAAGGAAAGCTCCCGAGTTGACGACTGATAGAGAAGTAGGTATGGAAGAAAAGGACAAAAAAATAAAAAATAAAAATTGGTATTAAGTCAGGAGGATGATAATGATGATGGCCTAGATTTTATATGGTAAACATCTCGATTCCCAGGCCTCTATGATCTGGGTTCGATTCCCAGGTCGAGTAACATTTTATTATGGTTTTCCATCAAGAATTGCTCTAGAGGAGCCCGAAGTCTGGATCACATTGGTCTTAAACTTACATAAAGGTGTATTGAATTTATCTGCTTACGCTTCGGGGAGTAAACGCGTCATTTTTGGTGATTGATAAACAGTTATTCAAATACCAATCATATTAATTTAATTACAAACTCGTAATTCCACAAAAAAAGGCTCTAGGATATAATGACGATCACGGATCTTGTTAACAATATATTTATGACACGCAAATAAATATGTGAAAACGAATCAAACATCCCAACCCCTAAAAAAAAGTCATAAAAAGGATGCAAAAGTAGTAAATTTTTTGTTTGTATATTTAAGTAAAACAATTACATTAAGTAACACTAGAGAGAACTTTCATTTAATCATAAAATTAAATACATCCACAGAGCCAAGTGTATCTCTTCAGACGGCCATCTTAACAACACTTCAGATCAAATTAAAGCTGTCACTCCCTGTGCACTAACACATACATTGCTAAGCACGCCAACACCGCAAACTGGAACAAAAACATACATTTTAAATAAATAAATGTAGTATAATTAATAACATTATTACCCCATAATGTATAGATAAAGATAGAGGAAAAGTAACTTCAATTATAACATATAGAACAACTAAAATTATTTAATAAACTTAGGTACAAAATTAAACTTAGGGTCTTATTTGGCAAAAATAGTTCATGGCTCCTGCACTGTTTGTCCATTTCATTCACAGTGTTACAGTATTTAACGAGGTGTAATTAAATACCATTATGTTTTAGTCTGCTACACCTATGCCATAGATTTGTAAGCTATTCATAATTTATAACATTGCTCGCAAGAGAACAACTGGTACTGAAGTTCAGATTTTGTATGTGAGAGAGGCACTAGTTTTTGTAAACAACAGAGACAAAAGGCTCTCTGTTGTTTACAAAAACGAGTGCCTCACTAACTAATCATTAATATCTATAACATAAGACGAAAATATGTGGTTTGTGTTTGTTCCATACAAACATATTGCTCTATTTTCTCCCTGGATTAAGACACTAGAACAAATATTTTATTCAACACAAACTTTATGTATCAATCTTCATGTTCCTGTATTTTGGTTTTTTTTACAAAAATAAATACAAGGAAAATAAATAACAGAACAATGGCTGTAGTAGAAATATTAACTAGTAGTAGTTGTAGTAAATTGTATTGTTAAAACGAATGTCATTAATTATCAAGATAATCTAGGGAGAAAGCAGAGGGATAAGGTTTCATAAAAATCAATACTTTATACTTATATCTCATACATAAACAATAAATAATCTCAGAATAAGATAAATAAACTTGGGTCATGACACAGTTGTTGAAATGCTCTGCGACAACATCATAATGATTATGACTTTACAGAACATAGCTTGGAATATACTAAGCAGTTTAAACATTAATCATGCAAAAAAAAATGAAATAGATAACATGTCTATTAATGGATAACTACTGGCTTTTCTCAGAAGGGTAAAAATACTTATTCACAATGCCAGCTTGGCAATACTGTGTACAGTTGAAATGAAATCAATGTAAAAATGAATTTAAAACAAAGATAACATAAATAGTGGCCAGCTATGCCAAAATTAGCACAGTTGATAATTTGATTTTACCCAGACTGAAACTATTCTTGTTGTCTTAGTGCTGATTTTTCAATGGTCAGATATCTCTTAACTGAAGGCCAAAATAGCCATTTGAAAGCTTTTGTATAGAAAATATGTCAAACCAATACTGAAGAATAACTAAGACAAGTTATTCTTCCGATGAAGGTTATCTGACATTACCATGTCTGTTATGTACCTTAAACTTTGGATATTCATTCATATATATTGTGACCATTCCCACGTAAGGCAGAAAACCTCTGGCACGACCCACTACGTCCTTCTTTGTGAGCCACAGCTGTCCTTGAGCATACAAGCCTCGGTCATCCACACTGTTGTTGTCTCCTTTAGTCAAGAATTTAACTGTGCCGTTGTTCCTGAAGTTGAAAATAATCTTTGATTAGGTTTTAACATACAATAGATAAACAAGTTTGTTTTAAATACACTGACATTTAGATCACGTTTATCAGACAAACTACTATGCGATGAACGCAACAATTTAAACATTTAGTACGAAGCATTTGTTAGAAAATATAGAAATAATAGACTACTTACTTTTCATGAAGCTTTAGAACTCTGTGGACGATTGGAATGTCGCGTCCCTCGACTTTGAAGACAACAATCTCTCCTACACGTACGGGCTCCTCAGGATAGTTTGTCAAAAACAATAAATCACCTCTGTGGAAGGCGGGCTCCATACTACCCGACAACACAACAACTATCGGGCTTTCACTGCCAGTAACGACCATTAGACCTTTCCATATCATGAGGGCTGAAGAAACTATCATACCAAAACTTAATACTTGGTAGATGAACTGAAAAATAAAGAGAACAAACGTAAAATAACAGCCGGTGAAATATTAGCGTATTTTATAAATTCTCAATTAAACATTACCTGCCGTTTATTCATGCGCTTCACATCATCGAATATGCTGTCCAACATTTTGGTTTCTGTAAATATTCTAACAACTACAGGAAAGTATTTAATTTTTTTGGTTATCGCCTTTCGCTGTTGTCGTCTTGTCGACAGCACCACGTCAGATAGTTAGAGTAGTGGACATTAATTATAGTACGTTTGGTGAAACATATCGATAAAATTTTAGACACCTAAAATTCAATTTCGTTTGATTTGGTTACTATTTATTAAATGTAATAGTATTTATTTAAAAAAATAGTAACAATGTTATTTTTGATTGCAGAATCAAATTTATGTTACAAGGAGTAGATTCTACTCCACCTAACTGATTTTCGCCACCAGCCGACCGATACCTTGAGGCGATTTGAACCGACCTAGAACGAATCGAGCAACACACAGTGACTTTCTCACAAGTTGGACCGCGCCAGTCAAAGTCAAAGCATTTATTTCAAATAGGCCCATAAAAAGGCACTTTTGAACGTCAAAATGTACATTAAAAATAGAACTGATTCTAGCCGCCACTTCCAAAAAGTAGTTTCGTATGGAGAAGAAGTGGCAAGAAACTCTACCGTTACTCTTTTAAAATGTTTTACAATATTTTGTACACATTTTATTTCTACATGAAGACGATGCACCAAGAATAAAAATACTAGACCACAATTGGTAAAAAGAATTAAAAATAAAGCAAAGGCAGATAAATTAATCACGTGATAATACGTAAATTGTGCTCACATATTTACAAACATTGTAAAAATATAAGATTTTCCTAAAATATTAACTAGGAATAAGTCAGTGTGTGAGTAAAGTAAAAATAACAAATTATACAATACAATAAGCAACTAGTATGATTTTGTCTAGCCTCTAGACTGTCCTATGGAGCAGAACCAGCATGTTCCCAAGCATTCTAATCTAGGATATAATCCTCTAATTTGTAATATGCTTGTTTACAAAGTGTTTTTTTAACATGCGTTTTAAACTTTATTTCATTTAATTGCAATATTTCACAAGGTATTTTGTTGTAACATTTAACACAGTACCCCATAAAAGATGTATGTACGAGTACGTTAGATAGTCTGAAAAATGGTTGATCTATTTTATTTTTATTTCTAGTGTTAATATTATGTCTATCACATATTTTATTAAATAGATGCAGATTTTTTCTAACAAGGAACTGGCAAGGAACAGTCATTATATTAATCTTCTAAAATAGTTCCAAGAGATTCGCGGCGACGCGGCGACGTAGATTGTAAATGGCTCTGACAGCTCTCTTTTGCAAAATAAAAATGGATTCAATGTCAGCAGCCCGACCCCACAGTAAAATGCCGTATGACATAATGCTGTGGAAGTAGCTAAAATAAACCAAACGCGCCAGGCCGACCAGCCGTGGGATCCGGCGCATCCGACGAGGCTTTCGGTGGCCTGTTGTCGCCCGTCCGATCCGTCGCCGTTGGGAGTCGGTAATTTCAAAAGCGCGGCGTGACACGGCGCCGGTTTGCCTGTGAAGGCCTGTACATAAAGGCCCTTTTCTTTTTGTTTTGTATATTCAAACGTTGACCACAGAATAGGCCGCGACAGCCCCAGCAAGGCGTAGCAACGCATGGCACCGTCTATCAATTAACGGCCCGTGGGATCGTGGCACAAGAGTCGATGACGATTTCCGATTTCACGTCCATACACAGATGTTGAGAGCCGATTGGTCGCTATAGTCCTTTCACAGTTATTTTACCTCTGATTTTGCAACACTGTCAAAAATGACTGTCACTGTTGCGTAACTTTTAAAGTTGCTGTTCGGTGATGGGTTGCTGCTGTCAGTGGTAAAATAACTACGAAAGGACTGTAGCTATGTCAACATGTCTGTGTCGACGTGTGATTTTGAAATTGCCGGCGAGTCACCGGCGACTAAAGTCGCTGCAAATGTACATGGAATTCTATGGGTACCTGGGTGTACCCTGGGTCTGCACTTATAAAATCCTGCACGATACTATATCAGCCCTTAATATTCCATCTCTACTAATAAAGAGGACCAGTGTTCTTGAGATAATTACCTACGCTCGTCACATGAGTAAGTCCACGTTCGCACGGAGGTAAAAATTTCGCAGCGGGAGCTTTCGCGCACTGGATCTTCAATGCACTGTTTAGCGCCGACCGTTGAAAATCCAACAGTGTGAAGCACTCTGTTGGAATTCTCAATGCTACCGAGCATTGAGAATTCCAACAGAGTGATTCACACTGTGTGTTTTGAGAATTACAACACCGAGAGTTGAAAATGCAAAACTCCGTCGCGAGGTATTTACGTCCGTGCGAACATGGTCTAAAGAAACGGAACAAACAAAGCTCCATAAGTTGGTAGATAGGTAGGTAAATACTAATTTATAAAAAATATACTTAGGCACCTGCTGGTGTGAAACTCAAACCAAGAAAATAAAATCTTTATTTTCTCGGGCTGAGTCGATGTCCCGAAGCAATAAGTCGGTAAAACTGGACTTTTTATTGTTATATCAAATTCGTCATTCGGGTTGGGATAAATCTTAGTAATTTATTTTTCGTAGTGTGATTTACAAAGATATCATGAATAACACACAAAACCGAAGTTATGACAAGAAAAGTATCTTTACGTATCAATACAAAAATGTTTTGTGTAAAGTTTTTACTTTACAGTAATAGGTATAGCCATAATTATAGTACTCTTTGGGTATAGCTTATACATCAGAATAACACATAGACAATTTATAAATATTTTGTGTGATTTGTCCATAATATAATGCTAAGTATAAGGAAAAAATCCAGCCCTCTGAGAGCTATCTTGCCGTGCGCTGCCTAGGCCGTATCGTGTTTGTGTAGACGTAGTACACGGAGAAAATGTATCGTGGGATTGTGTCATATACAATTCTAAATAAAAGTCCGCACCAGCATACCAAATAGTGAGCCATAATTGAATTGCTTTTTTGTTTTTATAATACACATTTTAGAGTAAGTATTTAGTTAATTTTCATCAAAAGAAAACCTTTATCGCTTTTGGTGTTTGATGTCGATAAACTTTGTCTTTTACACTTATTAATTTAGACAACGATTCCCTCGAGAAAAAAAATCAAAACACATCTCTCTGGTCACTGGTCGAACGTTTTGACTCCGCCCGCCGCGCGTATACTTGTGACCGCGCAGTCCCTTTGATAAAAGCCGCCTCTGTATTAGACGCTTTAGTTGTGAACAAGCGACTTTCGGCTCTATTTTCAAAAACATAAAGTCGAGATTGTTTACAACGCATTTTTTTGTATTTCTATTTTTATTTCCGCTTTTTGTTTCTCAAAAGCGCCGACTCGAGTATTTTTGAGAATGTTCGAGTTCGAGTCTAGGACTAAGTATAAAAGCGGCGATCGCGCGTTGCGCCTCGTCATCTCCACGTAGACCTTAAAATGCCAACCATAAAACAGTTCATGAAACGCTTATCTAAGCGTTTCTTCGACTGTGGCATCAAACACCCAAACCCCTTGATCTCCGCGGCCGCCCGCTATACTCCCTCCCGCATTAGCAGTATTCGCCGACCAAGGCATACTTTAATCGACCCCGATGACGCCACTACCCTCCTCCAGGAGAGCAGTAAGGCCACCAGCACTTTACACAAGCGCAAAACCCGATCGCCGTGATACCGTCCTCGCCGCGACGCCCAAATCCACGCCCCTCCCGACCCTTGCTCGAGCCAGCCCGCGCCGCTGAGCCTGTAGCTTTAAATTCGTCCCTAAATCACTCAAATCCTGATCCAGCTAGTCCCTTGCTGCCCCCTTGCAGCGACGCCCTTAGCGTGTAGTCGCTTAGTTTTTAGTTAGTATTTAAGTTTAAGTCCTGGCTGGAGGCCTTAATTTATAAGGGCAACCACAGGCAAGTCCGTTTAAGCAGACGACAACCTCATAGGTTGACCTGCGAGATGACATACACAAAAAAAAAAAAAAATCGCGCCTCGTCAGTCAGTTGACGATTAGCGTTCGGAGCGATAAGTTCCTACCTACCTACTTACAAGCTGGCTAAACTTTCTTTGGACTAAACTTTGTCTCATAAACGCAGTAACGATTGTGCATTATTTTGACCCCACCATCCTGACGTGTAACATTATTAATAAGGAAGAATGGAACGTTGGCTTAAAGGCGTTAAACGTGTTGCAACAACATCTTCTAATGACGCTGATTGTTCAAAAGCAGTACGCGCGGAGAATACAGCAATTACCGATCCAGACGATGATGACGTCAAGCTCCACGGTTTCAAAGACGAAAAAAAGGAAGTATGATGAATCATTTATCAGTTTCGGATTTGTTGAATCCAACGGCTCACCTCTCTGCATGTTATGTAGTAAACTGCTTCTTAATAGTTCCATGGCACCTGCCAAATTGCGCAGACATTTAGAAACTGTACACCCCGAGTCTAAAGACAAGAATAAAGAATTTTTTGTTCGTAAAAAAGAACAGTTATTGGAAAGTCAAAAAAATATGATGCATATAAAACAAACTATCAATGAAAAGGCCACGGAGGCATCATATTTAGTTAGCTATCGCATTGCACAAGCAGGTGAAGCGCACACTATCGCTGAGAATTTAATAAAGAGAATTAAATAAATGTGTGTTAGACATAACAAAATGTATGCTCGGTGAAAAATCTGCAAAGCATCTTTCTACTGTACCGCTTTCAAACGATACTGTTTCACGGCGAATCCATGATCTGGCAAGCTACGTCAACCAAGAACTAGTTGCACGTCTACAAAAAACACGATTCGCCTTGCAAATGGATGAGTCAACTGATGTCATTGGTCTGGCTATCTTGCTGGTTATCGTGAGATATCCATAAGAACCTTCTTTTGAAGAAGACATGCTTATGTGTTCACCGCTGCCCACAAACACTACCGGAAAAGAAATTTTTAATAAAATAAACATATTTTTTAAAGAAAATAGTCTTAGTTGGAACGATTGCATTGACATTTGTACAGATGCAGATGGGGCCAAGGCGATGACAGGTAAAACAGCAGGAGCAGTATCACGAATAAAAAGTAAAGCGCCTAATTGTAGTTCCAGCCATTGTATTCTGCATAGACAAGCACTTGCGATGAAGCAAATGCCGTCAAATCTAAAATTAGTTATGAATGAAGCGGTAAAAATAATTAATTTTATCAAATCACGACCACTACAATCCCGATTGTTCTCATTATTGTGTGAAGATTATGGCAGCAAACATAAAACACTTCTGCTCCATACAGAAGTGCGATGGCTGTCTCGGTGTAAAACTTTAACAAGGCTATTTGAACTTAGAGCCGAGTTACAAATGTTTCTTTCAGCAGATACAGTTTCTTTTAATTTGAAAGACCGTTTGTATGATAAAACTTGGTTGTTCCGATTGTCTTTTATGGCGGATATCTTTCAAAAACTGAACGAATTGAATTTATCATTGCAAGGTAAACAGACAACAGTGTTCCAGGCCTATAACAAAATAACTGCCTGCTTGTCAAAAGGGTTCTGTGACCAAAAAAGTTTGAGAACCGCTGGCCTAAGGCATCTTCCTAATAGAACGCGAATGCGCGATCAACGTAGGTTCGCGCGAATTTTACTCGTACGAACGCGCGATCAAACATATTGAACTCGAAAAGGTGTCCTAACTGACAATCGCACGACGAATTCGCGCGACCTAAAATGTTTGTAAATCTATTCGCGCGAACTTAGTTCGTACGAACGCGCGATCAAACATATTGAATTCAAATAGGTGTCCTAATTGAAATTCGCGCGAATCGCGTCCGCGCAGCGGGGCACCGCGCGTATATATCGACCGTACCACTGCTGCCTTAATCCACGGTCGCTTGCTCGCGTCGTCAATTCGCGCGATGATCAATAGGAAACCAGTTTTTGCATGCATGTTCGCATCGCTTACTCGCGCGTTGATCGCGCATTCGCGTTGTATTACTAATACAGTATTAGGACGATGCCTCACATTGACAAAATACAGGAATACCCCGGCGGGCGCAACGCTGCGGTAATGTGTGTACGTGTCCGAGCGATACACACCTACTACCCTGAGCACTACGACCACACACACTTTGACATTTGCTTGACGCGATAGCACTACTAGCTATTGAAAATTTGTGATCAATTTTGATGTGTTCCGTAATCCCAAAAGTGATGAATAAAAAAATAATCTTTTTTTTTTCTTCGTCTTTTTGTAACTAGATAATGTGAGCCATGTATCTAATACAACAACATTACAGATATTGTTCTTTATAGTACAGAAAAAAACGTCTAACACTGACAACAAACACGGGACACCCCGGCGGGCGGACGCAACGTTGCGGTAATGTGTGTGCTTGTCCGAGCGATACACACCTACTACCCTGAGCAGTACGACCACACACACTATGACATTTGCTTGACGCGATAGCACTACTAGCTATTGAAAAATTATAAATTTTGATGTGTTCCGTAATTCCAAAAATGATGAATGAAAACTTACTCTTTTTTCATTATTTTTTTCAACTATTCGTAACTAGATAATATGAGCTATGTTTCTAATACAACAGCATTTCAGATATTGTTGTTTAAAGTAAAGAAAATACGATAAGAAAACATGTCATTAACACTGTAAGAAGTGCGAAATACAATTAATTAGCTTACTTCATTTTAGGTATTTTGGGGGAAAAAAAGATGTAGAAACCTAGTTAAACACTGTCTTAATCCGAGTATATGCATAATATGGTAGAAATATGCTTAAATTGCAAATGGTTTAGGTATGACGTTTGTATGGACATTTCATGCGTCACCCTGCCTTAAGACGAGAAGATTACACACGTCCATGAGCCTTCGTTTCAGTGCCATTAGAATAATATAATATATTTATTCAGACAACCATTGATCCATTACATTAACATTTACATTAATACCGTATAGTATGAACTTAAAAACCTCAGATTAAATTATTTAATCTGAGTTAAAAACTATGTTAGTACCTAATATCTATGAGGGACTTAGTCCTCTGGCTCAGGCACCAGTGGGCTGTCTAACTTATTGCCTATGTCATTCAGGACAGCCATAAGCAACTCACCCTTGAATAGTTCCTTCAAGGACCAATAGCTTTTCGAGGCGTTTTCCGTACGTCTTGTGATTTCTGTATCTTGCCTCACCTGGAAAGAGACTAAGTACTTGGCCCAAATTAAGGTATTCTTGGACATTCTTGGTGGTAAAAATACGGGGAGACGACAATCCTCGGCTTCTTTTATGCTTCCAGGTGTTTCATTGCGGGGTCGCATGTTGAAGAGCCTCCACGCGGCGCACCCTGGGCAACGTCAGCTCCAACTGTCCACCTGCTTTTGGTGGACAGTTGGGGTTGGCGGCCAATCTTCAACAAACGGGGAAGGGTCATGGTTCCAATCATCGATCATTTATAATGGTCGATGAAGGGAACCGGGCTAGGGTTGGGGCGGCCAGTCCGTCTTCGGGACAGGTCTGGTGGCCATCTCCGTCCACACCTTCTCTGTTTGCAGAGGGTGAGTTTTGTGGGCGTCGAGTGGGGAGGGGAGAGGAAGACAACCTCTATAAAAAATTACCTCAATCCCAAGGTCGAGCGTGCTGAGGGGATGAATGGCCGGAGGCAATCCAGTCACTAGCGCTGGGGAGGGTTATCAGGAGAAAAGGGACCACACCCTTCAAAGGACAAACCTAATAATGATTAAGACAAATGTAGAAAAACTACCCCAGGGCGGTACCGGCTGCGCAGCTGCCGGAGAATCCGCCACGTTCCCTTCGGGAACGTCAAGCCCCCCTTCGTATTCTGGGGGGGGGAAACAAATGTCTTCCGAGCCGAGGAGGCTCGTCGAGTGATGCGCGGTCAGAGTCTGACGCGGCATCTGGCGCGGCTCATTTAAGAGCCCGGAGCGCGTAGTGGTGGGCGCTGTTGGGAAGAACAAACGGTTCTTCCTGAAGCGGCCCAAACCGAGTGATGGCCAGGGGTCACACTCGGATGGCGGGATGGCCTCGGCCCGAAAAATCGGTCGACGCTGTGGGACGAAAAAAAGAGGCGGAGAGCTCACCACCCAGGAGGGCAGGGAGGCCAGTCCGGCCGAGCCAGCCCAGCGAGCCGTGAGTCTCGCCACGGAGGGGCGCCACACTGAAGTGGACGGCCGTAGGGTGGCCCTGTCGGAGTCGTCAGGTGGTGGACGGGATGCTGCTGGTGGCTCAAAGATTGAGCAAGCGGCCAGGTTTGCGGAGGTCGTGGTTGCCGCGATAAAGGGTGTGGCCTTGAAGAGGACTCAGTCCTCAAAAGACAAGGCCATATCTGCAGCCACGGCCTCCATTATAGAGGCAGCGGAGGCCATTCATTTCGGGCCTTCGCCGGACGGCATGTCCGAGATGCGGGCGGAGGTCGCCCGCTTGACAGCCGCCATGGAGCGTCTCCGAAAAGAATGTGGAGCTCCGAGCAGACCTGGCAAAGGTTCAAGGAGCTGGCCACTGGGAGGCGGTAACAGGAAGGGCGCAGCATGGGCAAGGCCAGCCCGTGTCTGCAGAGGACCGGGTTTTGACCCTGGTGCGGCATGAGCTGGCTGCCTTTCAGAGTCGGTTCTCCACTCTGGAGGCCATTGTCCTGCGCCCTCCGCTGGCGGCGAGCCATTCGGCCTCGGTCCAGCGAAAGGCGGCGTCGTATGCCACCACCGCGGCCAAACCAGGATCCTCGGGGCGGACCCAAAGTGGGGCCGTGGCGGGCCCGCCCCTGGCGAAACCTGCGTCGCCCCAGACCGGGAAAGGTGGGGTGGCTGCACAGACGGCGAAGGCCCCAGCCGTGACGGAGAGACGGCCGCCCCCGCCTTCTAAATCTCCTCCGGCCGACGCCGAATGGCAAATTGTCGGAGAGAAGGGGAAGGTGGGTAAGGCAGCAAGGGCGGCCAGAAGAAGGCAGAGGCGGCAGCGGCGCAAGGAGCGAAACGTCGCGGCTAGGCTCCGTGCCCCGAAGTCCGCAGCTGTAGTTTTCACACTAACGCCGGAAGCGGAAAAGAAGGGCATGACCTACCGCGAGGTGCTCGGCAAGGCGAGGACGGCGGTGAACCTCCAGGAGATCGGCGTCACCAATGGCCTTCGGTTAAGGGTCACTGCGACTGGGGCCCGGATGCTGGAGGTCCCCGGTGCGGCCAGCGGCCCGACTTCAGACGCTCTAGCTGAAAAGCTTAGGGCGTCCCAGAATGCGGACGAGGTCCGAGTATCCAGGCCCACCAAGTGCGCTGACATGCGTATACTGGGCCTGGACGACTCCGTGACGGAGGAAGAGGTCGTGGCTGCCGTTGTTAGGACGGGGGGGTGCTCTGCCCAGCAGGTAAGGGCAGGCACCATTCGTCCTGACTTCACGGATTTGCAATCCATTACGGTGAGCTGCCCCGTAACGGCGGCCCAAAAAATTGCCGGGGAGGGCCGAAGGCTCCTGGTGGGCTGGGTCTCCGCGCAGGTCAAACTGCTGGAACCCAGACCTCTGAGGTGCTTCCGCTGCCGCCCACTTGGCCACGTGGGAGTGCAATGCGCCTCGGAGGTGGACCGCAGCGGTCACTGCTTCCGCTGTGGTCAGCCCGGTCACAAGGCCGGCTCGTGCAATGCCGCGCCGCACTGCTTTATATGTGCGGCAGCTGGCAAGCCGGCCGATCACCGGGTTGGGAGTAAGGTCTGCGCTCCACCCGCCAAAGCCAGGGGCAGGGGCAGGGGAAAGCCCACTGCCACCGCCGTCAAGGCTGCATCCGCCGCTACTGCCGCCGCCGTTGCCGCCTCCACCGTCGTCGCCTTCGCAACCATCGTGGCAGGACCTCCACAGGAGGCTCGGGAGGGGGCTAATATGGAGTGTCAGCAATGGCCCCATTACGCCTCCTCCAGGCGAACATCAACCACTGCGCCTCTGCTCAGGATCTGTTGCTTCAGAGCATGGCGCAGTGGTCGATTAACATCGCCGTGGTCGCTGAGCCGTACTTTGTCCCGCCCAGGGATGACTGGGTGGAGGACCTGAGCGGCTCAGTGTCCCTAATTTCGTCGGCCGCCGCCGGTACCCTGTCCCTCGAGGCCGTCAAGAGGGGACGGGGTTGCGTGGCAGCAAAGAAAGAGTTATTGCAAACCGCCTCGTCGGGCGGCTGGTGCGGGTGGGGCCGGATTTGGCGGAGAGCCAGTTTGGTTTCCGCAGGGGGCGCTCTACGGTGAACGCCATCATGCGCGTGCGAGCCCTCACGACGGGGGATGCTGTTGCCCGTGGTGGGGTCGTCTTGGCGGTGTCTCTAGACATCGCCAATGCCTTCAACACCCTGCCCTGGAGTTGCATCAGGGAGGCATTGCGGTATCACCGGATACCGACCTACCTCTGTCGCGTTGTCGAGGCCTATTTGACGGACAGGGCCGTCATCTACCCCGGTCACCGGGGAGAGTGGAACCGGCGAGAGATGTCGTGCGGTGTCCCACAGGGATCGGTCCTGGGGCCGCTTCTGTGGGATATCGGTTACGACTGGGTGCTGCGCGCCGACCTCCCGAATGGTGTCAGCGTGGTGTGCTACGCTGACGACACGCTGGTCCTAGCACAGGGGAGGTCGCACCAGGAGGCGGCCGAACAAGCGACACTCGGGGTTGCGACAATCGTCGAGAGGATCCGGCAGTTGGGACTCGAAGTGGCCCTGCACAAGTTCGAGGCCATGTGTTTTCATGGTCCTCGGAACGCGCCACTGTCGGGTTCCCAGATAACGGCGGGAGGGGTTCACATCGGCGTCGAACCGACGATGAAGTACCTGGGACTCGTCCTCGACAGCCGGTGGAACTTCGTGGAGCATTTCCGACGTTTGGCTCCCAGACTGGAGCGGGCTGGGGCTGCCTTGAGGCGGCTCCTGCCCAATCTAGGGGGTCCAAACGCCTCCTGCCGGAGGCTTTACGCGGGAGTCGTGCGGTCCATGGCCCTTTACGGGGCACCGGTGTGGGCGCGTTCTTTGAGGCGCCGACCGGCCCGCAGGTTGAACGCGTCCCAAAGGGTCATGGCCATCCGGCTGGTCCGGGGATACCGCACGGTCTCATGCGAGGCGGCGAGCCTCCTTGCCGGATTACCGCCATGGGATCTGGAGGCAAAAGCCCTCGCGCACGTATGGGAGTGGCGCGAGGAGGCAAAACGCCGGGGTGTAACTCCGCTGCCGCGAGAAATCACGGTACAGCGGACAGAGCTCCGGCGGGATCTCATGGCGACATGGAGAGTGCGATTGTCGCAACCCAGTGTGACACGGTTGTTTCGGGAGGTTCCTGTTTCGCATAAAGCGGGAGGAAACGCCCGGGTGTCACCATTGTGTGACTGAAGGAACACGGGTGGGTTTTAGTCAGTAAAAGTCTGACACGCCCTCCCGCTCCACCCTGAGCGGGAGAAGTCATTTGATGATTTCCCACCCAAAAAAAAAAAAAAAAAAAAGGTGTTTCATTGCTCATAATTTTGATCTTGTGTATCCATGTGTGGTTGGTCGTTTGAATAAAAAGAGAACAATGTCGTCGGCGAAACGTAGGTAGATTTGTCTTTAGTTTAGTAAATAAAACCAGCACATTTGAGAGAGATACTTTGTGTTAGGTAGCTACTGTAAATTAAACGCGATTGCGGCAAAACACATCCCTTGTTTCTATAAATGAAACGCGAGTGCGGTAAAACACACATCACTCGACGCTCGACTCTCGCCGCGGACGGACGTGTTTGTGCGCTCTCCCGCTCCAGTGTTGTGTTTCGTAATTCTACTCGTCGCTACCACGTGACGTCATCGTAGTCACCCCGACTACTCCGATTCAAAATCAAGTCAAGAAATTGATTTGATTTTAATCAATCAAAAAGTGCCTTTTTCAAGGCAAATCTTATTCGCGAGTTTTGTGAGTAGCTTCACTAGGCCCCTTCTGGGTAAAACCACAGTTTCGTGGTCCTCGGTTGAAACCTTACGGTGTCAACGAAGCCGAGTGGGGTGTTAACCCAATTCACACCCGCCGAACCCCTTCAGGGCGAGGCAGTTAGTTGGACGGGTCCCAGATAACCGGCCTTGGGGGATCTCCTAGTCGGCTCTGGTGACAGTTTTGCTTTCCAGCTACTCACCTAGTGTCTTTAGGGTGTGTCTACACCCTTCGCGCTAGACTGGTCAGGGCCCCGTTCGCACAATAAGACTGGCGACGGGTATACAAGCTTAGGGCTCACCAATAGGTACACACCTCCCTGTCTGCACCCGACAGGGAGGGAACTCATCCCCGGGCCAATCCACCCGGGGAAATAGGTATAGGGTTAGTAGGTTAAGTGGAAACTTAATTTCCACCATTCCCTCCCTTAAGTTTTCCCCCCACTCCGACCATGGAGGACGCCCTAATAGTGGCGTTCTTCAAGGAGGTCCTCTTTAAGGACCCCGACTTCCTCGCCAAGTATGGCGCCAAATTCGCTGCTCTGCAGCAGTCCGTCCCCGGTCCCTCTGACCTAGTAGGCACCGACAGCTCTGACATCGCTACGTTAAGCGATGCCCTCGAGCCCTCTCCGTCGCAACTTCCAGGTTGCTCGCCGCCGGCTGTCCACATGGACACCAGCGAGCCTTCCCCTCGCCCGACCTCGCCTTACTTAGTTGAGAGCGACGACCAGAGCTCCTCCCCCTCTTCCGACGAAGGCGTCTTCAAGACGGTCGGCTCGAAGAAGAGGAGTCTGAAGGAGAAACCGAGTCCTGACACAAGGACCAAGAAACCGGCTATCGAAGCCACCTCCGCTCCCGTGGCTCCATCCGCCACCGCCCCCTCTCAGGCCGCCTCGGCCTCAACCTCTTCCCTCAGCCACAGTGCTGCCAAGCCCGCTGCCCAGCCTTCTGCGGCAAAGAAGAACGCCCCCCCTCCCCCTGTGTACATCCAGGACAAGGGGAAATGGACAGATGTGTCCAAATGGTGCACCGATCTGCGAATCGGCTACACCAGCGCCAAATCTACCCAACAGGGTATTAAGGTTCTTGTCCCGACATCAAACGACTACAGAGAGCTCACGAAGACTCTCCGTCTTAGAGGTGTGCTACACCAGCGCCAAATCTACCCAACAGGGTATTAAGGTTCTTGTCCCGACATCAAACGACTACAGAGAGCTCACGAAGACTCTCCGTCTTAGAGGTGTGTCCTTCCACACCTACGCCCTCCCGGAAGACCGTCAAATCCGAGTCGTGATCCGTAGGATCCCGAAGGAGATACCCGCGGAGGACATAAAAGCCGACCGCAAAACGTCCCCGTTGCGGAGGTCCACCGCATGCACCGCGCCCGAGGCAGAGTGCCATTTGATATGGTCCTCGTAGTCTGTCCTCCTACTGAGGGTCACCATCCCATATTTAACGTCCGTTCCATCTGCAACCTCACCGGCTTTCAGATTGAAAAACCATTTAAGACCGGTGTCATAGGGCAGTGTCACCGCTGCCAGTTATACGGGCATTCGCAGATGCACTGACATGCGAAACCCAGGTGCGTCAAGTGCCTGGGCGATCACGGCACTGCTGAATGCTCACGCCCAAAAGACCGCACCTTGTGCACAGAGCCGCCTAGCTGCGTGCTATGCGGCGACTCAGGCCATCCGGCCAATTATCGTGGGTGCCCCAAGGCCCCCAAAACCTCATCTCCCAAGCTGACGAAGCGTGCAGACGCCCGTCAGCAAAGGGAAAGCCCCCGCTACGCCCACGCGTGGCCTACCACACATCACCAGGAGCGACTCAGTCCTCAGAGGTCCTCGCCCTGGAATTACCTCCACCATCAGCAGGCTTTTCCAGCCTTAGCTCCCATACTCGTTCCTGCGGCCATCCCTCCACTCATGGACCCCCGCATCCGCGTCAACGCGCCCCCAGGCATTCCTGTGCCCATGAACAAAGCCGCTCCCGCCGCTTCAGCTCCACCCGCAGCCACCCGTGTTATCGGCCAGAACCCGATGGACGCGTTTAACGTCATCTCTAGTACTTTCACAGCCTTCCTCACCCCTCGCGCCAGGAAAATGGCCAGCGAAATTGTTGCCGCCAGAAATGCCGGCAACATATTCATGATCCAGAGTATATATAACGCGTACCCGGACTTTACGCAAGCCCTGATGTCCTTTTCCAACCAACCCAATCCTAATAATGGATAAAGGAATCCTCGCGCGAACCAAACCCCGATCCCTAAAGTTAGGTTATTTCAATGCCAATGGCATCCTGCGACAACGCGCTGAAATCAACGTTCCTTAAACCGAGTTACCGAAATCCGTCAATTGCAAACTATCGTACAGTTCGCACTGACAGGACGCGTTGCCATAAGGGCGGTACCCTTATCTATTACAAAAAGGAGCTATACTGCTTTCCCATAGACCCTCCCACACTCTCACGATTAGAAGTGTCTTGCTGTCGGCTTGGCATGACAGGTCATCAACCGATCACCATAGTTTCGGCCTACCTCCCCCCCATTAATACTTCGGAGAACTTCCAACTCCTTACTGAAGATCTTTCTGTACTTTTTAGCCTGAGTGACTCCGTTATCATAGCGGGTGATCTCAACGCAAAACATCCCTCCTGGAATAGCACCAGGACCTCTTCCAGAGGGAGACACTTGTTCAACCTCTCCTCCTCTCAGAATTTCGATGTCATCGCGCCGATGACTCCCACTCATTTCCCCCCGATCCCAATCACACCGCCGATGTTCTCGACGTGGCGCTCCTACAGAACGTCAACCTACGGTTGGACTCTATAGAAGTGGTACAAGAGCTCGCTTCCGATCACCGTCCAGTAGTCATGAAACTGGTCCCCCGCATAGGTCTGCCCGATTCCACCCAACCCCTTCCCAACAAAGTGGTAACGGACTGGAGGAAAGTAAGCGATCGCTTAAAATCCACCACGTCCCCCCACTTGGACCCAATCCCCGATCATTTTGACTCTATCGCTGACACGACGGCCGCGATCGACTCATTCATAGCTCACGTACAATCAGTCCTGAACGATTGTTCAAGGGAAATTCCAGCGACGGAGGACCGTCGCTGGAAGTTGCCGGACGATGAACGCGAACTGTTGAATGAGAAGAACGCTGCTGTCCGTGCCTACAGCAACTTCCCCTGCGACGCGAACAAAGCCCATATGCGTTACTTACAGCGTACTGTAAGAACACGCATAGAGGAGCTGCGTACCGCCGGCTGGGACAAGATGTTGAGCGAACTAGAGCCCACCCACCTAGCCTTCTGGCAACTCCAGAGGAAGCTCAGATCCGGAGAAATAGTCTCCATGCCCCCCCTGATCCGTCCCGACAAGACCATCGCCTTCGATGATGTCGACAAGGCTGAGCTTCTAGCCGACAGTCTAGAAGTCCAATGCTCGCCTAGCTCTCAACCAGTAGACCAAGCTCACCTCTCTGAGGTCGACGCTGAAGTCGAACATAGAGCCTCCCTCCCTCCCGTCGAAGACCCAGAGTATCCACTGCCCCCCGTCACGCCTGACGAAGTGCACGACCTCATCAAAGGTCTTAAAGCTCGTAATGCCCCCGGCTCAGATGGAATCACCAATAGGGTATTCCAACTTTTCCCTGCCCACCTGATAATGCTACTGACCACCATCTTCAATGGTGCTCTGAGCAACAACATCTTCCCACAGGCATTCAAAGAAGCCACCGTCATCGGTATCCCGAAACTCGGCAAGCCAAAGTCGGAGCCTACTAGTTACCGCCCCATCAGTCTGCTCAATGTCCTCGGCAAAATCTATGAGAGGCTTATTTATAAGCGCCTCAGAGACTACGCCGAGACAAAGGGCCTCATCCCCAACGAACAGTTTGGTTTTAGAACCCAACACTCGTGCGTACAACAGGTCCACCGTATAGTCGAACACATCAACGTCGGTTTCCAACGAGGTTTGATGACCGGTGCTGTCTTCTTCGACATAGCGAAAGCGTTCGACAAAGTCTGGCACAACGGCTTATTATATAAGCTGTACCAACTCGGTGTGCCAGATCGTCTCGTGCTCATCTTACGGGACTTTTTGTCGAACCGTACCTTCCGCTATCGAATCGATGGAGCGCTATCCTCACCCCACCCTATTCACGCAGGAGTCCCTCAGGGCTCTGTGATCTCTCCTCTAGCATTCACGCTATTCACCAGCGATATGCTCAAGTGCAGCAAGGCGCAGTTGGCTCTGTCCGCAGACGACACGGCCATTTACTACACCGGCCGCGATCCAGACTCGATATCTCGCATTCTCCAAACCCAAGTCAACAAGCTTGGCGCCTGGTTAAGGAAATGGAGAATTGAAGTAAATCCCGACAAAAGTCAAGCAGTTCTATTCTCGAAGCCGCGTCATACCCCCTGCCCCCCTCGACCGATCACCATGTTCGGCAAGCCGATCCCTTGGGAGAAGCGAGCCAAATATCTTGGTGTAGTTCTAGACGAACACCTCTCGTTTTCAGAGCACATTAAAGCGGCTCGTTCGCGCGCCGCCTTCGCTCTAGGTAGACTCCACTTCGTCCTCAATGCACGTAGCAAATTGTCACTTAAGTGCAAATTGCGTATCTACACAGCGTGCATTCGCCCGATCATGACCTATGCCAGTGCAGTCTTCGCACACGCCAAGCCCGTTCGCTTCAATAGAATGCAGACCCTCCAGAACAAGTTCCTCCGTAGGATAACAGGCTCCCCCTGGTACGTTCGCAACGAAATCCTCCACGTAGACCTCAGGATTCCCACTATCCGTCAGTTCATGAAACGCATTAGCGGTGGGTAACTCCGGAGGTACTGATCCAAAGGAGCCGGTACCGAACGCGGATACGTAAACCTTATTTATTCCTCACAATCCTTACCGGCACCGCGGTACCAAATGATTCCGGAGCGCGCGTTCACTGTTCACTCTCGTTCACTCGCTCAAGTCACTCGGAAGTACTCGGAACACGTCATATCGCTCTAACTAACCAACTGTTCAATTCAAAATGTGCCAAATGATCCAGTGAACCAAATGAATAAAATATTCTGCGAAACCGGGGAACCAAAATGAGCGAGTGAGTGCCGGTGCCAAACGGTGCCAAAGGAATAAATAAGGTGAAACGGTACCGGACCCGGAGTCGGAATAAGTGAATCAATTCACTTGCCGGAATAAATATTACCCACCGCTAAAACGCATTTCAAAGCGTTTCTTCGAGACCGCCGCGAATCACCGCAACCCTCTGCTTGTGAAAGCCGCTAGCTATATTCCCTCCTCCATTAGTCATGTCCGCCGTCCCAAGCATGCCCTCACCGATCCCGATGACCACATAACTCTCATTCAGGAGAGCAGTAGGGCCACCAGTACAGTGCACAAACACAGACCGACTTTCCGACCTCGCCGCCGAGGTTCCTCGCGAAGATCCCGACGTAATTGTCCCCCCCGACCCTTGCTCGATGAAGTGCCAGCCCGCGCCGTAGCTGAGCCTGTAGCTTTAAATTCCCCGAATAATAATAATCAACAAAATCTAATCCAGCCTGTCCCATCTTGCTGTCCTCCCGTCAGCGACGCCCTAAGCCGAGGTCCGTACCCCACAGGGGGTGCCCTTAGCGAGCGTTTGCTTAGTAATATAAGTAGTTTTACGCCCCTGGCTGGAGGCTTTGAGTCCGCTTAAGTAGTCACGACCTCTCAAGGTCAACTACGAGATGCCATACCAAAAAAAAAAAAAAAAAGTAAAACACATCCTCTTTAAGTGCGGTAAAACACATCCTATATATATGTTTCTGTAAATGAAACGCTAGCGCGGCAAAACACATCGCTTGTGTTCCTGTAAATGGAACGCGAATGCGGCAAAACACATCCCTTGTGTTTCTGTAAATGAAACACGAGTGCGGTAAAACACATCCCTTGTGTTTCTGTAAATAAATGGCGAGTGCAGCTAAATACATAGGTACCTACTCTGTGTAGGAACGTAAAGCGAGTATTTCGCTTCTTCTTTCTTTCATCAGATTTTTTCTTGACATCATTGTCCCAAAAAATTTAATTAAACAAATGACATTTGAATGTGTTTATTCATAAAGTACAAGGCATAAATATATTGCAACAATACATAGTTCTCTGAAAGTTCTTATCGTGCCATTTCAACATCTTGATTTTCCAAAAACTTGAGTTTTATTGTGACAGTGTTTGGAGTTGTAACATCAGCTACCAGGATGTCAGCGCCATTATATAAGCCTAATTCTGTTACTTTCTTTTTCAAATTATCCCTAGTTCTTTCCTCAATACTTTTTATGGACGACATATATAATGTCTTGTTACGGCCATTGATTACCGTAGTTATCCCTGGAAGAGAAAAATACATTTTTCATCCTTTGTAAAATATTTTTATACATTGAATTGTACTAATAAGAAACCTGGGCTCTTCATTAAAAACACTGGATCTTCACAGAGCTTGTCATAAATTGTCTGCAAGGTTGCATCTTGCTCAATCTCCACAACTCGTGTGGTGTTACTGCAAGCAACACAGTCAGGCTTCTTCTCAGCATTGAAGGTATATGTGTATACACCATCAGCCATGTTCATCACCATGTAGTTATTCATGTTAGCACAGCATGATGAGGCCAGTTTGAAAACCTAAAAGGAGTTTTTATTAGTTCTATTTAAAAACCTACACAAATTTAAAATTAAAAAAAAATATTATGCACACATACCTCTGTAGCACAACATGCAGCAATCGCAGCATTGGTACTGGCTACAGCTGGAATAATGTTCTTTAACACTCCCTGAGTCAGTCTATAGGTAACATTGGATATCCCATGCTTGACTGCCCTGTCTTGTGCCTTCTCAAACACCCAAGCAACATGCTGAGGGTCATCACCATCAAGAGCTGTGTTGGCACCCCATGGGTTTTCTTTCCCCCATTGAATCACTTTAACATATTCAATGCAATGTTCTGGCAATCTGAAATATGGAACAAGAAAAGAGAATTTCTTTAAAATTCTGAAAAACAATGCAAGAAAATCAGAAGCAGTTGTAAGTTTAATTACCTTGGAGTATTAGCAATGGTACAGAGCGGGAAAGTTTTCTGTGGTGGATACAAGTCCAGGGTACACTCAATACAAGCACTCATGCCTGGCAGGATGACCCTTGCATTGCCCTTGAACCCTTCTGTGCCTCCATCAATCAGGGGAATGACACTGCTTTGGTCTAGACTTCCTGAAAATTCAAAATGATCAACTCTATTAATCTATGACATAACTAGACACAAATCCTCCAAGGATGTTAGCATGGTTGGTCAGCTAAAGATTTTTTAATGTTATCTCCAAATGTTGTAACACCCATATTCAGTTAGAGTAAAAAGTAGCTATATGAAGCAGAAAGTAGTGGACTTCAATGAATTAAAAAATGCTTTAGTGTATAAACTTAAAACCATAATTACTGTCATCATTATACTGCAACAGTGACATCAACATGCCGTTCAGCCAGCGTCTAGCAACAATGGAATCAAGACCACACACAACTATATGAAACTGTCTATAAAATCCCTCATCTAAGTCTTGGATAGGGCAATGATGAGCTATTGCTTCACACCCAGGTACTCTGAAATGAACAAACATCTAAGATATAATAATATTGTACACATAATTCACTATTCTATTTTTTTCAATCAGACATGCTCACCTTTTGTTAACAAATTCTACAGCACACTTAGCTTTGGATAATCCAATATCATGCCTCCTAAAGAGAAACTGTCGGTTTAAATTTGAAAGTTCTATAGTGTCCATGTCTACAATATGCAGCTTTTTGAATCCCATCAATGCCAAGTCTTTTAGTAATTCACAGCCAAGGCCTCCCGCGCCCACAATTAGAACTTTACATGAATCCATAATGAAGTCCAATATTTCAGGCGACGGCTCAAAATCTGGATGGCAGAAAGGACCAGACCTTTCCAACAGCTTTCTTATATGATACCATCTTCTTTGCTGGTAATCAGATGATGTCTGATTCTCGCTGGATGCCATAACGCTACAAATAATAATGTTTATCGAACAATAGCAAATTAGATGATAAAACAACTTTATTTGTGTAATAAGCAGTATTGTAAAAATATTACAAATAATTGACAAGCCGGTTTGCAAAACCAAAACTCACAAGCCAAGACATATTACATAGTGTATTATCTATAGCCAAGACTCAAGATTCAATCAACAATCAACCAAACCAAACAGGGTTGCCAGATGCCCAATTTTTTTTTCTTGTACTAGGGTTGCAAATACCTCGTATTACAGAGAATATGTTATAATTTTTATTTCTCGTACGGAGACTGCTAAATCTCGTAAAGTTACGAGATTTCTCGTACATCTGGCAACGCTGATACCAAATCATATTGCCAAACACAACTAAAGTCGCTTGTCTTGTCACTTCACTTGTCACTGTCTGTCAATTTTAGATGTCAGGACAACAGATTATAAAACACTTCTCTATTATTAATTACGTGTTATTTCTGCTTTTCTCATTAGAAAAACGCTAATAAAAAGCTCAAGAATTATAAAACTTCTATAGTCATCAAAAGAACACTACAATAGTCTAACATTGTATCAATAAACAGCGTCGTTGCATAAACAGTCTAGTGGCGGTGGCGCCCTCGTCCTGGATATCGAAGCGATTTCCTGGTTTTCTTTCAATCAATCAACCACACACTCTCCCATATTATTATCACAACACACTCTTTGCACACACCTACTTGAACTTTCAGCGCGTTACATTAAATTATTAACAATAAAGTGACTACGTAACGATTTGATAGTTTCAGGCTTTTCATTTTTTTATAGACTAAAATATTTGAATGTAAACTCCTTATCTTACATTCTTTTTTCTTTACATGCTATAGTTGTAGATGGCCATGGGAACACAGTTACGTACTATTGGCTAGATATTCATTTGTTGAAAATGGAGGCGTGATGGAGGTGCAGTTGTCGCAAGACTAGGATTTTCAAGTTTGCGGTTGCGAAGATTTACACGTAAGTGTACATAATTAAATACTCGTATCGTAATCTGTATTGATTCAAATGTTAATTACATCTGTTTTTAAGACTTAAAATCGCGTGTTATTGTGTATATTTGAGGGAGAGACGGCGAACGCCTTGGTAGCTGTGGAATATGATATTACCATGCCTAAGGCAGATAAAAGGCATGATAAAGTTTCGTAGCTAGATGTTATGGAAGTAGTAAAATAATAACAGAGCTTTAGCCAACTATTACTGATACATCTATCTGTAAAGTTTTATCTGTTACTTCATTGTCAACATGGTTGGTCAGCGTTATACAAAACAGTGCCAAAATAAAATGCGTGGTAAATTATACTTAAATCCTAAGATCTAATTTACATAATCACGACATAAAGAAGTGTTAGTTTTATATATTTGATTGCTTCTTGAAGTAACATAAGTCATTTACATAATCAGTGTGCCTGTCATTTTAGGTTCAGCATGGCTGGTAACAAGGTGAATACCAAAACAAAAGGTAAAGAAGATAGAAGTAAAGTTAGCTCTAAGACTGCAGTTCAAACTAGTGAAGAGCATGAGGACACTGACTATGCTTTGCTTAGGAAACCTGTTCATACTAGCATTACAGGGTTTGGTCAAGCAAGGAAGATTTTTGACTTGGTTACTGAAGAAGTAAGTGGTTCTTATTATTTTAAAATAAATATTTCATTTTGGTTTTTACTTACTTTTACTTAATTATTTGTATTCCTTTTTTTTACAGCTTAAAGACTTACTATCAAATGAGTGTGATTTACTATATGAATGCAAAGTCTGTCGAAATATATTTAGAAGCTTAGCAAATTTTATATCTCACAAACGTGTCTACTGCAAGGAGAAGTTCAATACCTCCGTACATAGCCATTTTATCAATGCCACTTCAACTGTAAGTACTATCTTCATCAAGATTTTATGATATCCAATTTAATTTTCGATTACTAATTATAGTGTTTCCTTCCTAATTACAGTTTACTGAAATGCTGAAAATAAAACGTTTGGAGCAGGGATATCAAGAGTCTCTCAAGGAATGTGTTGAATTAGAAAATACAGAATCAGATGATGTAGATGTCAGGATACCACTGACCAAGGATTTGACAGCAATTGTAGAAAAGATTACACAAAAGAAAGGAGTTCATGAAAATAATAGTAAAGATCAAGTAATAGCATTGCAGAAGATACCAAATAGTTCTGTGGCTGTATTTCAGAGTGTTCATTCATCATGTGAAGACAAACAGAAGGAAAATATAAAAGTGCAAGTAAGTGTGCGTTTTGTAATAATTTACATTAAATATTAATCATATCAAAAATCTGTCATATTGTCTTATGTAGGTATATCTTATGACAATGTGACAGTATTTTTAATAGGATGGGCAGCCATAAAATTGCATTACCAACACAGGACACAGAGGGTGAGAATCAAAGGCATTAGTCATTATGTTGTCAAAAAATAAGTACATACTTTTCCTATTTTAAAACATCACAGGTGTTTGCCACAAGCTTGTGCAGATGTGGGTAGTCTGGGTGTCATTTAAAATTGCCATGACCTGGAATCTAACCCAGGACTTTCAAGTCCACAACCATCTCCAGAACCCTAAGGGGTTTTTATATTTTAAATAAAAATGTCTTTTTGTTGTTTCTAGGTAAATGAGCTGGACACAATTTTATCAAGGGACATAGCTGTTCTACAAAGTGATGGCAATTTCAAAATCAAGAGTTCTGTTTCAGAAGAGCTTGATAATATAATACAAATAAGTGATGATGAAGAAAATAGTGATAACACCAACATCCTCAAGTGTAAAGTGTGTAAGTTAAAACACAAGTACATTTATTAAGTGACTGGGGTTTGTTTTTTTTTCTCACTTACCCCATTTTAGTGACCTCTGCGCTGCGAATGACGACGCCGTGGAAGTGGTGAAGTTTTGGGCTAACAAGATTGGAAATACTGTTGTACCTGCTACACGAAGAAGAATTTAGTAGCAACTCACAGGCGTGATTTTGTCAGTTGTCGTGACCTCCTTCGTAGTTGCGTAATTCAAGAGACTCGATTGCCCCTTAACCTCATGTGCCAAATGCGAAAAAAAAAACAATTACATGTTAAAATCATGTTTCAGGTGACATGCAGTTCTCAACTCAAAAGACCCTGAAGTTCCACATGAAATACAAGCATGTTGAAAGCCGCCTGGTGTACCCATGTCCTGACTGTGTGGAGATCTTCTCCACATCCTGGAGCGTATACAGGCATCTCTTCAAAGTACATCGGTGATTATTTTATATTTAACATTAACTAGCACTTCACCCGCGACTTCGTCCGCGTGGATAAAAAAAGCCTATCTTCATTAGACATAATTTCGGGTTCTAATGATAAAACAATTTTTCAAATCGGTCCAGTAGTTTCGGAGCCTATTCAATACAAACAAACAATCAATTCTTTTCTCTTTTTAATATTAGTATAGATTTAAGGGAAGAAGGACGATGGTCGGTCGGTGGAGTTTCGGCTTGCGCATTGGTCAGACATCATGAGATTGGCTGAAAAGTGTGGATACTGAGAGAGAAGTAATTATTATGGGCTATTAAAATGATGCGGCAGGAGTAAATACAACATGCGGTTGCCATTGCCCTTGGTTGTCTATAAAAAAAGTACAGTCCTTTCAAAGTAACCCAAGTAGCAACCCAACACTTCCCTTTTTTTTCACCTGGTTTAAACATACGCATTAATATAGAGAGTAAAGTTACAACCAGTATAACTTTCAAATTAACCATACATTCTGTGAGAATTCAGTTTGGCATAACTTTGCTACAAGGGGATAAATAAACCTTCGCGTACGATACGGATGTTTGAAATCTATCACAAGTTGGGCGTTATTTTTCCATTCAGTATTTTTTGGAGCATTTCGGATTTAGGTATTGTATTTATCAATGTAAACGAGTAGTCGTTATTATTGTTGTAAAAAAAAACTGTTTTTTTTTTCTAGGAAAACTGCTGCACAAATCAGAAGACTGAGGGAATCGATTCAAGCGAAAGCGTTCAAAATGAACAATCCACCCGCTTTCTATGAAAAACGTAAGAATAATATGAAGTCGGCTGCTGCTCAGAAAATATCAGAAGAGGAAAGACTGGAACAAGAAAACCAGGTACTTACTAAACGATAATTTGTAGGTATTATTATTATCCTAGAAATAGTTTGAATCTCCCCTTTACCAGTTATCTGCATGGGAAAGACCCGAAGAGCTTGAAGAAAATGCTGGTTCCAAAATTAAAGGCAAATTTAATTTTTATTGTTGAAGTCAACTCAACATAAAGGTTTTTTCCCCGCGTTTATTATATAAAGAAATGCGTTATCTTCCAAAGGCTTGGATGGACAACATGGAAGGTGACGGCGAGTTGCCGCGGTGCGGCGGCTGCGGCCGCACGTTCGAGCGTCGCGCGGCGCTGGCCGCTCACACGCACACCTGCCAGCCGCGATCGCGCGCCCTCTCGCGCCGCCCACAGGAAACTAAGAAGATCGAAATACAAATCCGCAAAGACTATCACAAGGGACCACCTGTGAATTTGAACCTGCCTATAAAGACTACCGATGCTAATGGTAATTATTTCTGTGGTGGGTAGTTTGGTATTTAGTTTATTCTGCTTAAAACCTATAAAAAGGGCACACGTAGATATTTTTTTGATGTTCATACACAATATTAGAGTAGTACCACAGTGGACAGAGTTTTATCATTAAAACTTTTTTAAAATATCATTAATAATATTGTTTTCCACAGAAAATAAAATTCCCAAAGATGAACCACAAGCTGCATCTAAACCTAACAAAGAAGAAGAAAAGGAAATCGTGGTAGAAGATAATGAGGATGTTGATGAAGGTAAAGATGACGAAGAAGATAAAGATGATGACGATGATGCTCCCATGGACGTCAGCGATGATGAACAGGAATCCAATGATGCCAATGAGTCCCCTGAGAAAGAGCCAGAAAAAAGACGCATTGAACCACCCAAACTCAATATCAGATTACCTTTCGCTCATCAAGCAGAAAAAAGTAACCTCACAGCTTTCAGACAAAGAATCCAATCAGAAATAGAAGTTAACAAATTGCTATGTAAGAGATGTGATGCCCAATTTAGCGATACCCAAGAATTGTACGATCACATAGCTGAACACGTGAAATGGCTGCGCTATGCCTGTAAGTTGTGTAACTATAAGCATTACTCCTTCGAAAAGCTGCCTGAACACGTGAAAGTAGTGCATAAGCTGAAAGGTGATAAAGACTTCTATTATAGCACCGTAAAAGCAATCGATGGCACTGAAGCTTTGGAACTGTGTGAGTCTACTGACGAATTACCCGATGCTAATGAAACTAGTCCTGATTCTAGACGTCCTAGCCGATGCTCCAGTGATTCGAGTCGATTGTCTGATGATAGTTCGTCAAGCAGTACTCGCTTAGAAGCCTTAGGAAGAAAGAGGAAAATGTACCAAAGTAAGATTAGTACAAAAAGAAGAAAAGAATTTGTGATGAAAAGTAGGTATATTTCTACAAAAAATAAAATAAGCGTTACAAAATTGCTCCATGATTTAACAATTTACTTGTTTCAGCTGTACAAAACAAGGATGGTGATATCTCTCTTGACAAAAATATAAATCTTATAGACAACTTTACCTCCTCAAACATCAAAAATTTTGAAGAGAATTCTTCCGACATAGATGATAATGATGCTAAAAAGCAGTTATCCAGTAACCATTCATCTTCAGTGGCATCTAGAAGACCCGTAAGAAGAAAAACTAAACCTAAAAATGCAGATTTTGAATATGATCTATCAAATTTATTAAAAATGGAAGCGCAGGGTTATAGAGATTCTCTAACAATGGCAAGTGCGAAGACAACTCAAACCAAGAAAAAGGTTCAAGAACTTCAAATTAACTATGATAATGTTAACAAAGATTGCTGTGGAGCACTAGTCACTATGTCAAAGAAATCTGTTGAACGAGCCGGAGCACATTTAAAAACTGATTTCTCAAGTGTGTATCCTCAGAAAGACACAAGACCTTCAAATATTTTTGTAAGACCCATGTTACCTAAGATTATTTCAAGGGGAGACAAAATATCCCCTAGAAAAGACAATATTGAAGATGCGAAAGAATCCCCATCACCTAGTCCTGTGAAAACAAAAGAATCCCCCTCACCTAGTCCTGTGAAAACAAAAGAATCCCCCGCACCTAGTCCTGTGAAAACGAAAGAATCGCTATCCCCTAGTCCTGTGAAAGAAGTTACAACTCCTAAAAAGGACGAAGTGGCAGAAGCGTCAAACATAACAACTGAATTTACTATAAATGCAGAAGTCATTGTTAAGACAGAAGTTGATTCAAAGACAGAAGTTGATTCAAAGACAGAAGTTGATTCAAAGACAGAAGATGATTCAAAGAAAGAAGTTGATGCAAAAAAAGAAGTCAATTCAAAGTCTGATGTTGTAAATGCAGTTTCATCTAAAGAAGAACAAACCAGTTTGAGAAGTAAACTTAATGAGATGGTTAAACCAAAAAGTCTTCCGTCTGTTGTTCCACTTAAATTTCGACGACAAAGTTTAGAAGTTATGAAAAATCCTATAATCAATAAGAATATCACCGATTTCACAAAATCCGGATTGAAAACCAAAATATTGGTTATCAAACCAATCCACAGAAATAAAGATGGTACACAAAAATTGAATACTTCACTTAAATTCCAAACAATTAAACTAAAAGATCCAACTAAAATATGTTCCAGAGACGATCAGGATCAAGTAGTAGTTGTGAAAGTCCCGAAAGTGGATTGTGCTATATCTCGACCAGCCCCTGATGTGTGTAATAAAAATAAAGAGCAATCGGCGCCGGCGTCGTCGTCCGACTCACCAATAGACATTTCAACACCCAAAGGGAGTGAAAATGTTACTAAATCTGTAGAGAATAATGATGGTACATCTGTATTAGTACTGCCCAACCAGGAAGCAAGCAAAGAACCCACCAATGTTGAGGAATGTGCTTCAAATGAAAATGAGGATCTTAAAATAATAAATGACCAATCTGCTATCGCTGATGATATTGCTGTTATCCAAGAAATAATTGAAGAACCTGTAACTGATGATACAGTAAATGTTAAAACAACTGTATAGGTATTTTTGTTAAAAATAATTGAAAGATTTATCTTTGTTTTTGCTTTGAAGCACATTTCGTTATGTCATTAAGTACCTACGCTATTAGGTAGAAATAACAAATTAAACTACATTTATGAAATTACATTTTATTTTCACTTCCTAACGTTATTGACACAAACTATGTCTGGTCTGCTGGTTACCGATCTCTAGTCCACTGCAGGGGCGGATTTAAGGGGAGGGCCGTTACTGTCGGGGGAAAGCGAGGGTCGGAGTGCGGTTGTCTCAGCGCATGGTGAGTCCCCTTTAAGGTATTTGTGTTCTTTGGGTGAGTCTGAGTCAGGTCGCAACAGGTCATAGCCGGGAGTTTTTCATGCGTTTGCTATAATTACGTAAACTAAAATAAACTTATTTTTGTGGCCTACTTAGGTTAGTATAGTTTTAGCGAGTAACAAGTAATATTACTGTATAAAATATAATGAGTGATAAAGACAGGAAAAGACAAAAGAGCATAAGTGCTTTTTTCTTTACAAAAAACCGACGATGCTGTTGCAGATACAGGGAAAGGGATTGAATGTGGTGGTGTCCCATGTGCATTCACGCATGCGGCAACTTACATCAATGCCAACAAACCCATCAGCAGTATCTGCACAGCCTTTAGCCTTTTTTACGTGTAAAAGAGAGCAGTGGTGGCCCAGTGGTAACGGCCGTGACTTACGAGTTGTAGGTCGTGAGTTCGAACTCAGGCAGGCACTTTGTGTAAATAATTTCATCACCACTGCTCTCAAAACGTTGAAGGAAAACATCGTGAGGAAACCGACATGTCCTAGAACCGCACTGAGCCCGCGTGGTGGATTACGGCTCACTCCCTCTCATAGAGAGGAGGCTTGTGTCCCAGCAGTGGGAACGTTATAGGCTGATTATGCTATGCTATGCTTTGTGTAAGCCACCGACTCAACTTTATTTCGTATCCGCCCTTGGTCCACTGGGTGGGTACCTATCTATGATCCGCAGTTTCAATTTCTTGCCTGTGGCATCCAATAAAATTGCACCAAAAAATTACTTTCATATTGCGTCGTCTAATTAGCGGTGCAACTTGACTATGAATACCGATTTTGAGTCTTTCGAGGTACCTGTACCTGAGTTGTGAGTCGAGAAGCTTTCGAGGTTTCCACATAGAACAGGTTATAACTAGTTTGAAGCCATGTGATTGGTTGAAACTACTTCTTAATAATGCTTGAACATTGAATGGTTCAGATACAGACCTTAATATTGCTTGAACTCATTGTATGCCACAGGGCCTACGCCCAAAAGCATTTAAATAGTACCGTGTAAATCAGATTTGACTTTATCGCGCACTTCTGCTTTCCGTAAGTGCTAGATGGAGTCTTCAATTGGGTAGGTATAAAACCTCGACCTTTATTTTCAACTATCTTCTGCCCGCGTGAAATTTCTTGTTCTCCGACGACCCAAACCCGTCGCATCGCGTCACCTGCCCGCACTATCACTTCGTTTTCGCGCGTTCTTCCTGACTTTTCTTCTGTTTACTCGGCTTCTTAGGGTCATAACGTGATGTTATATAACATAAAGCATTCTTCAAGAATCGGAATGTCGAATACAAAAAGAAATTTTCAAATCCCACGGCAGTTCCAGAGATTACCCTCTACATACAAACTTACAAACAAAAACAAATACCTCTTTATTAGTAACTTATTAGTAAATAAGTTCGGCCTATTGTTAGAATAACATATTCATTCTAACAATAGGCCGAAGTTAGTACCTTTAGTGCTATATAGGTAATCCTCTGTGGGCTATGCTTTACAAAAGCCATACAGACTACACCTGGCAGGATAGAGCAGCCTGGGAGGGCGTGCCATAGGTAGTCACTCCCCTCAGTCATACTCATGAGTAAACGACTGAGTAAGAAACTACCTACATAAAATTAAAGCCTATAACACTTTGCTAAGGACATTTTAGTTTCCAATGCTGATTGTATTGACCAACCAAGTGCCCTCTTCTTGTATTAACTCCTGCAATGGACTCCGGACACTGCCAACTCAATTCAATCCTAGCCTCGTGTACGAATACATTTATCTGGCTTTCTCTGGAGCCCATTTAGAAATAAATGGTCATGCAAACAAGAGGGTAATTTACTAACTAATGTGATTAGGTATTTATTGATTTGGGGTTTGCTTCGTTGGTTCCGTTCGGAATTGACTCGTTCGCCATTCGGTAGGCTTCACGGACAAACTGTATGTTATGTTAACTACTTGCTCGTTTTACAAAAAATATTATTGAGGCTTTAACCACATTTGCAGATCTTGTCATCTTGAATGGAATACTTGTAGGCTTGCTACAAACAGGGCCGTTGCACAAAAACTGGAGTTCATCGTGAGTTAATATTTTTTCCTGAGGTATTGCGTAACCACTAGCATTATGGGTATAATTGTCTACTTCCTACAGAAAGCAAAATATTGTAGTGATCGTTCTGCGTTCACGCGGTAGAACTGACGGTAGGTACCTTACATAGCACCAGCATTAGTGTTTTGACATATTGTGCAATCAGCAGTAATACATACCTAACCTCAATAACATAATCACACACAACAAGTGTCTGGAGTAATTATCTACAAATAAAAACGAGATGTTAATTTTTACTAATTTTATTTAGAAATAACATTACTTCCTCATGCATTCGTGCCAACATTTGATTTAGGATTCTTGGCAGGTATTGCCTTAGCTATCACTTACAATCATTTACGACTTAGCCAGAGTTTCAGCTTTAGCCACTACTTCCTCAATGGGTCCAACCATGTAGAAAGCTATTTCAGGTATATGATCATACTCGCCCTGCAGGATTTTAGAGAAGCCCTTGATAGTTTCCTCAAGAGGCACCAGTTTGCCAGGGTGTCCAGTAAACACCTCAGCCACCTGGAAAGGCTGGGACAAGAACCTCTGGATCTTGCGTGCACGAGCAACAGTCAGCTTATCTTCCTCAGACAATTCATCCATACCCAGGATAGCAATGATGTCCTGGAGTGACTTGTAGTCCTGTAGAATCTTCTGGACACCACGGGCAACATTGTAATGTTCTGGTCCAATAATGTTGGGGTCCATAATACGGGAAGTGGAGTCAAGTGGGTCCACAGCAGGGTAGATACCCAGTTCAGCAATGGCACGGGACAGTACAGTGGTGGCATCCAAGTGAGCGAAGGTGGTGGCAGGGGCAGGGTCAGTCAAGTCATCAGCTGGCACATAGATAGCCTGCACAGAGGTGATGGATCCCTTCTTGGTGGTAGTAATGCGCTCCTGCATGGTACCCATGTCAGTGGCCAGTGTGGGTTGGTAACCTACAGCAGAGGGGATACGACCCAGCAGGGCAGACACCTCAGAACCAGCCTGGGTGAAACGGAAAATGTTGTCAATGAACAGCAGTACGTCCTGTCCCTCCTGATCACGGAAATATTCGGCGACTGTCAGACCAGTCAGAGCGACACGGGCACGCGCACCGGGGGGCTCATTCATCTGTCCATACACAAGGGATACCTTCGAGGACTTGTCCGTCAGGGAGATGACTCCAGACTCAATCATCTCTTGGTACAAGTCGTTGCCTTCGCGGGTACGCTCGCCCACTCCCGCGAACACGGAGTAACCACCGTGCGCCTTGGCGACGTTGTTGATCAGCTCCATGATGAGTACAGTCTTACCGACTCCGGCGCCGCCGAACAGGCCGATCTTGCCACCCTTGACGTAAGGGGCGAGCAGGTCTACGACCTTGATGCCAGTAACGAGGATCTCCTGCTCTACGGACATCTCCACGAACTCGGGCGCCTCGGCATGGATGGCGGCTCTCTTGTCTGTGGGGATGGGGCCGCGCTCGTCGATGGGCTCACCGATGACGTTCATGATGCGGCCGAGGGTCTCTGCGCCCACGGGGATACGGATGGGCGAGCCGCAATCGTGTACAGCCTGGCCGCGAACCAGACCTTCGGTACCGTCCATGGCGATGGTGCGGACGGTGTTCTCTCCCAAGTGCTGCGCCACCTCCAGCACAAGCCGGGGTGTACGGTTTTGTACCTCCAGAGCATTTAGGATGGGTGGAAGGTCGTCTTCGAACTGTACGTCAACGACGGCACCGATTACAGCAACCACCTTACCATGTCCCTTGAATGCTGCAGCTTTGGCAGCATAATCCCTTTTGTTGATTGCAGACACAGTTGCGATTTTGCCACATTCTGTGAGGGATTTTTCAGCTACCGACTTTACGGCTAAAAGGCCGCTTCCAACCCGACTTACAGCTCCCAACATTTTTAATCTTTTGATGCACTTGGGCAAAAATCGGCGCCCGCCCGTATATTATGTAACCTTAAAAATAACTATAGACACGAAATCGCAAAACGTGAAGTATTGAACGGGCCAGCCGAGCCAGTGGATGTCACTACGTTGTCTATGGTAAACTAACCATTTTACTCAGTAGTTAAAATTTTTAAATACATCTCGGGTCCCGGACCTTTAGAAGGCGTATGAGGGGCCGAAGCCAACACGCAGAGGCCCGTTAGAGGTTTTTATGGCACTAACAGACGATTATCCCTGTTTGTACTATGCAAGTGTCTCTACTTATGGACAACCCCCGGTGACCCGGTAGGCTATTATGTTCCCACTGCTGCGACACAGGCCTCCTCTCTGTGAGAGGGAGTGGGCCGTAATCTACCCCGCGGGCCTGCATGGTGGACCCGACATCTACCAAGATCTTACATGTCTTCAAATTTTTGGTTCTAAGAAATGCCGGTTTCCTCACAATGTTTTCCTTCACCGTTTTAAGAGCACTGGTGATGAAATAATATACACTAAGTAAAGCGCCTGTCTGGGTTCGAACCTACGACCTACAACTCAGAAGTCCCAGCCGTTACCACTGGGCCACAACTGCTCTCTGGTGGCCCGGTTGGTGTAGGACTATTACAGGAAATGGAAACAAAGATATTGGATTATGGGTTTAGGTGGCTACAGTGGACTGGTTACCTAGAACTAAGGAAAGACGATAACCCCTGCCCGGCCAATCTATGTAAGTAAAACAAAATCAGGATAGTTAAAAAATAAAAACTCAAAAATGGCTGGATTATTATTATTTTTATGATCTTTGATTTTTTTTTTACTCGTTATTCTCGGTATTTGATTCGTTAATGGGGAAGGCAACTGTCAAAATGGCGCTGTCGTAGCTAGTTCCCAACACACGCTAATAATACAAGGCGTGATGTGGTTTTATTTTATTTTAGCGAAAATAGACGCGTTATTGTGTTCCTAGCTACCCCGAAATTGAAGTGCACCATTTCCCAAAAGACCCTAAAATTAGAAGATTGAGGTATAAAGCTATTCGTAGAGATTTTTTGAGTTCGTAAATATTTTGAAGAAAGTGATTACGAGGAAATATTCAATGTTTAAAATTCTGACACCTTCCATGTCAAGTACTTGATAGAAAATACTGAAATCACCGAAAATAACGAAATAGTGAAATAAAATCAAACTCATGAATGAACACAAAATGGAATGAATGAACGAAATGTCAAATTTATTAAAGGCCGTAGGGACCTAGCTATGGTCACGCCATCTCCTGATCGCCGGCTCCTGAAATACAGGTACCCTAACTAGCTCTGGAGCCAGGGTCTCATATTTTTCTGTAACCTGTTTTTATGGCAATAAAGAATTTATTTATTTATTTATCTACAATTAGCTTTGCCCGACCTTCCCCATTTTCCAGCTATTCGGGGCAGAGACAAATCCAATAAATCAAAGAACATAAAGATCGGTCCAGCCGTTCTTGAGAAATGGTGCAACCAACCACAGGACGTGAAAACTCGTAACGGCAACCAACCCACAGCTTGCTGATATGTAGCAAGAACCAACCCGACTTTGTTTTATTTATAAAGATTCACATATAAAATGGCAGGGGGAGACGTGACACACTCAATAATGAGACACGTGATTTTGAAATCGGTGACTAAAGTCGCTGCGTGTGCATTATAAAGATAGATACGAAGAAGCGAAGAAGTTCGCCTGTCAAGCAATTCGCGCGGTCTATTCGATACGGCGCGCCGCGGCTCGTCGCCAATGGATGCATTTTCATAGTAAATTTAAAGGAGGCGAATTTCTATGGTACGATTCGACTCGCCTCGGCGAGCCTGGTGGACGCGGCCCTGAGAACAGTGAGCAGAGACAGATCAGATGACTGAGAATGATATAACTTGACGCTGACATGACACTTATGATAGTGTCATTGTCATTCATACTGTCAAAAGTCAAATTTAAATTCAACTTTCAAGCCAAAGCAAGGCAAAATGATTTCCAAGTGAAGATAATTTTGAATTTGGATAATTTAGTAAAAACAGCATGTTCCGGTCACGCGCTTTATATCGTGTAGGTGTAATCTCTAATGAAATAAGTTGTTAATTAAACATGCGTATTATTTAATTCGTGCGCAACGTTCAGCTTGTCTAACCCTAGGACTACATTTTGTACTCCCAAAGTTATTTCGGTATAAATATAGATATATATAAACATATTAGTTATATTTATAGGTATTGTGGCAACAGCGTGTCCATATCAAAACGAATTATGCAAGACCATGCGCTAGTAGCTTGTGTATTAGCAAAGCAAACGCAAGAAACCTGAATACTGTGACTGTTGAAGATAGCTATGTCAAGAAGTTTATGAATGCTGTCGGATGGATGGACCAATCTAGGACGGTAAGTGGTTTCCTTATTAGCACGATATTGACTATTGAGTTGGTTGAATAAGTCAGTTCGTCATTTCAGCTGAAAGACATCCACTCCTGGACATAGACCTCCCCCAAGTACCGCCACTTCGACGGGTTCTGTGCTATCTTTAGATTAGTATTTTTCTCATTTTTAAATTTTTAATTTTACCTTGTATAGTAGTAGGAAAATTATGGTAATAAAAATTTCAATAGAGTACAATATTATCATCCTTGAGTTTCTCTCATGGTATTTCTGTTTTGCTTTTCCAGCGTTTAAAACTAACGGGCTACTTCCTGTATGAATGTATACCTGAAAATGTGGCTTATTCTGAATGGTTTGAAAGCCTAGAGCTGCCTGACACATTTGCCTCATGGTTTACCATCACGGAGCTGCATGTATGGCTACTCATGGTCCGCTATATGGCAGAAGATGTCATGCTACCTACCGGTGAAAAGAAAAAATATATAAAGGGAGATGGCCACTTTGTAAGGAACTGTATAATTGAGGCTCTGTGGGCAGATGTTGGAAATAAAATAAAACTGTTGGAGGTAAATTGAATTAAAAAATTCCTTCAGCTAATCTGATCTTTGTGATGACTTCTCATAGGAAGTCAGCAGTTTTTCAATATGCACTGTTGCATTTCATTGTTGTATTGTACTGTAGAAGTTGCATATAAAGTTATTAGTTTAACTTTCCTGAAAAAATATTGTTAGCAATCGGCAATAAAGGCCCATATCACCAGAGTTTTAACAGTACATTGCTGGCACCAGAAAGTGGGATTTTACTTATTCAGCCATGGACCAAAATTTCAAATTAAATCATTAATATTTATTCTTCGTCAATTTCAGGGTGCCAATCCAGCAATAGCAAGAAAGCAGGTGTCTGAGTTGTCGGAACAGTTTCAAGCTGCTCTAGTGGCTTATGATGAAGGGCTCAGCGATGACAAGGTCCTGGCTGCAGCTGTCTGGAGAAGGTTCTACTCACTAGCTGATGATGTGAAAGCTGAACACATAGAGAGACTCATCAATTTTATTAGGCATCAAGTAAGAAGCTCTACAGTTATTTAACATTATATCAGCCCTACAAATCCTACTAACCTACTGTAGGGAGGCCTTTGCCAGTTCTTTCCACTCACTCTCCATGGTTTTCTGTTGTGGTCCAATCTTTCATGAAGCATTTAGGCAGGGTGGCAGGGAAATCCATGCACAAACTGTGTTACCATGAACTCAGTACACAATTCTGAACAATGCTGCAATTTGTTCGGAAGTTATTTGGAAAGAAAATGCTTTGCCATATGTTTTGACGGCATATGTATTTTACATTTCTTTTCTTAGCACTTGACACTATTCTTTGAAACAGTATACTTTTTAAATTGATAATCTACGAAAAATTTCTATGCAAAATATAAATCTGCTGCTAAATTAATGGTTACAATTTGCGTGTCGATGCCCATACCACCCTGTATTTCACTTTGCAATTGCATCAACAGCTTCAGTCATAAATTAATCACATCTATATTCTCTAACCTCCTAATATTAGAATAGTTAAAATAGATATCTAATATTTGATTTTATCACACACCTCTCTCCCATTCACATCCCTACTCTTTCTAAATTCCTGCATCCATCCATCCATCCATGCTCAAATAAATCTAAAATTACTTACTCAGCTAACTCACATCTTTTTTTTATATAGTAGATTGGCATCGACACTCGTCCATCATTCACTACCTTACAGTACAGCTCGGTTGAATCACTGTCTCCTAAGATACAGGCCACCCCTAGTTTAGGAGACAGAATTTAATGTTTTTGGTAATATAGACAATTATTTCTTTCTCCCTTTGTGTCCATTGTTAGTTGATTAAGTGTTAGCATATACTACTATTATACAACCTGTGTCTATGTACAATATATTTTTGGATCAATAAACTTATTATTATTTATACCAGGGTCATAACAATCTAATCCTAAGGTTTAACTAGTTTTGGGATACCTGTTACCATCACTGTGTAGGTACGTAACAAATGTATAATAGGTGATTTGAGCATCAGATTTGTCAACCAGAGAGCTTAGGCTTTTAAATACTAAAATACATTTTATTTCAGAACCAAGTCCATAAGCATGCATGTGAAAATAAAAATATTAAATTAAAAGATCACAATTAGATAAACAGTACAAAAGCTAAAAATTAAAAATAAATACAATTTTACAGTAACAAAAAGATACACTTGTATGTTTGAATAGTTGAGGCGCGCTTTTTTATGTGCTGCCATAAACCAAGCCCTATATTGATTGTCAAATACTGTTAGCTAGTTTTTTGTTTAAAGTTCTATGTGCTTTTTTTCCAGATTTCAGAATTAGATAAGATCAGAAGCGAAGATTTGAAGTCGAAACCTAAAATAACCTGGTTAAGTATATCAGATCATTAATGTTATTTAGTACGTAGGAATTTAGAAAGATTAAGTTGTGTAACAAAATAAATCGATTGTTGTTTGATAAAAACAAATATTTAATTTAAAACCTTACAAATATAAAATATTAACAATATTTTCTCTGACATCAGACATGCATTCAAAGAGCAAAATGTAATAAGTAGTAAAGTACTATAGTTTATTTGATTAGAAGATCGTAGCTACACAAGTTTACAACTGATTTTGAATTGAATGTCACAGTTACTTTGGCATGTTTCTGCTGTCCTCAGTTTTCAATAGCACTGTCTTTGTCTAGCAAATAAAATAATGAATTTGGTGTTGTAGTTGTTTCATTTCATGAGCGCAAGTCAATCATTGTAAAATAAACCTTATGTCGATGCTTATAAAGTCACATGACGCGCGCTCTTGTTTTGTATCAACTATAAGCCCACGTTCGCACAGATGTAAAACTATCGAGGCTGGATTTTATGGATCCCAGCGAGTCAAAAAACACAGTGTTGAAAAGCCAGTGCGCGATGAAATCCCGCCGCGAACGTGGGCAGTTACGTATTTTATCACGGATTCTATGTTACGAAGATATTGGTGCCGATTCTCTTGTCACAAATGCCTCTAAACTAGACTAAAAATCACTAAAATTTGGTTTAATTCTGTCAAATGACGATTTTCCATTCTGAAATTGACTATAGTGACACAACTTAACTATATTTTAGTTTGACAGCACTAAGATTGCACTGAGTTTTTAATTTAGTGAAAATGGTAATTTTGCTATTCTGAATTTTACGTTTTTTAACTAAAAATTTGATTTGCTAACTAAATCTGAACATGAATCTGACTATTTTTAATCGCGATTAAAAAGGTGTGGAATAAAATTAGGTGGCGTGGACTAAAATTCACACCAACACCTCGACTTCAGACGTGCAAAAACGGTACTTTAACTTTCTTTTTCTTTTTTTGCTCATATCTCGAAAACGGTGTGTCCTATCACAAAAATAATGAAAATTTCGACACCCTTTGTAAACCCTGAAACCGCCAAATCTCTACATTTAGATATTTTTATTTTATATTTTCCACACAAAAAGTCAAAACTTCCCTAAAAACACGTCGAGGCTGCCTCCGGCTCTAAAAAAGACGTTGCGAAACCAAAAGAAAAAAAAAACACGTGCACTCGCGATTGTCAAATTCGATTATAGTTGTGTCAAAATTATTTTTAAATTTAGAGATTATTTTTCGCAGAATAGCTTCAAGATTTTCATAGTAAAAAGTGAGGAATTTTAGTGATAGTTTAGTTAGTTTAGTTCGGTGTACAAGAGAATCGGCACCACTGTCAAACTATGCTAATTACTTCATATAAAAAAGGCTTCTCAGTTCATCACACTTTGATCCTTCCCACAGTACAGTGACTACAGTTTTACAAAGATTATCAATTTTGCACCCATCATTGCAGTGTCGCCAACGGTTATCGTTCACTTTTGAATAGAATGCTGCATAGAGATCTAATAAAGGCCTATTATTTGTAACCATTCTATGAACTAAGTCATCCATTGAAGAAGCAGAAAGGTCTACCATTGCAAATGTATTTTTCATATCGTAAAGTTGGAACCAGTGTGGCGGTCGGTTCGGCCATAGGTTCGCTTCAGTGAGGTTGTAGACGTAGTTCACTATACTTTCCGGTTGCTGTAAATAAAAAAGTAATTGTTAGAATTCGGTATCTAATCATAGCTTGTAATCCAAGACTTTTATTTTCAAAATGGTGTTTAGCCGATTCGAGGTATTATTTTAAGATCATGTCTGTTTTCGCTAACTACTAATATGGGTTTTGCCTGAATTAAATGTTTTATTTTTATTTCTAATGTGTGACCATCTTTCACAACTTAATCCAATCCAATACTCAATACTTACGTAGGTAATGGGGTTAAATTCAATCATTTTGTAGTTCATGTTGTAATCAGTATAACTGGTAGTACTGCCAGCACCCCACGCTACATTGATAGGGCTGCCATCAGTCAGGTTGTAGAATATCTTGAACTCGTCCGAGTGAGTATGTCCGTTGAATTCAGCAGTTATTGTCGCCGAAAACCTGAAAATATTCAAATAAATCCAAGTATAAGTTATTAAATAATAATTAACCAACGAAATCTTCAATCACGCGCGTCGGATTGCCCATAACAAGAACTTATCTTCCAAAAGCATCAAAGGCACCGAACGAGATGATAACCAAATATTGCCGCAAGCTTCTACAGGCAGGTTTATTTATTATCGACTTTATCGATGTTGATAATTAATATTTAGTGTTACTCAGGATTCTATAAGGGCACTGGGCAAATAAATGGCTTGGTACAAATGTCCACCACTAACGAGGAGGAGTAACTTTTTACTGACGTAAGTATAATTTTTATTTAGCTATGACTTTTAATTGATAGATTTTAACGAGTGTGTTTACATCTAAATTACTTCTTATTTAATGGTATATTCAGTTACATGGACATGTTTGTGGTTAAGTGGACATTTGGACCATTGTCTTTTTTCAAAGGAAACATCCATTTTGGGTGCGCTTTCTAACTGTTACTAAAGGCTCGGTATCTTACCTATTAACAATTCGGTTGTATTCCCTTGTCCAAGTGTGAGTAAGATCGCTCACTCCAGGTGGAATGTGAGCTAGAATATGTACTTTTTCTCCCGCCAGTTCAGCTTTGTACAGCTCTTGTACCATCCAGTCTAAATGACGTTTCGCGTCTTGAGGATCGTATACTAGCCACCTGCAAGATAGGTAATAAAGAACCGAAATTCGGCCGTGGCGACCAATCTTAGCGGAGACTAGCCTTCGGCGTGGGAGATACAAGCACACAAGTGTTGCGCAGACACAGGTGCATAGTGCACTTGTGTCTGTCACTCTCATAGTCCGATGGGACGGCAATCCGGCACGATCGGAGAGAGATCAGGCGCAATAACAATTGGCCCGACCTAAAAACCGAACCCAGGACCCCACGCTCAGCAGTCACGCTTGCGACCACGAGACCAACGAGGCGGGGCGAATAGCGCAGATACAATACAACTATCTAAAGTCGGAAAACACTTGTTTTTAGAATAATAACAGAAAGTAATAAAGAAGTATCTGTAAGGATGTATTATAACAATAAAGATTTTTTTATACAAATTGAGTAGCACTGTTAAGCATAACATAACATCACGCCTTGTTTCCCCGAAGGGTTGGGCAGAGGTGTACCTGTACACCCACATTCCGCCAGTTATGTTTAAGTCCCATGTAATAGGGGGCGAGCCTATTGCCATCAACCGGGCACAAATCCAGACTCCGGGCTGCTATTGAGAAATTCCAGATAGAAAAACCCAATAACACTTTGCCCGACCTGGGAAATGGGAAATGTGTCAAATAATTTTGTGTTGATTTTAGAATGTGAAAGTATCACTGTTAACCAAGTTTCGTTACTGACCGTACATCTATTACGAAAAACTACAAAACATTACTCGAAAACGTGATGTAAGAAATGAACTAAAACCGGTCCGTCAAATATCAAAAATGCACCCTTACCAATTATATTTATAAGCAACATTGTTATTCAAAGTGATAACTCTAAGTCCTGGCCTGATAACCATGGAGAATTCTCCACGATCACGCATATTTGCCTTTGCTTCTTCATCCAAATAGAAACCCCATTTTCTTACAAGAGCGTCGTACAGCCAAGTCGTGTTTAAATGTTCGCCAGCCACAGATGATGGTGCAAATCTAAAAAGAAAGAATTGAATTAAAAGCTCAACTCCTTTAGACTATCAAATAAGTAGTCTCTTCTATTTGACATAGTCCGATGTTACGAGTCCGATTCAAACTTTGTGGCGGCTGTAAAAAAACTCTACTCGCTGCGCAGTACCTCACCCCCGCGCGTGAATTTTATTACTGCGCAGCGAACCGCTTCATGTTCCGAGCCGCCATAAAGTCAGAATCACTTAGGGTTGGCGTTTTTTTTCCTGTTCTTATCTACTCAGTCAGCCAACACGATATCATTATTTAAGTCCCTGTTCATAGTGTTCAGTCTTAAAGTCCTTCTCTCCAGAGGCTGAATGTTCATGGCGCACACACACAATATTCGCTCGATACACTCTTTTATCTTTAGTTATAGTCGCCGGCACGTAACTTGGCAAGAGTCGTTAGATTCACTTTTCCTTTCTTTAACTCTCATATAAACAGTTGTTTAAAAAAATATATGCTAAGAACCATAAAATAATGACAAGTAGTAGTAGTAAAAATGAAAAAAAAAGTTGTTGCACTAAGTGCACATGCGTGAACTTACTCCGACTACGCCAAAACCTTGCCAAGTTACGTGCCGGCTACTATAAGCAAGTGTTCACGCCATCTTTGTTTAGTTCAAGTAGTGGAGGCTGGTACTGCATCACACTGTTCTGTCTCGAGATTGGTGTCTAACCCCTTGTTGCATCTGATAACTCTTTTAAAATAATCCATAATCCTATAATCATCCCGCTCCGCTTCCCTAATTAACGTTCGAGCCGGACATATAATCGCCCCGCTGCCCTATTTTTGAATTGTCCACTGCTGTCCAGTTCATACTTTAATCCGCATAACCAGCAAGCTTATTCGTGTGTGTACCTACTGTAAATCGGACGTTATCTAAATTCATCCTAAGTTCCTAACAAATATAATAAATGCTAACGTAAGTTGTTTGTTTGTTACGGTTTCATGTCAAAACAGCTGAACGAATTTGGATGAAATTTGGCACATGGGTAGGTGGATGACCTGGATTAGGACTTAGGATATTTTTATCGCTATATCCCAAGGGAACGAGACTAATGCTGGGGCACAGCCCTCCTCTCTGTGTGAGGAAGTGGGCAGTAATCCACCACGCGGGTCCAGTGCGGGTTGGTAGATGTCACATGTCTTCGAATTTTTGGTTATAAGACATGCCGGTTTCCTCACGATGTTTTCCTTCACCATCTAGTTCTTATCATATCTTTATTGCTTGTTTATTAGTTTAGAATTCAAATAATTAAAAATATTGGCAACAACTCACTGATTTGTAGGCTGAGATTCATGGTTGCCAATGACAGGTATGACTGGTACATTATCGCCAAAGCTGGTCCTTATCTTGCCGACGACGTGTGTGTTCATATTATCGATCAGCTCATACGTTGTCTCCCAAACACCATGGTCGATAGTATCACCTATGTAGTAGACTACATCAATAGCCTGAAATAATAACCCGTATTAGTTCATAAGAATAACCTTTAACCCGTATTCATGTTTTTATAGACGACCTTTGAGAAGAATACATGGTTAATACATGGTCAAGGTCAATAGCTATATAAAAAGGAGATTGAGTTTATATAATGCAAATATATTCCTACAATCTTCAGCAGCTCCAACAATATTTCAAATGTCAATTAATAAGTTGTGATGTAAACCTCTAACTTATAATATGTCTGCCTGTATAGTGTGCGTTTTACAAACGATTTGAATTTCGTCTCATTCAGTTGAAGTATGTGGGGAGGTATTTTATTGTAACATTTTAAACAGTAGATACCCCATGAAAGATGAGTCTACTTTAGCCAGTCTGAAACCTGCAGCTTAATTGCGTAACACATTTTCGTAAACGATTACGACTAATCTGTTGAATTTTGAAAGTTCATCAACATTCATTACATTATTTACATTGTTGAGCAGATTTTTTAGCTAACTTATGAAGCAATGTATTAGCAATCTGTTTCAAAACGATTCAGATTCCGATTGATAGTGTATTACGCAATTAGGGTACTGGTTGAACTAATAGGTCCCGATTCCTAGTACTATAATTATGTCTTTCACCTCTTTTACTGTAAAGATGTAATTTTTTTCACGTTTTACGTACATTAAGTTTTCATAGATGTATTGGCAAGGTACCGTCATGGTGTTAATATCCTCAAACAATTCGCTTAGACAATCGCGCCTGCGGAGATTATATCTGGCGCTGATGGCTCTTTTCTGCAGAATAAAAATAGACTCGATGTCTGCAGCCGCCAGAAGTAAAATACCGTAAGACATGATACTATGAAACTAACTAAAATAGACCAGCCTCGCGTTATCTACATCAGTAAACCGACGGATTTTTCTGACAGCGTAAGCTGCTGAACTTAGCCGTCCTGCAAGAGATGTTAAATGAGGACCCCATTGTAGCCTTGAGTCGAGCGTGATCCCCAAGAAAACCATTTTATCGACGAATTCTAGTTTTTCTTGATTCAATACTTTTCACAATCACTACTCTTGACGTTTGGTAAAGAAAATCTTATGCACTTAGTTTTATTTCCACTTCTTTTTAGCCTTTCGTAATTATGATAGCTAAGTGTTAATTTTCTATTTTAAATTTAAATTTCTATTCAATTAATTAAACATTAGGCTCAATAATTAAGAATCGATTAACTCTTTGATTAATCATAACTGAAGTGTTAATAGACTTTTTTACCGACTGTACTTAACACATCCACTCGTTTAAACGTAAGCAAACTCTCACAGTATAATAAAGTAAGTTTAGGTACCTTTTTTAGATTGAGGATTATTCGATTAATCAACCTCTTTTATCACTGCGATCAGTAGAGATTTGCATGATAAAAGGTGACGAACTTTACAAAGCCTATGACTAATTCCATATAAACAATAGCCCAGTAGGTACCTATACCGATCGTGAATAGATTACCTGAGCAATCATCAATCTGTAAGATGAAATAACGCACTTGTCGGGTTTTTTGTGCGTTTTTCGCCATTACCGGATTTTCTCAAAGAGTAACAAAAACTACCTCCTTGTCTTTGTTACCTACTACTGTTATTTGTTGCGAAGGTTAGAAAAGCATCCATTAAAAAAATACATATTTCTGCCGCATACTACGACAACTTGCATAATGGTTTAACCAAGGATAAAATTAAAAACAAATTACCTCGTGTGATTCAGTGATGGTATCAATAACATTATCGAACGCCCAAATCGGTGTGTCGCAGTTCCTGTAGTCTCCCCAAAAGCCTGCAGGCTCAGCATTTCTGGCGGTTACAAACCTGGTTTGTGACGAACGCCTTAGCTCTCTTAACTTGGAAGCTACACTCAAATCTAAGGACACTTCGCCACTATTGTTCTTAATACTCTGTTCGATTATAGATTCTTCTACGTCAGATTTGAATACATAACGTTCAACTGGTGATTGTCCTATTCTGCAACAGACTGGCTCGTCGCAATCGGCGACCCCGAATGCTTCGTACAGAGGGTCGATATGAGCATCGGTGATCACGGCAATTTTAAGTGGTCGTGGATCGGTGGCTGTGGCCTGTTGAATGAATAGAAATGTTGCTCCACACTTGTTCGGGTTTTCGGGCATTCGACTCGGTAGTATTTGATAAACATCAAGCAATTACTACACATATTCATTTTTACTGACGGTAGGTACCACGAAATAGAAAAAAACAAGTGGAAGTGCCCATCAGTTAACCCGCGTGTGTCACAATTATGCGGAAAAATATGTAAATGAATAACAACTTTCGTCAGTTGTAATAAGTCTTAATTTTTTATGAACAACAAATAAGCTTTTCGTCAAAGTTATCTTTTCGAGGTAGGCTTTTAGTTTCATGTATGTTGCTAAGAACTGGAACTATTATTCTACAGGTCTACTACTTACACTATTTATTGGCGCTGGCTCAGGCAGTTCCACCTGCCATTCAAACCTAGGGTCTTCAAGTCTGCAGACATTTGGGTCATCGTTTCTTTGCTGAACAAGTCCACAAAATGTTCTAGGAGTAGCTTCGGGCGTCGTTCTGATTATATGCGTTATTATTGGCTACAATATATGGCATTATTATTTATTTTATTTAATAAAATTTATAAGTATTTATATACAAGTAAACTATTTTAGTGAGCGTGAAGTCTAAAGTTTAGACTACATGCTCCCTAAAATAGTTCTGTCAACTACAGTGACGACACGAGACAGTTTTTTACTATATTTTCTAAATGTCATATAACATCAGTTGAGTTGAGTTATCACGTATTAATTCGTATCAATAATTAAATCACATAGGTAATACGATAAAATTAAAGATAGGACGAATAAAAATAGTAGAAAAAGTAATAAATTCCATACCACATTGAGACCAACAGCTCCATGACAAACAGGGTAGGACTCAATGTTCAAAGTTGCGCAGAGGTTGATAACAACATTCGTGATTTCTTCATCGGTTTGTCCGTTTTGAACCCCTTCGAAGATGGTAGCAAACGCGCTTCGACATAATAAACAGTCCAGCGTCTGAAAAATTTATGATAATTTGTACTTGCAAGCGGTCGCAATGCTTAATCCCCAAAAAGCCTCGAAAATGCTTAATCTCCAAAAAAAAAACCTTTTTACAACACGAGTGGCTTTTTGTCTATGCTATTTTGAAAGTTTCATCCTTATGTGGAGTTTCAATTTACTTGGGAATTTTTGCTAACAGAACATTTTCGCCTGTACTAGTTGACAGGCCTACGCTGCCCTACCTTTTAACCTAGTCATTTACAAACATTGTAAATGGCAATTAATTTTAAAAGAGTAATGGTGAAGTTTCTTGACGGCTCTTCTCCATAGGAAACGACTAATTGGAACCGTACACCTAGCTTCCAACCGTGGAACCGTACACCTAGCTTCTGACGTTTCATAAGGTTTCGGTAAAATATTTCATTTTTTCTGATCATTATACATGGACGGCTTTGAAATGATTTGTGGCGTCGCGTCGGACTGCCCGAGTTTGTTAAATTTTTGACCTAAATCCGTTTTAAATTAATATATGTTAATCCAGGTTATAAACTAACTGTGTGCCAAATTTCATCCAAATCCGTTCAGTAGTTTTTGCGTGAAAGAGTAACAAACATCCATCCATACTCACAAACTTTCGCGTTTATAATATTAGTAGGATTAGCCAAAAACTTTCGTACTGTTGTTTATAATGACTGTGTCGTTTGTAATTATTGTTTTCTTTAACTTTATAATTCGGATAAGAGTGAGTTAAATTACAAGTTTACTCATAATCATATGTCGGTAGGTATTGGATTATACAGTAGGGAATTTGGATTTGATTTTATCAGTAGTTAAATCAGTTAGTACCAACGTTTCTCGCGATAAACTAAGTATTTACATTTAATTATTTACAAGCAATAATAACAGTAATTGTAAGTGACGTGAAGTTGTCGACCGCCTCGGACACCATGGCCTTTCCTGCAGCAAGAGCGCTGGGTCAGCACGGCACGCCAGCAGACATCATCCATCGGGGTGCCAGCTGTTTTAGAACCCAATGGCTTGGCAAGCGACGATGGAAAGAGGACGGACGGAATGACCATATTGGGTAAGCCTTGGAAGTTGGGTAGGCCTTTGGTGTGGGATGCAACCTGTGTCGACACTATCCTATCATCATAGCACGGCGGGCTGTGCTTGGGCAGCTGCTGCAGGTGCAGAAAACCTCAAATAGACGAAATTTAAAAACCTTCTTAAGAGCTTTATGATTGAGCCATTAGGGCTTAAAACACTAGGGCAATGGGGTCCGAGTGCTCATCTAGTATTTCGGCACGGTGGTTGGTCAACTCTTCACGTGGCCAGCGGCCCGGCCTAATTTTGGTTTAAAAATATCTGCATTGCCAACCAACGTAGCAACGCTGTCAGTCTTTTGGGCACTTTTCACACCGACACCGATGCGGATGATTTTTTTGATGGCCAACGCACTTCCCTTTATTTTGTTTTTATACTTGTACATACAACTATCTAATTTCCCACTGCTGGGACACAGGCCTCCTCTCTGTGAAAAACTGTATTCAATGAAATAAAAATAAAAGTTAAAATAAAAAATAATAATTAGGTAGTTCTAGATAAATTAGGTAGTTCACCACAATATTTAAGAAAAACAGACATCTTTAAAATTCAAATAAGTAATGCTTTTGAAGCTGACCTGCTGCAGGGTAAGAAGGCATTGATGACACCACGCTAGATGTTACGACTCTTACAAAACGCCAATCCGGACAAGTTTTGCCCCGTATTTAGGTACTGTGTTGTTTGGGAAACCTTTCTTTTCTGATAAGATTCATACAGGTACAACTCCTGCTTTTGGTCAATTAAAAATCTTAAAAGGCATTAGTAAATACAACTAAATAAATAAATATATATATAAATAAATAAATATATATATAAATAAATAAATAAATAACTTACCGTTCTAGCTTCTGAGGCATTTTCCAGTGACAATCTAGAGGCATGTTCCGGACTATGAAACAAATCAATAACATCTACCAGCTGTTGAGACTCCAAAACACTCAACTCATGCCTCATATGCTTTTTAAACAGTTCTTCTATTTCATCTAAAACACGAACATTTATACACTGTCTAATAATGTAACACAAAATTAATTAAATTACATTTCATTTTGTAAACGATTACCTATAGACAACTCTGTTGCAAAGGTGGAGGCTAAAAGCGTTATTATAAATACCAGCAACCTCATCTTGCCCGCTTGATTGTTCAACAAAGAATGATAAAGTATTCCACCTTTATATAGATACACGAGATACCAAACTCGTGCCGCAAGCAATCGAAATGATTGTCATTATTTGAGCGTCTCGGTTTTATTAAAACAATGCGGGCTTACAAGCATTCCAATGGATAGTGCAATTATTTATCACTTTTACTCGTGGTTACAGTGTGTTTCTCGTGTTCTCATAATTATATCATGAGAGGTGTTCTTCATCTTTGACAGTCGATGCGGGTCGTCAGAAGCCCAAAAAGTCTGACAACCAGTCTTACCGAGGGTAAGTGGTAAGAGGTCAACAAGCAGTCGCTTCATGTAAAATACATCTACAGCTTCATCAGATTTGATGGAAGTAGATCATGGCAGGTGTTAAATAATACCGACACCAAATTCCATTAAAATCACTACCGTAAAACGGGGTGAATAGGGATGCAGGGGTGAATCGAAACGAAACTTTAAAAGGGATTTTAATATTATAATGATAATGGTTGTTGCCAAAAATGTCTCGTATCTATTGACTGTATTATAATTAACGATTAAGTGCCGCTGTTGGCAACAAACTAATCATATAGTTTGTTGCCAACAGCGGCACTTAATCGTTCAATGTTAAAACCCTTTTTAAAGTTTCGTTTCGATTCACCCCTGCATCCCTATTCACCCCGTTTTACCGTTACTTTAAAGTTCTAAATCAGTAGGCAAAACAAGCGATTTAGAAGCTTTCCACTTTATATCCATGTTCTAAACCACGTTAGAATCTTGTGCAGGTTATTTATCAGCGACAGATAATCCGGTACCTATTCAATCAATATATTCTTAATCGAAACTAAAGAAACTGAGAAATTTTACTTTTAAACAGAGACTGTACCACATCCAGATTTAGATTACGTGGTAGTTTTGATACCCTAGTTATCTCATTCTTTACGTCAAATCAGAAATGATTATAGCCCCGCCAACAATACTGCGCAAGCGCCACCATTTTGGCTATCCACATGTGAATCACTTTTAGTTACATAGATGATAATGATGAACTTGTCATAAAACTTGATAGCTGAGGCATGACATCTCACGTTTCTTCTCCAGATAGGGTTTTGTACAGTCGGTGAATTAAGGAGTTTCATGAATTAAAACTACTCAATGATTACTTGCTTGTTACAAGCAATTATAAAGATTATGGAATACGTCCTTTTAAAGACGGTGATATTATCATTTTAACAATTAGTAGGTTCTAATATTATATTGATTCAGCAAAATTCCGAAATGATCAGACTTTCGTTTTATTTACTTTCATAATATTACTAAATTAAACAGTCTCAGTAAATAAACATCAGATTTTATTAACCCTTTGAACTTATGTATACATACAAAAAAAAACGTGTTATTTTTAATTGAACACATCGTTAAACTTCCGTCATGTCCACATCTTCAATGACCATATCATCCAACATTTCAGCAAGTGTGATGCGAGGCAGCGTAGGATCGATCTCGTCTGTATCGACTGGTATTTTGTTCTCGTCCTTAAATATGTTGACGTTCTGTCTAAACGCTGGGTCTTCTTCCAAGTCGTCCAAGAAGTCATTGTAATCCCTGTAAAGGTTATTCAAAGTAAAATTTTGATTTTGTGAGGTAATTTCCCTATTATTAAGAACAGTCGCCTTTCAATCTGTCAAAAATACCTCTAATTTACCTAGTTTTCGACATTGATTGTGCCTGACTTGAGGGTGCGAATAGATTTTTAATGTTTTTGAATACGGGAATATCCCTTCTGGCCTAAGGGTAATCGCGTTGAGAAAAATCGGACAACACAATTACGTAACGCACCTTCAATCACAATCCGAAGCATCAAAATCAATTGTTTCACATTTTTGTAAAATTCGTCTGCTCGACAACGTAAATAACGCAACGTAAAAAACGTTGTTGAACTGTCAAAATTAAAGGTATTGCACTGCATTGCATTGTGTGTGTACTGTATTGTATTGTGCAATTGCCCACTGCTTTAATAAATGAAAGGGCACTATATAAATAAGCCGTGAGTATATTCAAGTCATCATTGCGAAAGTCAGTAAATACCATGTTATCATAAGAAAATATTCTTTCCACTTCAAAAACCGATGTAGTAAGAATTACGAAATGTTGAACGATAGGACTATGTCAAGGGGCCCATGATTGATATTATTTACGCATAGGAAGCAAATATGCGATAAGCTAAAGATATAAGAATACCTACTGATTATGGGTCGACTGATCGAATACGATGATTTCTGGTTACAATATAAACGGCATTTTACAGTAGAACGTCTGTAAATACGTCGTAATCGTAGTCTAGACGAGAACTCGGAATTATTGTAGATGATGATAGTCAACAAAAATCAACCTTATGCCTTCACACTAATGTTCATAATTCTTTCGATCATAAAAGGATCATTGGTGATATGGAAGCTCTGACTCGTGGCTTAGATTTTAGTTAGGGCACTTTAGTATACTTACTCATTAGTAGAACTAAGTCCATCATGTAATTCTTCGGCCATGTGTTTGAGTTTCCATGCCCGCGCGCGTCTTCTTGCGGACCTTTCTCCGTAATGCTTTTTGACCAAAAACACGTCTGGAATTGCGTTGTGGTCTAACTTGTCAAAATTTGCGTCGTTCACGTTTGAATCACCGATGTTGTAGCTAAAACGCATAATTTTAATATTAATTATTTCAATAAATAATTCTATGTAACAACTTGTTCAGTGCTCTCGTGAATAAGGCCCTCGTTCGGGTCCGAAACTGAAAAACTAGTAGGCGCATAATTTGTGTCTCGTGAATATTTTTATGTAAAATATATGTTAGTTTTTTTTTTTATAAAAGTGATAACAGAAATACCTATCTTGAGATAAATTTTGTAGATACTGGTGGAAGCTTGTTCACTCTTCAAAATGGCTATTAAAAGATAGCTTACCCCAGAACTGTATCGCCAGGCTTCAAAATATGTCCCAAATGCGTTCTAGTGTGGACAGGGTTGACGTCTAAACCAAGTTCACTGGCTTTTACAACCCACACATCTGCCACCACATGCTTACTGGACACCATACCTTGACCAGGGAATGCTTTCTTTTCCTGGAAAAATACTAAAATGCATTAGCAATAAAAACCTCTACTTCTAAGAAAAAAAAGGTGTTTTGAATTTTGTTGTGATCTACAAATGGATATTCATATTTTACTTGTTGAGATTTCTTTTGTTAGTCTCAATACTACTTAAGGATGATTAGTGTTAACATAGGCGCTGATCTACATAACTTTTTACATGTCTTGTATCTGTGTAATATTATGTATAAAATCTTAGTGAAGTTTCATTTTAGTGGTGATTGTTGGCAAAAGTGAGCAATGAGAGTTTTTGAAATTACGTTGACTAGGTGGCAGCACTGAGACGTCAGGGTCCGGGCTATGAATGATGAACGAATGAATGAAAAGAATTATGTTCATTATATCTAAACTAATAATAAAGCTAAAGAGTTTGTTTGTTTGAACGCGCTAATCTCTGGAACTACCAGTTGATATAAAAATAACTTTTTGTATTTTTTAGCCCCATTCTTGATGAAGGCTATTTGGCATCACGCTAGAACCCTTAGCAGCCGAGCAAAAATAGTAAGTCATAAAGAACGCTAAGCGAAAACGAAGTAAAATAGCGCGGGCAGGCGATGCAATGCTACGGGGTGGCGGGTGGCGGACGAAATTGCGGGCGGAAACCAGTTTTATTATATTATATTAATTGTCGAAATGGAACACCTCTTGGCAAAGTGGCGCCAACTGGTGGCGTGAAGTTTCATGAAATCACTCATTACGAGGTCGACTACATTAGTCCTGGTAAGTACCTTGCTTGGATTTTTTTTTTGTTAGAATAAGAGAGCGACAGCAAGGCTATGAACTTACTCACTATTCTAATAAAGCATTAACTTACATGTTCCTTCAATATATCAATGTCCATCACAATATATTGCACCAGTTGTTTAGGATTACATATTGGAGAAAATGGGTGTCTCCAGTAAACTGTAGAGGACACTTCACACACTGAAACAAGAATTAAAATAGTTTTAATACTAATAAAGAATGCAATACAATAGAGTACAATGTGGCCTTTTTTAATTTCTACATACATGCATACATAACATCACGCCTTGTTTCCCCGAAGGGTTGGGCAAAGGTTTACCAATAGTAACACCCACATTTCGCCAGTTATGTTTAAGTCCCATGTAATAGGGGGCGAACCTATTGCCATAAACGGGCACAAGCCCAGACTCCGGGCTGCTACTGAGAAATTCCAGATAGAAAAACCCAATAACACGTTGCCCGACCTGGGAATCGAACCCAGGACCTCATGCTCAGCAGTAGCGATTGCGACCACTAGAACCACGAGGCAGTTAAGTTTAATTTATGTACTTGCAAAAACACAGTTGCGATGGTGAGAGCTTGAACACTGAGAAGGAATTTACAGGGGTACAAACAAAGTTTTGTGTCCATGGCTCACCAGAACGTTATCTTATCATCTCAAATTACCTTGTCCAGTTCTAGCATCAATCAGATGAATTGTGCTTGTTACTCTGTTAACCAAACAAATAGGAGATATGGAGCCAAGCTGCTGAGTCAACTTCTTAGGCAAACACACCACACTATCCTTGGACAATGGTACAATCTCAATACTAAATGTGAATTTGTAGTTGTAAATATTGCTGTGGATGTCATGTGATATCAGCTTTTTGGAATGGTTGCATTTTATAGGCAGCACTGACTGGATGAAATCCACCATTTTCCGAGCATTGTTTTCTGTTGCATAGAAAAAATCTAATCCATCTGAAAGTAAATAGAAATTGTAAATATGTGAAGTTTTATGTAGTTTAACACTTCTATTATCCATACACTTCCCAAATGAATGGGATTGTGGTTATGGGTACCGAACCAAATAATTTAAATAAAGAATTGAAGAATTTGAAATTCCGTAATTATCTTCAAAAAATTGCACAAACATTGATTTATAAGATGTAATTCAAACTAAGCACTTACCATGTTTAGGCTTAATACCAAGAGTATTTTCATGGGCTTTATGTTTCAAGATCAACTGTTCTAGATAATAGAAGGTCTTCCTGTTATTAGCACGTTGTCTCACTTGCACCAAGGCGCGCCAGTAATCCTGCGCCTCAGACCGATGACACGCGTCACACATCTGATGCTGTATACTGTACTCTACAATAAAGGTTTGTTGAAGCACTGCTCCCCCCATAACTTCTCCTTGTATTGTCAGTTTTACCTATCAAATTAGATTTATTTTATTACTTAGTAATGAGAAAAAGATGGATACATTGAGATGACAGAGATCTGATACAGATTTTTGATACAGATTTTTGGAAGAAAAACACAGACATTCCCATTAATTGGGATAAGGTTATGTAGGATTATAAATATAACTTGAAATTGTGGTAGGTTTAAATAGTGGTGGGATATTTTCAAAATAGCTAAATAAGCCTGATTCTCTGAATTTCAGGGAAGAGTAAATACAAAATAATGCTTCTTTAGGACAGAAGGGAAAAACCATTCATTAGATGTTCATTCTAATGAATGGTTTTGTGTCTGTTTTATCTGTGAAACATAAGCCTTATTTATTTTTTAATCAACACCTATTGCATAACATAATTTGGGTTTAAAATTATCATCACGGCAGCCACAATAAAACAAATAAACCATTCATGCAACAAATGTTGATATAAGTATTGCCACAGATAATATAATACTACGTACAGATACCCAAACCCACACAAAGAAATGAAACCTCCCTAAGTCTGGCAATTTTTATTCATTCAATTTTTCAACAGATGGCAGCATTAGCGACTCACTAATTGCCAGACTGTAGTTTTACAATGCCATCTAGGAGTCGACCTACTTTTAAAACGTTTCATACAATCCTTTTTATAAAAAGTTTTATAGTTCCGGGTTCAGATTTTTTTTTAATGGATTTCTTATAAATTTCTATGTAAAAAATAATAATAAAAAAGTTGTTTTATTTTGATAAGTAACAATGTTACTTATCAAAATAAAACAACATCAGTTGTGATGAGGCAGACTGTGAGCAGTGAGAGGACCAATTGAATAAAACACCATCTATTGCAAAAAGCTCTAAACAAAATGATTAACAGATGGCTAGTTTTATCATTAAAAGGGTTTGAATTTGCTTCCTTTTTATTTTATTTTTAAAATACATGGTGCATTATGAGTGGAAATAGATAAATCAGCACTAAACAGGGAAGTTTATGTTAAAGTTAATGCATGCAACCTGTACTAATATCTGTGTATGCAAACTTCTTTAAAGGGCAATGTGTATCACCATAGATACCCTGTCATGTTGATTACTTGTAATGTCGGTCTTGTCAGAATCTTTTTAAATAAAAAGACACCAAATTTGAGATCGCGTTTTCATCTTACTGATAATGTTTAAATCGAGAATTATCTTCTCGTATTAGGTTATGGGCCCCTTTATTTTAACTTAAATATTTGTTGGAAACTAAGCATGGAGCTAAGTAAAATACAGATATGTAAGCTTAATGGAAATAACTGGATACAATGGAAGTACCGCATGTCTGCTCTGTTACGGGGCATGGGCGGACTTTTGGACATTGTTCAGGGAAAATCTCAAAAACCGAATAAGCCTGTAGCTGAGGGCGGCGACGCTGATGCTGCGTCCGCAGTGGCTTTCACGGAGTATAACAAAAAGTTATCGGAGCATGTTAAGCTGGAAAGTACTGCGTTACTGCTGGTTAAGAACAACATATCAGATGAAATATTAGACAAGGTGATAAGATTCTCTCATCCTAAGGACGTATGGGATGAACTGCATAGACTCTATGACGGTGTCAATGAAGACAGGTTGTATGAAGTATGTATGGAGTTCTTTAAATTTCAAAAGGACACTGCAGATGACATGACAACTCATGTTTCAAAATTGAAAAATATGTGGCACAAACTGAATCAGGAATTATTAAAAGCTGAAGAAAGTAAGCAATTACCAGAAATACTTTTAATCTGCAAGATTTTAGATACACTGCCAGAAAGTTATTTTTCATTTAAGTCGAGTTGGATGTTGATGTCCAAGAAAGACAGAACTGTTGAGAATATTACTAGCCAACTTTGTGCGCATGAAAGAGCGATGATAGGAAGCAAGGAAGGCACGTCTAGTGAAGCGCTTCTCACAAAAACAAGTATGAAAGGTGTCGGGAAACAGAAGGAACAGACATCAGGGAATAAAAAAGTTACCAAGTTCAGATGTCATATCTGTAAAGAGGTTGGTCACTTTAGGAATTTTTGTCCAAATAAAACTGCTAAGGAAGATAGAAGGAATAGTAGTGACAGTACCAACATGATGGCACTACTGAATCTTACTGAATGCATCCAAGATCGTGAAAGGTGGTTTGTTGATAACGGAGCTACACACCATGTTACGATGAGAAGGGATTTATTTGAAAATTTCGAGAATTTCAGCAAACCTCACACGGTTACAACGGCTGATGGAAATGTGATAGAAGCCTTAGGAAAAGGGACAATTAGAATGAACCCTAATGTTGGAAAAGAGTTTTTCCTCACTGATGTTTGGCTTGTTCCTAGTATTAGCAAGAATCTTTTTTCAGTGCTAGCGACACAGGACAAGAATACCAACAGTCTGTTTGAGTCACAAGTAACTACATGCTCTATTAAGGTAAATGGAATAGTCGCCGTGACAGGAACCAGGAAAAGATATGGTGGGCTATATAAGCTGAACTGTGAAGCAATGAAACCGAAGGTAGCCGCATCAATTAATGCGGTAGATGCCTTGCATGAACGCATGGGCCACCAAGATAAAAGGCATGTGAAAAGTCTTATAGAACGAGAGTTGAACATAAAGGTAAAGGATAATGGCATATTGTGCGAAGGTTGTATTTTCGGAAAGCACACAGACAGAAGTTTGGTAATAGAGACAAAGCTAAAATGCCTGGAGAACGCATACATTCGGATGTTTGCGGTCCTTTCCCGTCTTCATTCTCGAAGTTCAGATATTTCGTCCTTTTTAAAGATGAACACACTCGATTTCGCTACGTATACTTCATGAAGACAAAATCTGAAGTACCAGAAAAGCTGAAGCAAATGCTGGCAGAAGTTAGAGTAGCAGGACACACGATCAAAGAGTTCCTTAGCGATAACGGTGGAGAGTTCGATAATGAACTAGTTCGGAAAGAATTATCGAAATACGGAATACACCAAAGACTAATAATGCCGTATACGCCCGAACAAAATGGGTGTAGCGAAAGAGAAAACCGTACGATCGTAGAATCAGCTAGAACAATGATGCATGCACATGAAGAGTTGCCTCAACAGTTGTGGGCGGAGTTGGTACAGACAGCTGTTTATGTTTTAAACAGAACAGGACCAACTTCCGTGGAACACAAGACACCGTTTGTGCTTTGGTTTAGGCAGAAACCGCGAATAAAGCAACTGAGAATTATTGGTTCGGTTTGCTATGCACATATTCCTAAGCAAAAAAGAAAAAAATTGCATAAGAAAGCTACGAGATGCGTACTGGTTGGATACGATAATGATGACGGTTATAGACTATGGAACAAGGAATCCAATTACATAGTCAGGTCAAGGGATATCATTTTTGATGAAAAACCATTGGAAACGAAATATCAACAGCCAGATGAAGAAGTCACAGAAATGGAAATTTCAGTTCAGGTACGACAGGAGTATGACGAAGTAGTGACACCAGCTACGGTCAGTAATCAAGTCGTAACGATCGATAACGAAATGAATAGTCAATTGGATAGTCATACACCTGTTATCGAAGAAGACAATTACGATGATGCTGTATCGACTCATGAAGAATCAATTGAACCAAGGGGAGAAAATGACGATGTTGATAATGATGATTTGGAGCAGATGATTGGAAATGATGATGTTAATGAAGATGAACACAATCTTGATGAACTGATTAACACACAGAGTGATCGAGTACTGCGAGATCGATCATTGATCAGACGTCCGGCCAGGTTCAATGATTATGTCATGGTCACAAACGGATTCTTCGAACCAACATGTTACAAAGACGCAGTATCCTGTAACGAAAGTGAACTTTGGAAGAAAGCAATGGATAGCGAGATAAATTCTCTGAACGAGAATGAAACATGGGCTCTAGAAAAGTTACCTAAAAATAGAAAAGCAATACCGTGTAAATGGGTTTTTCGCGTGAAGCTGAATGCTGATGGAACAGTCGACAAATACAAAGCAAGACTAGTTGCTAAGGGTTTTCGCCAGAAGAAAGGAGAGGACTATGATCAGACTTTCAGTCCTGTTGCGAAAATGACCACTGTCCGAACTGTGATTAGCATTGCAGCAAGCGAAGGAATGAAGATGTGTCAACGGCATTTTTATATGGTACACTCTCGGAAGAAGAAATTTACGTTAAGCAACCCGAAGGCTATGATGATGGTTCAGGAAGGGTTTGCTGAAGAAAAGTCTCTATGGGTTAAAGCAAGCCCCGAGATGTTGGAATCAGAAAATTCTTAATTTCTTCAAGGAAGTGGGCTTTAATATCAATGAAGCTGATACCTGTTTATTTGTAAGAGAGAAAGACCACCGAAAACTGATTGTGGTTCTTTACGTTGATGATGGGCTTATAGCTGGAACAGATCAAGAACTTATTGATGTATTTCTTGAAGAGCTGAAAGAAAGGTTCAAGATTACAACCAAACCAGCTACATATTTTCTAGGTATAGAGATTTCAACCAGAGAAGGTCTTGGAGTATTAATACATCAAACGTCTTACGTTAAGAAAGTTTTGAACAGGTTTGGAATGCAGGACTGCAAACCAGTGACTACACCAATAACAAAGGAGAATATAGACTCACAAAACAAGAACGATGAGTACATTCTGAAAAACTACAGGCAAGTAGTTGGAGCACTTGCATATGTAATGGTCGGAACAAGGCCTGATATTGCATACGCAGTCAGTGTAGTGTCAAGGAGTCTGGAGAAACCAACTCAAGCTGATTGTGTCCGAGTAAAACGTATCATGAGATACCTACAGTACACAGTTGATCTCGGCATTTTGTATAAAAATAATTATAAAATAGGAATTATAGAGTCATACAGCGATGCCGACCACGCAGGTGATATTGGAACTGGAAGATCGACTTCTGGAGTACTTTGCCTGTATGCCGGAGGACCAGTCTCCTGGATGAGTCAGAGACAGCAAAGTGTCGCTATTTCGACAACGGAAGCTGAAGTGATCGCTGCCAGTGAAGCTGCGAGAGAATGTGTATGGTTGACTCGGCTCATAGGAAGTCTCGTACAACTTAAGGGTGTTCCTACGTTACAAGTGGATAACGAAGCAGCAATTAAGTTAGCTGAGAATCCAGAGTTTCATCGACGCACCAAACACATCCGTACACGTCACTTCTTCGTAAGAGAGCTTGTGACGAATGGAGAGCTGCTAATAAAGAAAGTAACAAGCGAGCTTCAATTAGCGGATCTTCTCACCAAGCCATTGCCCAGACCAAGGCTTCGCAAGCTTGTGGATATTATGGGACTACATTGAGAGAAGGTGTTAAAGTTAATGCATGCAACCTGTACTAATATCTGTGTATGCAAACTTCTTTAAAGGGCAATGTGTATCACCATAGATACCCTGTCATGTTGATTACTTGTAATGTCGGTCTTGTCAGAATCTTTTTAAATAAAAAGACACCAAATTTGAGATCGCGTTTTCATCTTACTGCTAATGTTTAAATCGAGAATTATCTTCTCGTATTAGTTTAGACTTTTACCAATCATAATTCAGCCAAAATTCTGACATATAACGCTTTTTAATGATTGTTAATTTGATAATGGTTACCTATGCTGTCATCTATGATTTTTTTCAAGACAAATTGTAATTTGTTTGAGTTGAGACCCCATGGTATTGCACAAAATTGTTTAATTTGGAAACCTTATGTAATTTAGGAAAAACAGTACTACAATACTTGAAAAAAATACCTTTATTCTCTTGGAATGTGGTTCTGTCCAAGCAAAGCAAGCATCAACGAGTTTAACTCTGCCCAGTCCCTTCAATTTTTTGAGGCAAAGGGCGAGAAGTTCCCGTGACTCTAGGGAAGCTACTATCCATTCTGCTGGTGGTTGCAGGTATCTAAAACAGATAAAATGTTTTGTTGAAGTGATTGCTTTACTTCATGTTTATAATGAACTGAATTAGAGCCAAATATGTTTTTAAGGGAAACATTTCATAGGTTTTTGCATGTATCTCTAAGTATGCAGTTAAATATCAACAAAACCCGATAAGTCACACCTGTTGAAATAGAATTTGAAATGTGAAAAAAACATGTTTGTTTTTTTTACAAATGAAGTTAATTGGAAGCACTGTACTTTAAGGACCGGCGATTTTTTATAGTTCCTTTTTTTGTAGAATATGCCCTTTCTAGTGTATTTTTGAAATCCCGTGAATCTAGCAAAAAGGAGAGAAATTAAGGGTGTGAAGTTCATGTGGCTGGACTAAATTGGTTTCCAAGCAAAAATAAACGTCAATGACATCTTCAGGGTCAAGGACAACACCCAAAAAATTGAGGCCAAACCAAAATATGCTCAAAACTAGATATTTGGCAATGGGTGATTAATACTACTAAGTAATTATGCATGTTGAAACAATATGATATTATTAAAATGATTAGCAAAATTTTGAAAAGCTTCCTCTCTAATGATCACATATAATTTTAAGTTACCACCTAAGTACACATTGTGTAATGCAAATAAATGATTGAGTATTGAATATAAGGGTTCCGTTTTTCATTAGGACATACAGATTCCTAAAAATAACCACGATGGGGATGGCAGGGTTTTTGTTTGCTCTCTTTGCTTGCTCACTAGACACCGCCATCCCCTTAGCCCGAGCTTGCTTCGCTCACTCATGCATCCTAACTTCTTGTTGACTTTTTACTATACAAATACAACATTATTATTTTTAATATTATTAATTAAATTTGTGCTTCATAATTGAGTTCATTATTACGGCATTATTAATCATATTAGCAGCTTTTTAAAAGTGAATTAAAATTTAAAACTTACTATTTTTAAACTAAAAACCATTAAAATCTGCTGTACCTTTGTCTGAAAATAAAATGGAACAACCTAGGAGTGAAATTCTTACATTATCTGTGGTAAATTGTAAATATTGTAAACAAGTAGATTTTGTAGAACCATTAGGATTTTTTTTCTCGAAAAATAGACGTTTGCTAGCTGTGACATTTTGCAAAAGCGGTCTACATGAAGACACCAATACATTACAAAGAAAAATTGAAACATTGCATGCACGGTCATTAAAGTACAGTGGAGCCCAATAAATAAACATTGTTGTCTTAACAACGTTAGTTAAGTGTTTTATTTGAAAACAACATAATACTGAAGCTTATGTATAAGTAAGTTGTGTACCTCTCACATCCTCTGCAGAAGAAAATAGTTGCTTGCTTGGGTATACCCTCTGATATGTCTATGTCAGTTCGTAAACATGCCACACACATGTTGGAAGGATTGGGCTCTATAGGCACTGCACACTGGCAACATAATCTGGAAACATAATATATAAACAATCAATAAACTGGTATAGCAGAATCCCATAAGTTTACAGTCCTAGACTGTAAATACTTTATTGATTAAACCACATTCATATTGCGGTATTAGGGACTCCTTGGAAGGGTTGTTAAATAAAAGTCATTTGCCTGGATTCACTTGTGAGCGCGAATTTCTCAACATTAAAACTGATTCGCAATTGTGGTTTTTAACCTAAAAAAAACTTACACTCGTGCCCCAGTAAGCACAGCTTCATGTTCAGGAGGAATATACTCCATTGTAAATAACTGTGTAGTCAACTGTACGACACTAATTATATGGATAAATTTTACTTAAGAAATTAAAACTGATTTAGAGAATTCGCCACGCCGTCCACACTCCACAGTTCGAGTTCGTGTTAGTGACAGTAAATAAATGTCAGATAGGGAATGTCAATTTCTTTCTTTTTCTCAAGTCAAGTAAAATGTCACACGTTTTTTTTTTTTTTTGTATTGGCACGTGTTGTGTATTCAGCCAGTTTCTCGTTTAGTTTCCGAAGGAAACAAAGCGAAAGGATGAGCGTTCATAGGCAGGAGAAAAAAATCCTAAAAATATTCAAAACGTTTGTTACTCTTTCACGCAAAAACTACTGAACGGATTTTGATGAAATTTCGCACACAGATAGTTTATATATATTCTTTTTATCCCGATACTCCCACGGGATCAAGATTTATGCGGGTGAAATAGCGGGGAGCAGCTAGTGTGATATAAGTCACATAGATAAGTCTGTGCCACACAGGGAAAAGGGGTCGTCCACTGATTATGTAGGGTCATCGATGATATTATGAAGTTTGGCAAGTGATCACAGATGTCAGATCAACTTTAAAAAAATGTTTTTTATATTAATTTGAGACTAGAGGAGACCCTCAAGTCTGACGATACAGACGTTCAACAGTTCAACAGTCGTTATGCTGGTATCAATTTTAGCGCGTCATGGTACAGAAAGTCTATACAAAAAAGGTGAACGGTTGCCGTAAACGTCAACTCAACAAGCCTGATAATAAGATGTCATAGTACCTACAAATAAACAGAGCATTTGAACTTCTGACTTGCTTTGTACGCTCGTGGCTATTTAACCAACAGATATCGGTGGTGAATACACTGAACTCATGAACTGACACCTAGTGCAGTAGTGTGAACACCTAGTTACACGTGATAAAAGAAACGAATCCTTGAATTAGTCTTCATGTATACAATAGTGTAAACATGAAGACTAGACTATAGGTCGCACTACTTTCAAGATGTAATAGGGCTGATAAACTTGACCAGACAAAACACTGATCAACCGTTTAGCCGGATCCCAATGCCAACTGAACGACTAGCCTCGCGCTCCTAATCTTCTTTTGTTGTTTTCTAGACGATCTCTAAGAAATCATATTACAGAATAATTAGTGGAAGCGTTGAGAATATCAACAAAAATTTATGTTTTATTATCTGTACTTCCGGATACGGCAATGCCGTAATCATCCTGCCTGATTTCTGAACGTCGATTTGTTACGTAAAGAATCCGACCGAACCTCTTTCGTGACCTCTCCGACTATCTACTGTGCATTTATTCGATCGATTCTCTTATACGAAAATGTTTTCTACCGTCTGCAGGGCCGGCCGTTTGGCCACAAGGACGGTAGTCAATAATACCTCCGACAAAGCACCTTTAGTCGCGGCGCCCGTGGTGAACAAACGTGATTATGCGGCCAAAGCTGCAGCATTCAAGGGACATGGTAAGGTGGTTGCTGTAATCGGTGCCGTCGTTGACGTACAGTTCGAAGACGACCTTCCACCCATCCTAAATGCTCTGGAGGTACAAAACCGTACACCCCGGCTTGTGCTGGAGGTGGCGCAGCACTTGGGAGAGAACACCGTCCGCACCATCGCCATGGACGGTACCGAAGGTCTGGTTCGCGGCCAGGCTGTACACGATTGCGGCTCGCCCATCCGTATCCCCGTGGGCGCAGAGACCCTCGGCCGCATCATGAACGTCATCGGTGAGCCCATCGACGAGCGCGGCCCCATCCCCACAGACAAGAGAGCTGCCATCCACGCCGAGGCGCCCGAGTTCGTGGAGATGTCCGTAGAGCAGGAGATCCTCGTCACAGGCATCAAGGTCGTTGACCTGCTCGCCCCTTACGTCAAGGGCGGCAAGATCGGCCTGTTCGGCGGCGCTGGAGTCGGTAAGACTGTACTCATCATGGAGCTGATCAACAACGTCGCCAAGGCGCACGGTGGTTACTCCGTGTTCGCAGGAGTGGGCGAGCGTACCCGCGAAGGCAACGACTTGTACCAAGAGATGATTGAGTCTGGAGTCATATCCCTGACGGACAAGTCCTCCAAGGTATCCCTTGTGTATGGACAGATGAATGAGCCTCCCGGCGCACGTGCCCGTGTCGCTCTGACTGGTCTGACAGTCGCCGAATATTTCCGTGATCAGGAGGGACAGGACGTACTGCTGTTCATTGACAACATTTTCCGTTTCACCCAGGCTGGTTCTGAGGTGTCTGCCCTGCTGGGTCGTATCCCCTCTGCTGTAGGTTACCAACCCACACTGGCCACTGACATGGGTACCATGCAGGAGCGTATTACTACCACCAAGAAGGGATCCATCACCTCTGTGCAGGCTATATATGTGCCAGCTGATGACTTGACCGACCCTGCCCCTGCCACCACCTTCGCTCACTTGGATGCCACCACTGTACTGTCCCGTGCCATTGCTGAACTGGGTATCTACCCTGCTGTGGACCCTCTTGATTCCACCTCCCGTATTATGGACCCCAACATTATTGGACCAGAACATTACAATGTTGCCCGTGGTGTTCAGAAGATTCTTCAGGACTACAAGTCACTCCAGGACATCATTGCTATCCTGGGTATGGATGAATTGTCTGAGGAAGATAAGCTGACTGTTGCTCGTGCACGTAAGATCCAGAGGTTCTTGTCCCAGCCTTTCCAGGTGGCTGAGGTGTTCACTGGACACCCTGGCAAACTGGTGCCCCTTGAGGAAACTATCAAGGGCTTCTCTAAAATCCTGCAGGGCGAGTATGACCACATACCCGAAATAGCATTCTACATGGTTGGACCCATTGAGGAAGTTGTGGCTAAGGCCGAAACCCTAGCCAAGTCTTAAATGAATTTAATTTGTAGGATTTCCATTATAACATAAGTTACTGCTTATGCATCTAATAAATTATGTAAACATCAAGCACAGGTATTGTAGATAAACATTCTGTAAGTTATAAAATAAAATTTGTAACTTAACCTTTGTATTATTACATATTATTTTTATCATGTTACATACATAACAACTATTTAGTTCTTCAAAAAGACCTTTTTAAAGGTGCGAGGCTGCAAATACCACGTATACATAGGTAGTGCACTGGGACTTGGTCCTCCTTCCTAACCCATCAGCAGTCCTATAAAGCTACTTACCTATAGTATTTTTTACTGTCAAAACCATGACAATGACGCTAGGTTGGACTTGAGCCAATTTGCGGCGTATACCATGGCACCAACGATATTTGCATAAATACCTAGGCATCAACATATAGTACCTACATAATGACATAATTACATTACGTAGGTCTGAATAAGTTTTTTTTAAACCCAAGGTTATTCTGAACTTTTCCCCTCACTCGCCATAACTTACGTTCCTATGAAGTGGGTAATTGAAAATAAATACTTACTAACATGGAATAAACCATTGTGATTGATTCTTTCCAACAGTTAGCCCGACTGCACACTAGGGACCGCGCGACCAGCACCTTACAAACACGACCAATTGTTAAGCGCCTGCAGATTTCTCGCCGTCCGGTAAGGACCAGGCCCGGGTCGACGGCGCGTCGCATTCCAGGCGCGCCTCAGAGATGTCAACACATAGTGACGGGGTTCGATAGGGCCGACGCCTCAGGGTCGCGGGAAATTCGAAAGAGATAACCGTGGCCACAGGCAACTGAAGGAACACGGGTGGATTTTAGTCAGTAAAAGTCTGACACACCCTCCCGCTCCACCTAGAGCAGTAGAAGTCATTTGATGATTTCCCACCCAAAAACAAAAAAAAGGAGTCTACTAAACCGAACGTTGACAACGAACTTACAGTTGTCACTTATGTCACCTACTGGGGTTGGCGCGAACTCGCTCTGGAAGTCCACTAAAAACCTAGATATTCCTCAACAATCATATCCTCCAATCAGATCACAAGCTTCCTGGGCAAGAACTGACCTAGAAAAGGCTGAAGCATTCGTAATACATCTGAGTTCTGTTTGTGTTTGAATGTACTTGTCATAACAAAACACATTGTTTTTAATTTACAAAGCGCATGACCCCAATAGAATATTGAGTACCCAACGAATAAAACACCATCAGTTGTAATTTGATTTATTTATTAATCCCCTTTTAAAAACTTTCACCATGCATAATTCTTTTTTCATTCATTTACCAACCGTACGGACAGCGCGTGTGCCATCAGCTGCTATTCTGAGGTGATTGGGGACATGCACATGCGCTTTAAAAAAAAAAAAAAAATCGGAATGTTGTTTGTTACGACGAGTACAATCATAAAGCCCGTCACAGACGTAGCTATAATATATATTAATATGAATCATAGCAAGGCATATTACGACATATTTTCTATACACAATTTCGATTGACCGCACACGCAGCTATAATATATATTTCTATGACGTCACCAAAATATGTCGAAATATATATCTCGGTATATTTTGGCCTTTAAAACCGTGCGCTTGCAAAGGCGAGGTAAGGGCAAAATATATATTATAGTATAGTTCTCGTGTGTGGTAGTTTGCTATACTATAATATATATCTCGATATATTAATATATATTATAGCTACGTCTGTGACGGGCTTTAGTATTGGTCACTAATTACCAGTTACACTATATACTAACGAGTTGACACCGCGCTCGCTGCAAGGTTCAGTTATACGGAACTATAAATCAAACTCCAAATTGTAGCTTATAAAATCAGTTTATTTTAGGTTCTTATCGCTTTCCTCCAACCCTGGGGGCTGACTTCTGACTGACTTTAGCGGCCTTGGCCTTAGGTGCTGCCTTAGCCTTAGTTGATGGTGCTGTGGCCTTCTTGGCAGCCTTTGTGGACTTCTTCTGTTCCTTTGCAGCCCTGAAAAAAGAAAAAGATCAAGTTGTTAGATATAGCAGCAAGACACAGAAATTAGTACGGACGTCAATATATCGTGCGGGATTTTCTCGCGCACTGGTTCGTCATCTATTGGGCTGAGTAGCGGTGGGTAATCTTTATTCCGGCAAGTGAATTGATTCACTTATTCCGACTCCGGGTCCGGTACCGGTTCACCTTATTTATTCCTTTGGCACCGGAACTCACTCGCTCATTTTGGTTCCCCGGTTTCGCAGAACATTTTATTCATTTGCTTCACTGGATCATTTGGCACATTTTGAATAATCGAACAGTTGGTTATTTTATTGATATTACGATTTAAATTTCGTACAGCGATTATTTTTATTTTACTTCCTTCCCCGTATTTTATTTAAATAAATAACAGTTTTTAGTTTTTTAGTTAAAAACTGTTATTTATTTAATTAATCTCCCTTACAACCATCATTACAAGTGCATACTTAATGCGATAGTATGGTCTGTTAAAGTTTGCAGAAGAATACAAACATTCTCTAAAAATAAATAAAATACATACATAATTTTGTTAATAAGCATGGTCTGTCTTTTGAGCGACTCTACAATGACACCAAAATCACGATTTATGCGTGCCAGTCAATCCATATTTAACTCTAAATCAATTGAAATAAGAGCGCACCGTACTGTTATTGTGTCCCTACTAATGACATAGTGCCAAGGTACTATAGCGATACGACGTGTTCCGAGTACTTCCGAGTGACTTGAGCGAGTGAACAGTGAACGCGCGCTCCGGAATCATTTGGTACCGCGGTGCCGGTAAGGATAGTGAGGAATAAGTAAGGTTTACGTATCCGCGTTCGGAACCGGCTCCTTTGGATCAGTGCCTCCGGAGTTACCCACCTCTAGGGCTGAGCATTGAGAATCCAACAGAGTGCATCAATGCGCGTCGAAAAAACAATAATGATTTTCAATTCTCGGCGGTAAGCAGTGCGATGAACGGGCGCCTCGATATTACGTAGACCCGACTTAAGTTTAATTTGCATGATTACAATGGTATAATTCAGAGGATCCCTGAGTATCCTACTTTCTAGTTATTAAGTCTTATTCCTTTGCAACTTTGCAAGGTACCAACCACATTATGAAGTGATAATAAGTTTACGACAGAATTGCATTTTAAGAGCAACAAGCTGACCCGGCGAACTTTGTGCCGCCTCAGTCATCTCAGAATAACGATTAATTTATGGGAAAATTTCACGAAAAATGATAAATCTTTTTCTCAACATTTTTTTCGCGAGGTTTTCCCTTATTTTAATAGTTATTCTGCTATTCAGGGCTAAGAAAAATCAAAGACCATAAATTTGGTCAAGTCGTACTTGAGTCAAAAATTGTGTAACTAACCAAACTTTATATTTATATGAATAGAGATAATATGAAATAAAACTAATATGTGTTTCAACATTCAGAAATAAAAGCCAAAATGTTCATTCATCAACATGGCTCTAGTTAGCACAGTTGCCATAGATATTTTCACTCAAAATCTCACTCTTCTATCTCTCATCTCTTCTTCTATGAGTTAAATTATTCTTACGCCTGCACTGGCATAATGGCATGTTTTATTAATCATTAAAATTTTGTAAATATTCTGCTATACTTACTTGATAGCTTGATCCCTCTGGGCTTTTCGCACTTCAGGCTTCATGTTACGCTTGGCCATGATGTCACTGAGTGAGGCACCAACAATGGCACGCTGATACTTCTGGGTCCTCCTTGTGCGTTTCTTGGTCTGCTCTTCTTCTTGACCCTTCTTGAACTTGCGCCTGTCAGAAAGAATCGGTTACCAGATGTTTATGATGGAATGTGTTTTGTAATACTTCCTTCATTATGATAAATAGTGTCAAATAAAAAAACCCTGTAATGTGCTATATACAGGGTGTCTCATATGTCGACGTCAAGCCGGAGTCTGGTGATAGGTTGGATCATAATATTTAACAGAAAAAAAAAGTAAAAATTTGTAGCAACAGGTTATAAGATCGTCAAAGGCAGTAGTTTTATTTTTTATTTTTATTAAATGTCTCTAATTTTTAAAATAAATTTTTATACATTGTGTTTAATGTTTCTACTATTATAAGTGGATAACTTTCCGAATGAAATGAGATTGTGTGATGAGATGCACTTGCAAGTTATTTAGTAACAGGATTTCGCATCAGCAAAAACAACAAAGGAAGGAAGGTGAGGAAGTAGGCAAAATTGTACTGGAATCTCCCTTAAATGAGAAATGCATTTTCAAAAATCCTTCAAGTTTCGTTTTGTATGAAACTCTTGTCCAAAATTTTTATATTCTTCTGAAGCCAGTGGTTTAGGCTGTGTTTTGTCAGTCCGTGAATTGTGGATTTTTATGAGGTGTTGTTTTTTTTACATCTAATAAGAAAAGCTTTGTCTTCGTTATGGGACTTTGAAACATCAATTTTATTGCCATTTTATGAACTAGGAAACTGTGAAAATGAGTTTTTTTGTTCATGAAAGCCAATTATTCAAGAATTTTCTACCATCCTTCCTTGTCTAGTCAAACATGAGTGATAACGTAGGATTAACCCAAGCACTGCCCACAAATATGTAATACTTGTTAGGATAAAGTAGGGTTAGTTTTGTAATAAGAACAAATTATTAAGAGATTTCTATTGACCGTCTAGCAATAACGATAAGAGTTCTGTATTATAGACCAAAATATATTTATATGTTACCTGTACAGCACGGTCCATGTCACTTTACGAGGATTCCTCCTCATCAAATGTGCAGCCTCACATTTTGAGTTCAAGAATGTGAAGGTCTGAAAAATGAAAATAACGAGACACTGTAACTACCAATAAGTACATGAGAAATAAACAAGTTCGGAGCATACATTTAAATTTTAAGAAATTTTAAATAAAACATGTTTACATCAAAAAATCATGTGATAAGTGTTGTGAAAGCTGGCTATTTATGAAGCTCATCAGGTTTATATTCAAGGAAAAGGTAAGAGTATCAACTATGCTAATAGATTTTACAAACAACAAATAAACATTACCTTGCCGTCCACCTTAACCATGGTCTTTCCATGGCCAGGATAGATCTTGTACCCACTGTACGCGCAAAGTCCGATCCTGAAAATCAATCACACACATTGATAAGACATCACAGCACTTTTAGAATATGTCACATAATTAATAAAATAGCATTAGATCATCCAGATTGAGTTAAATTAATTTGGAATTTACGAAAAACGTACTTCATTTTGACTTGTCGAAATGAAAAGGAGAATCAATAGACAAATGTCAAACAAGGAGTTGCGTAAGCCACAGAGAACGATGTTTTAAAAAATGACTGACATTTGCGACGAGCTTACTGATCAGCTGGTTACTAATCGACTAAATAAAGTCGAATTTATGAAATGAAAAAAAAATGCTTCTAAAGGCTAGGTTACACAATGTGAGCTGGTCTAGTCAATCAGTTCCTGAAGAGCAGCTAGGCAAAATAGCAGTCGGCACTTGCCAGCTTGTTGGTCTACAAGCTACGAGACCACAACGTGCCAGTGTTTTAGCAAGTTCTACTCCATGGCTGCACTTGAAATTGCTACTCACTCTTCTCTCCACAGAGTGGCAGTAGTCGGTTGTCTATTAACAGTTTGATACTGTATAAACAGGCCTTACAAAAAAATATAATGTCTATTATTTGCTAACCTCAGATTGTTGTAGCCGAACAGAAGTAACCAACAAATCCCGATAGATTTTTATTTTATTGAATAATGTTTAGCCAAATGAATTGCCCAGATTTTTTAGAATTTCAAGTAAGTGTTTAACTTTACGTTCAAACTTTGTAACACACAATTGTTATTATGATTGTATAGCTTTGTTTCTTCATCAGTGATACTGTTTCTTTATTTATTTTACAGGATGTTCTGAAAAAAATGCGTGTTATGGATGATAAAATACTTTATGCGCTTAATACTTCAATACCCACAGAATCTTTCGCAGGTAAAGTTGATGCCCACTCGGCTTGTGAAGATCTTTATTCTCAAATCAAAAAAGTACATACAGACAGAGAAAAGGTTATTAAAACTTGCATCTTAGCAACTGCAGAGTCAGTAAAACATTTAAAGGCTGATAAAGTGAATAAACCTGATGACTATGATTTAATGAAACATCTGAAAGCTGAACAAAAAAAGGTATGCAACTGCCTAAATTTAACTCCAAAAAATAAACAAATAATTAATAGCATCATGTTTAAAGACAATCAATGCATACTAAATGTTGTGAAGCCTATGTATTGACTCTTATACTTGGTTCCTTTTTTACAGTTGAGAATTTTGCAAACAGAACTCAGTGTGGAGGAAGTCATAAAAGAAAAGACTACCAAGTTATTTACAGAGAAATGTAGAACCTACTACAAGCCCAACAACTTATGAAGACTGATGACATGCATTTTACTTATCCTTGTTTTGGAACTTATAGTGTATATACTTATATAAATAGAATATAGACTGTTATCTTTTTTTAACTTCCACCCCACTTAAAACCTGTGTATCAAAGTACTAAAGGCAGGTCCTTTAGTATTTAACTAGAGCCATTTTTGTAAAGCCACAAGGTAAAAGCACTTGTCTCTTCAAAGATCCCATTTTAATCAGTTTTGTTTCTATCTAATAGTCTTTGACAGTTCAGCAGAGTACCAGGCTCGAGGTTTGCCAGCAAGCGATGGATCACAGTATCCTTGGAGTTTGACTTACCAACCCCAAATACGGTAAGAAATACTGCACTCTAAAACCCAAATAGCTGAAATGGGACTGGACTGCGTTGCCCCATGTTGGATGCATTTTGGACTAAGACCATCACAGCATGGGTTCCTGAAAAGTCAACAGCATCACAAAAGACCCAAGCATAGATGGCGGGATGAACTTACAGGATGGATTGGTACAAATTGGCTTAGGATTGACTTGAGTGGTAAAGGGAGGGCTTTGCTCTACAGTGGGAAAACATTTTTTCAAGTTATTATTTTTATATACTTGCCAATTAGGTATAAGGAAGCTAAAAAAAAAACAATAAAAAAATTGGCAAATGTGTACATACATATTTATTTTAAAAATCTTCATGAATAATTATCCAGATATCATTTTTAAAGCAACAGTATCTGAATATATATTCAGAATCTGGCACACAAAAAAACAACAAAAAGTTGTGTAATAAAGCTTAAACAGGAAATATAAGTTCGAGAAAATACCAACATCTACGTAAATAGTTCTACCTATGATTGCAAATCTTAAATCATTTGTTAGCTTTAGCAGCAGCAGCAGCTTCCTTTGCATTGTATTCCTCTTCATACTTTTTGTGCCAGTCAAGGTTGTATTGATGAACAGATTCACCTCTCTTTGCTGCTGACTTTCCTACCAAAATAGCTCCAAAACTAGCAAGTGCTGTGAGTAACATAAGCACATTTGCAATCTTGATTCTGGCTTGGCTGCGAGATTTATCTATAAGTTCACCACTGAAATAAAATGTTGAATTAGAGAATACAAAAAAACCTTGTATTACATTAAAAAAAAAAAACGAATACACAGAAGTAGAAATACCTGTGTAATTAATTCAGGAAAGCAAGGATTATTTATTATATATTACAAGATGTGTTAGCTAAGGACTGAAGGGTAGGAGTGCAGCCTTAAATGTGTTTTTTTTTGGAAATTTACCTATTTGATTGCAGTATCGGGTTAACCTTGTTTATAATCCATTTAGTTTCTGAGTAGCATGGTCCTACGACCGCACCCGTTTCGTGTTTTTTATTTTATTTACAGAGAATAAGGAGGGGGAGGGAAGATGACTTGGGGAACTATTTTGAAGTAGGAGCTCCGCTAAGCAAGCTCCGTCGACACGCCTTTGTGCGTCGTAGGGCCATGCTTCTCTGAACATAAATGGTTTCTATGGTCAAAGTAAACCTGCATCTGCAATTAATTTGGTAAAAACTAAACGACTTCCAAAAAAATATTATTTGTTTTCTTTGCTGCATATGTCCATTAAGCGTAAACAGCAATTCCCACTACTCCGCCCCTAAGACGACCCACTAATACACACGACAGAAGAATAAGAAAATGCATAGTGATTACAGCACTGCACTGACATGATTCAAATAAAACTATTCAAGGTCACGTAGGACAACATGAATTATGATAATCTTTCAACCGTTCCAAATAACTTATTGTTCTCTCATCACATGCGTCAAAACTAACGATTACGTAAAAATATACAAAGTTTAAACGTACGAAACGTATGTTGGGATCTCTTCTTTAGTTTTGAACTTTTTCGTCCATACCAAAATGAACTTCTGGAACTCGGTAGGTTTATATCTTGGAGTCATACTATTGGCTCCTGCAGCGGATTGGTTACTCGAGCTAGGTGTACTGGGAGGTGGTGCGCAATAATTCCTCCTTACTGAGCAGAGGCATGATCGTAATCGTAATGACAATATTTTATTCATTTTTAGTCGTCACTTCGTTTTGTAAATTCTCAATTCTAATATATATTTTGCGGAAATTTACTTCACAATCACAACCCATTAGCAAACTTAACTTTTGATTTGACGAAATAAAGAATGAAGTACTGAAACAGTAACTGATGAATGAAACTGAAAGTACAAGACAAGAAACTCTCGTTCGTTTTAGTTAGATTCTTTGACAAGAAAGGAGAAGAGTCAGTCAGATATTTGAATGCTAGATCAACACATGTCACGTCACTTATCAAGGTCACAATGGCAGAGGCTTTTTTTTTTTTTTTGTGTATGGCATCTCGTAGTTGACCTTGAGAGGTCGTGACTACTTAACCGGACTATCCTGTGGCTGCCTTAAGCGGACTCAAAGCCTCCAGCCAGGGGCGTAAAACTACTTATATTATTAAGCGAACGCTCGCTAAGGGCACCCCCTGTGGGGTACGGACCTCGGCTTAGGGCGTCGCTGACGGGAGGACAGCAAGATGGGACAGGCTGGATCAAGTTTAGTTGATTATTATTAATCGGGGAATTTAAAGCTACAGGCTCAGCTACGGCGCGGGCTGGCACTTCGTCGAGCAAGGGTCGGGGGGGACAATTACGTCGGGATCTTCGCGAGGAACCTCGGCGGCGAGGTCGGAATGTCGGTCTGTGTTTGTGCACTGTACTGGTGGCCCTACTGCTCTCCTGAATGAGAGTTATGTGGTCATCGGGATCGGTGAGGACATGCTTGGGACGGCGGACATGACTAATGGAGGAGGGAATATAACTAGCGGCTTTCACAACCAGAGGGTTGCGGTGATTCGCGGCGGTCTCGAAGAAACGCTTTGAAATGCGTTTCATGAACTGACGGATAGTGGGAATCCTGAGGTCTACATGGAGGATTTCGTTGCGAACGTACCAGGGGGAGCCTGTTATCCTACGGAGGAACTTGTTCTGGAGGGTCTGCATTCTATGGGTGCGAACGGGCTTGGCGTGTGCGAAGACTGCACTGGCATAGGTCATGATCGGACGGATGCACGCTGTGTAGATACGCAATTTGCACTTAAGTGACAATTTGCTACGTGCGTTGAGGACGAAGTGGAGTCTACCTAGAGCGAAGGCGGCGCGCGAACGAGCCGCCTTAATGTGCTCTGAAAAAGAGAGGTGTTCGTCTAGTACGACACCCAGGTATTTGGCTCGCTTCTCCCAAGGGATCGGCTTGCTGAACATGGTGATCGGTCGAGGGGGGCAGGGGTTGCGACGCGGTTTTGAGAAAAGAACCGCTTGGCTTTTGTCGGGATTGACTTCGATTCGCCATTTTCTAAACCAAGCACCAAGCTTGTTCACTTGGGTTTGGAGAATGCGAGCTATCGAATTTTCATCACGGCCGGTGTAGTAGATGGCCGTGTCGTCTGCGAACAGGGCCAACTGCGACTTGCTGCACTTGGGCATATCGCTGGTGAATAGCGTGAATGCTAGGGGAGAGATCACAGAGCCCTGAGGGACTCCTGCGCGAATAGGGTGGGGGGAGGATAGCGCTCCTTCGATGCGATAACGGAAGGTGCGATTCGACAAGAAGTCCCGTAAGATGAGCACGAGACGATCTGGCACACCGAGTTGGTACAGCTTATATAATAAGCCGTTGTGCCAGACTTTGTCGAACGCTTTCGCTATGTCGAAGAAAACAGCACCGGTCATCAAACCTCGTTGGAAACCGAAGTTGATGTGTTCGACTATACGGTGGACCTGTTGTACGCACGAGTGTTGGGTTCTAAAACCAAACTGTTCGTTGGGGATGAGGCCCTTTGTCTCGGCGTAGTCTCTGAGGCGCTTATAAATAAGCCTCTCATAGATTTTGCCGAGGACATTGAGCAGACTGATGGGGCGGTAACTACTAGGCTCTGACTTTGGCTTGCCGAGTTTCGGGATACCGATGACGGTGGCTTCTTTGAATGCCTGTGGGAAGATGTTGTTGCTCAGAGCACCATTGAAGATGGTGGTCAGTAGCATTATCAGGTGGGCAGGGAAAAGTTGGAATACCCTATTGGTGATTCCATCTGAGCCGGGGGCTTTACGAGCCTTAAGACCTTTGATGAGGTCGTGTACTTCGTCGGGCGTGACTGGGGGCAGTGGATACTCTGGGTCTTCGACGGGAGGGAGGGAGGCTCTATGTTCGACTTCAGCGTCGACCTCAGTGAGGTGAGCTTGGTCTACTGGTTGAGAGCTAGGCGAGCATTGGACTTCTAGACTGTCGGCTAGAAGCTCAGCCTTGTCGACATCATCGAAGGCGATGGTCTTGTCGGGACGGATCAGGGGGGGCATGGAGACTATTTCTCCGGATCTGAGCTTCCTCTGGAGTTGCCAGAAGGCTAGGTGGGTGGGCTCTAGTTCGCTCAACATCTTGTCCCAGCCGGCGGTACGCAGCTCCTCTATGCGTGTTCTTACAGTACGCTGTAAGTAACGCATATGGGCTTTGTTCGCGTCGCAGGGGAAGTTGCTGTAGGCACGGACAGCCGCGTTCTTCTCATTCAACAGTTCGCGTACATCGTCCGGCAACTTCCAGTGACGGTCATCCGTCGCTGGAATTTCCCTTGAACAATCGTACAGGACTGATTGTACGTGAGCTGTGAATGAGTCGATCGCGGCCGTCGTGTCAGCGATAGAGTCAAAATGATCGGGGATTGGGTCCAAGTGGGGGGACGTGGTGGATTTTAAGCGATCGCTTACTCTCCTCCAGTCCGTTACCACTTTGTTGGGAAGGGGTTGGGTGGAATCGGGCAGACCTATGCGGGGGACCAGTTTCATGACTACTGGACGGTGATCGGAAGCGAGCTCTTGTACCACTTCTATAGAGTCCAACCGTAGGTTGACGTTCTGTAGGAGCGCCACGTCGAGTACATCGGCGGTGTGATTGGGATCGGGGGGAAAATGAGTGGGAGTCATCGGCGCGATGACATCGAAATTCTGAGAGGAGGAGAGGTTGAACAAGTGTCTCCCTCTGGAAGAGGTCCTGGTGCTATTCCAGGAGGGATGTTTAGCGTTGAGATCACCCGCTATGATAACGGAGTCACTCAGGCTAAAAAGGACAGAAAGATCTTCAGTAAGGAGTTGGAAGTTCTCCGAAGTATTAATGGGGGGGAGGTAGGCCGAAACTATGGTGATCGGTTGATGACCTGTCATGCCAAGCCGGCAGCAAGACACTTCTAATCGTGAGAGTGTGGGAGGGTCTATGGGAATGCAGTATAGCTCCTTTTTGTAATAGTTATGGGTACCGCCCTTATGGCAACGCGTCCTGTCATTGCGAACTGTACGATAGTTTGCAATTGACGGATTTCGGTAACTCGGTTTAAGGAACGTTTCCTGAACAAGGAGGATGTCGATGTGGTGGTCGCGGAGGAACTCGCTGATTTCAGCGCGTTGTCGCAGGATGCCATTGGCATTGAAATAACCTAACTTTAGGGATCGGGGTTGACGGCAGAGGCACAGAGTACTTTTATTATATAGGTCAGAGTTATGTACAGTGTGCTGCGACTGCGTACAAACCACAGAGTACATTTATTATAGGAAACTATATTATTGTACATAAACTCTCTTTGGTGCAAACCGTGCAAACAATTTGTATTTAATATTGTGACGGGACTGCTTCAGTGTCTCACGCCCGACGAAGTGCACGACCTCATCAAAGGTCTTAAGGCTCGTAAAGCCCCCGGCTCAGATGGAATCACCAATAGGGTATTCCAACTTTTCCCTGCCCACCTGATAATGCTACTGACCACCATCTTCAATGGTGCTCTGAGCAACAACATCTTCCCGCAGGCATTCAAAGAAGCCACCGTCATCGGTATCCCGAAGCTCGGCAAGCCAAAGTCAGAGCCTAGTAGTTACCGCCCCATCAGTCTGCTCAATGTCCTCGGCAAAATCTATGAGAGGCTTATTTATAAGCGCCTCAGAGACTACGCCGAGACAAAGGGCCTCATCCCCAACGAACAGTTTGGTTTTAGAACCCAACACTCGTGCGTACAACAGGTCCACCGTATAGTCGAACACATCAACTTCGGTTTCCAACGAGGTTTGATGACCGGTGCTGTTTTCTTCGACATAGCGAAAGCGTTCGACAAAGTCTGGCACAACGGCTTATTATATAAGCTGTACCAACTCGGTGTGCCTGATCGTCTCGTGCTCATCTTACGGGACTTTTTGTCGAATCGCACCTTCCGTTATCGCATCGAAGGAGCGCTATCCTCCCCCCACCCTATTCGCGCAGGAGTCCCTCAGGGCTCTGTGATCTCTCCCCTAGCATTCACGCTATTCACCAGCGATATGCCCAAGTGCAGCAAGGCACAGCTGGCTCTGTTCGCAGACGACACGGCCATTTACTACACCGGCCGCGATCCAGACTCGATATCTCGCATTCTCCAAACCCAAGTCAACAAGCTTGGCGCCTGGTTTAGGAAATGGAGAATCGAAGTAAATCCCGACAAAAGTCAAGCGGTTCTATTCTCGAAGCCGCGTCATACCCCCTGCCCCCCTCGACCGATCACCATGTTCGGCAAGCCGATCCCTTGGGAGAAGCGAGCCAAATATCTTGGTGTAGTTCTCGACGAACACCTTTCGTTTTCAGAGCACATTAAGGCGGCTCGTTCGCGCGCCGCCTTCGCTCTAGGTAGACTCCACTTCGTCCTCAACGCACGTAGCAAATTGTCACTTAAGTGCAAATTGCGTATCTACACAGCGTGCATCCGTCCGATGACCTATGCCAGTGCAGTCTTCGCACACGCCAAGCCCGTTCGCACCCATAGAATGCAGACCCTCCAGAACAAGTTCCTCCGTAGGATAACAGGCTCCCCCTGGTACGTTCGCAACGAAATCCTCCATGTAGACCTCAGGATTCCCACTATCCGTCAGTTCATGAAACGCATTTCAAAGCGTTTCTTCGAGACCGCCGCGAATCACCGCAACCCTCTGGTTGTGAAAGCCGCTAGTTATATTCCCTCCTCCATTAGTCAAGTCCGCCGTCCCAAGCATGTCCTCACCGATCCCGATGACCACATAACTCTCATTCAGGAGAGCAGTAGGGCCACCAGTACAGTGCACAAACACAGACCGACATTCCGACCTCGCCGCCGAGGTTCCTCGCGAAGATCCCGACGTAATTGTCCCCCCCGACCCTTGCTCGACGAAGTGCCAGCCCGCGCCGTAGCTGAGCCTGTAGCTTTAAATTCCCCGATTAATAATAATCAACTAAATTTGATCCAGCCTGTCCCATCTTGCTGTCCTCCCGTCAGCGACGCCCTAAGCCGAGGTCCGTACCCCACAGGGGGTGCCCTTAGCGAGCGTTCGCTTAATAATATAAGTAGTTTTACGCCCCTGGCTGGAGGCTTTGAGTCCGCTTAAGGCAGCCACAGGATAGTCCGGTTAAGTAGTCACGACCTCTCAAGGTCAACTACGAGATGCCATACACAAAAAAAAAAAAAAAATGCTTCAGTGTCACTTTAGATAGACACTTAAGCTCTAGTTGACAGCTACTTTGTTGCTTCCATCAGAAAACACCCAAAATATGCTAACTGATAGACGGAAGAAAATAAAAACTACTTTAATTAAGCTACTGTCTGGCATGGATCTAAATAAACGTGTCGAAATATTGAACTAACTTGAAATTCATAGTGCAGCAAGATATTTTAGAGTCAGTGGCAAAACTTATAAATAGTTTTTTAAATCGGCACAAAATAAAAATTAGATAAAACAACCTTAGAATAACGGTTTTAATCAACAAAAAAGACAATACGTAATTTGATTATGTAAGAAGACATTACGATACAAATGCCATAAGATTCCATCACTAAAGAGTTTGGTTGGTTTATCATATCTTAATATTCATTTTAGTCATTCAAACAGAAAACGACTAAAGAGGTCGAGTTTACGCAGAAAAACTCAAATATTATTAGTACGAGTAATAGTTAAATAATACTGGTTTTGTTCTTTATTCACGTATAAAAAAACACTAAGTCATATACAATTACAAATCATGTTGTATTTATTGTCTGGTCTGTCCACTTGAATACACACACAGTCATTTGAATACTATCAGTGGGGAAGGCAACTGTCAAAATGGCGCTGTCGTAGCTAGTTTCCAAAATAAGCTATTATGGCGTGAGGCAGTTTTTATTATTTTTTGCGAAATTGTCGTTTGTTATGTTCAGATTGTGGCTTAAAGCTATTGCAAGAGCAATTAAGCAAACTATTTCAATTACAACAGAGTTCGAGGTTAAGTCGGAAACATTTTAAAGAAAGTGATGACTAGGAATTAAGCAATATGTAAGGTTTTCAATTCTGACATATTCCAAATCGAATAGTTTTTGATAAAAAATATTGATATCAATGAAAATAACGAAATAGTGGAATAAATAAAACCAAACTCATGCATGAACACGAAACGGAATGAATGAACGAAATTGTGGGCTGTAGGGACCTAGCTATGGTCACTACATTACTACATTTATGTGGATAGTATATTGTATAAAGAAATACATTATTTCGGTGACTGAAAGTTCACAATGTTTTATTTTAAGTGACAACATCAAATTATAACAAGCGTATCCTAGATATCATATTGATGTATCATATAGATATGGTCTGCCATAGATACTTTACATCCTCGGAACTTTTTAAAGAATATTACTGTAATATATTCTTTAATCCCAATGCTGAACTTAAATTAAGCAGCCTGGGGCCGAACAGTGGTTTGGTAAACATATCAGCAAGTTGCTTTTCCGAAGGAACGTGCGTTACGTCGAAGTCTTCGTTGCTAACACATTCTCTTACGAAAAAATGTTTCAGCTTTATGTTTTTGGTGCGCTTGTGATATTCATACTTTGGGTTGTGCGCAAGTTTAACAGCCGATTCATTGTCCAGGTTCAGTACTGGTTTTTCAATTTTAATCAAGTTGTTAATAAGGTGATTCAACCATAGAATCTCTTGTGCAGATTCGCTTGCTGCTATAATCTCCGCTTCAGTCGAGGAGATGGAGACTGTCGTTTGCTTCTGGCTTCTCCAGCTAATAGCAGCACCGGAGAATAAACACACCATTCCAGATGTCGACCTTCCAGTAGTTTGATCTCCTGCATGATCTGCGTCGCTGTAGCAGACTAAGCGTGGAGGCGACTTTTCAGTATAGGTTAGCCCATTCTGTTGGGCCCCTTTCAAGTACCGGAAGATGCGTTTTACCAGCATGATATCTTTCTTGGTAGGTGCTCCGAGGTTTCGAGATGCGACACCCAGAGCATATGAAATATCAGGCCTTGAGCCTACTGATAAATATGCCAAAGCACCCACGGCTTGTCTATATGGGAAATTTGCGTTGACTTCCTCTTCCTCTGCCATCTCATTTTCTTTGATGATTGGCGTTGGTGCTGGTTTGCAATTGGACATTCTATATTTTTCTAACACTTTCTTTGTGTAAGACTTTTGACTTAATGAAATGGTCTTGTCTTTGCGGACATTAATTTCCATTCCAAGGAAGTATGACACAGGTTTCGTAGTTATCTTAAACCTTGTTTTCAATTCCTTGATAAATTCGTCTCCTGCTCTGTTTGTATTGTATGCTACAAGTCCGTCATCAACATAAAGACCAATAAAGACTTTAGATTGTCCTCTGATTCGAACATATAGGCATGGATCCGCTTCATTCTGATGGAAATCCGAGTTTCTTAAGAACTCGGCAATGCAGGTGTTCCAGCAGCGCGGTGCTTGTTTCAAACCATAGAGACTGCGTTTCAGCTTGCAGACTCGTTTGGTGCCATCCTGAAAGCCATCCGGCTGTTTCATGTAAATATCTTCCTTTACGGTGCCGTTCAGAAAGGCGGTTGAAACATCGAACTGTTGTAGTTTTAGATTTTCCCGAGCAGCTATAGCAAGCAATGCTCGTACGGTGCTCAGACGAACCACTGGACTGAATGTTTTATCATAATCAACTCCAGGTCGCTGAGAGTAACCTTTGATAACCATTCTGGCTTTATACCTATCGACACTACCATCAGGATTCATTTTTACTTTATACACCCATTTGCACGGGAGTGCTTTTCGTCCTTTGGGTAAATCAACGAGATCCCAGGTTTGGTTGTCATGCAGTGAAGTTATTTCACTGTGCATGGCATCTTGCCATTTAACTTTGTAAGGAGAGTCCATCGCTTCTTTGAAGGTCTCAGGCTCTTTAGGCTTGTGAAGATTTTCGATTTCTTCAGCTGCTGCCAAAATAAAATCATCGTAGCGCTTAGGAGCTGTGATTTTTGACCTGTCTCTCAATGACCTCGTTTGAACGGTCGCATTTTCTTCAGCATCAGCATCAGGTTCATCATCATTGACATCGGTAAAAGATCCGGAAAGAGATTCGTATTCACTTTCATTATTCGCTGGTTCCGCTTGTCGAACGTCTTCAGTGCTATCGACCGAACTTTGTTGCAGCGTTTCATCTTGATCATCTGCGTCAGTATCACTATCTTGTTGCTGATTATCTCCTTCATGAATGTCAAGCTTAATATCCACTCGCTTGCGTGTTGTTTGTTGCGATGACGTTTCATTAGGATCGTATGAAAACTCTAAATCGTTCAGAAGTCTGGAAATTGCATTTTTATTAGATTCATCGTAAAACATAGTCTTCAGTATCCTAACATCTTTTGAATTTGTAATGCTGTTCTTCGAGGGTATGAAAATCCTGAAAGCTTTAGATGTTTCAGAGTATCCCGCAAACATGCCAGGAATTGCCTTTGGTGCAAATTTGTGACCATTAGTGCCTTTCATCAGAACGTAAGTCTTGCAACCGAACACGTATTAATGATTAATACAGGGCTTTCTCCCAACCCATCGCTCGAATGGTGTTTGTTTCTGAACGGCGCTGTTTATACTCCTGTTTGATAGGTAGTTTGCAGTGAATCCTGCTTCGCCCCAGAATTTTAATGGTGCCTGTGCGTCAATCATCATTGCTCTCGCTTTCTCCACAAGGGTACGATTCTTTCGTTCAGCAACTCCGTTTTGGTTCGGGGTGTAGGGTGCGGTGAGACGTCTCTGTATCCCGCAACGTTTCAGATAAGCGTTGAACTCTTTGTTCACATACTCGGTACCATTATCTGATTGTAAGAATTTGATTTTGTTCCCCGTGTGCGTTTCCGCTAACTCCTTGAACTCTTTAAACTTTTCTAAGACTTCGTTCTTGCTTTTAATCATATAAACTCGACTGTATCGGCTAAAGTCATCTATGAAAGTAACGAAGTGCTTGTTTCCGCGTTTCCGCTTACTGTGGGCGTTCTAATAGGTCCAGATACATCGCTATGAACGATTTCTAAGCGTTCTGTTGTTCGTTTAGTTGTTTTCTCACGAGGTGCAGGAATTCGATGAAGTTTTGCTTGGATACAGGTTTCACAGTCTGCCAAGTTTTCAGTAGCATGAAAGACCAAGCCAAGCAAATTCTCGTTTTTGAGTGCATGTTTCATATCTTTGGCGTTCATGTGACCAAGTTTTCTGTGCCAGTCGTAGGTAGATGTTTGATGACTTCGCTTTCTTTTCAACAATTGGAATCGAAACGCTCATGTTTATTTGGTTTAATGTAATAAAGACCATCTCCATGTTTAAATGCGGTGAGAGTTATTCCATCTTTTGGATTGTTGCCGTCGCTTTAGTCTTTGTGAAGAGGACAGAACAGCCTGCATCTGTCATCTTACTGACGGACATCAAGTTGGTGCACAGTCTAGGTACGTATAGAGTGTTTTGTAGCTGTGTAAGGGCTATACCATTACCATTTTTTGTTACAAAGGAGACTGTACCTCTTCCTTTAATCTCTGCAGTTTGTTCTTTAGTTGCAAAGTTCAGTTTTCCGGAAGTTCTCTCTATAGTGTTAAATAAGTCTCGTTGAAATGTCATGTGAGATGTACAAACGCTATCCAGAACCCAAACGCTGTTTTCAGATTTTTCGTTATGTGTAAGGAGGCACTGCATAGCATAGTTGTTCTTATGAGAACCAGTGTGTTTATTAGGCTTCTCACTGTTTTTCTTCCAGCAATTCGTACAAATTTTGTGAGTCTTGCGTTTGAAGATATTACCACTACGTTTGCAAATTTTACAGGACGTGTAAAGGGCTTCTTCTTGAAAAGAGGATTCAGGTTCGTCGTTATTAGTCATGTTTTGGCTATGACGTGCTTCACATTCTTCAATTATTTTAGTTTGAAGCTCCTCTGGCTTCGGAAGAGTGTCTCGCGATTCTATAGCGACTCTAAAGTTCTCAAATTCATTTGAGAGACTGTATAACATCATGATTGTTAACAAGTCCTCATTAATAGCTACGTCCATGTCTTCCAATTTGTCAACTATATCCATAAACTTGTTTAGATGGGATCTGACATCATGCCCTTCTAATTTTGTTAGGATCAGTTGCTTTAATAGGGATGCCTTTCGCGCAGGTCCCTTACTGGCATAAGTGACTTTCAATTTTTCCTATAATGCTTTAGCAGTAGTACATTTTTAATTTGTTTAAGCTCAGAAGGAGCGATTATAAGTATGAGTTCAGATCTCGCCTGTCTATCGCCTTCTTGATCAGCCACTGCAGCATTAGAAGACATTCATTCGATAGCAAACACCACAGGTGTGCTATAGGGACACCTTTCTACACACACAATGACAACCGTGGGTTCAATTAAAGCAGAACCTCTTTTTGTGGAAGTCGGTTAAGGGCTTAAAAGGCTAGTTTTCAAAATATTCTGGACTCAACAAACCATAGCAAAAAGACCCGGTCTCATCACGACACAAGCGACAAAATGGTTAAAATAACAAACGTCACAATCGTTAGGTGCAGTTCTGTTCTGAATAGCGATTTTTTTACAGATTACCGTCTGAGGACTACTTAGTCTGTGGTACTCGTACTTTCTGTCCACAGAGCACTGAGCATCAATAAATATCTGCCTCATCTGTTCGATGATATTTTAGCAAGTCTGCCTGCATGCAACTATTTTTTTTTAAATCGATGGTGGATTGATTTGCAGTAACTATTAATTTTCTTTGTTTTCATACTTCTGGTTCCTAATACAATTGTAAGTACATTTTGACGAAGCTGTATCAGTCGACAACATATTGTTGTAATTCGGTTGCAGTTTTTTCCTGTCGTCGATCGACTTGATTTAATTTCAATTTTGACTTTTCAAATCTTTTCATTGTCGTACATGTAGGTTGTAATTAATTAATTATTTACTGCATCATCTAAAAATAGAAATATTTGTATTATTTACGGGTTCCTTATAAATGGCGTTATGTTACTATCACTACGAAGTTAACAATTTCGCCGTGTTTGACCCTATGGATAATTCCTTGAGTGAAGTTGAGTGCATCTCTGCTATGGGATAAAAGGGGAATAATTTAATTAAGTGTTCCAATAATAAATGGTTTGTAGAGAAACATTGTTCTAATAATGAATTTTTCATGCAGTGCAATATGATGAAAGAAACAATAAAAAATACATTCCTATTTGAGATTTAAAAGATAAACAAGGGTAATCATATGTTATTGTTTTGCTTCTTAATTATTAGTTATCTAAACCGTTTAGTTATTAGTCAGAGGCTGCAGGATTCATTAATATATTAATTTAATTAATAGTTGATGGTTTTTAAGATGTCTGGTGGACACAAGCATCGTTACAAGAACGCAGGGTTGAGCGCAGATGAGCTTCGCCGCCGCCGGGAGGAGGAAGGTGTACAGCTGCGGAAACAAAAGAGAGAACAGCAGCTATTCAAGCGTAGAAATGTTAATCTTCCTGCGCCAAATGCACCAGATATTACTTTGCAGGTAAATTGCTATTTTTATCTATGTTCAAGAAAATAGACTCTTATAAGAAACCTTTTGGGGATGCAAGTTTGATTTTATGTTATTTGTATTCTCTTCGAGATCAATACTGAAAGCTATTTACCAAAAACCTCACTTTTCTACATTTTCTCATGTGACATGGGTGTTTGTAGGAACACAAGTTTTATAGGAAAAAGATGTTCCTTAAAACAAGCCAAACTTAAATCTTGACTTTTCATTTATGTGCATCATTAGCTGGAACAACTTTTCAGTGTACCAGATATCTTGACAATCTTGCACATTACACATAGCTGGAACAACTTTTCAGTGTACCAGATATCTTGACAATCTTGCACATTACACATAATCTTGGCTGGTTGTATGAGATACTAAACTAATAATGCAAAAATCTGTACCCAATTGATGAAGAAATCTTTGCCTTATAACATTTACGATGTTCATGCTACATATATTCATATTATGCCTTGTTTATCTAAAGGGTTGCCAGAGATGTACCTATAGTTCACCCACATTTCGGCAGTTATTGTAAGTTAAAACTAAAATGTAATTGTTGATAACAAAGTTTTAATCACTAGTTTGCAGTTTGAAATGTAATTGGTCTGTTATCTTTCCAATTACACAATTAGTATGCAAGTCACTTCACTGACATTGACTATTATTATTGTTGAAAGCAAATTTCTCTGAGAGTTTATGATGCATTGCTGTACAGTAGGTAGCCTGACAGTTATGTCACATTGCACATGGCATTCAAATACAAAATTGCAGATTGCAGGATGCCTTCATTTATTCACTTCTTCAATATAGACTGTTCAAAACATTCTATATTGAAGAAGTGAACTCTGCTTTGCAGTTGGATAAATAAAGAAATTATATATATTTTAGGAAATCCTGTTCAGACCTTTCTTAAACTTATTTGTAATAAATATTTTCTAAAGAGAAATGCAATTTCTCAGCAGCAAAACAAGTAACTCCTACACAATACAAACTAGGAGTTACTAGTGTTAGAGTTAACACTAGTAACTCTCTAATTTACTACTTACATGTGTCAGAGCCTATAACTTGCTTTTACAGGGCAAAAAATGCTCGTCTGAAAAAAGTAAGAAGACATAACCCTAAAAAAAACAATAACATTACAGAATTATGTGGCATTATTTACAAGGTTTTTGTGGGGAGGTTTCAGGTAATTTTTAATTATAACAAACTAAGTTTTATTGTAATTTTTAGGATGACATTAATATATCACCATCAGATGACATCAGTCCAGGAATGGTTGCGGCTCTGTATGGGGATAATCCACAAGAGCAAGTTATGGCAACTCAGAAGTTCAGAAAACTATTAAGTCAAGAGCCTAATCCACCAATCGATGAAGTGATACGGACTGGAATAGTTCCTAAATTTGTGGAATTTCTTACCAACAGCACTAATCCAACACTGCAGGTAATACGATGTTATTTCATCTTAGAAACAAATAGTTTTTCTAAACCTTATAAGACTTCATAAGCCATTTAACTACTGTTGTCGAAAATAATTTATGTTTTCTGCTGTAGTGTCACACCAATAAGCTTGTTACCTTAACTTTTTCAAGAGGATAAACACCAGAATAGCCACATAACAACACCATCATTAAAATAATGTGAGAATGATGCATGAAAAACATGGCCACATCCAAAACTTGTGGTTTGTTTTCAAAATACATATGGAACAAAGTTGAAGAACTACACTAAAACAACGTGTTTAATTTCCAGTTCGAAGCAGCATGGGCTCTCACAAACATAGCATCAGGTTCTTCAGAACAGACTCGCGTGGTGGTTGAGTGCGGTGCGGTGGCCGTGCTGGTCAGCCTGGTGGCAGGCGGGGCCAGCGACGACGTGCGCGAGCAGGCCGTGTGGGCGCTCGGCAACGTGGCCGGGGACTCGCCGCGCTGTCGCGACACCGTGCTCGCAGCGGGCGTCCTACCGCCGCTACTAGAGTAACTATTGCTTTCATCATACTTACATAAACTTACTCATCTTTGCTTGGGAATCAGCAAAAACTCCAAAACAATTTTTATTTGTATCCATAGCACTTGCCCGCGGCTTCGCCTTCGTGGAGTTCGGAAATCCCGGGTATAACTATCCTATGTGTTATCCAGGATATAAAATATCTGTGTGGCAAATTTCTAACATTACATTTTAAATTGTAGGATACTAATATTCTATATGCGAAAGTAAGGGCTCTTTTTATTTAATGGGGAAGCGCCAGGTTGCCCGCGAAATTAAAATTTTATGACGTTCGTTGTGATTTGCAGGTAGTGTCAGGTTGTACGTTGAACAAAATATGAATCGCGACCGTAAGAAGTATGCATTTACTGAGTTAAAATATTTAAAATCATCAATACAAAATACAACCCCTTTGGGTTCATATGATCCTATTGATTGATATTTTATGAAATTGTTTATATTATTTATAAATTGTCATTCAATAGGATTAAATGAACTTAGAGGGTTGTGTTGATAACTTTAATGATTATAATTATTCTGTAAGTACATTATTACAAAAACACGAAACAAGAAACAGGCCTACAGCGGTTAACGTGCAGTTTAAAAAAACGTAATAAAATTTGAATTTCACGCGCTTCCTCCTTAAGCATTTGAGGTTGCGAGTGCAGTGCGCCGACGCAGTCCTGCCGTCGTGCGCACGCTGTACCGGCGTCACACTGCGCTCGCAGCGTGTTAGTTATATGAAAAACAACAACCTTCCGTGCGCAGTACGACTCACAGTTTGCGGTGTGGCGTTACCGCAGTCGGGCATCAAACAAATTGAACGAGCCCTTACTTCGTCTGTCTGTTACCTTTTTACGCCTAAACTGATCGTTATAAAATTTGACCAATAGATAATCTGGAACCTAGAGAAGGACATAATATCGGGCTATTTTACATGCTGGATATTTGTATAAAAAAATATATGAAACACAAAATTCATGCAAACGAAGTACTGGGCATCAGCTGCACTTAAATAAAATAACTGACCTGTACCTGGGAATCGCCTGAATTTTCAAAATAAAATTTTTCATTATTATTTATTAAAACTAAGACTGAATAACTCATACGAAGTTTCTCTCTTTCTATCTCTATCTATGTATAATTACTGACGTTGTCGTTATAACGTAATGGTTTACTGCACCTAAATGATGTAGTGTTTACATGTTAACATGTGAGATATTGCATTAATAAACTTCGTTTTTTTAATGGTTCTACTTGTTCTTACATTTTTTCAGGATATTAAATAAGTATACCAGGCTGTCTATGACAAAGAATGCAGTTTGGACTCTTTCAAATTTGTGTCGAGGCAAAAATCCTCCTACAAACTTCGAAGCCGTAGCTCCAGGTAAGTTATTGAGTGTTTTTTATCTAACTGTTACTATTTCTATCCCATATCCGTCTAGTTTAGGATAAAACCTTTTGCTTTGAATAACATTTCCAATTATGGTGGGCAGGCAGTCTTCAATCTCTTACTAGTTGGATTCACCACATTTGATAAATCAAATCAAAATCTTTATTTTGAGCAAAGGCTACATGATGATACAGCTGGATCTTATGCTTCTGTCAAATCACAAGGTAATCTAATATACCATAGCCAAAGAAACGTTACAAGTTAAAGAATTGGAATTAGATGTGACTGCGGAAATCCATGACATGGAATCGATACGACGCGATTAATTTGTTATGCATGTTGCATACTCGTAATATCATCTCTCGTAGTCTACTCGTAGCACCTAATACATGTGCATAATTTTCTGGGCGGGAGGCGTGCTGCATACTGCATACAAGCTAAATTAATAGTTAGCGGAATTAATCCTTAGATATTGTAATTGCATAATAGGTATGATAACAATTTTCTTATTTTAACTCAAAAAAAGATTTGTTTAAAACAAACAATAATAAAGTGTAAAAGATTACAAAATTGACAAGTTATAAACGTTTTAAAGTAACTGTTAGACAAAGACAACTTTATCGTAGAAGGGACGTCACTACTATGTTACCTCGCGACAAGGACGGGATAATCCCCTCTAGAAACTTCTAAAGCGTGTAGGTTCTTCATATTTCCATGAATTTTACAGATTCTCTTTTTGCCTTCTTTGAAATTACATTATTTGCCCGAACATCTATATGTATGAATTAACAACATTACCTATAATAAATCTGTAGACCAGGCGTTTTTGTACATTGAAAATATTTAAAAAAAAAATGTTCCAATAATAATTATGCCATTTTTATCATTTTTGGAATTTTTGTCTGTTTAGATGTGAGAGATTAATTAGATCACGTAAAAATTACGAAACCAATATGGTTAACTTGTATACTCAAATATTGTGTGGTTATACACACGGAGTAATTATTAGTTTTTGTTTCATCACAATCGCTTTGGTCTATCAAAAGGTATAATCAATTTAAAGTGTTCAAGAAGGACTTTTCATTAACATACACCTAATGACATCTATTGACGCCAAATGGTACTAACGCATACGTGATAACAATATAGTATAACACATCATAAAGGTACCTGTGTTATTTAAAAAAGTAATATTAATTATTATAATGCTATAAAAATCGCTTAACATGGTTGACTAGTGGCGCTAAAAGATTTTTAAATAAAAAGTGGTGTTAATGTAAGATAATAATAGTTATGCTTAATCATTTTAACATCAACAAAATCTTACTCGAACAGCATAATGGTTTCACCAAAGGTCGTTGCACGACTGACGCTGGTGTCACTCACTATTAGAACACATATTTGCAGCTAGGGAGGAGGCCCAAGATGCCATAGGAATTTTTTGTAACCTCTCCAAGGCGTTTGACTGCGTTAATCACGAAACCTTGCTCCTAAAACTTGAGCATTACGGACTAGGTAAACTTGCGCTTAGTTTAATTAGATCTTATTTAGAAGATAGACAGCAAAAAGTTCAAATAAATGTTGTCAATTCAATTGTTTTAAAATTAAAAATGGGTGTTCCACACGTTTTCGGAGGTGCGAGCAGGACAACTCTTTAGATCGATCCAATTCTTTATTTGCGCGGGTTCATTTCATAATAATAATGGTGGAGGTCAATAATTAGGGATCCATTTTCAAATTGATACAAACTTACCCGTCCGAACTCTTTCATACTCATGAAACCCTGGTAGCCCTTTGTAATCGATCTTGACAAAAATGATGTATCCCAGAAATGATGATGTAGGTAACTCGATATTGAATTTGAAGAAATGGTAATTATCATGAAAATTAAAAAACGGCCAAGTGCGAGTCGGAATTTTAAAACTACAAATAAAAAAAACGATTTATTTAGTTCACAATTTTTTTTCTGTTTCTACTGTTCTCACTGTTTAATTAATAAATTATGATCATCGCGCGATTTTTTTTTCAAGATTTCTTTTTTAAACTCCTGTTTTGTGATCTATTTACTCTGTGGTTTAGACAGTAAAATAGATCACACACACAAGTCCGCTTAAGCAGACGACAACCTCATAGGTTGACCTGCGAGATGCCAAACAAACAAACAAACCTAAGACCACAACGTAAATCAATTACTACTGAAAACTACGTCTTAACGTGCCCACCGAAAAACTTGCAAAGTGGTAAGAGCTAGGAATCAAACCTGAGACTTTCGCCAACCCAAAAATAAACTTTAAATTTTTAAGTTACGGAGAACCCATTGTGCCTATTATTACACGCACAGGAGATGCATACACGCACACTTAGAGCTAGATTACAAGAATACAAATGCACGGTTAGAGTGGACAGACCACGCTAATTATTTTGTGAAAGCCATAAATGATAAAAACTCTTTCATACTCATGAAATCCTAGTAGGCGTAATCGATTGTGTTGATGCGACTCTATGTTGAAATGGTAATTCAATAATTATCTCCGAATTTAAAACTAACTACAAATAAAAAACTACTTATTTTGTTCACTACGTTTTTCTCTTCTCGCTGTTTTTTTAAGCTCATGTAATGTAATTGTTAATTACTTTGTGGTAAATTACTTTAATTAATGGAACCCTTAGTGCACGATTTTAAATTATTTTGTGAAGTTTATTGATTTATTCATTAATTATTTCCTAATTATTTTGTGAAAGCCAGTGTTTTTTTTGTGATTTTTGTGCTTTAGTTAATAAGTTAAAAGTTCAAATTATGTTTTTCTAATTTAAATCATTTTATAAAAACTGTAACAACAACAGATTTTATTCAAACCTGACGCGAATTTTCAATCACTAAAAATAAATACGGAACCCATTTTTCATATTTTACTAGGAGTATCATAAAAGCTAGGCAGGAGTTAAAGCGGTAAACTATTTCGATAGGTAGGTAGATCAAAGGTTATGGACCCTAAACAGCTGATACTTCGCTAGTGTTGTGCAAAATTTAAATTTATTAAATGCAGGCCTGGATTTTAATTAATTGTTTTTAATTATGACTCAAACTTAGAAGGTTAAAAATGGTACCATGTCGTCTGTTACCGAGTTACTGAGTTGGTGCATTTCGGGTCGATAGGGGGTATCAACCCGAAATGCACCAACTCTTCCGTATATTAATGATCTACCCCATTTATTAAAAAAAAAACAACCACAAATGGTGTTATTTGCTGACGATTGTACGAGTAGACTAGAAATAGAGACCAATTAGTTCAACCAGGTTTCAGACTGGCTAAAGTAGATTTATCCTTCATGGGGTACTGTTTCAATGTTATAATAAAATACCTCCCCACGTACTCCAACTGAGTGAAACGAAGTTTAAACTTTTATCAAACATATGCAGCCAAGCAAATTATAAGTTGGGGGATTACATCTCTGACAAAAATGCTTGGCTCAACACTGGTTCTGCTCCACAAGGGCCCATAAACTAATTGATTAGCATTCTAAAATATTGTTGGAGCTGCTGAAGATTGTAAAAACAATCTTTGCATTTTAGAAATTCAATCTTTTAATATTGTATAATTGCAAAGCACCTTTGTGAGCACTATGTACCGACTATAAAGCTACCCTATACTGGGCACGTCTGTCATTGACTTGAATGTGCCCTGGCGGCTGAGAGTATGTCACGCTCACTCAAATGTCTCGCTGGTGGCGGCGTGTGTGTTGGATCATTATATTCCCTTCAAAATGGTGCTGATCCATACGTCATGTTCGTGAACGGGCGCCTTCAGTGGGGACTAGTCATCTCTTGGCTGCCACGGCGTTTTTAAATTTCCGAATTGTTTTGTATGTTTTTCATTACGGACGCCTTTAACGTGCACGTCTTTCTACATCGTTCTCACATGTATAACTTCAACAAGACTGAGGTAAAAAAAAAAAAAAATACCAATTTTATTTTAAAAAGAATGTCCATGTCCATCCATGCAGTTTCTTGCCCGTTCTTCTACATCTTCATATTTTTGACTGACCTACCCCCTGACAATTCAAAAGTGCCTGTAATTGGTTAATTTTGAAATAAATGCTTGAGTTTGAGTTCTGAACTTCGGAGTGATCAATCACAGAATGCAATGTTATATGGATAACAACTTTTTACTAAAATCAAATTGGGTTCAGTTTCATTTAAAAAGATAATTGAATATGCAAAAAATGCGAAGTACCAATATAAAGTAGTAGAAGAATTTATGTTTGGCAGGTTCCACAACTTTTTTTTTTACTGACTTTAAATGTCATATAATTATTTCCTTGCTGACGACTTTCTAAATTAAAGTTATTTGCACTTTGTAGTGTTTTTTAAAATAGATGTCGGTTGTATTGTTTTTATAATATGTTTTATTTAACGGGTTAACACAAATACTTACGGTTTTCTATTTTTTGCGTTCATCGTTTTTGAGGCTGGTGCCGAAAATCAGAAATTGAAATCCAAAATTGCAGCCATAACCAGAGGTGGATCTTAGTAAATGGGTATATTTTCAAACGGTCAACTGTATGTGGGAGGTCTTTCGAGGGGCAAGCAGGTTTTAGAGAGGTTCTAACATCGTTTATAGAGAAGCATTTTCTTCAAGTCCAGCAAACAAGGAAGTGTGTGTCCACACAGCTATACAATAGATTTTTTTTTTAACAGAGCTCTTAAAGCGTACCATGATAACGCTTCAGCACACTCCTCCAGACGGGCAGTCCATTTATTGAGTACGGCAGGTTGCAGCCTGGCGCCTTGATTTTTATTTATTCTCAAAAATCAAAGTGACACTTCGTCGCATTGACATTACAAACCCTGAAGACGCAGTAATTGCATTCGAAAGGCCTGTGATAGAGAACCTCAGGTAGCGCTTCCCACCAGGCAAGATTTGAAGACTCTTCCTTTTTAATGGAGGAGTGGTGCATACACCTTCTCTAAGTAACATATTATTATTTTCCGACATGCACGCGAACAAAGTCGCGGGCATAGCTAGTTTCTAATATTAGTTATCATCCTTTGTGATGGCAGGTTATTTAAATTGTATATTTTTTTTATATTTTCCAGGTATTCCAGTTTTAGCGCGGTTGTTACACCATACTGATGCAGATGTGCTAAGCGACGCGTGTTGGGCTCTCTCATATCTATCGGACGGACCAAATGAGAAGATTCAAGCTGTCATCGATGCTGGAGTTTGTAGGCGGCTTGTGGAACTACTTATGTAAGGGTATCTTAGAACTACTCTGATATAACCATTTCTTTTTCTGAATGATCAAGAATAATCTTGAGTCCGATCGACTTGAAAATATTTCTGCTCCATTCACATAGTTCTTTATTCCTTACCAATATACCAATATTTTGAAGGACTAGGTGCACGCGATTGTCGCGCTCTTTTCTATGAGTATTCCATAATCGCACGATCAACCAAGTCCCGTTTGTTGGATCGCGTATTCGCGCGACGATCGCTATTGGTTATAAATGATAATAAATGATAAATGATTTTATTTCTGTAAGTAGGTTTTTACAAACACTTTTACACGTCAATACTATTTTAAAAGTAGATGAGATCGGCGTTTCCTATCTGACTACTCTGAGAAGAAACGCCAAAACAAACTCAGAGGTCACAGTCTCTTTTAAAGTCCAGACATAATCTTGGTCAGGTCATGTGAAGACCATGTGGATTGATGTCTGAAATGGTCTTTTGAGGAAAGAACCACACAGAATGAGTGGACCTGTCCAGTCAGTGCACGCATTTGTCAGTAATCATGCAGCTCAACACAACACATATGGAGCTCAACGATTCGACGAACATTACCAAAGAAAGGACATTTGGGTAGGCCGCATAAATTGCTCAAACTGCCAGACCATAATTAAAACTAATTAAAAAAAAAAAAAAAAAAAAAGACCAAGGACGCGGGGCGTAGCGAATACTCACCCACACGTTTATTTCACCAGGCACAACAAATCGACGGTAGTCTCAGCGGCGTTGCGAGCCGTCGGCAACATAGTGACAGGCAACGATGCCCAGACGCAGGCGGTACTCAACTGCAACCCGCTGCCGAATCTACACGCTCTACTTCGTTCCAGCACAGAGGCACTACGGAAGGAGGCCTGCTGGACGCTCTCTAACATTACTGCCGGCAATGCTGCGCAGATACAGGTAAACTGCCTTCACAATTTAGGAAAAATTACTATAATAAGCATACATATAGAAGTTTACTTTCAGCTGCTACTTAAATATTATACAGGTATTAACTGGCTTCACAAATTATGTGATTTTGGAAAAATAGCTTTAATAATTCTTTCTAATAAAGTTTATTTTCTTCTGCATCTTTTGTAATGTTATGTCTCATTTCGGTGTACTGCGATCCTCCGGTTTTAAGGTTATAAATGATAAATGATTTATTTTCTTTAAATAGGTTTGTACAAACACTTTTACACGTCTATCATATTTTAAAAACTAGGTGAGATCGGTTATATGTATGTATGTATAATATCAATATAAAATATAAATTTTGTATTTTCTTTACCATTTCAGGCAGTAATAGATGCTAACATTTTCCCAGCACTAATTGAAATTTTAAGGCAAGCTGAATTTAAAACTCGGAAAGAAGCGGCATGGGCTATTACGAATGCAACAAGTGGAGGCAGTCATGACCAAATTAGGTATGAAATCTTATTTGTTTTCTGCCTCTACGTAAATAACGCAATGAATTTTGTTGAACTTCCAAAGCCATTCCTACCGTTAGTGTGTTACACAGCTACCCCATTGTTTTCTGAAAGACTGACAAGTCATTCTGTCAGTAAATCTCTAGTTGTTAGCCCTCGTCGACCACTGGCGGTTTTTTTTATCGCGCACTGGATTTTTCATACACTGCTTAGCGATGCACACTGTAAGATTCTCATTGCTCGACTCAACACCAAGAGTTTAAAAGTGTGCGATAAAAATCGTCCGTGCGTACCTGACTTTATGATTAGTTGTCAAAAATAACAACAACAGACCAATTGAATTGACCGCTTTTTTTGTTAAACCGATGTACTGATGTTTTAGAACAAAGTTTATTAATATAGCTAACTTGAATGAATATTTTCTAGGTATTTAGTTGAACAAGGTTGTATACCACCTCTATGTGACTTATTAACGTTAACGGACGCCAAGACTGTCCAAGTGGCTCTAAATGGATTAGACAATATATTAAAGGCTGGACAACAATCCGATCAACGTGAAAATCCTTACGCTGTTCTTATTGAGGAGTGCTTTGGTAAGTACCGATGCTATATTGTATGTTAATTATTTAGTGTATGATTCGTTTGACGATTTTATAGTCGGAAAACGTCAGTGTAGTAAAAATACAACTTCGAAAACCACCCTTATTACGACTAATACCCTTAATCTAAGTCAAAACCTGATGATTTTATCCCACTTTACTCACTTAGGTGGTTTGATATTCATAGCTGCAATTTTATTCCTCATCTCAAACAGTTTCCTCAGTCGAGGTGAGTTTGAGTTGAGGAACAAACTGTCAAATGTTAAGGTACGTCGGCATCTACCTTGAGGTTTCCTTGAGATAGTCAACAAGGAACTTTTAACAAAAACACGCTATTTTATCCGATTTTCATAATGTATTTTGAAGAGTTTATTAAATATAGACGTATTCGCGACGTATCACCTCGACACACTCATTCGAGGGACCTCATAATTTCCTTAATCTGACTACTATGAATACCGATCTTGTGGGGCACGCCTTGAGGCCTCCTCAACAGAGTCATGAGTCGAGTAGCTTTCGAGGTTACGACTAAGAAAATGGGTGATAAGAGGCAATTTCAAGCAACAAATTGTTACTACTTTGCACTCCCCGTGGCGCTTACAGAACTAACAACATCCTTTTCCGCCCGTTTTATTGATGTAGCAAAATGCATAGTTTATGTTTCGAATGTCTCAGACAGCTTGGCGAAACTTAGTGAGTGATTTATTAGGTCCACAAGGCAGTGATAATAAGATTTGAAATTCTTAGTGAAAGAAATAAAATACATTTAGATAAAAGAAACACTTCTATTTTGTTTGTTTTTAGGTTTGGATAAGATCGAATTCCTCCAGTCACATGAAAACCTTGACATTTATCAAAAATCCTTCGAGATAATTGAGAACTATTTTGGATCCGAAGAAGAGGACGGCAGACTTGCGCCTGCGGTGTCGTCGACTACGGACCAATATCAATTCAGCGCCGATCAATCGGTTCCAATGGGCGGCTTCCAATTCTAACCTAGGCTTATAATTCTACTTTATATTGATGCTGACCGTGCAGTGAGTATATCTTGTGATGTTTTGTATAATTGATCATATTATTTAAAGTCACAATTTTAAATTTGGCAAGTAAAATTGTAGTCAATCCTACGAGGGATATTGTAGTTACCTATAATTTTACTAGAGCGAGAAATCAATAGATAAAGCGACGGTGTAACCTAGGACGCGATAATAAAATGTCACACAAATTAATTGAGAATGCACTTTTAACTAAATATGTTTTAAATAATATTTCAATAAACACACGTACGTGGATTTTATACTTAGATGTACTGCATCTGAAAAGAAATGACAATAAAAATTTGGCCGATCCTAACCTGACTTCTTATAACTTCATCGCCGTCCAAGACCAAATTGAGTATAGACTGAATTGAGATAACATGTTTCAAAATAATAACCTTTGACCACATCATCATCATCTGCGTAGCCTATGTTGGGGTCGGCTGCTTCTACTTTCGCCCACATATCAATATAAATTTTGAGATGTTGAAAAGTGGCGTTAGTGCCGAAACGAACAAATTATAATATCTTTCTTGCATTGCGGTGTTCGAAATACAGGTTTGACATTTTGATAGAAAAAAAACTAGTCTATTCATACACTGCTCGTGAATATTTGGTAAATTGGTATTTTGTATTTAATGAACAAGCATAATTGAGTCTACCTGTTTGGTTGGTAGGACACAATGTAACGTTGAATTTGACACCGCGAATAATCATTTTTGTGGTTTGGCGGCACTCACGTGATAATTTTTCTAGCATATTCTAGTGCCCATTTATTAGTGAACAGGTTGTTTTTGAAATTTGATTTGTGGCAAAGATATTCATGAATAAATAAGTTATTCGTTTATCCTTGTCACTCTAAACGATTATTGTACTGAACGGCGCGAAGTTAATATGGCGTTTTCTTGTTGAGATGTTTGAGCTGTGAGGATGAGTGTAGTGCTATCCCTGTTTAGCAGAGACTGAAAATGCTTACAACTTTCCGGTTGTAATTTTTGCAACCATTTTTTAAATATCGCAAGCTAATTGATGTTGGGCCAACCATAAAACAAAATACGCGATGGTCTGGCTTCGCACCCACCAAACCACGTTTATTTACAGACTGAGCATTCACCTTTCACATACTAGTTTACACCGTATTGCTGACCTCTTAAAGAACAAAATTTTAGATACGCATTGCAAGGACTTTAGAGCCTTCCTATTTTGGTATTTATGACGCTAGCAGCTCGGTTAAAATTCTTTAGTGAAATGGTCGTGCGCATCCGTGAAATCGCGCACCATCGGAAACCAATTTAAAGTGCGACACTTAATATTGTCTGAATTGTATCCTATGAGTTAGCAGCGCTTCGGTATACCGTGATTGTTGCAACTTTTGTGTCGTACCGTGTAATCAGGACAACGCCCTACAGGAATACATTTATGTATTAATGAAGCTTTTTTGCTACGTGTTGTTGTTTGTAAGAAAAGGAATAGGTTGTAGGAACATAATTATGTAATAATCACTTGACGATATGTCGTTAAAATCTAGCCTATGTAATTTACAAGTAAGACATCAATGTAGATAGAGCCGCATGTAATCTAATAATAATTTAAAATATTTCCTGAATGCAATAATTATCGTAGTAAACGTAGTGTCTAGTGTGCGTTGCCAGGATTTGATATTTTGGATCGATAATGAGGTCATTTTAGACAAAATTGTCTTGGTCCAAATCCTGGCAATGTTTGAATGTAGACTACTTTTTGAAATTAATTATTTTTCGCGCCAACAACTTATTATCAATTATTGACAATGCAAAATATCATCCCGTAGTTTACCAGATCACGTAAAATAATATTTAACCCAACACTGATGAACTAGTTCAACATGGGCTGACGATGATCAAGGGCGGATTCAGGATTTATTTCTGGGGAGGGCCACATGGGTCAGACGGATTGGATAGATTTTCTTTTGACCATACATACTGAAATAGGAGTTACGTGAAGAAAAAGTGCGAGCGAAGCGAGCTTGAAGGTACAGGTAAGGTTTATTCGAGTACTTTAAACCACTCATAAAATTTGAATTTCGTGGTCGACTCATTATATGGTCAGCCCATTTGGAGGTTTAAGAGAATGTAAGAGCAAGCTAGAAAATTTTAGCACCCTACATTTATATTTTGCATAAACACGGGGCCTCCCAAATACAAACTGCTTCTTACTGAACATATTTTGACCTTGTTTACCAACCACTGGCCCGAGCGGGACCATCCCTGCCTGAAAGAGCGAGTGAAGCGAGCTTAATATGAAAGCAGTACCGTGGCCGTATATAGTTAACCAGTTAGAAAAAAAATGATGATCTCATACGAATTGAATAGTTAATGAGTTACTAAGACGTCTAAGTCGTTTTCTTGAAATTTCAAGATTAGCCCTCTGGATCCGCCCTTGATGATGAACTACGAATGGTATTGATGAAACGTGTGTACTGCTGCGTAGGTGCACGGCCAAGATGATAATACCAGCTTTATATTGTAATATTCTGTTAAATATTAGATGCTACTGCCTACTCAATTGAGTGGTTAAAAGAAACACAAAATCATAGCAATGTTCTTTGAACACCATTGATGTCCAACAATTTTTTCGAAAGAAAGTTTACTCTCAACATGTATTTATTTATTTATCTTAGGCACTTATATTGCTCTATTTATGGTGACTGAAGAAAATTTCTTTTTTCAGATATCTATGTGTATACAGAAGTGGGTAGTATCTACGACTTCGTTGCATTAACTGTTTTCTGATCAAACTATTTACACAATGTGTATGTAATTATATTGTGCACCCATTATGTATAGATTACTTCATTAATTTATATAATTTAACAAAGGAATTCGCCTTCTTATTTTTTTACTGTAGATAATGGCGTATATAGTTCATTTAATTTTTAGTATATTTTGTTGGCCTTCAAGCTTTTGTTACTAAAATAATTAAACTTGTATATTGTTATGTGAAAAGTATCATTTCATAATGTATTACAGATTGGTACCAACAAATGGTTATTTAATTTTGCCCCTTTTTCCTGGTTGCGTTTGTTAACTAGAAGCAGATACATTGAAATAATACGGTAAAACATCTAGGCCCGGATTATTTCCTCAAAATTAATGTTACAATCTGTCAAACGCGCGTAAATTGCTGCGATTGGCTGTTGATAAATCATTCAACCAATCCCAGCAGAATTCGCGCGCTTGACGGCCCCTAATTTATTGAAAGTAATGTCATTATTTAACAAAAATTATGAAATAAACATGATGTTATCTTTGAATAATTGTGGTGTTACTTCCACTGATTTTGTTTCGGTGTATTTACACCCTTATGGTTGTTTCATTGCCAACTTTAAAATAAAAAGCAGTACTTAACAATTGTAAATACAAATAACTTTAATTAACAAATATTGATATATGAATCTTAAAAAATAGATATCGTAAACTTAAGTCTTCTAAGCATTGGTTTACCACGAAACTCCTATGTCATTGAAATAAACTAAAGTTCTGAGAAATGCATGTTCTTGGTGAAGAGTATCCCAAAATTTCATTCTCTCGTCAAAAGGATTTCTACCTTTTGTAAGCTCTAACCCTATGCTAAGGTAGTTTAGCTTTTTTTCATTTTCTACAGGGTCCCAAGTTATTTGCAAAAGTGGATCATTGTCATCAGGTGTTGGGTTACTGAAAACAAATGAATGGTTATAAAAAAAGCACACACACTATTAATGACATTATTATTATAGTGTCAACTGTATCTTAACCAGCGTTAACTGGAATTAGCTGAGCTGTTTTATGTACTTCTCATCCATCCATACTAATAAAAGAAATAAAAACGGTGTCCAGTGGCAGATTACAAAGTTAGAATAAACGTAATTTCTGATTGCAACACGTTACAAGGGCGCAGGGGACGTCGTTGAAAGCTTAAGCTCTGCGGATTTTATGTGGAGTGGAGAGCACCTCGCTTTTGCCGTCAAGGCGTACATTTCATGTAGATTTTCGCTTACTGAAGCACGTAATCGATTTAATAATCGTTACGATATTTATCGATTTCGTGATTGACTATCGATCAACTACATTCAGTCTGGGGTAGAAAAGTTGAGCTACAGGATCAGCATTAAACGGACCGAGGCCTATATTAGCGGTAGCCACAGAAGAAAATGTTGAATGTGTTATGGTTTCTGTGACTGAAAATCCCCGTTTATCACTTCGTTATTGCATTGCATTTAGAAATACTGACGATGTGATGTTGTCGAGATTTCGTACTGCTACTCGTATGGGAAGCACATCCTTTAGCGACGAAGTCCATTTTCACATTGGAGGATAAGCAAAATTTTCGTTACTGGGATGTCCGACCCCCCAAGAGAAATACATTAAGAACCTTTTCATAAACCCAAAGTTGCTACAGCCTGGTGACCAATATCTGCATCTCCCATCATAGGGCCTTATTTCTTTGAAATTTGGGCGAAGTACTTTTTTAGACTGGTTCCAGTAGGATGTGGGCTAACGCTCACACTGCCTTATTGTCTCCGAATGCAGTGCGGCAGTTAAATCCTGAAAAAAAAAACATCCCGAGACGGTACCCATATGACTTTTTCCTATGGAGGAGTTATTTATTAGTGATCGATGTGGGGATACTTAAAAGTCCGTCGTTTACAAAACAAACCCGAGCACGGAAACAACTTAAACTCTCAGGTAAGGTGGGGTGTCAGAAAATATTTGAGGCGAAGTCAGCAGGATTCCCCAGTCACTGTGTAATAGCGTTTTGAAAACATGAGTGTTGTCTTGTTTAATTTATGATTTTTTCTACAGAAAAACGCAAAGCTATAACGAAGATATCGCACGCCGGATTCTTTTTTAACATAAACTTTCGCGTTCGTTGGAGCTCACCTAATTCCATCAATCACTGATCATAAAGTTGAACAAATATTTTGAAAACGAACGATAGGTTCTTAAAACGTTAAAGAACTTCAACAGATTAAGTAAGAGTAATATTCAATGGGAAATCTTTACCTGGTTTTAGCGAAATTTGTCCACATTTTGACTACTCTGGTCCTTGTCATCACTGAATCTCGACTACCCTTGCAGATTGTTGGCATCTTAAGACGGAACAGAAAAGTTAGTTCCGCACAATGGCCAGCAGAGTTCAGAAAATCTAAGCCTGATGGTACTGACCACTCACCAAGGAAATTTAGAATATAATAGTATATCGGACATTCAGGTGCAAACTGACTCTGCAGTCTTACAGTTCTATTGACGTAATATAAAAAAAAGTAATCACTTATTAATTGTAAATATTGTGTTCTCGTGTCTTCTCTTAAATGTTCTTCGCCACCTAAATAAAATTTCAATAATTGTTGACCTATATTTTTTACAAATTTATCTTCTCTTGCTAGAGATCTCGGTACAATAAGACTAACATTCTCGTTATACTTTTCGTAATCTGAATAAAAATCTTCTTTTATGAATTGTAATAAAGCGCCTTCTATATTATTACTACCGATTAGTAAGGGTACTTTATTGAAATTTCCCGATTTCATGATTAGAGGAGGACTTTTTGTGATAAATGCAGGTTGACCTTCAAAGTCAACTTCAATGCATGGCTTGAAGATGGCATCAATCTCATCACGGGCTGCTGCTGTTTGTTGTACCATACACATCTTATACCATGCAGTCATTATGTCTGCTGCGGGTAAAAAACGTAGCTTTTCAACTAGTTCTACTTTAGAAGTTTCCTTTATGTCTAATTCATTTGCCAGGTCAATAACAGCTTGCGAGGGGTTTTTGGTTAATGACCAGCTATTCAATGCAGTAGCGCTTTGTACAATTGCTTTATGGAACAGACCTGTCGCCATTGGGGATAACATCATGAAATGGACTATCGCTCCACCTGATGAACTCCCAAAAATCGTGACATTATCTGGGTCGCCTCCAAAGGCACTTATGTTTCTTTGAACCCATTTTAAGCCCATGACTAAGTCTTTTAGTCCACAATTACCGGGTGCTGTATAATCATTTATAGAGAGGAAACCAAAGGGTCCCATTCGGAAGCCGCATCTTACATATAAAACATCTTGGTCATTGATTAAGGATACATCAAATAGGTTATCCAGTAGAACCGTATATGCACAACCTCCTATCCAGAACATAACTGGCATACGTTTATTAGGCTGTATGCTTGGTGTTGAAATATCAATATACAGGCAGTCTTCTGAACCTTCTGCTTTCTTATTTATGTTGAAGCATAGGGGCAAAGGCGCATTTTCAGTGCAATCAATTACTTGATCCCATGGGTCAATTGGAAACGGTGGCTGCAAAAAAAAATTAACAATAATTATGAAAGAGTAAAGGTACGATTCCGAAGGCGACGACAGATCGCAGACTGCAGCGGCAGTGCCCCCCAACAGCAAAATTGATAATGAACTTAAATGCAACTGAAATAAAGTTGAAAATAGTGTACAAGGTATGGAATTATACCTTGTACACAATTTTCAACTTTATTCAGTTGCATTTAAGTTTCGCTTCGCAACTTTATTTCGCTTGTATGTTTCTCGTAAACACGCGGGCCGTCGACGCTTACTAACAGTCGCCGATCGTCGACACAGACAAAGCTTCTAAGAAGGGTTAAGTTATTTGTTCATTATTCATTTTAGAACCAGTTCCTTGTCGTTAAGTTCCTTAGGGTCAGCCATGATCTTTAAACCGTAGACTTACAGGGTAAAAAAGAGCTGCTTTTTGAAAATTGATTAATGTGTCTTTTTACTCTTCTTCCATTAATTGCATTAATATCATATGCTACCATATTTATAAATGTATTTCGAACTAGCATGAGACGCCTTGTTCAGTTTTCTGCATTAGGAGTAGCGCGGATGTTCAAACATCCTCTGGGTCCTCCGGTGGATATGCTCGTGCATGCTCGCGCAGTTGCCGCTCTGACTGCGCTGACCCTACTTGTACTAGTGACAAAACAATTTTTTTATTTGTTAACAAATGAGTTTCGCGGAATTGAAGAGGAGGACGGGCCGCTACAGTCGTAGATCATGTAACGATGGCGTGGGTTCGTTATCAAAACTAGCGGTACTGTCCGTGTACTGACTTGTACTTTCAAGTATAAATTCCATATTAATTCGTCAAATCCACGGGCTATAGGAATGTATATGTAAGTCTTATTCCCATCAAACTCATGAACTTTACCATTCTCTATCTCCCTCAAATGCTAATTTGGCACGTCAAAAAACTTAGCCTAATGATGCTGTTCTTGGTGCTGCTAACATAACATACAGCGAAGTAAAGCTAGTGTCTCCTAAGAATGCGGTGACGGCCACATAGCGTCCTCAATTTACTGTCGAATGACGGTCACTGAAACATTATTTGTGAAAGTAAGTTGGTGTGTTTCCCAAAAGAGCGTTCTTTGACACCATAAAAAGTCAAACCCTGCTGCTATGATTTATGTGGCGGCCACCGGTGTCGTAGGAAACCCAAGCTTGAGAGTAATCTAGCGACAAGATATACCTAATTAAGGACATTCAAGGTGTCAAGTTATCTTATTAATGTTAATCAATCCATATAAAGTAGGAAGTCGACTTTTATATATTCTTATTAAAACCAATTATTGTAGGTATTCACGACTGGCGCCGCACAAAAAGATTGTAAGTAATGATTAATACATTATTTATCCCTATCATGGAAGTGCCAAGCCTACCGCGGTATACTCAAGTCTCCTTGTGGCGACATCAAAGAAGTTGAAGTGCTAACTTTAGTTTACAATATAAAAACCATTGCTGTGTAGCTGTGCCATGCCGTGGCCTTTGTGGGCCAGTTGTTTGCCGACATAAAGCTTTCTTACTATTATTTAGTGTGAATTGTGGACGACGCACGCCTCAATATCGGTATAAATCACAGAACAGTGTGTACTATAGGTGCACCTCTGCCCAACCCTTCGGGGAAACAAGGCGTGATTTCGTGTTATAAGTTAATTATATATTAAGGTATCTAGTGCCATCTGTCGTCAATGTGTAAAACGTCTTTAAAATAAATAGCAAATTTGCTAGTGCGTCCGGCCTAAACAATTTTTTTGTGGTTGGCAATCCTTCTTTTTCTCTGTCAACAAGCACCAAGACGCTTACAACAATCATAATAAAAATTCGGCTGCAAGCTGTATAAGAAGCCCTGAAAAACCACTCGCACCTTCCAAATTGAGTCTGGAACCAAGTCTGCTTTTTATTTCGCCACCGAGCTCTAACAATTTGGTCTTCGAGCAGGGATTTGAATGTGATGTCTTCGACTCGTGAATTCAAAGAAAAAAAAATGGCGGAGCGGACACAAACGCCGACAGTGCAGACGCGTCGTATGCGTAAAGAACAACTAGAAAGTCTTAAATTGGATAGTGCACCTATTACGATTAACAAACGGACTCTTCCTCATGGCAGCGCCACGGGAACTTAATTATTCGATGACGCCGGCTACACTTAAACAGTCACCGCGTGCTACTGTGCCGCAATCTACATGCGCTTCGAAAACTACCGTGCGTTCTCACAAATCGCCAGCTTCTTCTGTAGCACGGCGTAAACAGCTTGAACTGCAGGCTGCTGAAGCAGCCTGCAGTTCAAGCTGCAAGCGAAGATTCAATAGGAATTATTTGATAAGAAATTAGAAGCGGACTTTGCCCTTGGCGACGCCGATTACAAAAATCACGCCGACATCGAGGGAACTCATGATGAAAACCAAAGCACGGACTGTTCTGTTTCCCTGTCGGATCAACAGAAACATGATGATGTGGAGAAATGACTGTCCTCCTGTTCAGCCTCCCCAGGACAGCATCCAACAGCTGGCATATACTTTAGAAGATATGATGAAACAGACAACCACGCAGCACGGAGATAAGCTTCTCAGCCGGCTCGCTACACCGCGCGAACTGCCTAATTTTACTAGTGACTGCATAGAGTGTCTACATTTTAAAAATGCCTACGAAGACTCAACCCGTGTTTGTCGGTTCAGTGACTCTGAAAACTTGTGCAGACTTCGTCGAGCAATACGAGGTGAGGCTAAATGCACTGGAACTGAGATTTGGCCGAGCTGACACCATTGTTTATAACGAGGCAACTGAAAAAGTTACCGTCATTACATGATTACTATCAGCACGAAATAAGCTACTTCGCTTTGAAGGTCAACAATTGTATGGCAATAATACGCGCCCTAAACCAACATGACTACCTACGAAGCGCTGAGCTCGCTCCAGCCGTTGTATCAAAATTGCCGAGCACGCTGATAGGATTGATTTCGCTTTGTATAATCATCACGGAGAAGGCACGTCGAAGCTGGAGTTGCTAGCTACATTTTTGAAAACTGAGACGGAGATGTTATCAGTCGTCGGATGCACTCTGCCACGAGAAATAAAAAAAACGACTGACGCAGGCATCACTGGAACAGCTGATGACAAGATTCGACACCACTCTGTGTTTACTTCCGTCGCTGTTGAAGAAACGAAATGTCACCCTACAAGAATGTCGTCTATTCAAACGTGCGATGAGAAGAGACAGACGGAGATTCGTCAAACAGCACAGAATATGCCAATGTTGTTTATCAACTAAACAACACAGCTGCGGTATGGCTCATCACCGCCTTCTGCACTGGATGAAACCTACTTTGACATCACAATCAGCTGATGCGCCGCAGATAACCCGAGATAACTCGGAACTAGATTCATCTACTAATCACGCATGCATCAATAACGCACGTCGCTAGCGACGATGACGTCATTCACGCATCCACGAGCTCGACGACGGATTACTTCACGCTGCTAAAAGTAATTCCCGTGAAAGTGCGCGGCCCTAGAGATGTAGTGAGTACCTACGCTTTATTAGACTAGGGAGCTGCAGTGTCAATAATTGACTCGGAGCTATCGGACAATTTAGGCTTAAAAAATGAAAATACTTGTGCTATAAAATTTACCAACGCGTTCGGCTTAGAACTTTATAAATCGGAAGTGCCAAAAGTGAAACTACAAATTTCAGGCAAGACAATGCTTTCTATAACATTAATTTACGGAAATATAGTTAAAATTAAGTGCTCAAAATATTTCACTCGTAAACAAAGTTGAATGTACACACTTAACTCATATAAAACCATTAATTGAGGTGCAAAGTGTGGTGCCGCGTATATTGTTAGTTCAGGATAGTTATTTTATTATAGCTCCGCTTGAAATTGTTGACGGATGGAGGAACTCGCTGTTTGAGTCATGTTGCAGGCTGGGATGGACCATCCATGGCTACCACAAAGGTCGTACTCACTCTTCGGTAAGTGAACTTAATGTCTTCCATCTCGCTCGCTCTTCTGATAGTGATAACACGCGTGTATTAAGTGAACTTAATGACCTTATCAAAATTTCATTTTATCTTGACTGGAATATCGACCTTATCTCGTGAGAATAAAGTTCATGTCAGAGGTATCGCTATTGTTGATAAAACTGCAAGTCAAGTAAGTACTCAGTGGGAAGTAGGTCTTCCTTTTTAAAAAAACAATTTCGATATGCCCGACTCGTACAGTGATGCCCTATCACGTCAAATGTTGTTACGCAAATTTCATAAAGATAGTTATTACGCGGGTAGGTATAAACAGGAAAGCTAAGTTATTTATCAATGATTATGCACGAGAACTACAGAACGATGAATTACCCTCCGCTAATCACGCTTGGTATCTCCCGCACGTATGCCGAATGTAAACAAGCCAGGAAAACTGAGGGTAGTATGGGATGCTGCTGCAAAGGTTAATGTTTGTTTAAATGATTATGGCACCAAAAACATTCTGTAAAAACTAGCCAAGTCTCGATGGAGCTGCTTGTTTATCTCTAATAAGTAATGAAATCTAGACAAAGTCGTGCCAAGTCTAAGGTTCCTTACTGCGATTTCTTTATTATTATAGTTAATGTTGTGTGACTTGGCCGTTGAAGGGTACACAAGGGTACAAAACCAGGTGGGTTCTTTTTGTAGAAACGTGGGCAAAGCAGAAGGGGAGACATTCGCCCAGCAGTGGGACGCTCTAGGCTAGATTAAATTAGAAGATGTGTCTCACTACTCTGGGTTTTTGCAATGACAGCCGTTTTTTTTATGTACCAATAGTAGAAGGGGGCATTACCATATCTCTAATACAGCTAAAAACAGCTGAGGGTTCTTCATCAGATACTTCAGACCTTCGATTTTTGACATCAAATGAAGCGGCCCACCAAGTTGAATATTTTTTGTAAAGGCGGTATGTAGATCTCTAATAGTTTCGTTGGGCTCTTGTGTTTTCTAATCAGGGTCACCAGGTACTCCAGAGCTTCGATTATCCTAGTTTTTACAGATTTCCATGTAGCCATTAAACACTCACTCTGTACCAAATTTCAGCTGTCTGAGTTTATGGGAAGTACTAGTTCTATTCTGAGGATCATGAATGAGTGAGTGAGTGTCATAAATGCGAAACTTTGCTTTCGCTTAACTTTGGATCTAAATGACCTACAGACTTGAAATTTTGGATTTTAAGTATGTGATTATAGCTTACTGGATGACGAAAATTTCTGCGTTCTTGTCTTATCCAAAGGTTCTCAAATAGGGGCCTGAAAATGCGGCGAAATGGTTCCAGTAAAGGATGGTACGGCAGTGTTAGCTTCGCGCTCGACTTGCCGGGGGCACTACCGTGCCCCCCGATTAATTGTCTGGACCGGAGTTGTACAATTCTTTGTACGGAATAATGCTTAGATTTCGCGAAAATCTGTTCGTATTCGTAGGCGACATAAGCGATGTTTTTACGAATCAAGATACGTTACTCTTGAAACTAATTTTAATTCCAATCTAAGACCAATACGATTCCAATGTTAATTTTGCAGTCACGTGATTCGGTTCTCTTGAAAACAATTTGTCAACTTTGGATTGTAATTGGGATTGCCCCGAGATTGTTGTTGAAGTTGGCTACGCTACGGGCCGCAATAGTGTTGTTCAACTCATTACGATAAACCAGTGATAGGGCTTTAATAACCTTTATCCTTGGAATAACAAGGCCAATAAATAAATAAATATATAAAAAATTGTTTAATTGACTAATTGTAACGTATTAAATTTATTTGGGCGTAAGAAAATGATTAATATCTATAATTAACCATGACATTGTCTGCATGCGGTAGGATCGTTGCCTACACTTAAAAAAAAAAAAAACGAAATGCAAGTTTGCTGAACATTAACCACGGCTGGTAATCTCGGAACAAAAATTCCTGGAATTAATAGACGTGTTTGTCTATGGGTGCACCTATCCAAAATGACAACCGCCCTTCGTCCCTTTCCTCTTTGTCGCCTGTGCAATTGACGCAATATTTGTTTGTTAAGTCTATCGTAGTCTGTGGTTGTCTATATCCCGATTCCCGCCATTGCAGTTTTAAAGTTGATCGAGTGAAGTTCTACGTTGATTTATTTCCGTAACTTATCCTCTCAAATTTAAAAGTGCAATAGTTTTACTACGTGCATTATGTTCCGCACTTGCTGTGTTGTGAATTGCGCTAGTAAACGAAAGGAAGTTAGATTATTTAAATTTCCCATACGTGAAATAAGACACAAGTGGTTAGAGTGTATTAACTGTGAAAAATTGCGAAAGTTGAGTGCAGAGGATCTTTGCAAGCGTTTTGTCTGTCAAAAGCATTTTGAGCAGAAGTTCATCACGACCAATGCGAGGAATCGTCTTCTTGCTGGCGCCTATCCCACGCTGTTTTCCGATAGCGAAATCACCAGTGGCACTCCTCGGCTTCAAACTATGGACACTGACCACACCACTGGTAAGTACCTCAAACCCACATGTTTTTTTTTTTCTAAAATTCCTTACAAACTTAAATGACAAATGCATCAAGTATTAATCTCTGGAACAAAATAGAAAATTGTTCAGGGGTTAATAAAACATTTATTGTGTAATTTTTTACCATTTTCTTGTCCAGTGAATTAAGGCTATTAATAACTTGATATCATCACATAGTTTTTTGTAAGCTTATTCAAAGTTATTATTTAGGGTTCAATACCCAAACGCTGCCTACCTTGCCGTACTTAGGCTCCGCTGTCCGTCCATCTTTCACACAAGCTTTTGAATGATAATAGGAAATTTTGACTGAATGTGTACTAAAATGGCCACTATAACAATATATAATTAAAATAAAATAAAGTAATTTTGTTAAGGGGTATACATAAAACTGAAATATATGTAGTGTTAAATATTGTATGGGAAAATGGAACCCTATGTGTGCAAGTCCAACTTGCACTTGGCTTTTTTTTTACTTTTTACTCATTTTGAGCACTTTCATAATATAATTATTTTGTGTTGTTGATAAGCTTAAATATTTCTTTACAGGCAATGCTGTTTCTGATCACACCTATGCTAAGAAAAGGCAGCATGAGGATCATACCTACTGTACTGAACCCACAAAGAAACATAGAATGATTGAAACTGGTAAGTCATTAAGCTTTTGTCTTAGTTTTTGGTTTTTATCTTCTTCTTATATATAAAAATCAATTGCCGTTTGATAGTCTTGCTAAAACTCAAAAATGGCTGAACTGATTAGAGTAATTTTTGTTTTGTTTGGTTCGCTCTAATATGGGTTAGGTTTAAAAAAAAAAGAGGCATTGCAACACATGCCAAGCTTATTTATACATTATTAGCTTGTAATAATATAATAAATGCTGTTACTTTAAAATGATTTTTTAAATGTATATTTGTTTAGTGGTATTTTTGTCTAATTGCAAAGAAGCACTTCTTTGAAAAATATTTTGCAAAAAAAACAAAATTGGAGCTAGTTTTTTTTTCAGGTTTTGATGTTATGGCTGCTACTGGCAATAACCCTAACATTGTGGATTACACCACAACATCATTACTTGACAAGCCTTCCACTTCAAGCTGTGGAAATGAAGCTTCACAAAACCAGATCTTACGAGGTAATAAAATTGAATACTATAATAATTTTTCACCAATAGTGAGACATACATATGCAACCAAATAATATCCTCTACTATGGCAAAAAAAAAACTATATTGTTGTGTATGATAGGAAATGCTTAGAAGCAACTTATATTTGGAACTTTTTATTTAACAATTTGTTTGGTAATGTTTGTACAAAAGTGAAGTAATCAAGTAATTTATCATAGCATTTGATGTAAATAACATTGTGTAATACAAAATTGTTGTGTAATACAATACTGTACAAATCCAACTTGCACTTGGAATGTTTTGATTTTCAATCTGCCATATTTTGCTGACTTATCACACATTTTAATTTACAGACGCAGTTATTCCTTCTACTCCGAGGGCTTTTGTCCGAAGAAGGCGTGTTATTTTGAAGAAAAAGTCACTTACACCTAAATGTGCCAGGCTCTACAGTGAATATTTAAAATCCCGGAAACAGTTGGATTTCAGCAAAAGAGCCCGAAGAGCACTAAAGTTTTCCAAGCAAAATTCCTTTGAGAAACTGACAGAGAAAATGAACCCCATGGCCAAAAAAATCATGTGGATGCTAATTAAGCAGTGCACCAAAAAATCTAAGGGAAGACGCTTCACTACTGAGGAGAAACTTATAGCTTTATCAATAATAAAGCAAAGTCCTAAGTGTTACAGATTCCTGCATAAAATATTTATCCTACCCACAAAACACACTCTAAATAAAATGGTTTCTGAACTGAATATTGAAGCGGGTATCAGTGCTCAAGTATTTGATGCAGTAAAACAAGAGGTACTAGATGGCTATTACTAACTTCAACACAGATTCTCAAGGAAACATGCTGATCTGTCTTTTAATGGTTTTAATATTGCAAGATTAATAATATTTAATTTAACATTTCAGGTAAACACATGGGAAGAAAATAAAAAATATTGTTCAAATATGTTTGATGAGGTTGCTTTAGAAGCAGCCTTGACCTATGACAAAAAAAAAGACTCTATCACTGGATTTGTCGAACTTCCGGAAAAAATTAGTGACTTTGCTGACCATGCACTTGTCTTCATGTTGAGAGGAGCCCTTTACAAATGGCAATAGCCTATAGCCTTATATTTTTGTAAGGGGGCAACATCAGGGGTTCAACTTAAATACATAATAAAGGATGTAGTAACTGCTGTGGGAAACACAGGCTTGTTACCTGTAGCTTTAGTCTGTGACCAAGGTACAGCCTTTCAATTGGCTCTAAAAGGCCTTCAAGAGGACACACGGAGGGAACAAATAAGATTAGGTTCCAGCCGAATTGGTGAGAATAATGGATAGTTTTCCTGAATCATAAATACCACTTTAAGACTTTTCAGGACATAAAACGCCCCCAGATGTAATAACAGTAATAACAAAATAAATTTTCTAGTGTCTCATTCAGAGTCCTTTAACTGATTAGTGTTTTTCACAATATTCCACACACAATTTGACTTAAACATAATTGGCGAAATGTGGATGTACAAAATGTGCCTAACTTTTTTCCAATGCAATTCAATATTGAAGATGTATATTATATTCCTGTCATTATTTTACAGATGATATTATAATTAATAATGGCCACTCACTAAGCGTGATACATGATCCACCCCACCTAATAAAGGGTTTAAGAAATAATTTCATGACCAAGAAAATAAAATATGATAACAAAATATCGAAATGGAGTGACATCGTGGATGTTTATAAAACGGACTGCAATCATGCACAAATGCGATTGTTGCACAAATTGAACGACGAACACGTGATTCCAGAAAAAATTAAAAAGATGAAGGTAATTATTCTTTTTGAATTGGGAGTTTTTAGAGATGTTTGTCTAACAATACCTAGTATATTTAATCACAATAATCATACATACGGCTGTACAGAGTCATAGGAATAGTCTTGTTTATCAATATTTCAAGGTATTCAAAACTGAGTACTTAAAATAGTCTGTTTTAGTTTAATTGTGTGAGAGTGTTCAGCAAAACAGTGGCAGCTACTCTAACATACACGGCTCAGTTTTGTAAGTATTTTGCCTGCAATGTTCTTTTCTCACCATCTACAAGTTGGACGTAAAAATAAATATACTAAAGCACTTTTTTGTTGCAGCTCAATATGCCGATGGCAAACGAGTAAGCCCAACTTTGAAGAATACGGCTGAAATGGTGTCATTTTTTGACGATTTATTTGATTCGGTCAATGGAGCATGTCTTTCAAGTAAGAAGAATAAAGGTAAACCTTTGCGGAATGCCGTCACAGCATCGTCACAGCACCACAGATTTTGGAGTGAGGCTATAAAAAAACTACAAAGTATAAAATTCATAGAACATAAAGGTAATAAAGAGATATCAGTGCCTTCACTAAAAAACTGGATAGTTACACTGAAAAGCTATCAAAGGTTGTGGCAATTTTTCAAGAATAAAAATATCAGGATCTTGAGACCAAGATATTTCAACTCGGATCCAATAGAAAACTTTTTTGGACAAGTTAGAGCCTACAACTTTAGAAACAATGATCCAAATTGCCACACCTTTAAAAACACCTTTAAGTCACTTCTAATCACAAGATTTATAAAATTTCACTCTGATGGTTATAATTGTGAAGAGGATTCAGGTGAGCAACTAGTAAAACTCAAGGCCTTATTTGAAACAAGTAATAATAATGAAGAAAATGCCGACAGTGCCTGCTCAGCTGTATCCTCTAACTTTCGGAGTGCAGCTCTAGAGAATATCCCCTCAACTGCAATCCAAGAAAAGCTAAAAGTACACTCACGGGCTTATACCACAGGTTGGGTTATACGAAAAATGTTAAACAAAAACCATTGTAAGCAATGCGAAACTAACCTGACTTCTTATGAAACAAGCTCTACCAGTAACTGGATATCAGGACGAGAATATAAAAATACAATAAGCCTTAAAAAATTGACCTACCCTTCCGCAAATGCCGTGAGAGCTTTTGGCTATATAATTGAAGAAGCAAATAAATACTTAGAAATCACACCGCAACAAACAGGTATTATCAAAGACATTAAAAATAAAATAAAATTCAAGAATTCGTTTGATTTTCTGGATTGTGTAATACACAAGGATGCCATTGAGGAATGCTTTCTAGAATTAAGTCTTCGATTAGTAGTATTTAATTGGTGCAATGTAATTAATAAAATAATAAAGGGCACAGATGTGATAAGGTTGGAAAACAAAATTTTGCCACCAATGCAAAAGAAAGCATTTATAAAATATAAAACAAAGTTAAAAAATAAATAAATAAAAATGAATTTTATTTTTATTTTCATCACACAGAACTAATATTCCTTTTCTAATACACATTCATTCAATAGCAAACACCACAGGTGTGCTATAGATGCACTTTTCTACACACACAATGACAACCGTGGGTTGAATTAAAGCAGAACCTCTTTTTGTGGAAGTCGGTTAAAGGCTTAAAAGGCTAGTTTCCAAAATCTGGGCTCAACAAACCTTAGCAAAAAGACCCGGTCACATCACGACACGAGCGACAAAAAGGTAAAAAAAAAACGTCACAATCAATATGTGCAGATCAGAATAGCTATTTTTCTACTATGGAAGATTACCGTCTGAGTACTACTTAGTCTGTGACATTAACTAAGAGATATTGTTCGCGTTTGGTTGGTTTTTATTAAGAAATAATAATTGTTCGTTAATATACTTAACTAATAGTTCTTTAAAAGTGGTAAGTACAATCATACTTTCTTTATTATTATATACAAAATATAATTGTGTAATGTTTTACGTAATTATATTTTGTATTTCTGAAATATTTTTGTTTTGTTATTCTAGTTATTTTCTTGGCCTATATTTTATAATTATAGTTGTACATAATCAAAGTTTTTCAATTTTTTACCTACAATGACAAATCGTCCAAGTTACGCTCAATTAGAAGGTTTTGTGGAATTCTCGGAGCAAAACCCAAGCATAGCTACAGGTTTTCTTCGGACCGCCCAAGGCAAATTAGAAACAAAGAGGAAATGGGCAAATTTGGCAACAACTATAAATTCCCTTTGGAGGAGCAAATAAAAGTGGGGACGCTGGGCTAAGGTAATAATCATTATATACCTACAGCAATTTCATTAAAATTATTGCATGTTTTTAGTATTAGGCTGAGAAGAAATGGGGTCTAAAGAAGCAGTGCGCCGAACTCGCAGCTTCAATGAGGCGCACTGGTGGTGGGACAGCAGCCAACTTGCCAGCATTGTCTGCCTTAGCCAATAGATTGATGGTGGTGATCGGTGGACAATAATTTGCGATTGGAGATTCAAGAGTTACAGTTAATGCATTTCCTCAATCAGTAATTTATTTAAATATTTTTATTTTAGTTAGGTACCTGCGATATTTATTTTATACTTACAATATATTTTATATAACTAACATAATCATTTCAATGTTTCAGATTAGACCTACTGGGTCACCAGTGGTGAGGAATCATACTTTGCACCGGTACAAGAAGACTCAGAAATGCATGACATTCAAATATCCCCTATTCCTGGCCCGTCACACAATGACACAATACCAGCATCATCCACAAGTAAGTCTTTATTCGTTTTCTTTAGGAATGTTTAAACATTTTAATAAGCCATCCATCAGTCATACAACCCAATATAAGTGTGTAACATTGAAGTGTTTTGGACCACGTAATCAATTTTGGGCTACAGCAAAATAAAACTTCAGCATTATTTATTGACTTGTTTTTTGTTACAACTCAGAAGTTTTGAACTAGGGCTTGGTGAAATGCCGATTTTACATTATGATTTTTTGATATTTCAGTACCTGCGCCTCCCACGCCACTTCAGAGTACCATACCACCACGACCTCGCCGGCGCCGGTCTTTAACTCCGAGGCCGGTGGATGCAAATATGGAACGATTTGCGAGTATCGAAGCGCGGCGGGTTGTAGCGGAATTGACTACAGCGCAAGCATTTGCTCAATTGTCCGAACACATTGACAGTATCGCAAGTTATTTGATGTCTATTGCTAATGCAATTTCGGATTTGCCATTTTTTTGCTACCTATTATTTAAAATGTATAAGCGATTAATGTCAAAGCTTTATTTATTGCTAATGTTTTCGGTAAGTCTTGAAATGTTTGCGTCAGGCTTCAAATACTTTTTTTGTTGTTTTATAAGATTTGATATTTTATTGTTAGTTTTTGTCATAGTTTTATTAGTAAGTAAATAAAACATTTAAGTAAAAAAAACTATGTATTCAGTTCTCCATTTTCAAGAAATATGTAGTTAATAATGGTCTATAATTAATCTCTTTTGTAATATTGTTAAGTATAACAATTAGGAATAATTATTTATAAACATAAACTTTAGAAATACAATGTCACAATAAGCAAGAAAGAAAAAACAGTTTTGTTAAAAAGTAACACTTTTGTTATTGGAAAAATCACGATCACCAAACAATCCCAACGCAATACACAGCTGTCTAAATAAACTCAAGAGTAGCGTCCAAAGCCCGATCCGATCAAGTGGAAAAAATGGCTTGGCGAATTAAAACAGTTAGAATTGTTACGAATACCGCGTTGGTATTTTAATGCAGGTACTTACATGGACTCAGTGCTGCTCAACTACTTTAGGTACTTACACAAGACGCCAACACGATTGTAGATATACAGATGCATATATTTTGTGACGCTTCCATTAAAGCTTATCCCCCGGTTAATTATTGGCGCTTGCCCGTCTAGACGGAAACGTACTCGTGTGTTTTGCAGCCGCGAAAAGCAGAGTGAACCCACTCCGCCCTATATCCATACCTAGATTGGAACTACAAGGCGCGTTGATAGGTTCACGTCTTCCTGATACTGTTCAGCGTGAACATTCAAGCTTAAAGGTCGACAAGCGCTTCTTTTGGACTGATTCTCACACGGTTCTTAAATGGATTGATGTGGGATAGTGACCCTCGGAACTTTAAAAACCGATCGTTGCTCATCGTCTGGGTGTTTTTTTTTTTTTTGTTAAATAAAATAAGTTTATTGACACAAAATACCTTTGCATACAATACCAATACAAATACATTTCACAGATACCTACATTGTATTTTGGGAAAAGGCTGCACAAATAGTTTAAAACCCTGTCTCCTAAACTAGGAAAACCCTGTGACCTAGGAGTCAGTGTAACTTCGTGTACAAAAGAACCTTTATTTATTTATGTGTGTTATGTATATGTGTAAAGGGGGCGATAGCTGTGAGGGTCTAAGGGATGTAGTGTGTTGTATGAGAGGGGGGGGGGGTGTTTAGTGGGAGGATGTGTGTGGGTGTGTGTATGTGGGTGTGTGTATGTGTGGGGGGGGGGGGGTGCGAGGGTGTGTGTAGTCGAGTAAGGAGTGTTCGTGTGCTGTTGCTGTTGGAATACGACAAAATATATCCGTCCCACTTGAGTAGTTTGAGTCTTTCTCTTTCATACATATTTACATTGTGCATAACTTTAATATACGCGAATTTATAAGCGAGAACGTACACACACCTCTCCTGCCGAATAAAGCGAATAAATTAATAAGTGGAAATTATAACTATGTCTTTCATTGGTTCTCAAAACCCCAACAGGTTATGGGCCCAGTGATTTAGACTAAACAACATTCTAAGTAACTTTTAGTGGTTCTTAAAGTGTTTGACGGGGACAAATATAGTGTGTGGAAACTTAATTGTACTAAAAACTAAAAAAGACTCAATTAGCTTTGAGGAAAAGGTTATTGAATTTCAAGTTAAAAGAAGAAAACCCCTTGACGAAACACTTCCAAGAATTCGAAGACTTATTACTCGAATTAATCGCTGCAGGTGCAAAATTAGAAGAAGTGGATAAGGTAACACATCTATTTATGACATTGCCTAATAGCTATGATGGTGTCGTCACAGCGATTGAAACATTAGCAGAAGACAACCTGACCTTAACCTTTGTCAAAACTAGACTTCTTGATCACGAAATAAAATTAATCAATGAAAGACGCGATACAAGCATGAAAGTTCTCCAAGCGGAAACTACAACAAAACCGAAAACTCAAGACAGACAAAACTATAGAAATTCAAACATGCGACGGTACTCGAATCGACAGTTTTATAAAACCTCATTCAAACCGAAAACTGAAAGACTGAAACCAATAAAATGCCATTGTTGCGGAAGAAAGGGTCATGTACAAAAGAATTGTTATTATAGCAAGCAGGCGAAACAACGTTCCGAAAACAACAGAACAGTTCAAACTGTAAACATCACGGATACTGAAAATTCGAATATCTCAGGATTTGCTTTATTGGTCGGAGGCTGTGGAAATGATCGTGAAGCTCAAAACGAGATTACATTTATTTTGGACTCGGGTGCCTCAGATCATTTAATTAATAGAGAAGATCTGGCACGAAACTTTATAGAGCTGAAAAAACCAATAAACATCTCAGTTGCTAAGAATGGAACATATATACGAGCAACGAAGAAGGGCAATATTGCAGTAACCAGCCACTTGGGTATAAAGGGAATGCTACAGGATGTCCTTTTCTGTTCCGAAATTCCTTACAACTTGCTCTCGGTAAAGAAAATGCAACAAGCTGGAATGACCATTGTTTTTGGCAACAACGGTGGTGTGCAACATACAACGAGGGTAAGATGGTAAATAGACAACGAGGGTAAGATGGTAACAAAGGGTAAGTCTTTGAATAATTTAATTGGTATTACTTTCTTACTTGAAAAATGTGCTTTAAATGCTAGAAGCTCGTCAAATATTGCCGTAAACAATAATAATTATGAATTATGGCATCAAAGGCTTGGCCACATGGGCAAATCCAAGTTTGTGCAAATAAAAGGTAATCAATTTTATTCTGATAATGAACAAATAAATCATGTTACACCAAATGATAAGTTATGTGAAGCTTGTATAACAGGAAAACAAGCATGTTTGCCATTTAATAAATCAAACTCAAAAATTATAAAACGACCTCTACTTAATGTGCACACTGATGTGTGTGGTCCCATCACTCCTTCAACACTTCACGACAAAAACTATTTTGTAATTTTTGTTGACGAATACACACACTACTGTGCGACATACTTAGTAGCTCAAAAATCAGATGTTTTTGCTATGTTTCGAGATTATGTTGCAAAGTGTGAAGTTCATTTTAGTTCGAGAATTGTCAATTTGTATTGTAATAATGGTGGTGAATATTTGTCAAATGAAATGAAAAAGTACTGTGTGCAAAAAGGTATTAGTTACCACTTAACAGTGCCGCATACCCCTGCTTTGAATGGTATTGCCGAAAGAATGATAAGAACAATAACAGAACGAAGTCGAGCCATGATTTCTGGTGCTAAATTAGACAAAACGTTATGGGGTGAGGCTGTGTTGACAGCTACATATTTAATAAATATAAGCCCAACAAAAGCACTGAAAACAGCTAACACACCATTTGAATTGTGGCATAATAAAAAACCACAACTTAAATATTTAAAGGTTTTCGGTTCAACTGTTTATTTTGTAAATAAAACTAGGAAAACCAAATTCGATGAAAATCCTTGAAAGGGATATTAATTGGTTATTAACCGAATGGTTATAAGGTGGGATGTGGTAGACGAAAAGTTTGTAAAAGTCAGAGATGTGATAGTTGATGAGATTAATTTCTTGTTAAACAGACCATTGAAGTCTGACAGAGTTTTGCCTGAAAATTGTATTAACTCCGATAACTTTGACAAACACAACGTAGAAAAAAGGTGTAAACAAACTGACAAAATACCAGAAACATTAGGTCCACCACCTAACAAATCTGTAAGTGAAACAGATATGCATCAAAACAGTTCTTCATTTCAAAATGAGTTGACTTTATCTCGAAATAAACTGACTCCAAACACTCAAAGAAAAAGTGAAACAATTAAAAACTTGCCCACCGTATCTTATAATGAAAATGAAGATAATAATTCTATGAACTATTTGCTATACACTAAATCTTTAATGTGCAAAATACCTTCATCTTATAAAGAAATAGCATCTAGGAATGATAAAGTTTTATGGGAAAATGCTATTAATGAGGAAATTAAATCACTCACTGAAAATGACACCTGGACACTGGTATATAAATATAACCAAGACCCCAAAATAGAAATATCATCGATTGTAAGTGGGTATTTACAGTAAAAAATGATGAATTTGGAAAACCACTAAGATATAAAGCTCGTTTAGTAGCTCGTGGATTTAGTCAGGAATATTTGGTTGATTATAATGAAACTTTTGCACCAGTTGCAAGAATCGCAAGTTTTAGATTCATATTAGCTTTTGCAAATCAATTTAATTTATAAGTCCACCACATGGACGTAAAAACTGCATTTTTAAATGGGAAACTAAAAGAAGAGGTATTTATGAAAACTCCTAAAGGAATCCCAAAAGCAAATGATTTAGTATGCAAATTGAACAAATCATTGTATGGATTAAAACAGTCTGCACGCTGTTGGTTCCAAATGTTCGAAAAAGCTTTAATAGAGAAGGGTTTTCGATACTCATCAGCTGATCGTTGTATTTACATTCTAGATGCGGGTGATATTCTTGAAAACATTTATGTTGTACTTTATGTCGATGATCTTGTAATTTCAACGGCTAATATAAATACCATGAATAGTTTTAAAAACTATTTAATGAACAAGTTTAAAATGGTAGACTTAAAAGATATCAATTGTTTCTTAGTAATCAGAGTCGAAAGATATAATAACAAAGTTACATTAGGCCTGGAAATGTACATAAAAACAGTTTTAGAAAAATTAAACATGATTGATTGTAAAACTGTCAATACACCTTTGGAAACTAAAATAGATTATACCGCATTGAATTCAAATGAAACAACAAAGGCACCTTGTAAAAACCTTATCGGGTGCTTGATGTATATGGTATGCACTCGTCCTGATTTGAGCTTTAGTGTAAACATCCTAAGTAGATTTGCAAACAAAAACAACAGTACACTATGGTTGTATTTAAAAAGGGTTTTACGTTACTTAAAAGGTTCAATGGATCTCAAGTTAACTTACGTGCGGAGTGACAATACAGTTAACATATTGACTGGCTTTGTTGATTCTGATTGGGGAAGTGATGAAATAGGTCGCAAAAGTACAACAGGTTACTTGTTTAAATTATTTGAACAATGCACAATATGCTGGAACACAAAGAGGCAACTCACAGTTGCGGCTTCATCCACTGAAGCAGAGTATATTTGAAGCTGTAAGAGAGGCCCTGTGGTTAAAATCGTTAGTGACTAGTATTAACACTGAATTACAAAATGCAATTCCTATTTATGAGGATAATAATGGGTGTATAAGCATTGCAAGTAATCTTACGAGTCACAAACGATCAAAACATATAGATATAAAGTATCACTTTTCAAGAGAACAGGTGGAGAAAAATGTTTTTATTTTTTTTTATGTTTTACAGGTAATCAGCTAGCTGACATACTAACGAAGTCATTACCGACAGTGCGTTTTTCACACATGAAAACGAAACTTGGTATAATATAATTTTATAGAGTAAATAAGAATTAGTTGTTAACTATAAAGAATCTAATTATAGATAAGAATCACTTGGTCTGATTAGGTTTTCCTGGGTTTTTCCTAATCCTGTGTATCGAATGGTGGACCATTTAAACAATTGTACTCCCAGATAAGGAAGGTGTGCGATATTATTATTGTAAATATTATTTGAAATTTATTTTGAGAAACAGGATTTATTTTGACGGGGCGTGTTGGAATACGACAAAATATATCCGTCCCACTTGAGTAGTTTGAGAGTCTTTCTCTTTCATACATATTTACATTGTGCATAACTTTAATATAGTTAAGACGATAGTGTTCCGTCTGGACTAAGCGAGAACGTACACACACCTCTCCTACCGAATAAAGAATAATAATGATTATTTCATGCCTACATTATTTTAGAAATAATGTCCAGATAATAAGGGGATAGTCCAGATTATACAGCCAGTTTTGTAATTGACGAACGAACTAAGATAACGGAATGGCGGTACGTACCGACAAAACTAAATGTAGCTGATAATGCTACCAAAGAAGAAGCGCCACCACTAACGTACGACAATGTTTGATTTGAAGGACCTGGATTCTTACGGCAGCCAGAAAATACATGGCCTAAGGATCTGAGGTTTACCAACTCATGAGATGACGGGGAATGTGAGATAAAGAGTATTAACGTGATGACGTCACAGGTTAGTCAACATTCATTACCAAATGAAAACGATTTCTCGTCTTGGACGCGACACGTTCGAGTTACCGCTCGAGTATTATTATTTATAAAACGATGTCGACGTATTGACATTCAACTTAGTGTTGAACTATTGTACGAAGCGGAAAAGCTTTTAATTAAGAAGAGTCAACAAGACTCGTACGCTCAAGACATTGAACTACTTTAGCAAAACAAGCCCTTAATGTCTTCTAGTCTTAAATACCTTCAGTGTCAGTATAGGGCGTCAGACATAAGCATGTCTGACGCCCTATATTGATACTGAAGGTGTTTTACGAGTTCAAGATCGAATTGAAGTTCAAGGTATTGAACAGTCAACACTGGCATACTTGATGGTCATCACAAGTTGACACGACTTTCAGTAGAATACTACCACAGGAAAGCGCTTCATGGAGCGCACGAACTGGTCGTAAATGAATTATGGCAGCGATACTGGATCATTAGAAAACGGCCGACCGCACGCGCCGCGCACGAGCTTCGCGTTGTTTATTCTGCCGGTACCGTCGCGCAGGGCCGCAGCCGCAGCGCATGGCTGACCTCCCTGCCGCGCGCTTGCAGCACCACCGCAGGCCTTTTACATTTACGGGAGTTTACTTCTTCGGCCTCATGGAGGTTATAATAGGCCGAAGGAGAGAAAAAAGATACGGTGTAATTTTTACTTGATTGACGATACGCGCAATTCATTTAGAGTTCGGAACGCCTTGCGTTATTTACTCTGATAACGGGACAAACCTAAGAGGTGCCGATAATGAATTAAACGTAGTTTATTAGAACTCAATCGAAGTAAACTTCAGGAAGACGGCACTGTAAAAGGTATGGAGTGGAGATTTATTCCTCCTGGTGCGCCTGAGATGGATGCCTGGGAACGAATGATACGGACAGTGAAGACAGCATTGAAGGTCGTACTTAAGGAACGCGCTCCACGTGCGTGACGTTAGCTACATTGTTTTCGGAAGTAGAAGCATTAGTAAACAGTCGTCCTATAACTTATGTATCTTGTGACCCTAACTTTCCTGTTGTAATAGTGACGACCTTTCTTTACGTAAGCAATGGCGCATAGCGCCACGTTTAATTGATGCTTTCTGGTGGTGGTGCATTTTGCTGCCTAGTTAAAGAGCAGAGAGTGTTGCGAAATGGAGACAAGTTCTTTTAATTGAACAAAATTTAGAGCGAGGTTCTTGGCGCCACGGGGTAGTGAGTGCGACACATGGCGGCCATGACGGACGCATCAGAGTGGTTGATATGCGCACACCACACGTACTGGTGTGGTGCGGCGTCCGGTGACACGCCTCGCCCTTCTCTTGCCAGCGGAATGTTAGCGCTGCGCTGAACTTGTCTTGTTGTTTAGTTAATTAATTATATTTTTTTCCTGTAGATCTGTTTAGTTACTACATAATTTGTTAATTTTTGCTTTAGTCAACTTAGGTCAGCACTATGGGACAGATTGTGGATGACGCACGCCTCAACATTGGTATAAATCACAGAATATTATTAAATTATTCAAAATGTGCATGTAAGGACATGCATTGAATTCCAGCATACACTCCTACTACAGAAACAAATATTTTGGAATAACCATAACAAAGTACCATGGTGGAACGCAGGTGTGCTAAAATCTCAACAAAACCTGGCATGGTTTTGTTGTGTGGCAACCAATCACCTATAAACTTTTGAATGAATTTGGACAAATGGATTTGAAAAACATGACCCATAGAAATTGATTTATTTTCCCACATCCATACACACTGAGTCTGTCACTCCCGTATTGGATCAGTCAATTTTATTTGTAAAATTCATGTTTTTGGAACCTTTGAATGGTGGTAATAGTAACAATGTGTTTTTATAAAAACCTTGACTTACCAAGAATCTTAAGTGGCCAACAGGTGGTTTAGCATAAGGAATGCTTCCAAATTTATAATAAGTTCCTTCATCAGTTTTATCAATAAATCCAAAAATAGGACCATCTTTTGTCTCCACATCACATTTTAATTCTTCAGGTATTGTAGGCATTTTATTTGATTAACCTGTTGAATAAGATAAGGTAAGAAGGGTTAAATTTTGTAATTTCAATTAAGCAAGTAGATATCGCCAATAAAACAAACTAACATTAACATGTGGCTGCTCGATTAATTAAAATAGCATTGATGTTCAAAACTACAGACATTCGAAATAAACACAACGTCAATCACAAATTAGTGATAAAAATAATGTGACCCTGACTGATTTGAGATTGGCCATTATCTTCAAGTAGGTACTTTTCAAGTGTAATAAAATGTTGTTGTTTCTGATAATAAGGCATAAAATACATAACCATTCATGAGAATAACAAGCCCAAGAAAACTTTGTACCTACGTTACCGGTTAATCGGTAATATGTAATACAAAATATTACAAAATAATGTCGTACACATTACCTGATTCTATACCTTAATGTTTTATATTTAAACTCATAAAAATAATGTTCAAAGAAGTACTTGCTGAACTTGATCCGAAATTTCGTCACTCTGTACTTTAAACCAGTGATTTAAGTAAAACTTGTTATTGAAGTCTGGTCTACCACAATATGAGCGGCTATTGAATTAAAAATTATATTTAATTGTGTTACTATTTATTGCGCACGTAATTAAACCGAATCATTTACATGAAGTTTGTTACCCTCTTGTGAATGTGATAACTTGATAAGAGTTTTTTTTTCTTTTGGCTTCGACGGTTTGTATATTCAGCCAACGTTACGTTTATTTTCTTTATAACGATAAAATCATTATTGTGATAAATTACTAGCTGTTTGTGTCCGGCGTTACCTGGGGTGAATTTCATGCAAAAATAGCATCCAAATTGCCGACTTTCCCGGTGGATTTTAAAAACACTTATCTTTGTTAAAAACCTTGTCCTGACTTATGAAGACTTTGGTTTACTAAAAGGTGGAAGAAATACTTGTTGTCGATGAACGAATGTGAATAATTTGAAAATAATATTATAATAAAACCACTTCTTAGACTTATTTAGTAAATTTTACCAACATCAAAATGGACACTAACATTCGATATTAAAATCCGTATCATTAAACTTAGCTATAATTAAGAACGTCGTCCTAGGTCGACTCCCACAGAGCATTATTATAATACTGGTATAGCTCGGAGCAGTCGGAGCTATATCGTGGCGCCCCCGTAAGGGGGCGTTGCGTGCGGTGCCGGGGCTTCACCCCCTGACCGCGGAAGCCATACGGCGACCCGTAAATACGGGCCTCTCCTTTGGCCTGCTTCAGTGGCAGTGGATTTTTCGGGCGCGCGCGGGCAACGCGCGCCCGTGTGAGTGATTGCTATTTTGTTTCTGTAGGAGCGCCGCGACGCTTATAGTAAAGCGCCGCTTTCTTCACGACATCTCGGCGGTCTGCCGCCGCCAGGTGAGACCCCTAGTTACCTAGGGGAGGCCCAGCGACGACGACCAGCGGCGGAGATGCCGACTCTACGCGCCTACAGAGTAGGTGAGTGGCCCCCGCCCGTCCAGATCACAGAGCTAGCCGTTACTGTCCGGGCTAAGGGGCCGAATGTGGGTGTGAACGGCATTGTAATTGTGTAACACCGTTCAATGTTTGCGTGACTCGCGGCCCGCGCCGCGCGTACACTCGTGAGTTTGGGTGCCTGTATAGACATGTATGTCTGTCTGCATTTACGTAACGTGCCTATATTAACCTAGAACACGTTACGCAAAGGGTGTGTGTGTTGTGAGTGTGGAGTCTTTTTGTCACAGATAAGTCGCGTGTAACTTGGCTGCGGCTTATCTGGAAGTCAGTCCGGGTTTCAAGTGACGTCTTCATGTCCCGAGGGAGGTGGCGGAGGGGGGGGGCGGCCTTGTGCCAGAAGGCCGCCGGCGTCCCATTTTGGGCCGCCCTGGGTGACCTAGCCGTGGTACATAGTCAGTAGTGCGGCCAGGCCATCCAGGATGACCAACTCGACATCCTGTCACAGGTTGTGAAATCCGATTTTTTTGTGGCTGTTTTTGCGTCGGTAGCGCCGCCACTGGTTTCTTTTTGGAACTTTTGTTTGTGTGGTTCCTTTGTTATCCGCGGCGCCGTGGCGGCGCTAGCGGTAGGTTCTTGTTTTTTCACAACCTGTGCCCCGTTTGGGACAGGGGTGGCTGTGAGGTTTTCTTGGGTCGCCTGGGGAGGGTCGGGTTTCTTTCCCTTGCCCTTTCCTCCGCGTCTCTTATTTTTCCTCCGCCCAGAGGAGGTAGCTTGTCTGTCCGAGGGCCCGTTGGCCGCCGCCATAAGCGTCGTGCCTTGGGCCTCTTGTGTCATCTCTTGTGGCCTCTCAAAGGCCACTTTGGGCCGGCGTGATGTGGCCGTTATGGCGGCGGTGCCCGCCCGCTTGTTCCGGATCTCCTTTTGGAACACCGGGCACTTGATGTTGCACGCCGGGTTCGGGCCACCGCAGTTTACGCAGGTGGCCGGCTCTTCCCGCGGGCGCGGGCAGTCTCTCGCCGCGTGCTCCCCTCCACAACGCACGCAGGCGAGCGGGCGGTGACACTGATGCGAGCTGTGTCTGAACAGTTGGCATCGGTGGCACTGGGCGGGTCCTCGTTTTCCGCGCCAGGCCTCTATCTTGACACCACGCATCAACATGAATGTCGTGGTATCGTAAATGGCCCGGACGTCCGGAGTCTTCTTTAGAATCGCGTGGAATACGCAACCGGGTCGTCCTTGTGCAGCCTTAATATGGCGCACGTACTCCGGCTGGTATCCCAGCGTTTTGAGCTCCTCCTCTATCTCCTTCGGGTCCGTATCCGCCGGTAGCCCCCGAATGGCGATCTTCAGGCTCTTCTCTGCCGGTAGTGAGTAGGCGAACCAGCTGACGCCGCTGTCCTTCTCTAGGCCAGTCAGGTATCGCTGGACCAGCCTATATTCCTCCTCGCTGTCTGGGGTGAAGCGGACTCCACCCCCGTATGGACGAGCGTTAGGAGGCCGGCCCAGTTTCTCCCTGATGGCCCGGAAATGGGCGGCCCAGTTTGGCAGCTTCTCAACTACCAGCGGCGGGTACCTGGGCTTCTTTTGCCCCGGCTTATGTTGCCACGTTCTCGTCGCGGCGCCGGGGGGTGCATCGGGGGTGTTGGCAGCGGTAGCGGGGGCGGGGGCGGGGGGTGGCCTAACCCCCGCGGTCGGTGACGGTGGCGGGATGGTGACGCAGGTGGCGGGGGGGGTGAGCGGCGCGCCGCGTCGGGAAAAGTAGGCGACGCTGGCGGGTCCGGACTCCGCGGCGTGCTTTCGCGCGGTGGCCGCGGCGAGTCGGGGCAGATCCGCTTCCCCTCCTCCACTGCGGTCTCACTCGAGCTCCTGCGTCGACGTAGTCTTTGGCCTCTGGGTTCGAGCCGGGACTCGAAACAGGCACGCGCACAGCCATTGCCGGTCGAGCCCGCGGATGCCAGCGACATGTTCGATCCTATGGACGAACACGGCGACATAACCGCGGGCGAGTCGTAGGCTGATGCACGAGGAGGCGCCGGTGAGTCGGGCGTGTATGTGGCACTAGTCACTGACCTTGCTGTGGTGGTGGCGGAATTTTCTGCTGGCCGCTCTCGCTCAGCCATTGCCGGTCCCGCCAGCGAGAAGCGCGCGCCGGTCACGGCGGTGCGCGGAGCTGGCGCAGCTTTGGTCATCGATTGCGTGGTCACAGTAGCCGCTGCGGCAGGCGCGGGCGGAGTCGCGAATCGCGGCGGCGCGGCGCTGCGTGCGGAGGGCGCGCGGGGGGGCGCGGGCGGTGTGCGGGGGCGCTCGGGGTAGTCGCGCGGCGTGGCGGGGCGCGCGGCGTAAGCGGCGGTGTACGCGGCGGCATACGCAGCGCAGCGCACGGGCGCGGGTGCGGGAGCAAGCGCGGGCGGTGCCACGGCGCGCGACTGGGGTTAGCGGCAGGCCCCAGGGCCTGGCTGGGTACCGGGCGGAACGCGGCGGGGCGGATCGCTACCGCGTGCGGTCGGCTCGACGACGGCGTGGGCGCAGCGCGCGCAGGCGCCAGTGACGTCGGTGGGCCGGCAGCAGCAGCGGCGCTCGATCCCCCTCCTCTTCCCTCTTCCTTTTTCTTCCTCTTCTTGTCCTTCTTCGTCTTCTCTTCGCTTCTTATGGAGCCGGCCGGCGGTGCACAGGACGACGCAACACCGATGATCGGCATCGACGACGTCCTATCCAGCGCCGGGCGGGACTCCGGTGAGCCGGCATCGCAGCCCAACGAGCCGCGCGTGCCGGGCTTCGGCATCGCAGGGGTGTGGTCTCCGCGACCGCGTCGGTACTAAAAAACCGGGTAGTCAAATAATTATAAATTGACGGTCCGCGCGGAACAAACTTAACGGAATGGAATATTCCGTAGGAGAAGCTTGCGTGACGACCACAAGCCAATCCACTGGTATAGAGTTTTTTTTTTTTTTTTGTGTATGGCATCTCGTAGTTGACCTTGAGAGGTCGTGACTACTTAACCGGACTATCCTGTGGCTGCCTTAAGCGGACTCAAAGCCTCCAGCCAGGGGCGTAAAACTACTTATATTATTAAGCGAACGCTCGCTAAGGGCACCCCCTGTGGGGTACGGACCTCGGCTTAGGGCGTCGCTGACGGGAGGACAGCAAGATGGGACAGGCTGGATCAAGTTTAGTTGATTATTATTAATCGGGGAATTTAAAGCTACAGGCTCAGCTACGGCGCAGGCTGGCACTTCGTCAAGCAAGGGTCGGGGGGGACAATTACGTCGGGATCTTCGCGAGGAACCTCGGCGGCGAGGTCGGAATGTCGGTCTGTGTTTGTGCACTGTACTGGTGGCCCTACTGCTCTCCTGAATGAGAGTTATGTGGTCATCGGGATCGGTGAGGACATGCTTGGGACGGCGGACTTGACTAATGGAGGAGGGAATATAACTAGCGGCTTTCACAACCAGAGGGTTGCGGTGATTCGCGGCGGTCTCGAAGAAACGCTTTGAAATGCGTTTCATGAACTGACGGATAGTGGGAATCCTGAGGTCTATGTGGAGGATTTCGTTACGAACGTACCAGGGGGAGCCTGTTATCCTACGGAGGAACTTGTTCTGGAGGGTCTGCATTCTGTTGAAGCGAACGGGCTTGGCGTGTGCGAAGACTGCACTGGCATAGGTCATGATCGGGCGGATGCACGCTGTGTAGATACGCATTTTGCACTTCAGTGACAATTTGCTACGTGCATTGAGGACAAAGTGAAGTCTACCTAGAGCGAAGGCGGCGCGCGAACGAGCCGCCTTAATGTGCTCTGAAAAAGAGAGGTGTTCGTCTAGTACGACACCCAGGTATGTGGCTCGCTTCTCCCAAGGGATCGGCTTGCCGAACATGGTGATCGGTCGAGGGGGTGAGGGGTTGCGACGCGGCTTTGAGAAAAGAACCGCTTGACTTTTGTCGGGATTGACTTCGATTCGCCATTTTCTAAACCAAGCGCCAAGCTTGTTCACTTGGGTTTGGAGAATGCGAGCTATCGAATTTTCATCACGGCCGGTGTAGTAGATGGCCGTGTCGTCTGCGAACAGGGCCAACTGCGCCTTGCTGCACTTTGGCATGTCGCTGGTGAATAGCGTGAAAGCTAGAGGAGAGATCACAGAGCCCTGAGGGACTCCTGCGCGAATAGGGTGGGGGGAGGATAGCGCTCCTTCGATGCGATAACGGAAGGTGCGGTTCGACAAAAAGTCCCGTAAGATGAGCACGAGGCGATCTGGCACACCGAGTTGGTACAGCTTATATAATAAGCCGTTGTGCCAGACTTTGTCGAACGCTTTCGCTATGTCGAAGAAAACAGCACCGGTCATCAAACCTCGTTGGAAACCGAAGTTGATGTGTTCGACTATACGGTGGACCTGTTGTACGCACGAGTGTTGGGTTCTAAAACCAAACTGTTCGTTGGGGATGAGGCCCTTTGTCTCGGCGTAGTCTCTTGAGTGATCTATGAGAGGCTTATAAATAAGCCTCTCATAGATTTTGCCGAGGACATTGAGCAGACTGATGGGGCGGTAACTACTAGGCTCTGACTTTGGCTTGCCGAGCTTCGGGATACCGATGACGGTGGCTTCTTTGAATGCCTGCGGGAAGATGTTATTGCTCAGAGCACCATTGAAGATGGTGGTCAGTAGCATTATCAGGTGGGCAGGGAAAAGTTGGAATACCCTATTTTTGATTCCATCTGAGCCGGGGGCTTTACGAGCCTTAAGACCTTTGATGAGGTCGTGCACTTCGTCGGGCGTGACTGGGGGCAGTGGATACTCTGGGTCTTCGACGGGAGGGAGGGAGGCTCTATGTTCGACTTCAGCGTCGACCTCAGTGAGGTGAGCTTGGTCTACTGGTTGAGAGCTAGGCGAGCATTGGACTTCTAGAGTGTCGGCTAGAAGCTCAGCCTTGTCGACATCATCGAAGGCGATGGTCTTTTCGGGACGGATCAGGGGGGGCATGGAGACTATTTCTCCGGATCTGAGCTTCCTCTGGAGTTGCCAGAAGGCTAGGTGGGTGGGCTCTAGTTCGCTCAACATCTTGTCCCAGCCGGCGGTACGCAGCTCCTCTATGCGTGTTCTTACAGTACGCTGTAAGTAACGCATATGGGCTTTGTTCGCGTCGCAGGGGAAGTTGCTGTAGGCACGGACAGCCGCGTTCTTCTCATTCAACAGTTCGCGTACATCGTCCGGCAACTTCCAGCGACGGTCATCCGTCGCTGGAATTTCCCTTGAACAATCGTTCAGGACTGATTGTACGTGAGCTGTGAATGAGTCGATCGCGGCCGTCGTGTCAGCGATAGAGTCAAAATGATCGGGGATTGGGTCCAAGTGGGGGGACGTGGTGGATTTTAAGCGATCGCTTACTCTCCTCCAGTCCGTTACCACTTTGTTGGGAAGGGGTTGGGTGGAATCGGGCAGACCTATGCGGGGGACCAGTTTCATGACTACTGGACGGTGATCGGAAGCGAGCTCTTGTACCACTTCTATAGAGTCCAACCGTAGGTTGACGTTCTGTAGGAGCGCCACGTCGAGTACATCGGCGGTGTGATTGGGATCGGGGGGAAAATGAGTGGGAGTCATCGGCGCGATGACATCGAAATTCTGAGAGGAGGAGAGGTTGAACAAGTGTCTCCCTCTGGAAGAGGTCCTGGTGCTATTCCAGGAGGGATGTTTTGCGTTGAGATCACCCGCTATGATAACGGAGTCACTCAGGCTAAACAATACAGAAAGATCTTCAGTAAGGAGTTGGAAGTTCTCCGAAGTATTAATGGGGGGGAGGTAGGCCGAAACTATGGTGATCGGTTGATGACCTGTCATGCCAAGCCGGCAGCAAGACACTTCTAATCGTGAGAGTGTGGGAGGGTCTATGGGAATGCAGTATAGCTCCTTTTTGTAATAGATAAGGGTACCGCCCTTATGGCAACGCGTCCTGTCATTGCGAACTGTACGATAGTTTGCAATTGACGGATTTCGGTAACTCGGTTTGAGGAACGTTTCCTGAACATGGAGGATGTCGATGTGGTGGTCGCGGAGGAACTCGCTGATTTCAGCGCGTTGTCGCAGGATGCCATTGGCATTGAATTAACCTAACTTTAGGGATCGGGGTTTGGTTCGCGCGAGGATTCCTTTATCCATGATTAGGGTTGGGTTGGTTGTTAAAGGACATCAGGGCTTGCGTAATGTCCGGGTACGCATTGTAGATATTCTGTATCATGAAAATGTTGCCGGCATTTCTGGCGGCAACAATTTCACTTGCCATTTTCCTGGCACGAGGGGTAAGGAAGGCCGTGAATGTACTGGATATGATATTGAACGCGTCCATCGGGTTCTGACCGACCACCCGGGTGGCTGCGGGCGGAGCTGACGCGGCCGGAGCGGCTTTGTTTAGAGGCACAGGTATGCCTGGAGGCGCGTTGACGCGGATGCGGGGGTCCATAAGTGGAGGGATGGCCGCAGGAACGGGTCTAGGAGCTAAGGCTGGAAAAGCCTGCTGATGGTGGAAGTAGTTCCAGGGCGAGGGCCTCTGAGGACTGAGACGCTCCTGATGCTGTGAGGTAGGCCACGCGTGGGCGGAGCGGGGGCTTTCCCTTTGCTGACGGGCGTCTGCACGCTTCGTCAGCTTGGGAGATGATGTTTTAGGGGCCTTGGGGCACCCACGATAATTGGCCGGGTGGCCTGAGTCGCCGCATAGCACACAGCTAGGCGGCTCTGTGCATAAGGTGCGGTCCTTAGGACGACTGCAGTCAGCAGTGCCGTGATCGCCCAGGCACTTGACGCACCTGGGTTTCGCGTGGCAGTGCATCTGCGAATGTCCATAAAGTTGGCAGCGGTGGCACTGCCCTATGACACCGGTCTTGAATGGCTTCTCGATCTGCAAGCCGGTGAGGTTGCAGACTGAACGGACGTTGAAGATAGGGTGGTGACCCTCAGTAGGAGGGCAGACGACGAGGACCATGTCGAACGGTACCCTGCCTCGGGCGCGGTGCATGCGGTGGACTTCCGCAACGGGGACGTTTTGCGACAGAAGGTCGGCTTTTATATCTTCCGCCGGTATCTCCTTCGGGATCCTACGGATCACGACGCGGACTTGACGGTCTTCGGGGAGGGCGTAGGTGTGGAAGGACACACCTCTAAGACGGAGAGTCTTTGTGAGCTCTCTGTAATCGTTTGACGTCGGGACGGTTACCTTAATACCCTGTTGGGTAGATTTCGCGCTGGTGTAGCCTATACGCAGGTCGGTGCACCATTTGGACACGTCTGTCCACCTCCCCTTGTCCTGGATGTACACAGGGGGAGGGGGGGCGATTTTCTTTGCCGCAGAAGGCTGGGCAGCGGGCTTGGCAGCACTGTGGCTGAGGGAAGAGGTTGAGGCCGAGGCGGCCTGAGAGGGGGCGGTGGCGGATGGAGCCACGGGAGCGGAGGTGGCTTCGATCGCCGGCTTCTTTGTCCTTGTGTCAGGACTCGGTTTGAGGCTCCTTTTTTTGGAGCCGACCGTCTTAAAGACGCCTTCGTCGGAAGAGGGGGAGGAGCTTTGTGATTCGCTCTCAAGCTCGTAAGGCGAGGTCGGGCGAGGGGACGGCTCGCTGGTGTCCATGTGGACAGCCGGCGGCGAGCAACTTAGAAGTTGCGACGGAGAGGGCTCGAGGGCATCGCTAAAGGTAGCGATGTCGGAGCTGTCGGTGCCTACTGGGTCAGAGGGACCGGGGACGGACTGCTGCAGTGCAGCGAATTTAGCGCCATACTTGGCGACGAAGTCGGGGTCCTTAAAAAGGACCTCTTTGAGGAACGCCAAGAGGAGGGCGTCCCCCATGGTCGGAGGAGGGGGGGCTATTTATGGGAGGGAATGGTGGAAATTAAGTTTCCACTTAGAGCCTATTAACCCTATACCTAACTCCCCGGGTGGATTGGCCCGGGGATGAGTTCCCTCCCTGTCGGGTGCAGACAGGGAGGTGTGTACCTAATGGTGAGCCCTAAGCTTGTATACCCGTCGCCAGTCTTATTGTGCGAACGGGGCCCTGACCAGTCTAGCGCGAAGGGTGTAGACACACCCTAAAGACACTAGGTGAGTAGCTGGAAAGCAAAACTGTCACCAGAGCCGACTAGGAGATCCCCCAAGGCCGGTTATCTGGGACCCGTCCAACTAACTGCCTCGCCCTGAAGGGGTTCGGCGGGTGTGAATTGGGTCAACACCCCACTCGGCTTCGTTGACACCGTAAGGTTTCAACCGAGGACCACGAAACTGTGGTTTTACCCAGAAGGGGCCTAGTGAAGCTACTCACAAACGTCTGTTAGAGAAACGAGATTTGCCTTGAAAAAGGCACTTTTTTAATTGATTAAAAATAAAATCAATTGCTTGATTTAATTTTAATCGGAGTAGTCGGGGCGACTACGATGACGTCACGTGGTTGCGACGAGTAGGAACAGGAAACACAACACTGGAGCGGGAGAGCGCACAAACACGTCCGTCCGCGGCGAGAGTCGAGCGTCGAGTGTGACTGGTATAGAGTGCCATCTCAAGGGATTTATATGCCAACCTGTCACAAGTAGCGCAACCTGGATTTCATGTTCCATAACTAACCATATTATTATCCTTTTATATATATGTAAATGAAGGTTTACTTCATTCGCATAGTCTATGAGATATACAAACTATGTTTAGTACATAACTCTATGGACTAAACACAGTGTCCACACCTTAGGGTATTTTACCCTAAATTTAGGGTATTTTTACGCGTTTAGGGTATTTTTTAGGGTAGAAAATTATTTAGGGTATTTTTCAGGGTAAAATAAATATAAGGATTTTTTTATAAATGTTGAAAACTCCTTGCAAGCAAAATGGTGATTGATTGAATACGTGTTTCTGACGACGAACTTGTTGTGACGATGTACCGTTCTCTTCAGTCTTCTGCTAGCACAAGAATCTATTTTTGAGATAAATGATTTCGAAAAAGGAACGGTGTAATAGTTTGGCTATTAGTTTATTACTAAATTACATTTATACGTAAATTTATTTAACATAACATCACGCCTAGTTTCCCCGAAGGGTTGGGCAGAGGTGTACCTATAGTACACCCACATTTCGCCAGTCATGTTTAAGTCAAATGTAATAGGGGGGGTGGGGGTAAAATTGATTTAAGTTTAGAAAAAAGTTAGGGTAAAAACAAAAAAAAGTGCCTAATTTAGGGTAATTTCGGCGAGCGTTAGGGTAAAAAACAAAAACGGAGGTGGCAACACTGACTAAACAATAGAACTGTTAATATGAAGATGACAGTCAAAATGACAACCGTGTAAAATATAGAAATAATTTAATAATTGTAAATAATAGCTTTAAATGTTGTTTCTCTTTTCAGGTAAGGTTTATGTTTGATTTTGTTCTATTTTACGGCTTGAGTCTAGTATCGTTTGGCAGGAGTTTTGGGGTAAAAAGGGTTGAAGATGGTAGGGATGGGTTCCCTTATTATAATGCTACCACTCTTATTACAAGGTAATGCGTATTTTTCGAGAAATTAATAATAAATGTTTCTAACCTCAAATTAGATTACAGCGTAACGAAACGTTAAAATCGGCGATTGACAACCAAATCTGTACTAGTGTATTGTCTGTGGTGTAAACTGTCGTGCAAAATTGATGAAACGGAACGTAAAAAAAAAAAAACGCTATTTGCGTCATGTGTCAGTGTCATTTGTTTACGTTCATTCCGTTCCTCCCAGAGTTGTGAGAAGTTAGTGCACCCCCACTTCATGGTTAAAATAGGTCGACATTGCTCCAAAACCGAATCGGGGCACCCCGACTCCACGTAGTCTTTTGGCTCCTACCCCTAGAGTGTTTATAAAACCCCGGAGGCGCGAAGGGAGGGCAACCCCCGCCCGCTGTAACAAAGCATAGGCACCCGTGCGAATCGTAGCGGCTGAGGCTGGTCGCCGGAGGCGACCAGTAAGCCGAAGCTGCGGAGGTTGCACTAAGGGGTTGCACTTCCCGCAGCGCCGGAGACGTTAGAAAAGCGACATTTAAGTGTTTTGAGGTTAGGTTACAATAATTAGTTTTTCTCAAGAACGGTGCGTTACCTTTTCACGGGAGTGGTACCAGGGGGGACGGAGCACCCCCCTCCTTCCCCCCCACCACCTCCCCACCCCTTCCTCCTGCCAAACGATACTAAACTTTTACCGATTCACGTTTTGACTGGTATAGTTCCATGCTTATAAAACATACAATAAATTCAGAATGGTCAGTATGGAAGAATAACTTTTGTGAAACATATGCGGACAAAGGATGGTCGCCAGTCAGGTATGCAATTTTATTCAAATATATACAGGGCTCATTGTTAGAATATGCTTTAAAAAAAGAAAGACTGTTGTTGGAGATAAATAAATCTATGGACAAAAACACTGTAATAGACCTGATTGCTACAGGTCTACCAAATTTCATAGTGGATAGAATTGATAGGAATAATTTAAAGGAAACTGAGGATTTATTTAATAACATCAGAGGTCTAGAACATTTAGTGAATAAAAATTTTTTTGAAAAAAATGTGGTAGGTTTTGGAAATAAAGTTAAAGAAAAAAAAGACCGATTACCGTGCCGAATCCGTGTAAAAGAAAATAAAGGAAACCGATATCATCCTGAAGCTTTATGTTGGTTCAAGAGTAAAAATAATGATGGACCAAAAAGAGACCAAATTAGGAGTGTAAATAATTCTCAATTAGAAATAGAATTAAATGAAGTAGATAAAAAAACTAATAATTACACCATTAATCAACATTAAATTATTAATAAATGATAACTTAGAAATTATGGGAATTTACGATTCAGGTTCAAACGTGTCTTTGATAAATTCGAGATTATTGACTTTGAAAAATAACCCAATAAAAAATTATAAGAAAAATGCAAAATTAAGAACGATTAATGGTGTAAAAAAATCTATTGGAACCGTAACATTAAAGATAAAGATATTTAAAATCGAGAAGAATGTTAATGTTTTTGTGATAGATGAAGAGAATTTCGATTACGATTTCTTAATTGGATTGGATTGTATAGAAAAATTTCAACTAATTCAAAATGAAAAATTATACATTTCACAAAACATCCATGATATAAAAAAGAATGATAATAAAGAGGAAATAACTACCAATAGTACAAAAATAATTCCTGGCTTTTCAGGTAGAAAGGTAGAAGAAAATTTTAATATTAAAAATACGTTGGATGTCTCGGAGGAAAATGATGAATATAAAATAAACTTTAATGAGCACATAGAAGTGTCAAATTTTAATATTGCGATTAATCATCTAGACCTTCAGAAACAGTCGGAGATAGATAAATTAATTTGTAAATATAGATCACTTTTTGCCAAAGATAAATATGATATAGGTACTGTTAATGGCTATGAAGCACATATTGACTTACTAATAGATAAATACTGTAGCAAAAGGCCTTATAGGTGCACTATTGATGATAAAAAAGAAATAGAAAAACAAATATCTAAATTATTAGAAAAAGAATTAATTGAAGAGTCATATAGTCCTTTTGCTGCCCCGGTAACATTGGCCTTTAAAAAAGAAGACGGCAGAAGATCAAGATTGTGTATAGATTTTCGCGATCTTAATAAAATTGTGGTTCCTCAATCACAACCTTTTCCATTAATCGAGGATTTAATGGTCAAAACAAGAAAATGTAAATTTTACTCAACACTGGATATAAATTCTGCATTCTGGTCGATCCCTATGAAAATAGAAGATAGAAAAAAAACTGCATTTGTTACTCAAGAGGGGCACTTTCAATGGACCTGTTTACCGTTTGGTTTAAAGACTTCTCCAGCGATTTTTCAGCGAGTATTAAGTAGCATTATAAGGAAACACGGACTATCTGATTTCACTGAATTACATAGATGACATAATGATATTTTCTGAAACGTTCGAAAAACATGTTAATCATTTATCATTATTATTGGAAGCAATTTCAAAGGAAGGATTTAGATTAAAGTTCTCAAAGTGTAACTTTGCACAGGATTCAGTAAAATACTTGGGACATATAATAAAAAATAATACAATTACTCCTCTGAAGGATAATTTAGTTGCTATAAAAGATTTTCCTGTTCCGAAAACACAAAAAAATGTCCGACAGTTTCTGGGTAAAATTAATTTTTATGGTAAATATGTGCCAAACATATCAATTATATTAGATTCGTTACATAATTTGTTAAGAAAAGGTCAAAAATTTATTTGGTCAGAAAAATGTCAAGAATCTTTTGATGCAATAAAAATTTTGCTTTGTTCAAAACCTATTTTAACAATCTTTGACCCAGATCTTCCGATACATATTTATACGGATGCTAGTATACAGGGCATAGGTGCTGTCTTGAAACAGGTACAACATAATGGAGAAGAAAAACCTTGTGCATATTTTTCGAAAAAACTAAATGTTACCCAAAAAACAAAAAAAGCTATATATCTGGAGTGTTTAGCAATAAAAGAGGCCGTAAAATTTTGGCAACATTGGCTCATGGGAAAAAAGTTTACGGTTTTCTCAGATCATAAGCCTCTAGAGAAAATGAATATTAAAGCTAGGACAGATGAAGAATTAGGGGACCTCACGTATTATCTATCTCAGTATAATTTCGAAGTAGTCTATTCTCCAGGAAAATACAACTTAGAAGCAGATTGTTTAAGCAGAAATCCTGTTTTGGAATCGTGTGAAAACCAAGACGAAGGTTTAAAAGTTGTAAACTTAATTAAATTAGAAGACATTCAAAACGATCAAGAAAAAAATGAAGAGATCAAGCAAAATACTAATAAATTAATAATAAAAGATAAAATATACTATAAAAAAGTAGGAAAAAAGGAAAAGATTGTATTGACTGAGGAGTTTAGTAAAATTATTATAAAAAACATACATTATCTTTACTGTCATATAGTAATACATCAAATGGAAAATAAAATTAAACCGTTTTATATAGCGAAAAATTTAACATATAATATTAGAAAAATCTGTGACACCTGTGAAATCTGTATAAAAAACAAATCTAGAGCTAAATATAAATTTGGACTTATGTCTCACTTAGGTCCCGCTACTCACCCTTTTGAAATAGTATCTATAGATACTATTGGTGGATTTGGTGGCTCTCGTTCGACAAAAACATATTTACACCTTTTGGTAGACCACTTTACAAGATATGCCTATATCTTGACTTCTAAATCTCAAAGTTCGAATGATTTTATAAAGCTTGTTCAAAAAGTAACACAGGGAAATAAAATTGGCATGATTCTATCAGATCAATATCCAGGTATAAATTCGAAAGATTTTAAAAACTTTTTAGATAAGGAAAATGTACCTATTATCTTCACTGCAGTAAATGCACCATTTTCTAATGGTTTGAATGAAAGATTGAACCAAACATTAGTTAATAAAATTAGATGTAAGATAAATGAAAGAAAGGATAAACTAGCCTGGACCACTATTGCTCATGAATGTACTCAGAGTTAAAATGAAACAGAGCATACTGTGACAAGATTTTCCCCAAAATACTTATTGGAAGGGAAAAATGTTAATATTTTACCAGATGAATTGAAACAAGAAATAACACTTAATGATTTATTGCATGATAGAAAAATTGCATTAGAAAATACTACAAAATCACACAATTATAATAAGCAACAATTTGACAAAAACAGAAAAGAATGGGAACTAAAATTAGGTGACTTAGTGTATGTTGAAAACGGAAATAGATTAAACAGAAAAAAATTAGATGAGTTAAAAATTGGTCCCTATGAAGTTATAGAGAAATTATCAAAATCAATTTACAAAATAAACACAGGTCTTATGAAACTTGAATCAAATCTTTTCCACATAACAAAACTTGCTCCTGTTCCAGATAAGACTTAACATTTACTTATTTGAATACTTTTTTTTTAAAATATATATTTATATATATTGTCTTGGGGTGGGAGATGTAAATGAAGGTTTACTTCATTCGCATAGTCTATGAGATATACAAACTATGTTTAGTACATAACTCTATGGACTAAACAATAGAACTGTTAATATGAAGATGACAGTCAAAATGACAACCGTGTAAAATATAGAAATAATTTAATAATTGTAAATAATAGCTTTAAATGTTGTTTCTCTTTTCAGGTAAAGTTTATGTTTGATTTTGTTCTATTTTACACAATGTTAATGTAAAATATTATAATTAATAAATGTCCTCTCTTTTCAGAGCAACACAATTTAGTTTATTATTGCAATATAATATAGAAACATATTATATATATATTACTTGTACTCTATACTATTTTCATTTCATTGATTTTGCATATGTTTTCCGTGGTTGTAGATTGATTCATGTAAAACCATGTTTGGTAGCTTGAATATAATTTTACAGTAGTTTGTAAAAAAAAAACGCTCCACATTAAATGTAATCAGTGTACAAGCATGGAAAATGTGCACATTTATTCTTTTAGATAGTTTGTAAAGGTTAATTTAGTTTTTAATGAAACAAAGTTGCTTAAGAATATTCAATACGAATATATATTCACGTTTGCAAATTACAAAACGTATCGGCAATTTTTTGCATTCTTTTGACAGTTTAGAATTTTGACATTTGGATTTTTTATAGCAATCGATTAAATGAATCGAAAAACCCAAAAAGATGCATCTGCCCGTAATTTAAATTTAAGTCTTACATTTAACTTAACAATTACATTTAAACTTATTGAAAATAAATAAGAAATCAAAATAGCAATTTTAAACAACAAGTATAAGTCGTTTTGTAGAGACCACTATTGAGTGCTTTGTTGTGAATTATTTGCCTAAAATTTACAGAACCAGATTACTAGATGGCGCACCTAAAAAAGTTGCTGTGTACGTAAAGGCAACTTTACCCCCCCTGTCGACTCAGTGTTGCCACCTCCGTTTTTGTTTTTTACCCTAACGCTCGCCGAAATTACCCTAAATTAGGCACTTTTTTTTGTTTTTACCCTAACTTTTTTCTAAACTTAAATCAATTTTACCCCCACCCCCCCTATTACATTTGACTTAAACATGACTGGCGAAATGTGGGTGTACTATAGGTACACCTCTGCCCAACCCTTCGGGGAAACTAGGCGTGATGTTATGTTAAATAAATTTACGTATAAATGTAATTTAGTAATAAACTAATAGCCAAACTATTACACCGTTCCTTTTTCGAAATCATTTATCTCAAAAATAGATTCTTGTGCTAGCAGAAGACTGAAGAGAACGGTACATCGTCACAACAAGTTCGTCGTCAGAAACACGTATTCAATCAATCACCATTTTGCTTGCAAGGAGTTTTCAACATTTATAAAAAAATCCTTATATTTATTTTACCCTGAAAAATACCCTAAATAATTTTCTACCCTAAAAAATACCCTAAACGCGTAAAAATACCCTAAATTTAGGGTAAAATACCCTAAGGTGTGGACACTGTGTCGACTCCTCAGGCTCAAACGAACTGAACGTTTCATTTTAGTTACTATACTCTATGGAACGAGCGACTCTAAGTCCAAGCGATATAGGCTAGTTTTTTCTTTTTTCCCGCCTTATTGCTATTCAAACGGCATTGCGGTTGGCTGTGTTGCCAATTTAAATAAATAGAATTCCAGAACATAGTATTAACAAACAAGAAATCATGACATTCGGGTCATTCGGCCATCCGACACCGTGCTACTCCCGGAGCACCACTCCCACTTTAACTCGCTCAATCAGTTTTTATTTCAAAATACAAAAATATAGAAAGTATGAGAAAAAATAAACAATAATATTTAGTACAAGAGCCAGGGTAGATGTTTCTGACTTTAGACCGTAAATAAAGAAATTAAACGAATTATTAACAATCACAATTTTCTAGAGTTACAAAAAAAAAAATATCGTGAACTTAACCTTAGGACGGAACAGGGGTGACCAAGGAACATACTTACTCTAGCGTCACCCCACTACTCAATAAAAGTGTCAATATTTAGTTGGTATTGCTTATGTCTCTTTCTAACGCTCAATCTATTCTGGATGTACTACTTAGTCTGTGGGTGGATGCAATCAGTAATTCAGTCAATGAGTACCTACTGTCATTTTTTTTTTTTTTTTTTGGGTATGGCATCTCGTAGTTGACCTTGAGAGGTCGTGACTACTTAACCGGACTATCCTGTGGCTGCCTTAAGCGGACTCAAAGCCTCCAGCCAGGGACGCAAAACTACTTATATTATTAAGCGAACGCTCGCTAAGGGCACCCCCTGTGGGGTACGGACCTCGGCTTAGGGCGTCGCTGACGGGAGGACAGCAAGATGGGACAGGCTGGATCAAGTCACAGATATTATAAAACTACGTACAGATACCCAATCCCATACAAAGAAATGACACCTCCCTAAGTCTGGCAATTGAGCGGGCAATTTTTCGTCATCAAAATGTACAACAGATGGCAGCATTAGAGATTCACTAATTGCCAGAGACTGTAGTTTTACAACGCCATCTAATAGTCGACCTACTTTTAAAACGTTTCGTGCCATCCTTTTTAATTAAAGTTTTATACTTCCGGTTTCAGAAAAACATGTAAATAGATTTCTTTTATATTTTTATGTAAAGAAATAGATTTAAAATAAGTTGTTTCATTTAAATTTGTGACTATAATAGTTGTTTTGAAGACAGGACAAATTGAGTAAAACGCTATCTATTGCAAAGAGCTCTAAACAAAATGATTAACAGATGGCTACTTTTATCATTTTATGGGTTCGAATTGGAGTTAAAAGCTTCATTTATGTTTTTTTGTTGAAAAACGAGTGTGAATAGATAAATCAGCATTTAACAAGGAAGTGTTGATTTTTACTAATCTTACATTAGCCATTATTCTGCCGTTTATCGCTTTCTAATGATTGTTAATTTAATAATGGTTACATATGCTGCCAGCTATGATTATTTTTGAAGACTAATTATAAAATGTTCTAGTTGAGACCCCATGATCAAGTTTTGTTGATTATTATTATTCGGGGAATTTAAAGCTACAGGCTCAGCTACGGCGCGGGCTCGCACTTCGTCGAGCAAGGGTCCGGGGGGACAATTACGTCGGGATCTTCGCGAGGAACCTCGGCGGCGAGGTCGGAATGTCGGTCTGTGTTTGTGCACTGTACTGGTGGCCCTACTGCTCTCCTGAATGAGAGATATGTGGTCATCGGGATCGGTGAGGACATGCTTGGGACGGCGGACTTGACTAATGGAGGAGGGAATATAGCTAGCGGCTTTCACAACCAGAGGGTTGCGGTGATTCGCGGCGGTCTCGAAGAAACGCTTTGAAATGCGTTTCATGAACTGACGGATAGTGGGAATCCTGAGGTCTACGTGGAGGATTTCGTTGCGAACGTACCAGGGGGAGCCTGTTATCCTACGGAGGAACTTGTTCTGGAGGGTCTGCATTCTATTGAAGCGAACGGGCTTGGCGTGTGCGAAGACTGCACTGCCATAGGTCATGATCGGGCGAATGCACGCTGTGTAGATACGCAATTTGCACTTAAGTGACAATTTGCTACGTGCATTGAGGACGAAGTGGAGTCTACCTAGAGCGAAGGCGGCGCGCGAACGAGCCGCCTTAATGTGCTCTGAAAACGAGAGGTGTTCGTCGAGAACTACACCAAGATATTTGGCTCGCTTCTCCCAAGGGATCGGCTTGCCGAACATGGTGATCGGTCGAGGGGGTGACGCGGCTTCGAGAATAGAACCGCTTGACTTTTGTCGGGATTTACTTCGATTCTCCATTTCCTAAACCAGGCGCCAAGCTTGTTGACTTGGGTTTGGAGAATGCGAGATATCGAGTCTGGATCGCGGCCGGTGTAGTAAATGGCCGTGTCGTCTGCGAACAGAGCCAGCTGTGCCTTGCTGCACTTGGGCATATCGCTGGTGAATAGCGTGAATGCTAGGGGAGAGATCACAGAGCCCTGAGGGACTCCTGCGCGAATAGGGTGGGGGGAGGATAGCGCTCCTTCGATGCGATAACGGAAGGTGCGATTCGACAAAAAGTCCCGTAAGATGAGCACGAGACGATCTGGCACACCGAGTTGGTACAGCTTATATAATAAGCCGTTTTGCCAGACTTTGTCGAACGCTTTCGCTATGTCGAAGAAAACAGCACCCGTCATCAAACCTCGTTGGAAACCGAAGTTGATGTGTTCGACTATACGGTGGACCTGTTGTACGCACGAGTGTTGGGTTCTAAAACCAAACTGTTCGTTGGGGATGAGGCCCTTTGTCTCGGCGTAGTCTCTGAGGCGCTTATAAATAAGCCTCTCATAGATTTTGCCGAAGACATTGAGCAGACTGATGGGGCGGTAACTACTAGGCTCTGACTTTGGCTTGCCGAGCTTCGGGATACCGATGACGGTGGCTTCTTTGAATGCCTGTGGGAAGATGTTGTTGCTCAGAGCACCATTGAAGAAGGTGGTCAGTAGCATTATCAGGTGGGCAGGGAAAAGTTGGAATACCCTATTGGTGATTCCATCTGAGCCGGGGGCTTTACGAGCCTTAAGACCTTTGATGAGGTCGTGCACTTCGTCGGGCGTGACTGGGGGCAGTGGATACTCTGGGTCTTCGACGGGAGGGAGGCAGGCTCTATGTTCGACTTCAGCGTCGACCTCAGTGAGGTGAGCTTGGTCCACTGGTTGAGAGCTAGGCGAGCATTGGACTTCTAGACTGTCGGCTAGAAGCTCAGCCTTGTCGACATCATCGAAGGCGATGGTCTTGTCGGGACGGATCAGGGGGGGCATGGAGACTATTTCTCCGGATCTGAGCTTCCTCTGGAGTTGCCAGAAGGCTAGGTGGGTGGGCTCTAGTTCGCTCAACATCTTGTCCCAGCCGGCGGTACGCAGCTCCTCTATGCGTGTTCTTACAGTACGCTGTAAGTAACGCATATGGGCTTTGTTCGCGTCGCAGGGGAAGTTGCTGCAGGCACGGACAGCCGCGTTCTTCTCATTCAACAGTTCGCATACATCGTCCGGCAACTTCCAGCCACGGTCATCCGTCGCTGGAATTTCCCTTGAACAATCGTTCAGGATTGATTGTACGTGAGCTGTGAATGAGTCGATCGCGGCCGTCGTGTCAGCGATAGAGTCAAAATGATCGGGGATTGGGTCCAAGTGGGGGGACGTGGTGGATTTTAAGCGATCGCTTACTTTCCTCCAGTCCGTTACCACTTTGTTGGGAAGGGGTTGGGTGGAATCGGGCAGACCTATGCGGGGGACCAGTTTCATGACTACTGGACGGTGATCGGAAGCGAGCTCTTGTACCACTTCTATAGAGTCAATCCGTAGGTTGACGTTCTGTAGGAGCGCCACGTCGAGAACATCGGCGGTGTGATTGGGATCGGGGGGAAAATGAGTGAAAGTCATCGGCGCGATGACATCGAAATTCTGAGAGGAGGGGAGGTTGAACAAGTGTCTCCCTCTGGAAGAGGTCCTGGTGCTATTCCAGGAGGGATGTTTTGCGTTGAGATCACCCGCTATGATAACGGAGTCACTCAGGCTAAAAAGTACAGAAAGATCTTCAGTAAGGAGTTGGAAGTTCTCCGAAGTATTAATGGGGGGGAGGTAGGCCGAAACTATGGTGATCGGTTGATGGCACGCGTCAACGTGTCGTGCAGTATATATAGTATTTAGGGTATATATGTTCTGTGATATATAGTAGTCTATGGTGTCGCGGTAAGTTGTTGTTTTTGTAAATTGACATTGCTTATCTGTCTATTAAAAGTACTCTGTGGCTGGGGTGACTCTTAACCCCTATTGCTGTTTACGTAATTATTTCTTTTTGTAATACTGTATTAATTGTTGTTTTTTAGGTAAAAATGCTTTATATTGACGCTAAACATCCGAACACTCCTGCCAATAAATTCCGGAGCAGGTATTTGAAGAAATTAGCCTTACAATTGGCTGAACCGCACATGAAGCGTCGTTTGACTACAAATTTGCCCTGAGAATTAGGAATCACTTTACGTGATATTCTAAATATAAACCAGGAAACTCCTGAAGCCCACTGTAAAATCACAAAAACAAGCAAGATGTGCACTAGGTCCAAGAAAATGGGTAAAAAAGTATAACATTTTTGCATAAAATTTCTTCAGCCCTCTTGCACCCGTCAGGGTATATATGTTCTGTGGCTTGCACTGAACAGTGAACACCGTAAGGGTAATTGCTTGAATTGCATTTAACCCAAAAAAAAACACCAAATTAAGGTTGCCATAATAAATACTTTTTTTATGTCATTAATAATTGTATATGTGATTGATCTTATATTAATTCGTTTTCTTACAAATTGCTGTTTTATTTGAGTTTAAAAATAAAGGGGTGATGCGTCACCCCTGTTGCCATTTATGTATGTAAAAAAGTGTTGCCTGCGGAAGGTAAAGTAAATATTTTTGCTATGCTAAATGAAATCATGACATTTGGGATCCTTTACAGGTACCTAACTGTTATAGTTCCAAAATCATCCTTACAAAATTATTATTGTCGAATACAACTAAGTACACTGTTAGGCAAATATTTAGCAACTAGTTTCCTCATCTGAACTAATATTTACATTATCGTCCAGCTCAAGAGCCTTGAGATGTATCCAGGGTCTAATTCTATCTGAAGATACAACACTTTCATAATTATTTTTCCTTTTCCTATTAAAGCCAGGCACATCACTTATATCTATTGTTACCCAAAATACTTCTATAACCTTATATGGACCTATAAACTTTGACAGAAGCTTTGTACTCTTGCTGTCATTATTATAATTGGTCCGGGTTAGTTTAACTAAAGTCGCTAACCTGCACCCTAATTGCGTAACACATTTTGTTTTTGAATGCGATTCTGAAATGAAACAAATTGCGATCTTAATCGTTTACTATATTTGGAATTGCGTAATAAAAATGATAACAAGTCTGCCAAATTTTATAGGGATGTATAGGGTTTCTAGTCCGAACTCGCGTTTTGTTTCATCAAAAAGGAATTATTCGCTTCCGAATAATTTTGCTATAATTTAATTTTCTTTTTAACTACAACTGATCGTCTAATAATGCATAAAAATGAAAATGTACAATGATGGCTGAAAAATTAAAAACCAATTTATAAAACAATTTCTACCATAAACTACCAAAATTGAAATACGCAACGAAACGTTCTTCTTTTTCCGTATTAGTTATCTGTGGCTAATAACAAAATCGTAGAAAAGCAATGTTGTCAACTTAGTGAGACTTCCACTAAATCTGGGAGTTTAAATTAAATCTGGACACCCCTACTGGGGCGGTTGGCGGACAAAATGTATCTAGTAGTTAATCGGAATTCAATTTGTAGAAAAAACTACAATCAACTACTAAAACTGTGCCTCGTTATAACAATAACACGATGATGGCATGTTTTATGATTTGTCTAAAACCTGTGTCAGTAATTTACCATTATTTTATTTATTTCAAATGCCGAAACGACTTCGGATTTGAACGATGATTTGTAAAGATTAAAATGACGAATATAGTGAAGAATACATATATGAGGCTGCGCCTGTGTAAAGATCATTTCTGGAAAACAAACCGCCGATATACTTTCAGGATAAAAAAAAAATACTGTTGTGATATTATCTATAGTAGTTCTCAAATCAAGTTTATTCATGCGGACAAAGTGGACTCAGGAAAAAAAGTTGGCAACACTTTAAAAAGTTATTTTATTTATTTACGATTCTTATTGTTTTGCTTTAAATTATGTTTCTATAACTTGTTTTATATTATATTGTTCAACACATAGACTAATATTTAATAAGACACGGAATCATATTTACATCCTATTTCTATACATAAACATTTTGGCTGTTTCGTAACATTTTTCTTGTTTTGTGTTTATGGCTGAAAACGTTTGGCAAGGGCTAGGGCTGATAGAGTTCTGTCATCGTTTTGTACTGGCTGCAGACACACTCCACAGCGAAAAGTACTTATGTCAATATCATCACCACAAGTAAGTACCTATGCCAATATTTAAAGAAATAACGTGGTAAGGAGTGTATCTTCATATCTTATTGTAGCATATAATATATAAAAGTACTCTGTGATTGTAGCTATAGGTACTTTATTGGTTAGTCTATATTATGGACAATCATTCATTTGTTGTGTAGACACAAATTAGTAGCTTATGTTAGCTATTTACTGCAGTTAAAATAATGATTGTACTTAAATTAGTATGTCACCTTCAACTTCACCTAACAAATGAAATTGTAAATTGATGTTTTTGTTCTTACAGAAGTCCTGAAACAAACTATAATAACAACTAAGTACAAAAATTAATCAAAATATTTTTGCAGACGGTGTTAAAGCTGTAAATACAAGAATGGAACACAAATACCAAAACAATAATCTAGTTGACTCTAGGTGGAACTCCTTACAAAGACGTTTTTGTGCAAGACATGGAAAACGAATCTTCTATATTAATAATTATTGAAGGTAAGCTTTATGACACAGTTATAAATTAAGCAGCAACTCTCATAATTATGAATATATTTCCTTGGGCGAACTCTCTACCTACATAGCCACATCACATATTTTATGTATACTTAGCTAACTTTGTGTTTTGTTTACTATTCTAACTAAGTGTTATGTTTAATAAAAATATCTGGAGGCTGAAAAAGTGGCACTAAATAAATATGACATAATACAACACACAGCAAGGACTAGGCTGATGGCTTTTGTTCATCCATGTCATGGGACAAAATCATTATTGGCACACTAGGCATTTACTTTATTTGAGCAGCAAATAATTTGATTTTGTTTTTAAACTGTAGGAAAGTTCCCGGGGCGTTTCACCTACAAAGACAAGAAGGCAGCATGAATGATGGTGCCCCATTGCTGTCGCTTCGGCTACTGCTGCTGTTTACTACTGACATCAATGCTACTAGTACTGAACTACTTCAATTCTCAAGTACAAACATAGAAACTGACAATTGTTCATAAAAGCTATTCATATTATTTTACAAAACCATTGATTATATTCAGTGGTTGGTGCTTGGCAGGGCAGCAATGTAAACATTACCTATTGTGTTAATTGATAAAAGTGTAAACTTAATAATGTTTGATTATGAACTATTATTAAAGGTACAATAAAAAATAGCTTTGAAAGAAGTATTTAAGAATACATTATGTACTTTTTTATAAAGGCATGTATTTATTGTGATACTAATTATAAAAATTGTGGTATTTAGCTAAATTAAGTGTCATTCATTAGAGGTAAATAGAAATAAATTAAGGTAAACAAGAAAAAACTGTTTTATTTATATTATTGCAACCATAATGAAAATAGCATTTATTCACTTATAACATGTAATATTTGGACATGAGGCAAAATGAAATTGGAACAAATGTAATGCATGGATTGGTGGAATTTGGCAGCTAATGTCTTCCCGTGGAAGTCAACTGCTTGCTAATGCTTGCTGTGAGCGCATTAGAGAAAGTTATTTTCCTGAATAATGTAGGTACCTGTTTGAGCCTGACACCTGAAAGATAAAAAACTAATTAGTAAAACCTCATAATTTCCATCATACATCCACAAGTTAATAGGTCTCTCCCTTAAACACTTCAATGCACAATGTATCTACATAACTGACTAGCAATATTCTGCTATAAACAACAATAAGGTGCCTACAATTCTATTATTTACTGTCTAACCTCCGTTATTAAATAAAAAGGTGGATGACCTAGAATATAATAATATATCTAAGTATAAATACATATACATTACTCAATGTGGGGCTCCACAAAATAAAGTAACAACAAACATTAGAAATAAATATAAAGGTAGTTCCAAAATATTATTTACTATAATATTATTATAGTTCAATATTTAGAAAACTTCATGACTACCATAGCGGTGCTAGAAGACTGATTTTGAGGATTTACACTACACACACCCTATAGGGCTAGGTCAGAACACATATTTACTACATGGATAGGCATTAATACAGATTTTTTAAATTGCTTATATTTATACAAAGAGGTTTGGGTTGGGTGGTGCCTCACTTATATTATGTATTATCCAGTACCTACCCAACAAACAATGTGTGAAGCTAACAACAACAACAACATTGTTACTTCTTTGAAGATAGAATATTTAGATTCCCTTAATGGGCACATTCAAGGTTTAACACTTAGAAAGAAAATAATATTGCCATTACCTTGAACCTTCCATGGTGTGGATTAGGTATGGTTTCATAGATTCTTAGTGCTTTTGGCTTTTCCAATGAAGTAAAAGCTCGACTGGGTTGATATATAAGCCTGTGGCTTGTTACGGTACGAATTTGTCTTTCGTTAAATTTTCACCAAAATACCTCGTTTTCTTGATATAATATTAAGTATCTTTGTATATTATGTTGTAAGCATTTGAGTCAGATGGAAATTTTAACAATTATTTCAAGAAATCCACTTCGCCGACTCGATAACTAAAACACCACTAATATTGATTTATCATTGAGGTTTTACACATAATCACATTCACAATATAACAGGAAGACTACCACTTATATTTTTTCGAATTATTTATGGAGATTATACGTTTAAATCCTAAAATATGGGGATCGGAAAACGAAAGCGGCCAGAAGCTTGCCTTCTGTATCAATGCGACTAGTAATTGGTTTCATGTTAGTGATCCAAACCAATTGTCACTTGACATAACGGTTACACAATTCGAAAAATACTCTGTTGCCCAATTTTTCCTGGCATATCGTTCACTCTATGCGTATCAAACAGACTAGAATTGGTTTCATACGTTAGTGGAGTTACGCAATACGAAAGTCGTAAAATCAAGCAGAGTTCGGTCTAAACGAAGACAATTACTCTCGATCATTTGCTGAAAATGTGTTACGCAATTAGGCTGCTGATACTCAGGGGCAGAAGTACGACCAATGTCATGTTAACGCTTTTGTTCTTCTTGACTCTTCTTAATAGATTCGCTGATATTCTCGCGTAATGACAACAAATCTTCGTTTTGTGACTGTTGTGGAACATTAAACTTATTTGATAAACTATAGCGCATTTTCAATCTGAACAAAGCCTCTGTTGCCGTTTTTTTGTAGTCGCATTAACAGTATTGTTAATGCCCCACTGAACCTTACCAAGACACTTGTCCCAGTCACGCTCATTTCCATTAAAATTTTGAGCAGATAATGAATTTAAAATAGTTTGATTAAACCTTTCCACTTGTCCGTTTGCTCTGGGACGAGCGACTGCATTGAGTACATGTTTTGCTTCGAAAGCTGTTGATGTGAACGAAGTGCCACGGTCCGATATGATTCTAGCCGTTGTACCAAAGTTAGTGAAAATATTCTCCAAGATTTTAATTGTGCTCTTTGTTTTCGTATCTTTCACTGCTTTGACGAATACGTACTTAGTGAACCCATCTACAATCGTAAGTATGTAAGAATTGCCGTTTCTACTTCTTACGAACGGTCCTAAATGGTCAATATGAATGGTGTGAAACGGTACACTTATTTTCTCTGTTGGGGAAAGTAGACGCTGCTTCTTTTTAGCAGCACTATCCTTACTGTAAGCACATTCAATGCAGGAACCTACATATTTCTTTACAAATCGTCGTAGTTTTGCGAACCAAAATTGGCTCTTTATTCTTTCTAACGTTTTTGCATAGCCTAAATGCCCGATGTCATCGTGGTTAGCTTTGCAAACCTGCCAACGAGCACTTCGTGGTACTACAAGACTTAAATGGTATAAATTATATATATATTATACCTCAAGATTGGAAAGTGGATTGTCTTGTACCAATTTTAAAACCAGCAGTACCCTAACTGCGTAACACATTTTCGTAAACGATTACGATTAATCCGTTTGATTTTGACAGTTCAACAACATTCATTGCGTTTTGTACATTGTTGAGCAGAATTTTATCGAACTTATAAAGCAATGGATTAGCAATCTGTTTCAAAACGATTCAGCACCAGCGTAACACATTTTGTTTTTGAATGCGATTCTGAAATGAAACAAATTGCGATCTTAATCGTTTGCTATAATCGGAATTGTGTAATAAAAATGATCTTTTTTTTTTGTTTTGTTTGTTTGGCATCTCGCAGGTCAACCTATGAGGTTGTCATCTGCTTAAGCGGACTTGCCTGTGGATTCCCTAATAAATTAAGGCCTCCAGCCAGGACTCAATTCTGCCAAATTTTATAGGGATGGTTATCATTTCTAGCACTATCTCGCGTTTTGTTTCATCGAAAAGTAATTATTCGCTTCCAAATAATTTTGCTACAATTTAATTTTGTTTTAACTACAACTGACCGTCTACTAATGCTTTTAAATAAAATTGTACAATGATGGCTGAAAAATTGAAACCCAATAAATAAAACAATTTCTACCATAAACTACCAAAATTGAAATACGCAACGAAACGTTCTTTTCTTCACGTTTTAGTTATCTGTGGCCAATGACAAAATCGTAGAAAAGCAGTGTTGTCAAATAAGTGGGACTTCCACTAAAACTAGGAGTTTTGGACACCCGTACTAAGGCGGTCGGCAGACAAAATTTATGGTGGTGAGGACTTTGTAGAAAATACTACAATCATATACTAAAACTATTGTTTGTCTAAAACCTGTGTCAGTAACCTTACCATTGATTTGTAAAGACTGTTTATCATGACGAATATAGTGAAGAATTTTATAAGAAGCTGCGCCCGTGTAAAGATCGAAAACAACGTCATTTCGAAAAAAATACACGGAACATACTTCCAGGATAAAAATTGAACTGTTAAGCCATTAATGTGTATCTAACAAACATCCAAACATCTTCACTAACTTTTTCAAGTAATTTTATTTGTGATATTATATAAAGTAAGTAGTTCTCCAAGTTTAGTCCTACGGCCCAAGTGGACTAGGGAAAAAAAGTTAGCAACACTGATAAAAGTTTTTTTAATATTTACGATTCGCATTGTTTTGTTTTGCTTTGAAATACGAGTTGTTTTTCATTGTTCAACACATAGAATCATTTAAAATGTGACATAGAATCAGTGGTGCCAACTTAGGGTAATTTACCCTAGATTTAGAGTAAAGTTAAACCAACAGGGTAATTTTAGGGTACAAACTCGGTGAGGGTAATTTTAGAGTATTTTTTGTCAAGGGTTTAGTGGATTCATGCAGTTGAAAACCAGCGTCAGGCACTAGTTGTCTGGCATTTATTTTTGCTGAACTGGGCCTTTTTGGCGCAGCCGTGAGACACACTACCCTGCTAGTTTCATACTTCGCACTGTACACTTTTTTTTTCATCTTTATTTTGATTGTAACTCATATAATTTTTACCTGCTTTGTGTGCCTTTTAGTCTGTGCTAAATAAATGTTTTTTTCTTTTCTTTTCAAACATTTTGTCGCTTAATTAAGTCATGATTGAATGAATGATAATAAGTGCGTTCACAGAAACTTAAAAACGAATAGTTTTTAAGTTTCTTTGAACGCACTTATTATCATCGATTCGAGATTACATGAACGCACTAATTTAATTTGTTACAACTCCCTCTCCGGCAGTCCCAAAGAATATAACTACTCTCTACCGAGAGGCCAGTCCTGTTCCTTCCTACTACTAATTTACCTGTGCCCGCTGACCGATAGCAAACGCAAAGTACTTTGTATCCCACTCACTCGGCGCGTACTAAAACTTCTTTCTCGTTACGCCTATTATAGACCTAATGAAGTAGTCAAGTACTTGGTACAAATAGGATCATTGGAAAACACCAGATTTATTCATGGTTTCAAATATCCATACAGTAAAACTTCGCTACAATTAAGTATATTATGGATTAGAATTTTTTATTTTTTATTTTTATATTTTTCATTTAACTTTTTAGGTATTTTATTTTTTTGGTATTTTTTTCATTTAACTTAAAGTCTAGGGTAAATTGAGATCAGACTTGGGGTAAAACAAAAACAAGACCTGGCAACACTGCATAGATTCATATATACTTACTATTCCTATATGACATATATATTGACTCTAATTATTATATTGATTATGATTTTGGTATGTTTACTAAGAGTAGGAGTTCTGTAAACAATCGCGGTATGGCCAATATATTGCATAATGTAAGATTAATGATTAATGAATTCGCACTGTATAGTGACTTAAATTCGTGTAATTCTTTTGATAAAGTGACAGATTTGCCACACACTGTGCACAGCAATGTTACTGATGAAAATGAGCTGTTTTTTCTCTAATAGATATATCAACATATTACATCAAAATATAGCAGGTTTGATAAATAAATCAGATGATCTGATGGTATGTCTAGAGGAGCTATCTACTAAAAAGACAAATGTTGATATCTTGTGTATTACGGAGCACTTTATCATGGAGGGGTATCAAAATCTATTATTTTTACCTAACTATAATTTGGCTGCACATTATTGCAGAATAGAACAAAAAAGAGGTGGTGCATGTATCCTTGTTAAAAATGGGTTACAATGGAAAGAATTGCCAAAAGTAGCAAAGTTATCAACTCCAGGCATATTTGAATGCTGTGGCGTGGAACTGACTGGTTATAAGATAATAATTGTGTGTATATATAGAATCCCGAACTCAAATAATTTAAATTTTTGTTTCGACAAACTTGAAATGCTCTTGCAGGATATCTTACGTACATGCTGTAAAAAAATTGTTATCTGCGGAGATTTTAACATTGATGTACTCAAGCAAAATAGAGCAACGAATGACCTTGAATGTCTTTTAATGAGTTACAATATGAAACTTGCTTTGAAACAACCGACTCGCATGGCTAGTTTATCGTGCATAGACAACTTTGCGCATAATTTTAACGCATGTAAGACTGAAGTACTAGAATGGGCATTATCGGATCATACAGCTCAGCTGCTTCAGTGTCCAGTACAAAAGATATGTTGCATTAAGTACTGGTACGCAACTAGAAGGGACTATAGTACGGAAAATATAGTAAAATTTAAAAAACATCTGATGAATCTTACCTTTTCAGAACTATATGACACGGATGACCCAAACGTAGCTTATAATCATTTCATTGAGATTTTCAAGCTATTATACGATCTGTGTTTTCCAATAAAAGTGGTTAAAATAAATACAATAAGAAGAACTAAGTGGGCGAAAGGGATCAAACTACGCAGTAAAAAGAAAAGGAAACTCCTATGGCAGTTTCGACTTCATCGTAGTAAGATTAATAAAACAATATTATATAATTATTCTAAAATCTACAAAAAAATTATCCTTTTAACTCAAAAATCACAGAACAATTACAATATAAGAACATCTAAAAACAAATCGAAAACTGCGTGGCAAATTATAAATCGTGCAAAGTATAACGTACCTAAATCTAACATAAATGAAATTAAAATGGAAGGCTGCGTCATATCTAATCACAAAACGATTGCAGAAGCATTTAATAATTTTTTTATTAATAAAATAAAGCCAAAATTGGATGCCGACTGCAGACCTGGGGCGTGTACAATAGATTTCAATAACAAAACTATGTTTCTGGCCCCTAGTATACCAGACGATATTAAAAAGATAATAATGTCCTTGAATAATACAAGCAGTGTAGGTTATGACGGTATTGCTACTTACATATTAAAACATGTTGCGAATGAAATCTGTGGTCACTTGAGTCAAGTCATCAATCTCAGCATTAGCGCAGGCGTTTACCCTGACGCTCTAAAAGTTTCTATTGTCAAGCCACTATTTAAGAAAGCAGATATGGAGCTAATGGAGAATTATCGGCCGATATCACTAATCCCTATAATTTCTAAAATATTTGAGAAATACATTAACAAGGAACTAAATTCATTTATAGAAAGACATAATATTATATGCGAGGAACAGAAAGGATTTAGAATAGGTAAAACAGTTAACATGGCCATTTATGATTTTTTATATAATATTACATTTAACGTGGATAAGAGGACACCGGTCTGTGGCATTTTTTGTGACATGACGCAAGCCTTTGACTATGTCCATTATGGTACACTCTTAAATAAACTTGAAGCATATGGAATTAGAGGAAATGTCAACAATCTAATGAAGTCTTACCTACTGAACAGAACTCAAATAACAAATATAAACCACGTTAACATGAAAAGTAAACATGAAATTGTATTTCAATCCTCAGACCGTATAATTTCGTTTGGTGTGCCACAGGGGAGTGTTCTAGGGCCTCCTTTATTTATATTATATATCAATGACCTACCGAAAGGCATCCCTCAATCTCTGACATTATTTGCCGATGATAGCACCATAACGATACCTTGTAAAAGTGTTGATACTTATGAAAGTGACATAAATGATTCTATAAATCGAATGGTAAAGTGGCTAGATGACAATAACTTAAAAATTAACCTAACAAAAACTAAATTAATACATTTTAGTCAACGGATCAATAGCAAGAGTAACTTAAATATACACTATGATGGATGGATAGAAGAGATAGAAACAACCAAATTTTTAGGGCTCAACATTGACAAAAAACTGAATTGGAAGACCCATATCGAAATCTTGTGCAAAAAAATCAGTAATTCTGCTTACTCCCTGCACACATTGTCGTCCATATTAAGTGTGGAGGCATTACTTAAAACCTACTATGGTTCAACCGAATCTCATCTACGCTATGGTGTAATTTTTTGGGGCAACTCAACAGACAAAGACACGGTGTTCAAGGCTCAGAAGAGATGCGTTCGTTCAATGTTTAAAATAAAACCTACTGATAGTTGCGTGCCTTACTTTAAAAAATATAAGATACTTACTTTGCCATGTCTGTATATTTTAGAAGTAACTGTTTTTGTCAAAACAAATCCACACCGATTTAGACGATTAGATGACGTAATAGGCGCGACAATAGCAGGATATGCTCTCATACTGCGAGAACAACCCTCATGAGCAAAAGTGTCTTCTGTATGGCTCCTACCATATTTAATAAGTTACCAAAAAGTTGGAGAGAACTGCCCTTGTCACTTTTGAAAAATAAGCTGAGAATTTTTTTAGTTAGTAATGTATATTACAATGTTATACATTTTTTTAATGAAAAGGACTTTCTATTCCGACTTCCAATATATAGATAAGAATAACAATTTGAATTTTGTATCAATTTTGAATTATTCTATTTGACTGCATAATAATGAATATCCTGGGAATAATTTAATCTAGGTTGACTATAATATACCTATAAAATCTTGACATAAATTATTATTTATTTGTTTTGTAATTTGGAATGAAATTTAAAATGATTAAGAAAAAATGCAATTTAATGTAATCTTCTATACCTACAAAATTTGTACGCCGTTATTGGTAAAACATGGACGCACACAACATACTATTACCTCAATACCTTGCATGTCTGATTTGTCAGTTTATGTAAACGCATGTTTGACAAATTAATTATCTTATCTTATCATATCAACATCGAATTAGCCTCCTCTTTCGATTTCATTTGATCGAGGGAAGTTTTCGATATCATGTTTTGAATGTATTTTTTTGGCCTTAAACACTCACTATTTCTTCGTTTATTATTGAATCAGAGTGGTGTGAAATTGGGAGTACCTGGCCTTTTTTTTTTTTTTTTTTTTTTTGGACTTTTATACTACATGTATATGTCAGTTTGATTAATTCATAGTCAATAAATCACTAGTTTAACTTATGATGATAAAAGTTTAAACAAAAGACAAGCTCCTTCACTGTTAGGGTTTCAATCGTAATGTGGCATTATAGTTGAAGTGGAAAGATGTAAATATTTTGGAGGGACCTGTACATGTACCAGCCTAGATAAGTTACACCTAGATGGGTGCAACTTATCATAATCGACGATTTAGTGGAAAAAAAATCGAATCGTCGATAACTATAATATTTCGTTGAAAATCATGGCACCTGAAGATCCAACCCGCAACAATAGATAATAAACATATCATCTCGCCTGTAATCCCCGAAGGGTAAGGCAGAGGAGTATGTAGGCATAGTACATACACACAGCTACATTTCAAGCTATACATTTCCATTATAGCTGAATTATTATTATATTCCGTGTACGGAAAACCGATACAATGCGAAATCAGCTTAAACTGGAAATGTATGTGTAAATATGTTTAAGTCCCATGATAATGGGGGCGAGCCTATTGCCATCAACCGGGCACAAATCGAGACTCCGCTCCTCCTAAGAAATTCCTGATGGAAAACCCAATAAGATTTTGGTCAGTAGTGGCGCTTGCGACCACTGAAACAGGCAGCGTGACGGTTAAAATAATGGATAAAATAAAATACATCTATTTTTCATATTTTTGACTGGTCTACTTCTCGATTATACATGGCTTGTAACAGACCTTCATCCATTACGACTGAGTCGCAATACTTCATCTTATTAATCAAATTCTGCCTGAGTTCTTTTTCATCTGTTTCCAACAAATTTTTGAATTCTTGAGAGCGTAACAGGTTCGCAAAAAACTTTCGATTGCTTGTAAATCGTGGTGCGAATCCCACAGTTGTTCTCGATGGATAGTTTACAAAGTTTTTAGGATAGTCCAGGGCAAATCTAAATTAAAAAAAAACACTAGGTAAGTAGGTACCTAGTTACGGAAGATGGAAGTGCGTCCTACCACAGTTATAAAAAGAACTGGATATTTGGGAGATTCACGTTTATATTTCAAAACAAAAACTTTGGCCTGGATACGAAGGTCCATTTCGGATGCATTATCCACGGTCATCAGTGATGAGACTGTACAACCCGCGGAAGTGTGGGGGTCGAGGTATCTTAAACGCTAATACCCTCCACAACCGTAAGATTTGCAGTCTCAGTGAATGTTTCCTTCAAACTGACGGGGGGATGCACCGAGATGTGACCGCAGTGGACAAGGGCCTCATCCCGCTCTTGCCTTGGCGAAAGAGAACTGGCCTGCAGTAATAGATACTAACGACCGTAAGGAAGTATGGCAAAGCTTCACGGACGCTTTTTCCGGGCCCTCCATGGGCTTGATGCAGACTTTTTGGCGTCTGTATCCTGGCTACGTTTCGGTATACTCTTTGGGGAAACCGAAGGTGTTGTCTGTGCGATTTTATGGATGAAGTTATCATGACGAATAATTATCGGAAATACATTGTCAAGGACGGTACGGTTGACAGCTGTCGGGCGTGCCCGACACAGTTCTCGAGAATGGTCACGCCACATTGTACTGGGATCGATCTATCATCACTGACAGGACTATTTTAGCCAATAAGCCTGATATTGTGATGATAGATCGACGAGAGCGCCGTGCAATGATTGTTGATATCGCTATCCCTCATGACGAGAATCTCGTCAAAGCTGAGAAAGATAAAAAAATCAAGTATCTTGACTTAGATCACGAGGTTGTCGACATGTGGAACGTCGACTCTGCAATCATTGTACCAATAATCGTTACAGTAAATGGCCTAATAGCGGAGAGCCTCGACCAACACCTCAGGAGGCTAACACTGCGCGGCCGGGTCAAGGTCTTGATTCAGAAAGCAGTACTCCTGACTAGACACGGGACCCATAGTGAGGAGGTTCCTCTCTCTAGAGCCCTGACCACCGGCAGCTTGGACCCTGTTCCTGATGCCGGTGGTCAGGTGCCACAATTTTTAGTTTTTTGAATGTTTTTGTATATTTTCTGTAAAAATATTTAAAAATGTATTTGATATGTAAGATAAACGGAACAACTTAAAATTAAATGACTCTGCGAACTAACGACCTCTAAAAAGGGGATGACATCCTGTCCGCTACGGTCATCGAGATTTTATTGCTGCTGCCACGCATTCTGCGGATCAGCGATGCCGTTGCCGTTTGCGAATGACGGCATGAAAGCCGTCAGTGTGATATAGCGCGAACATCTCTGACGCACTACAGAAACGAGGCAGCCCCAACATTATCCTGAAGATATTATTTTAATGGATACGCAGGTTATCCAGAGACCTTTTGTCGTGACTGGTCCACAGATTCCTAGTCCCACACACACACACACACAGATGCCCTGACAGTGTGCCCTAAAATGCGTAATCATAAGTTACTAGTTACTTAGTCCGCCGCCCTGGGGCGGGCGGAGTGGTCTGTCAGACTCTTACTGATTAAAAACCACCCCGGTGTTCCGTCTCGCACCTACGCTGGGGTCGCGGGAACATACAATTCTTCCGCAACCCCAACTGGTGCCGGCCCGCCTCAGCGGCCTCCTCGGCTTGGGGGGGGGCGAGTGAGGTGTTTGACTCCCCCCGCAACGTCTAAAAGGGGCGCGCGTGGAACACTACGCGCCACCACCTCGGGTCCTGATATGTGGGGGGCGGCGGAAGTTCCCGAGTCCACCGTCCCTGGTCCCATTTAGGGGGGGCTAGAAGAGGGCGTTGTCCGCCCTCCGTCTAAGACCAACCCCTGCGACGAGTAAGCTAAATGGCCACGTGGCCTACCATTTTTTCGGCCGCAGAGGATAGGGAGAGCGGCCAACTACATACCGACACTCCTCTTCCCCTGCGGCCCCACCACGTCCGCCATCAAACGGTGGCGACCCCGTTAAGGCCGCAGAAGGTTGGGAGAGCGGCGCACCGCAATACCGGCACTCCTCTCCCGCTGCGGCCTCGGTTACGATGTCGCCCAAGCAGAACCGCAACCTTGACCGCTACGTCGTTGGCATCTCGGTAAAAGCCCTGACGAGCGGCCTCTCCTCGGGTTCCTCTTAGCTTCGCCGTGGGGCCCAAACCACGGTTACTGAGCCTCCCCGCCTCGTCAATGCGGGAACCCACCGGGAGGGAGGTCAACCCTCCCTGTCTGATCCCGCTCTCCAGCCTATTTGCTTACGTTAGAGAATTAATTGGCCCACCTCAACAAGTTGGTCTAGTTGCTATACCAATAATTAAATACATTGAGCACGGCTGCCGGCACAAAAAAAAAAGTTGAGGGACAGGGGCCCTCAACTTTTCCCAGAGAACATCGTACGACACAAGATCAAATGCCTTGGAGAACTCACGGAAACAGGCATATACCCGGCGTCTTACGGTCAGTATAGTATTGGACAGTATGCTCGAGACTCAAGATTGCGGCTTTCAGTGGATGGCCCAGGCCGAAACCCGTACTGAGCGTCATGCAATGTTATGTACTTATTTAAGCAAGTATTACGCATACCGTCCAGCATCTTAGCAATTGCAGTTGCTAGAGATGTGGGACGGTAGTTCCCATTGTCCGACATGTCACCGGTCCTGTTCTTCACAATAGGCACCACATGGTTTTCAATAAGTCGTGCGGCAAATAGGAGTGCGTCATGCACATTACGAAAAACATGGCCAGGACCTCGGCAGGTGAAACCCCGCATACCTCAAGTGCTCAACACCAAGACCGTCATGACCGGGAGACTTACCGCCTGTCATTTTCTTTAAGATGAGTCTTAACTTGACCAGCAGTAAAATGTACAGTCGACTTACCTCCCCCATGAGTTATTTATACATACCTACAGCACCCCGAGACGAGATGCTTGCAACATCTCGTAAAACTATGTGTACTTTTTAACCGATTTGAAAAAGGACTTCATATCCAATAGGGATGATGACTACTGTTAAAAGTGTTCGTAAAAATAATGTAATCTCAAGATAATCAAAAAAATCTGTCAAATCAATGTATATATGGAAGAAGCTTTAAAAGTTTTTGGAAGTGATTATTCCCGTCCTTGTCGCGCAGTACGGACAATGTACGGCACTAGTATGAAGTTACATAGCCGTGACGTCCCTTCTACGATAGTGCTGTCCTTTTCTAAGACTTATTTTAAAACGTTTTTAACCTGGCATTTTTTTTAGCTTTTACACTTTTTATAATATTGTTTGCACTATTTTGAAACAAACATTTTTTTGAGACAAAAATACAAAAAAATGTCATCATCCCTATTGTTTTTGTACCATTTTCTTTTATAGTTAAGTAATATTTACATTTATTAGCAAAAGTGTGTGTTAGAATGTTCTCATTCATGGTACTTACTTCATGGATGGCATTGCTGAGTCTGTACATTGTATAAACATTTTGTAGAAAGAAACGATTGTGTCCAATGCTACTGCCATACCCTCTTGAATCCTGAAAAAAATCAGCAATAGTATCTAATAAGGTTTAAAAACTAGCGAAAGCTATATTTTCCAGTATAAGATGACCTCTCATTTTACGGAAATCCTATACAATGCGAAATCAGCTTATACTGGGAATTAATAGCTTGAAATGTGCCGTGAGTACATAATCGGAGTTGGTACCTAATTGAGTTGCTGAAAAAATTTAAGGTGTCTAAATGAATCATGGAATAAGTTACTTCTTTCTAGTCAAAGTTTGGTTATGTCGGATACACCATGTATTAGAAAGGTTTGGTCAAATTTAAGGATGTGGTACAGACCATCGACTGAACAACTTTCTCCATGGGACCAACATCGTAATCGCGGAATAATTATCAACGATTTGATTGGTGATCAGCATGACGATTCTGTAAAAATCTCATCGTAATAACTTGCGTGTAGTGGGTGTCAGCGTCATCCCGTCTTGGTCTATCCCTAGCATCAGTGGCACTGACAGATCACTCCACGCTCACTTCACCTAAGTTTTTACTGTGAGATGGTTACAGAGTAGCACTACTGTACCACACCTTTAAATAAGACCACACCTTTCTCATAGACGCTGTATAGAGAGCAACGCAGTAGTTAAAAAGTAGGTTAAAAAAACATTTTTACTTCGTTGACGAAGTACATGGCGACAGAGTGACTATTGCAGCAAGTATTACAAAACTCCACAAAACCACTTTATTTATGAACATTTTAGGTATAAAATCGCTATCACGAGATAATATTTTATGGACTTCGTTTGTATTTAAAAAACAAACACTTGCGATTTTGTAATTTGTTGTGTGAGATTGGCGATTTCAATTTGAGTCGTAAAGTGGTTTTATTTTATTATGTTGTGTTTTGTACTTACCTAAGTGAATATGTGTGTAATAAGGCAAGAAAGCCATAGTTTTCAGTCGTTTACAGGTCATAAAAGTAACTAAGCATTTATATTTTGACATATATCATTGAAATGAATTATAGTAGGTAGGTAACTTACCCAAATATCTAACTTGTTAAGCAAAGAGCAGTCACGAAGCGTCTGCAGTTTATCAGAAGATCCGATAAACTCGGAAAATCATTTCTCAAGTGACTTTCAATTTGGATCCCTCTGCCTTGGTGCGTCGCATCGCGAAATTGAACGATCGCTTCCAAACTTTAATTCCTTTCGAATTTGGTAAAGGGAATTTACTAAGTTAGATAGTTTTTATGTAAATAATATATCTTAAAGTCTGTATGAAGTAGGTACTTTGAATACGACCAAGTTACCTATTTAAATAATATGACGTACTAAACTAAAGTTAAAAATAATTTATTTATCAACACTTTATGCACAAGTAAAAAAATACTGTACAAAGGCGGACTTAATGCCTGAGGCATTTTCTACCAGTCAACCTTAGGGTGATGCAGAGACAAAACATGGCAGGTGCAACAAAAGGGATAGATAACTCGAAAAATAATAATACATTTATACTTAAATACATACATATAAACAGATTAAACTTTGTCAGGAGAAATAACGATAGGTAGAGGAGAAAACGAATCAAGCAAATCAGCGCTGAGATTATTTTATAAACGTCTCACGAATATGTTTACGAGCCTTCACTTTAAAAGATAACCAACTGGTAGCCATCCTGATGTTCAGAGGGAGCGCATTCCAAGGAAAGACCGCTTGGACAAAGAAAGAAGAGTGAATAAAACCAGAGCGGTGAGAAGGACATCGTAGAAGACGATTGTTGGTGGAACGAAGATTTTTACTATGGGCTGAGCATAAGTATTGAACATGGGGGGTCAGGTAAGAAGGAGAGGTAGATTTGTCGAGTATAGAATACAACATAGACAGAGCCCTCAACTCTTTACGCTGACGTATGGGTAACCATTTTAAAAGCAATCGGTGCGCAGACACGTGATCATACTTACGTAGATTGAAGACAAATCGAATGCAGTTATTTAGAAGGCGGTCAAGTTTATTGAGGAGATCTGCATTCAGATCATAGTAACACACATCATAGTCTATAATGGGAAAGATTAGGGACTGTACAAGCATAGCCTTTATATGTGGTGGGAGGAGGTTTATCAATCGATAGAGTGACCGCAACGTTCCGGTGACCGTTTTACTAACAGTCGTGACCTGCTTTCGCCAGTCAAGACATGTGTCGACATGCAGACCAATATCCTTGACATCGGAGCTAAACGGGATGACTGAGTTATCAAACATTACAGGTGGTACAGTAACGCCTTTCACTTTCCTCATACTGTAGGGGCTCCCTACAAATATAGCCTGACACTTGGTAGGGTTAACCGCCACGCCAAATCGATCAGACCAGTTTTTAACCACACTTAAATCCCGGTTTAGCTCCTCAATCGCATCGGATTTGTTGTCCACATTTGCCTGGTAGTAAAGCTACAAATCGTCAGCATAAAGATGATACGCAACCCGAAATTCGGTGGTAATTAGATTAATAAAAATGGAGAACAAAAGAGGAGATAGAATACCGCCTTGAGGGACGCCAGCTGCAAGATCACACCAACTCGACGAAGAGTCTCCAACACGAACAGACTGCTGACGCCCCTGAAGATAAGAAGAAAACCATTCCAAAGCCTCTCGAGAGACCTTAAGATAGGAAAGGATAGATAAAAGGACTTCGTGACTGACGGTATTGAAAGCATTGGAGAAGTCAATTAACACTAAAATTGTAACTTTTGTGTCTTCCATGCCCCGCCTGATATCGTCAGTCACTTTAAGGAGGGCTGATACAGTACTGTGCCCGGGCCTGAAACCGGATTGAAATGGACTGATGAGGGAGTTGCGGTGAATAAAGTGGGAGAATTGTTTATGAACACTGGCCTCGAGCACTTTAGATAGAAAGGGAAGAATGGAAATTGGGCGAAAGTGACTAGGAAGAGAGGGATTGCGTATATTAGGCAGGGGCCGAACAAGGGCTTTACGCCACAGGGAAGGGAAAACACCGGTGTACAGGGAGAAGTATATGATGTGGGAGATTGCTGGGAGGAGTTGCTCAAGAGCCGCTACGATCATATGGCGGCTGACATTATCGCAGCCTTCACAGCTTTGGATTTAATGGAAAGGATAATTTTTTTGATCTCTTCCGAGCCGACTGGGGTGAAGACAAAGGGGTTAATATTGGGACGCGTCAGCCCAGCAAGGTAGTCGAGGGTTTGACATTTGCTTTGGCTATCTAGAGTGGGAACAGTGGAGAAATGGCGATTTAGATCGTCCAAACCAATTGTGTTAGGAAGGTCCGAATGTCGCGATTTGCCGATACCCAAAGTTCCAAGGAACTTCCAAATATCGGCAGGAGAAGCATAATTAATATTATTTAGGATGTGGCGGCGTTTAGCGTTGCGTATCATCGGATTACACCGATTCCTAGCAGTCTTAAACTAGGCCCAATTGTCATCCGAGCGATCCCTTTTAAATTTCCGAATCGCGCGATCCCTCCATCGCATTGCCATCCGAACTCCCTTGTTCATCCAAGGCGCAGGCGGACGCTTCAACTTGATTTTCTTGATAGGGGCATGGGCGTCAAAAAGTTTGACCACAACATCGTTGAACAATCTGACTTTTTCCTCAATTGAAGTAGAAGTAGTTGTTGAAGCCTTTCGCGATTCACACGCGCAAAAGCACGCCTGTACTGGAACGTTGGTTTTGGTTTAGGGGATTTAAGGACATACGATGAGAAAATAAGGTCGTGATGGGAAAAGCCAGGAGCATCGTGTTGACCATGTGAGGAAACTAGGGAAGGGTTAGACGTAAGGATCAGGTCAAGCCAAGTATCATCACCGACTATATTGTGATGAGTGGGTTGGAGAGGCAAAACATGCAAATGAACTGTGTCAGCGGGCTTTTGTATTCTGTTTTCTACCTGTACATAAATAAGCTTGATCTTATATTAAGCTCATTGCCCCTGCTCGTGTACGAATTACCGTAATAGGAAATAAGATTCGTGAGGGTTAAAAGTGGAGTTTGTGCTCACGAGTCGTGCCGGGCAACTAAAACTTCTGTGCGACTGAATATTGTAGGTACGAAAAATAAGGTAAGTAGACACTTTTTACGCAAGGATGAAGGTAAATCACATAATTGGTGTCTGACTGAAACATCTTCTCCAAGCAATTGAATGTGACTGTAACGGAATTATATGGGTAGGTATGGAAACGCAAAAGCACAAAACATGTTGTAAAGGTCAGTCAGGACTGTCAGTAATATCTTTCCTCCCGTTCAGGCTTCTTAGGTATAGATAGAAATATTATGTAACCTAATTGTACCTACAGCTAAGTAAATTACATCTAGAGATCTCTACAAACCTAGATATTAAAAAAAAAAACTTTTAATACTCACAACAAAAACAAAGATAAAAATAATGATTTTATAAAAATATGTGTTTTTATTTTATTTTTAACTTCAACGTGATTTTTCACACACCTAAAATGGCGAAAATGCGGAGTATGGTACAAGTAAGGAAATTACCATTTTTCTTGCAGTGGCGACGACGACATGCCAAACTGGCAAGGTGGATACATTTTGAAATGACGTTTGAAACAAATTTCCGTCACAATCTGCGTTGTCTCCGGAGGCATTCGATTGGAACATTGGCTGTATAATAATAATTCCCTTCCTCAGCCGCATTCGTAGCGGCAAAACAAGGATGCCTGCATGTACCTATCTACCTATAGTAGGTAATGCACATAACGCCAAATTGGTTTTTTGCCAGTTAAGTCGGAATGTTTTAAGTTGGATAGTCAAAAACACAGATTTGGTGACATATGGACTGACATGTTTTGGGTGTACTTTACACCTCTGCTTAGCCCTTTGGGATTACAGGCGCGATGTTATTATGCATTTTTTTTTTAAACAAAGCTGACAGTAGGAACTTTCTGAATCCTGTGAATTAGGAGTATCTCTATCTATAAATGAGAAAGTAACTACATTCATAAGCTGAAATTCTTGGCACATGCTTTCACTCGCCGGATTTTTGTTGATATTTTTTCGATTAGCAGAGAGACCCATGTTCTGTTGGGGACATTGATAGGTTATATTTATTAGTAGAGCTTTGATCTGTCACACACGCGTGCCTACGAGCTGCCAATCGCATTCGCTCGTCGGCGCTGCAATTAGTCGGTCCCATGTACTATCGAGCCCGAACAAGGCGGGACATAGCTTTCGGGAGCCCTGCGTGCGTTACACGGGCTATACTATTTAACTGCTGTTTTGTAGTTAATTGTCGGATTAAGGTACCGACATACCTACTCAGATACCTATGTACATAGGCACTATACAGGGTAGCAGGGACATTGACGCGTAAACTGTAAGCTTGAAATCAGTACATGATTTCTAGAGTGAAGAGTAGATATTTTTCATTGTTCATTAAAAAAAGCCGTTTCATAGAGAAATACTACAACTACACGGTCAAAATATATGGAACAGTTTTTTTTTAAATAACCGAAGACGAAACATTTCAACGCAGGGTCATGTTGGTTTAGAATCATTATTAGAGTTTGCGGTCACGTTGCATACGTTGGTTTGGTGTTCATTTTTGGCAGTTTAGAATCATTATTAGAGTTTGCGGTCACGTTGCATACGTTGGTGTGGTGTTAATTGTGGGCAGGTAGATTACTTATATAGATACCTATACCGATCTAGGGTTCATCGAGGTGACTATCAGCAGCTTCCTGCCTTTGTCTCATGGTATTTGGGTCTGCGCTAAAAGTTATCTCCTTTCTACCCTATCAAACATTACTCCTTTTTTAAATGTTAATCGAATATTTGACTACTATCGAAAATATACATGAATTATTTATCGAAATATAAATATATTTGAATTATTTTATTAATACCCACTTTTGAAACTATTCATCTATCCTTGTCACGCAAAACGATCAGTGGAGGTACTTAATTTCGCGAAGTTACTATGATGGTGTTTCTGCGTTGTGTCGTCAGATGCTAATAATGCTGTCTCTCCCTAGCATCGACTTTAACACGCACAGAACTTCGCAATTTTATTAAATCCTTTTTTTTACTGTGGCTTATATTTTTCTAGGTTACGAAAAATTTTATGAAAAAAATATAGCCTTTATGTCTATTCTCATAGAACTCGATATTCCTCTTTAGGCAATATCGTGGGTAGTCCATGTTTGTTAACTACAAACCAGTCGGCTTCGAAAACTTAGGTATACCATAAATATCTATAAAACACAAAACATGGCTTAGTACTCAAGATTTATTTCCTAAAGACATTTATGCTTAAGGATATGTACATCGGTATACAACGTCTAGTTGATTTCGTTTGAAAAAAAATAAAGCTCTATTTTGCCGGCAAAAGATTGAAGCAATTTCTGTCCTACGCAAGAACAGCCCATTCCGATTGGATTATTAGCCATCTGATAACGAATTCGTCAGGGGCTGAAACCCGGCAATGAATATTTCGCTCAATTTCCTATTAAATTTTGACAACGTTCAATTCGCTGGAGGTGGCTTGCTGCATGTTCATGGAAATTAGGTTATGAAAGCCATTGATAAATGTATTGAAATTAAGTTTTCAGTTTGTTGACTCGCAATAACTTCTTATCTTCAGTCGTACCTATTCGATACGACTAAGTAATTTGAGAAAATTGTAAAGAATTTCATCTAGCTCTATCGTATAGGTAAACGATTTGCGGTGGCTACGGGAGAAGAGTTCAGACCACATTATGTAATTTTCTATTGAGATATCATTACAATTTAAGTAAGAACACTGTTTCTTGCCGGCTCTTCTCCATAGGAAACGACCTGTTGTAACCGTGCACCTAGATTCTGACGTTTCATAAGTGTAGGTTTATGTGAAATATAATGATTTTATTTGATGTACAATCGTAAAGAAAAAATGTACATCTACACAGATCAATTTCTTAAACACACACAGGTAACACTTTAATTAAGGTAGACTTTTTATATCTATATAAATTGGAGCACAATGTGCACCATGACCAAGACAAATTTTCTAGGTAAAAAGGATCAGGAAGACACAAATAAAGTTGTGTCACTTCCATGCAAGCTGCGCATCTATGTTATGCACTGAGTATCTATGATGAGACTTTGAATTTTGTAACTCATATAAATCTTTGAGTTGATTTTGTGCACCCTTAAAAGTCTTTGCGTTGTCGCAAAAAACCTTTGTAGGCATACCTCTTCTGGAGATAAAACGATTGAAACATGCCAAGAAAGTCTCAGTAGTGAGGTTTGATACTACCTCCACATGGACAGCCTAAGTGGCAAAGCAAACAAAGATAGTAACATACCCCTTTGTTACGAGTGGTTTACGGATTCTACCGACCTTGATACTAAAAGGGCCACAAAAGTCAATACCCACATACTGAAAGGGTGTAGTAGCGGTGATTCTCTCAGTTGGTAATAAACCCATAAGCTGCTTTGCAGTTTCAAACGAACACATATTAAACATCTATGCAATACCTTTTTGACCACTCTGATGCCACTAATGATCCAATACTTCTGCGGGAGGGAACTAAGTACGAGTCTGGGACTAGCATGCAATAATCTGAGATGTTCTCTATTTATTGATAAAGAAGTAATATGGCAATTTTTCGGAAGAATTAGGGGGTGCGTTTTATCATGTGGTATGTCTGCATCTATCAACCTGCCACCCACGCGAAGCAACCCATGTGTGTCTATGAACGGGTGTAAACTTGCAAGAGTTGTTTTCTTTTCCAGTTTAAATTCTTTAGCAAACTGCTGTTTGTGTACACAACGAATTATAATTAAAAGAGGATCTTGCAATTCTTTAGGAGACAGATTTTACTCAATAGCCGCTTTTGTATTTTTTTATAAATTATTATAAAATCTGTATATGTATGAGAAAATATTAATAATTTTATTTAGATCAGAGAATTTTTCAAAAATATTCAATATGGAGGACTGCTCTACCTTTTGTAAGAAACAAGTAATTTCCTCTTCAACAATCTCTGTACTATTTACTTAATCTAATATTGGCTTTTCGTGACAGAAGTCTGCCTTTGACAAACATTGTGGACCATGCCACCATAAAGCGTCATCTTGCAATTATTGCGGCTTTAATCCCTTTGAGAGTCTGCTATGTCAGCTGGATTATCAGAAGACCTTACATGGAACCAAGAAGATTATTGTGTGAGCTCAACAGTTTGTAATACTCTGTTTTGAATATAAATATTATATTTTAATTGTTCGGCCTGTATCCATGCTATTAGGCTATTACAATTTGGGAATCACTGTAGAGATAAACTGACAGATTAAATCTTGATGCAAGAACTTTACTGACTCTACTTGCTAACTGAGATAGCAATAATTATATAGTTACAATTTAGTTATAACTGAGGTATTGTTATTTTTTTTGCAATGGGGAAGGCAACTGTCAAAGTGGCGCTGTATACGATTGTTCCAAATTACATGTCAAATTGTATAGCATCTTAGAGAAGATGTCCACAAATAACATAGAAATTAAAAAAGTGTTGTGTAATTGGGTGTTAAAACGTAGGCCAACCAAATTTCCAATAAATCGAATTAAAAGAAGAAAGTGGATAGCTGCCGTAAGGATTAAAAACTGAGCCTACTAGGACGACGAGGTTATGTCGAGATCATTTTCATGAAAATGATTACCAAACATTAAATATGAGTACAGGTGGGTGTTATAAACGATAGTTCTTCTATTTAAGCTAGTATCCTATATACCTAAATTGTTAACAATACATAATATCTTCAAATATTTATCATTGTTCATCTTGTTTTAAGGTTTGCCCTGTGTACACAATTTTTTAAAGAAAGAAGCAGTACCAAGTCTCTTTTCATGGAACCAGGAAAGGATATCAGCCAGTGCTCGTGCGAGAGACCAAAGACATGTTAAGAGAAACATTCAAAAGAATCTTTTCGAACATCTTTCAAGCAATCAAAACCCACATCCTTCTATTTCTCAGAATCCACAATACTCGTATAATGGAATACGAAAGAGAGTTAGAAATTTCTTCTCTTGTTACACCTGTTGATTGTGGTGACAATTTTAACAATCAAAATAACAAAACATCAGTTTCTACTCAGACTGTCACAATACTGTCTCTTTTTTCAGCAGACCTTTTATTAAGTCATGTTGAGTCTGCCAAAATTTACACGGGATTAGAAAATTATGAGAAATTGAAATCTGTTTTGTCAACATTACTGCCTATGGCAGATCATTTGAAATACAGGTGTGATTGGGTTAGCGGAGTTTCTACTGAACAGCTTTACTAAGACCTAAAATAATTTTTTTTTGTATTTGTTACGCCATTTCCGAGAGTGTATCACAAAATAAAACTCACAAATGACTTTTAGGTGTTTTTATTATATTATAATTATCTTTATACAGATATTTATTCATAATTTCAGCCTATGTATCGTTATTGTAAAATAATCGAACTTTAATCATATGTTTTCTATGAACAACTCATCTTTTTCAATATAAATAAATAACAGAATTTTCTGCCACTGCAGTACATTTGTCCTTGTACTTGAAAATCGTATAGGCAGGTTTTTTTTTAAATAGTAGTTCCCCATTTTGACTCTGTATATAAGGTACAGATTCAGGGCTAATAAGTCTGTTTCTGCTTACATGCCATGCTACGCCATGCCATGCCATGCGACCCTGGTTATCTATCTTGATGTCAACTTGATAGTTGAGTTTTTTCATTGTCTTCTTGACAAATCCTTTTATATAAAAGTGATCATTGATAAATGCGGATCTTATCAATATGAGGAATCTGTCTTCATATAATTTTTCTGATGCATCTGTTTTTTGTTGAATCTTCAAAATTACAGAAATATTTCGTATTAGTAAAATAGGAACTACCTACCATCACATAAAATAAAACCGATAAGAAATATTGACCTTTCAAATTAATCTAATACATTGTCATTCAAGCGGAGGTAAAATAGAGTTAATATTTATGTCATGGTACATCTCCAATGGTGGAAGTATGATAGAGGGTTCTGTTGGATTTTGAGAGAGTTGTGGTGTACTAAAGTCAAATTTTTTGTCATACAGCTCTTACCTGGAAAATATAACCAATTATTCATTCTCTTTAACTCCAAAAGTAAAAAGAACTATTACTTAAGTAAAGTTATGCATTAGTTAAGCTGTTGTAAACATAATCCTGAATTAGTTTGATTCAATAATTTTAACTTATATACATACAGTACATGACAGTATTCACCAACAATATAAAATTTAAAAATATATAATAAATATACATATTAATGACTAACAAGTTATCTAGTATATAAAATTCTCGTGTCACAGTTTTCGTTGCCACACTCCTCCGAAACGGCTTGACCGATTTTGATGAAATTTTTTGTGCTTATCCGGTATCTATGAGAATCGGCCAACATCTATTTAAAAAAAAAAAAAAAAAAGAAGCAAAACAACGTTTGCGGGGTCAGCTAGTATTATTATAAAATTATTCGTTCAAACATTGTAAGCGTATTGATTTCAAAGGTCTACGTTGACCTAGGTCTAGGCAAACAGCTCCTAAAAAGTTTTTTTTCAAGAGTCATACCTTTCCACTTAATCAGCTTTTCTTCCTTTAACAGAAGCACCTCTTCTCTTTAACTCGGCTTTAAGTTCAAGCAAGCTCCAAGTAGAATACATTTTCGCGTCCATGTTATCAAATAAACTACACTAATCGCCCACAATGTTCGTTTTTTTGGTTTGTTTACACTATTCAAGAAATGTCATACTGACGCCATTGGGAACAACCGCACGCAGCGCCATCTGAGATTAGCTTTAACTTGCCATCCCCATTGGAGCAAAGCGGGATTTTGAGCATAGTAAATTAGTATAACTTTTCCATGTTCATTTAAAACTCGCTAATAAATACAGCAGCCAAAGGCTCTCTATGAAGCGTCAGCATATCCAACCATCTGAACTGATACTAAATTATGACTTTTGATACTTCGGGGTACTGATATTTTGACCATAAGTTTTAAATTGACAAGAAACTTTCTCCATAGCTGTTTAGGCAGCAAAGGAGAGTCCCACTCTATTTTTAAAAGCCATAATTCCTGCATTTTCAACTTTGCCAGTACTATTATAGGCCCAATAAGACCCCAAGGGTCAAAAAATTAACCGATGTAGCTAAGCACTTTTCACTTAATAACTAAAAAAGATTTTGTCCTATCGGTTAACGCCCACACAAGCGGACTATCTGCCCGGGTGGCTATCGAGTGCCAATGATGTTGGGACTGCCACGCAATCTGCGAAGTAACGAGGCCGATCTCTCTTGCGCCATACTGCATCAAAGCTGTCAGTGCGCGCGTCGGTAAACACCGCCGACGTACTGCAGAATCGTGGCAGTCGCAACAACACCCTGAACGCAGGGCATTGCAAGCCCTTTGGGTGTATCTGAACCACAGTGGCCCCGAGTACAGTGTTGTGCCCTTAAAAAGGGCTATTTTAACTGCGGCTTTACATCGATAGAATCTGCGGGCCAGCATGTTCGCCCGGACTGACAACGCTCTGCGCTCCCTCTCCAAATCTGAATCGTCTTTCAGGGAATCTGTTACCAGATGGCCAAAGTATTTAAATTTATAAACTCTGTTTATTGGGTAACCTTTAAGTAACAGAGGCGGGACCGTAGATGGACATGGCACCAGACCTGAAGACAATATATTCTGTCTTTTTGGTGTTGAATATCAACCCATGAGACTCTGCGTACGACTCACACACAGCCAGTAACTTGCGGAGAGCATTTATTGAGGGAGCCAGCAGCACCATGTCGTCCGCGTAGCTCAGATTATTAAAAAAAACTGCTGAGTCGCTCGACCAAGGAATCCACATAGAGACCGAAGAGCAAGGGCGAGGACAGTCACCCCTGTCCCACCCCACACTCCGGCCTGCATGGCTCCGAAAGCTTCCCTACCGGTAAGGTACCAGTATTTGAGGAGAGATGCGAGCTCTCGTGGCAGTGTTGTGTCTCCTAGCTTCTGCCAGAGTAAATCGTAAGAGACTAGGTCAAAGGCCTTGGAAAGGTCCAGGAAAACCGCGTAGACGTGCGTCTGTCTATCCGTGTAATACTTTACAGCGTGCTTCAGACTAAGAATGGCCGTCTCCGATGACAGTCCTGCCCGAAAACCCAAACTGGGCATCATGACTCTTGACATGCCTATTTACATGACATGTCCTTGTATGACCTATATGAGTACCTTGGCGATGACGGTGGCTAGTAAGATTGGTCTGTAGTTTGACCGGTCCGATACGTCTCCAGTCTTATTCTTGACTACTGGCACCACCAGAATCCGCATCATGTCCGAGGGCAAGTACGAATGAGACAGACACATGTTATATAGTACTCGTGGCAAGTGCGCACCAGCGTGCTGTAGGTGCTCGATGCTTAGCCCATCGTGTCCTGGGGATTTCCCTCCAACCATATTTTTAATATTGGCCCTGACTCATCTTTGGGAAGAGCATCGAGTTCATCGCATGGTGGTCCAAGGGGCGACTGTATGGTAAACTGGGTTTTGAACAACTCTGCAATATCTTTTGGGTTGGCAATCCCATCGATACTCACAGGAATACCAGGCCTAGGATTTAGCTTACTAATACCTTTTCGGAAACCTTTTAAGTCTGAATTTACATAGTGCTTTGCCAGCGAATCCATCCTCAACTGCTCCTGGTGGTTTTGGCACCACTTGACTTCCCTTTGAATTTTTTCCGCGATTTCACCATTATATTCACCAAGATATGCTTCAGGATGTCTATGATAGTTAGATAGGTTGTTGAAAACATAATACTACTAAGTGGATACGATAGAAAAAAGTCACTGAGATTCCACTATAAATTTCTTCTATCGATTAAAAACATGGTTATCCACATGGTGGTTACATGGTTTTTAATCGATAGAATAATTTTTTTGACTATTTAACATGCAATCATTTTTATTTTTTTTGTCCAGTAGATAGATTTTTTGCTTAATTTTTTTCAATAAATTACCAGCTTTGTGACATCGCGCTTCTGTTTCTTTTCTATGCAGTCTGACAGTGGTCGCGCTTTAGCTCTTGTTAGCCTCTTAAATAAAAACAGCTGTTTCAGAGAAAAAATTACGCGGTCATATATTTTTTTTGTTAGCAGAGCAATTTTTTTTACAACCTAAAATTTCAACGCAGGGGACTCTGATGTACTGAATCCACGGTAACAGGTTGTGCGTCGACGTGCCTGCCACCCTGTATAAAGCGGTTATGCAAACGTTTTTTTTTAAATAACAGAGTTTTAAACCAAATGTCAAGCTGGAATTTCCCGCTTCGAATTTCCTTGGGCAATTTGTTTCTGCTTTTCGCCCCTCCACAATTAAATTTAAAGTGAACCACCGGGGACTTTGGAGGAACGTTGTTTTGATTTAAGAGAATTAATTAATGTAACTTCCAAGTATACGCTCTCTGAATGGCGGGAGCTTAATGTGTAATAATCGTTATGCTTAGTCTCGATATAATTAAAACAAGTACTTTGCTAACTTCAAGCGACTTTCTAACATTTTTTAAGCCGGTTCACGATTAAAATAATAGAGCTGAGTTCGTTTATGTATGTTTTAGATTTAAAACGCTGATTTTAAATAAAATGTTTGTTGAATTAATTAATTTAAAGCTTCCGCTTTAAATTATAGGCACTAGTAAATATCTGATTGTATTCTTAATCTATGATTAGATTATATTTTATCACAAAATTTTTTACCTCCATTGTAAATGTACTGCAATAGTTGTTCATAGAATAGTAATTGGCATTTGTGCATTTAAAATTTCAAGTCCATTTATAATAAATGAATTAAGAAACCACACTGTTATCACTAATAATCGAAGGCGTATTTAAATATTATCGTTCGCTGTTCATTGTTTCAGACGGATAAATATTTTCAGTCTTTTTTATAGTGGCGATAACAGACGGAAAACGAAAACAGATTAATTGAGGGATGGGATAGTTAAGAACAGGTTACGGTAACATTACTGAGAAATATTTATAGGGCTGCCAATTACGAATTCGTCCGACAGCTGCGCTCTAATGGAGTATTTCGTAGTCGCTCTAGCTTCAAATGAACGGGCAACGTCGCAGATGTGGCGTCGACTACGACGACGACGAAGGGTTTCACAAGCGACGAGCGGGTTCGAAATTGAAACATAAACACAAAGTATGTAGGTACAGGCATTTATAATAGTCAGTCAGTGCCCTTTTTTTTTGGGTGGGAATCATCAAAGTCAGTCAGTGCCCTACGGTATCCTTAGCTAAATGGATACTTTTTGGCCGATGCTAGAGTATTGGATACGTCGAGCCAACCAACGCAGTGATTCAGGAAAAACCCTGGTGAATTGACCACGAAATATTCATAAAATTTGTATTTGTGTGCCGAAAACTAGGGTCTTTAACATTTATCAAATCAACTCAAATTATTTTATTTCAGGAATACACCCATACAGAATTTGCACAAGATTACAAAATACGAGTATTACGAGATTACAAAATTACAAATTACACATTAATGAAAATTTATACATTATTATAAAACTATTAACACCAATATTGCATTAAAACAGATAAGTGTTACTTTAGCTGGAATTTTTATTGCCATTTACGAAGAAACAGTTTACCTTGTATATGGCCCTCACAATTCCACTGTCAGCAGATTCATGTTTACAGTTCATAAAGGCGGCCTGCGACTTTCTCATGCCTGCGTGAAAGTCATCTACCCTGTTTTCAGCAAACATGCCGGACGCACTACACCGCCAAGGCAGGTCCAGTATGCATCTGAATGCGTTATTATATTGAACACGCAGAGTGTTTGTTGTAAGCACGATGTGTGTATTTGTACCATGGGGCATAGGTGTAAAGATTCCGGCAGTATGCGTTAACGTCCCTATTTTTGGCCGGTACAACGTATGTACCATTAGTCTCGCGAATTTAATTAAGCGAATACAGAGAGGTTAAACAGCGTGATTTTTACTTGATTTGAACATTTTACAAATCGTCGTTTCAGCATATTACTAGCGAGAGAACATCTCTATCTTTCAATGTCATCCCTAATCTTTCAGTTTTTCAGTAGGAATATGGCCTAAATATGTGAAGCACTTCATAGATTCCAACTTAGCGTTAAAAAAGAATGTGTTCGGAATTTGTAATGTGCTGTTGTCGTAGCGAAAACAAATTGTTTTACTCTTTTTAACATTATACCATGCTTACTGTCACATATTGCTATCAACTTTAGCATTGCTGTGACAGACGGGCTGAGCAGAACCATATCGCTGTTTACAGGTACGTTATTAACTGACCAAGTCTACATATTTTTAATAAACTTAACTCATCCATCAGATCACATTTCGCTGTTTAGAAAGTCAAAACTTCGTTGATTTGCAAAAACAGGACATTTCGACTCTGGAATTCAACACGTATACGGGAAGTCAACACGCGCACGTCATGCGCCGGCGCCACTACGAACCGAACTCGAAATTAATTTAATGTATTCCAATTATTGTGTTGAATGTTGTTTCATGCAATGCCCTTTCCGCTTCAGCCTGTAATTTAGACGCCATTTAAAATGTTCCGGTACTGCGGCCACCTAGTCTTCTCCTTTGGAAGTTTTCTTGCATATAATTTTAATTTTATTTTAGCTAAAATTTAATTTTGAATAAGCCTTCGTTATTTTAATGAAAGTGTAAGGAAATTAAGCGCATTAGTATCATGAATCCGATTATCTATTCGATTCTGAGCCGTGATTACAGCTCAGACTATGGAACGAAAATAATAATGTGTATTTCGCTTTAATGGGACGAGGTCTCGCATTACAGCGAGGGTCGCGGGACATGGCGGGCTGAACAAACATAATGTTCATTCTCAAAGCATTTGAGTGTGCACATTCTGCCAACAAGCAAATGAAACGCTCTGGCTGCACGTTTTGTGTGCAGCTCTATGATGCATAAACCAAACATTGGTAAATGACGTTTATTATTTTCGGCTACTACCTTAATAGAACCTGGCATTAAAAATGAGTAGTTAGGTAGAGACTTGGGTCAATTTACCTACTAGGTTTCCATTTCTATATCTTTTTTTTGAAGTTAAGGTATTTCGTATTTGAAAATTTTTTTTTGAATCTTTAAAAAGTTATTAAGTGCATACATGTACCTAGTAGTTTGCAGAATATTCGCGTCTATTTTCATATAATGTACTTTGAAAACCCACATGAAAAACACAGACTGCTCCATCAAACATCTCTGAATAATTCAACTACGCAAAATTTCGAGGATTACCAAACCAGACAATGTGGAAAATGGAAGTAGGTAAATATTTGCCTAAACATAAATATTATGTAACCAAGTACTTAAGTCGTACAGGCGTAGTCGCCAAACTGTCGCCAATAATAGCAGGGGATGTTGAGGTTTGTTTGTGCAGATAACAGCACCGGATGGAGTCCGATCTTGGGCCCAGGGCCCTCGGGCCCCGTCCCGCCCACCTCATTGTGACGCACACCATCCAACTAGTTATCTAATTCGGATATAATATAACAAGTTGAATGGAATTCTGTATAAGCTCTTTCTCAAAAAACCTTATCCGATCTCACTTCGTTAACTTTGTTCAAAGTATTCTAGCAGATAAATTTGAAAAAGTTGCGCATCTGTATTAAAAAAGAATTTATAGGTGGGCGAGACCTTTTTCCCTAAAGTAGATTGGTAATTCTTATTTGTAATATATAAGATGGAAGGACATTGTGCGAATCTAGTCTTTTCATGCAAATAAATTTAGAAATGGTCCCAGGGGCTACGGACAAACGATCAAATTCCACACCATTAGGTTTTTTAGCTATGAACTTATCACAATTTGCAAAAATAAGTTGCCTACTATAAAGCAAGCACCGTATTTTTCCCTCGAGGCTTTCCTAGTATCCCGGTCCAGTATTGGGTAAATGCTCTCTATAGAACCAGCCAACTACGTTCTAACCGTTGACTGTGAGTTGAGGGTACATAATCAATAAACTCAGAGTCAACGCTGCAACGGTTACAACGTAGCCACTTGGAGAAGGTACGTACATAGAAGTTTGGTTTCTGGGTAGGTAGGTCTATAAACTATTAGTTGAAAGATACTTGCTTTGATTTCTATATTTATAGAGTACGTCAGTCGATAGCTAGTTTTTTTTAAAAATAAAAGGTACCTAGGTCACTATTCCACTACATCCTGCAATGTTTTATGTTCCTCACCAAAAGGATATGAGCAGAGCGTACTAACCGCGTGCCTATTATAGTCGCCAATCCGTTTGCTAAGCAAACGTGTCCTAACGACCGCGGTTTCTTTAGACGGCATTTAAGTTTTTTATTTTTTATATATTTTTAGAATAGGTTAGCCTACAATTGCTTCCACATTACATTACATTTAAAAGTACACGATATACATGTTTAAGTGTAGCAATTATTTACAGGCTAACACCACATGCACTTTAATTATATTTAAATTTTACATTATTAGTACTGCAATTAAAGATAACAAATCATAAATCTAACAATCGAATTAAATTGTGAAATAGAGTGATGGATTATAAATAAATTAAATTAAACCAAGATTAAATACTTGGTGCACATTAGATAATAAATTAAAACATTAATTAATTAAAACCAATAAAATAATGTTTAATAATTATGTAGCTTAACTAAATTCCAATTCAGGTCTTGCCTTGTTTATGCGAGTAGAAATACTACTCGCATAAACAAGGCAAGACCTGAATCATTAATTTACAAAATTTCCCTATGCTATCACATCGATTAGGGTCACTACAACTGTTTAATATATTGCACATTCGCGGAATAGGTGAATTAGCACCTAGGACAGTTTTACGCAAGGGCGGGTGGAGCGGAGTAATGGGTTTATGAGGACAGCGGTTTGGGGCTCGAAACTTGATGAGACTTAGTAGCTGCGGACAGTCTATTTTCTTCCTGAGGAGTTTGTACAGAAACAGGGCATCCATAACTTCTCTTCAAGTCGATAAAGAGAGCATCTTGTAAGTTTGCAGACGAGACACATAGGAGGGCAGCTGCAAGGTGCCATAGAAATCGTTTCTGGACCCTTTCTAAGAGAAGTTTATGAGTGGCGTAATGTGGTCTCCATACAACGCTACAGTACTCCAGTATGCTTTGTACAAGGCTGTTATACAGCAATATTTTAGTGCTGACCTGGGTGAAGTTGGGGACGTTTGCACGGGCAATTAGTATTTGAATATGTTTTATGTATAATCATGCTCTGTTTTACGTAGGCTGTTTGATATAACTAGTCATAAAATATAAAATAATATATCGCCTGTCTATGGTAACAATACCGCGTTTCCTTCGATCCTTACAATTCGGCGGGAACATGAACATCTGCTACTTTGTGTGTTTTGCTTTTATTCTCCTCGTGGATCAAATGTTTTGATAACAGAAATGGAATACAATTTTGTTTATTAATATCTTGTATTTCTGAAGTTTTGTCTGTCTCACAACCTTTTCTTGTAGATTAAATAGCAAATATTCATGTTAATGCGCTTAACATAACATAACATCACACCTTGTTTCCCCGAAGGGTTGGGCAGAGGTGTACCTATGGTTCACCCACATTTCGCCAGTTATGTTTTTAAGTCCCATGTTATATGACAGAAGAAAGGACCTGGTTTGCATAAACCCTCAAACTAGACATGCGTTTGCTAATCGATTGTATGTGTTTTTAGGACCTTTTCTATATAATAGGCTCAACAAGACACTAAGCTTTTATAGTGTAAGTTATAAAAAAAATTGCAAAATGTTATCAGAATATTTAGCCATACTCAATTCCACAGACACAGAAAAACTTCTAGAAATTCTGGCATGATGATAATATAATAATATTCCGTCGTAACTATTTACTTTTGTAAATTTACATAGGCTTAGTTTTAGGTATTTATGTACTAATACGCTTTTTCTCATAGTTGTTAATAGAATATATTTATTTCAGCTTTACTTAAAATCGTAATGTCCCAATTTAATTGAAGTGTAAAGTGATGGCCTGAAACACAGGTTTGTATTAACCTAGATCGGGCGGGTCGCTTACATTGTAATTCCAAACCATGATTACTTGCAGCTGTAATAAAATTTTAGTTTAAGTTAGTTTGAGGCACGATAATTGTATGGGAAATCTTAGGTACTAGTGTTAGCTAAATGTACACTTTTTGTAAATGTTTTATTCAATCAATTTTATTATTATTTCCTTTATTATATTTAACAAAGTTATAAATTACATTTTTAAATATTTTTAAAAATCGGAAAAAAAACATTTAAAAATATAAAAAAATAGTATCCCACCGGTATCGGGAACAGGGTCCAAGCTACCGGCGGTCAGGGCTCCAGAGAGACGAATCTCCTGACATTGCGAGCAGTGTCCAGAAGTACCGCTTTCTGAATCAAGCCCTTGATCCAGCTGTCCAACGAGAGCCTCCTTAATATTATTATTATTATAATAGCGGGCGAGCCTATTGCCATCAACCCGGCCCAAATCCTGACTCCGGGCTGCTACTGAGAAATTTCAGATATAAAAACCCCAATAACACGTTGCCCGACCTGGGCCTGGAATCGAAGCCAGGACTTCATGCTCAGCAGTAGCGATTCGCGACCACTAGACCAACGAGGCAGTCCGCGCTTAAGAGTATGGAAATAAGGTGGGTCCACTAGGAGTTATTACATAAGCACATATTTATTTATAAAAGCTAATATGATAATGTTAACATACCAGGCCACTCAGAGATTAGCGAAAAACAGTTTTTATGTATGAGAGACTGGCCAGTTAGTATATTTTGAAAATATGATTATTTGGAAGTAAAAACAGGTACGTTCCAATTTCATAATTTCCCTCCACATTGTTTGCGAGCTAATTTAAATGATGGTGTCTTATTAAAAAATGGATCTGCGCCGGGAACAATTTCGCATATGATTTTCTGCGATTTCAAGTGGCACTTGAAACCTAACGAATCGTACAATAGACTTCAAATGGCATTCATGGATAGAGGCCCTTCTAAGGCAACCGTGTTTCGTTGGTATAACGATTTCAAGCGCGGGCGACTAACTTTGGGGGATTAAGAAAGAAGTGGTCGCCCATTGACGGCTGTTACCTAAGAAAACGTGCTAGCAGTGAAATTTTTAATTCGTGACAATAGGCGAGTTACGTATCAAGAGATTCAGCACATATCGCCGGTTGGATCGGGAAGCCTTCACACGTGCATCTTCGCGTGAGGATGATAGTTTCACGCTGGGTGCCACACAACCTCACCGATGCTCAGAAGCAGGCCCGGGTGAAAGTGAAGCGATCTAGAAGCGGGGGGAAGATTTTGATGGCTACTTGGTGTTAATTCCTTTATTGAACCAAAGAAGCATCAAAGCTGAATTGTATACTACCAAATGCTTGACAGAAGTTTTCTCTGTTGTGAGCAACAAGCGACAAAACACAGGGATCCGTGGGCTGCTCCACCACGACAACGCGCCTTCGCACACCGCGCTCAAAACGAGGGACTTCCTGGACAGCAAGCCGGTCAAACTCCTGGGTCAGCCTCCTTACAGCCCTGACCTAGCACCGTGTGACATCTTTTTATTCCCGAAAAAAAAACTGCTCAAAGGGATACAGCATCAATTTTCGTCGCCAGACGATGCGCTGCCAGCGTTCGAGCAGGCTGTAAACAAGGTGTCTACGGCGGATTGGAAAAAGTGTTTCGAAAACTGGTTCAGACGGAGGCTAGTGGAGAGTACTTTGAAAATATTTAATAAAAAACATTTACAGAAACTTAATTTTAATTTTCACAATACTTTATTTATTTATTTCATTATTTAAGTACACAAAGTAAAATACAAAGGGCTACGACATAATTACAATTTGAGTACAAAGACACGGCTTGTTTCTTAAGAAATTTCTTCCGGCAGACCTGCGAATGGAGAAGTGAATAAGAAATGTAGACAATAGTGTGTGAAACTAAAACAAGGCAAATATAAAGCATGCAATATATAAATAAACATATACCTATATGATTGTCCCACGTATTAATATGAAGATTGTGTGGTTACCATGTGCTGCTCTGTGGTAATATACATAATTATAAAAACATGGTTTAATAAAGAAATATTTCTTCCTGTGTCCAAATTCCCATCAACAGAAAAAGGCCGAGACGGAAGAATATTAACCAATCATTAACACATAACACAAAACAGAATATTAAAAAATACTGATACTACCAATTATTTATTTTCAGTTTACATAGTTGTCAAATTTATATATCTAAAAGTAATATTCAATGATGCGTAAATGAAAGGTATCTAGGTAACGTCTAACGTTTTTATCGGATTTCAGTTCAATCTCATAAAGGGAGGAGGCATCCGTTCTGAGACACAATATTTCACTTTTTATGGCGTAGGTGGTATCCAGAGCGTGCCATAAAAATATAAAGAAAAAGAAAGTCTGGCGGCGTTTTTACGATGCCTTTAATAGTGTCTCTCGCTAGTTGGTAACGTTTTAATGAAAAATGGGAAATAATAATATGACCACGGTACTTGACATCCCTAAAGGTAACTTTATTGTTTAACGTATTTAATTTGCAGCACCGTATTAATTTGTTTTTGTTATGTTCCACAAACAAATTAATCAGGTTCCCCGAGGGAGAACAAATCATAAAACCGTAACTTCGATATTACGAACCTCGACATCACATGGGGAATATTAAAGCATTTATTTGCTACGCTACGTGCATTATCAACTTCAGTTGAACATTTCACAACAAACCAGTTTGGCAAAGTTCTAGTTGGTGATGAGAGCGCAATCTGTCAGGCAATAAGTCACGAGTGTCAATACAACGATAGAATAAAACATTAGTTCCCCGAAGCGGGCTCTCATATTTCAAGAAGGCGTGTACGTGCATTTTGAAGCGAACGGAGTGTGATTGATTAAGTGTCGACCTTCAGGATTTCTGTTTGCCACTGACCGATTCACTACATAACTCTTGGCCCGACACAAAATTAATTATGTATACTTAGGACTTTCTCAAAGCATATTGTATGCTTTCGGATTTCAGACAGCTATACTTAATATGTTAAAGACAATTTATGGGCCAACCAATGAGTAGTGACTAATAACGTTGAGTTGCGACTTGTTTTGCTTTTCTAGCAGCAATTAGCTACTTACCTGAAGACTGGCTGATTACTGTTGCGCAAATATTGCTTTTCATTTGGCAAATGTTTATTTCAAAACAATTGCAAAAGTATTGTACTTAGAAAATATTGTAAAATTTCCAGGCTACCGAAATTAAAGTCTTTCGCATGTATGAAAATAAATGACAATGCCAGATCCTGCTCCAGCTATTTACAGGAAATGTCAATTAATGAAAATAATTGTAATGATTAAAGGACCTTTTCATAATACTTTGTATTTCAGTAGAACTTGCCGATTACAAATCAATGATAAAAGGAATTCAACCCCTGAATTTCCTATTGCGTTACTTATTGCGCATGATACACAACAAAAAAAGTTTTGAATACCTGTAAAACAAAAACTCATATTACGACTATATTAATTATGATAATGCGTAACGTATATGTTGTTTATATCGCATTTTAATAATTATAAACTGAACCTAACCTATAATCAATGTCATTATTGTTTTAAGATTTTAACAGAAACCGCAAGTTCTACAGACATTAGGACAAATGTTTAGTTAACAGTATTAAATTAGCTTTAAGATGCAGTATATTGCAGTCTTGTAAATGACTATTTGATTTGAGTGGGGCAAAGTTCTATAGAGTTTCTGGCATGGTCCTTTGCAAATCTGAGTCTGACTAAATACAAGTACGCTTGTCACATTTTTCCTGAATTTCTGTGTCTACCCTTCAGCCATTCTTCCTTTAAAGGTAAACGTCGTCTTTTTTGCGTACATCAACAGTTTTTGTATACAAAATAAAAGTATCTGGCATTGATACAAAGCGAGGTGGCGGAGCCGAGGCTAATGAGAATGATAGTCGTTTCGCATCCCAGCTGTAGGCCGAGGTGGGGCGAGTAATAAAATATTACGCCACGACCCTTATTACAGTTCCCACGTTCAACCGACTCTTTGCTGGACAGGCCGATTAACAATGCGTAAACGGATTTAGTTGCTACCAGATTACCGACACATTATTGTTCATTTGCTACATTTAATTATTGCTTGCTGTTAAAGTATTAATTGTCTGTAATTGTGCTCATTATACTTTTATGCTTACATTATCTGTAACCGTTGCTACAATTTTCCTGAACAGCAACTTGCTTCCGACGCTGTAAAGAATTGCTTTTTATTTTTCTGTAAACTTATCTTTCGCGTTCGGAGATGTGAAAATTGAGGAGTTGTAATCGCACCCCAGGGGGTTCACTAGTGCTGGCGCGGCAGCTTAATGAGCAAAGTTAAAAAAAAATACGGTTTCTTACATTTAATAAGTAGGTTCTTAGAACCTAACGTATCATAACTTTTATTATTTATATTTTTTCGGTGAGGTCTCTAACAAAAACTAACCGGTAGTTAAACTTCCGGTTAGTTTATTAAATTTTTTATATTACAGATTTTATGTTTATCTACTTTACTCGATTAAACTTCGTTCAAATAGACATTTTGCAGTTGCAGTTAGGTGGTGATGAAGGTAAAGCTTAAATAGCAGTAGTAGGATCCTATTGGTAATTGCGGTACTTTATACTCGGCGCATCATGAGAGCATTGTATTAAAAAAACATTGAAATCAACATTAACGTTTAAAAATATAGGTTACTATGTTTTGCCCGCGGCTTCGCCCGCGTAGAGGTCGGAAAATATCCCACGAAACGTACTGCCGGGATAAAAAGCGTCATAAATGGTAATCCAGGTTAACTCATAAAATGTATTACTTATATTTAAAAAAAATAACTGAAGTCACTATTTAGGTTTCTAATAATATAATTCAATAATGATTCGAAAGACACGTAGCGCCATCTAGCGTCCTAAAGTGTCGAATGTTATTGTTCTTTCACTCAGGAACAAAACTTTTTATTCCTGGTTGAAAGGTACTACTCTATGTCCTTTTCAGTACCTCTGACCACGTATATGCAAAATTTCATTATGAGCGGTTCAGCGGTTGAGGCGTGAAAAGGTGTTAACTATTTCATACTCGAAACTGTTTATATAATATTACTTATAGTGAAAAATCTCTCGGTTAACAGGGATTTAGATACGTAAAACTTACCTTTTATGCTTCTTCAAATGTATGGTATGTAATACAAAACCTACTATCGTACGTTTACTTGCGAAAATCTTACATTTCTTTTTAGATAATCTCATTTGGAGATTGACATTTTGAAGAGACTACGAACATTTTCTGCAATAAGTACCGAGTTTATTTGAGAAGTTGTCAGTTTCGTTCTTGCATTAGAGTTTATTAAAAAGCCTCGAATCATCAAAGCAATTGGGACTTTAAAATATGATATTTATTATAAATTGTAGAAATAAAAGCGTCGGGCTTTTATCTCGTTCGATATTTTCACATAGTACTCGTAACAGTTAAATTTTCCTGTATCATGATTAGAAACAAAAGATAATAGGTCAAACATTTCAAGATATAAATCTTACAGCAAAGAAGCAGAGTTCGTGGCTAGTTAGCTTTTTAAAAAGCAAGACGGACAATTAGCTTTTTACCTCTAGAAAAAACAGTACCTACGGCCAGCGGCAATCAGCGCCGGCCAGGGATGCCGGCTGCCGGCTCCGGCCGCCCGGGTTCCCGGTTCATTAGCTCTTGCAAGCCAAAGAGTTACTCTGGCCACTCCCGCTGCGTCAGCAGGCGTCCCTCGTTACCCTAATGACAGCGATTTTGTTCCACTGAAGGCGCACTTTTAGTTCTACGAAACCGTTTAGTGTACCCGTCGCTAATGGCCTAATGCTTGCTTGTTCCACTGTTATTTCGTTACTTAATCACCTTTATCTAGCGACGGTTAATACGGCGTTCAGTTCGATACGAGTAGAAAGCCTTGTTCCTATTCTTGTGTGCTAGATTCGTCGAGTGAAAGATGTTCCAGTCTCTATTAAGGTAAAATGCTACCTAATAGCTTTAACGTCTGGCCAGTGATACTACTCATTACTGAAATCACTTTGATTGAAAAGCCCGGCTTCAATTTATTTTTTAAATAAATAATAGATTACCTTATAAATATATAGGATGAATTTTTGTGACGTCAGAAATCGCATACTTTTCGGAACTTTTCCCAAAGGTACGGCATGGGAAAAGTTTTTTGCGATTCCTGACTTTTCTAGTACTCCAACCTTACTTGGTCCGACGAATTTTTTTGATTCTTATAGGAAACAGTATCGAATAACCTCAAAAAAAGTGTTAGTGAAAATCGCGCATTTTCGTGAATCGTATTAGAAAGTTATGGATAGTCTCCCAAGCCAGTTTTCCCGTAGCTACAACGATTAAGGTACCCACCCTTACTCCCCGTCTCAAAAATCTACCCTGTATGCATTAGGAAAAGGTGTGAGTCTATGCTTGCATCGCACAAGCGATGTTAGAAACAATTTGTAGAAAATGATTTTATATCATTTTCTACAAATTGTTTCTAACATCGCTTTTTTATTTTTTTCAATTAACCTAAGTACTTAATATCTATGACCGTTGCAATATGTAGGTTATGTAGTTAGAAGTCTCGTTGATCTAGTGATTGCAATCTCTACTGCAGAGCATGTGAGCATGAGGTCCGATTCCCAGCTCAGGCAAAGAATGATTGGTGTTTTTGGTCAGGAATTTCTCCGTATCGGCTCGAAGTCTAGATTAGCGCCCGGTTGATGGTAAAAGGCTCACCCCATTTACATGGGACTTTATAAACATGAAGCAATTATTTATTTACCAAAAAAAAACGAGTGACTGGACCAAAAAAAAACACTATTACGTTAATTATGTTGCTTGTAGAATAATCTGACAGCAAATCGCAATGAATGCATGTAAGTATATTAGCATGCATAAGAAACTTTTAGAGGTATTTTCAATTTCTTTCCATCGTATTAAATTATTTGTATTATATTTTCAACATACTATCTAAATACCATATTTCCTGAAGAATATCGCATATTTTTCTGATTTTGTTTACTGCAGTGGATCATATACTTTCAGGCATTACAAAACTTGCGTTTAGGTCCTGTAGTTAAAGGCCTTTTCTGAATAGACACTTGACAATCATCTTAAAAGTTGATAGTAATGAATCAGTATGAGCTACATCCGTAGTCACACAGGATAATAAATAACTTGGTTCCGAGTTTGACGTGGACACAAATCTTGAGAAGTTTTCTGGTTTTGCTACAGGATTTATTTCCTAGTCAAGAATATTCAATATGTCCTTTGGACGCTCCTCTACTCTCTAAATGCACTTAAAATATTATTTGTATATTCAGATTATGTTATACGTTAGTGGCCAGGCCGGTAGGCTACTATTAAGACGCAAGTGATTAACTTAATAACGTGGAACTTACACCGATATTCTAAGTCAAAACCTCATGATTTCCTCGACTTGACTCAACCTCTCTAATTTGGTTTGATATTCATAGTTGCAATTTTACTCATCATCTAAAACAGTTTCCTCAGTCGAGGTGAGTTTCCGTCGAGGAACCAACTATCAAAAAGCATGTACCTTGAGGCTTCCTTGAGGTGGTCAACAAAGAAGTTATAACCAAAACATGCGTAGGTATTTTATCCGATTTTCATAGTCTTTTGAAGAGTTTATTGAATATTGACGTATTAGTGACGTCAGCTCGACTCTCACTCATTCGAGTGACTTCATTATTTCCTTAATCTGACTACTATGGATATCAATTTTGAGGGTCTTCCAAGGCACGCCTTGAGGTCTCCTCGACAGAGTTGTGAGACGAGAAGCTTTCGAGGTTACGACTTAAAATATGGGTGTTAGATAATATACCTACCTTTTGACTCAATTTGAACTAAGTAGAACAAATTGTATCACTAATTTCATTGCCCACTAATTGCAGAAAGACCATGTATTAGAAAGTACATATTTTCATGTACATTCGTATATGTTATTAGATACAGTGTAGAGATTTTTCCTTTTTATGCGATTTACCGCCAAAACCCGCCATTTCCTGACTATGATTTATCTTGCGGCCTGTAAGCTGAGGGTCACTTTAATAAATGCATTCAGGAAAGGTGCTCCTAGAATGGATGGGAAATATTCTGGATGCAATAATCTAATATACAGAAAATATAGATGTATCCTACTGAATGATAATATATAAAATTATTAACCCGACTGGGCGAGTTATGTGTTGATGCCATAAAGTTAAATAGTGAGTTAATACCATACTTCGCTCAACAGGCTTCGATAGAGATGACAAATAACACCACTAATTGGCCACGGTAAAATTATATTTTTTGAATACTTTTTGTATAATGTACTACGTACGTATGTAATATATCTATCGTAAAGATGTAAACAGATGTCTCTGATAATGATAGTTCTCATATGTCAGCCATATTCATAACGTTTACATTGGACCGCTTCTGTTTGGCGCGAGCCTCCACAAAAAAAGTCATAACTTTGGCATTAGGTGGCCAGCGCACAACATGTTAGAGGTGCTTGAAATACGATGTTTTCCTCCTCAAGTTATTCAGGAAGGGACAAGAAAAGTTCAAATAACCCAAATTAAGGAGTGCAATAAAGAGACCTTTCGGAAAGCCTTGCGGGAGCAATTCATGAAAATGCTGGTCCAACGTTCCGGTAAAGATGTTCGAAACAGTAGGTATAAGGGTTGAATAAGATAGGCTTTGAGGCAGTCCTTTTACTTTTTATTTTGACTACTTCCGCGTCTCTAAGAAAAAGTAAATGACAGTTATCAATTATTTTTATATCGACCTACTTACAAATTTATCATAGTACTGTCACAAACAAATAACAAAAGATTTTCCATTTGTTGCCGCTTATTTTGTCACAAAATTTATTAACGTATATTAATATTATACCTAATGAAGCAAAAAAAAAACTCAGGTCTCTTATTCCTAGTCTGTATACTCAGTTTTCCATCACCATAAATTCAATATTCTTCGGCAAATACTACATACTCGTAAGTTTATAAAACGAATGCATTTGTGTCTTAGTTATTACAAAGTGGCGTAATATTGCGCCATGATAACTTATCGTTTAAATCATGCGGTCCCTCCAAGAAAGCCCAACAGGGAGCAATCGCAACCGTAGCGACAGAAAAATATAACGCACACTTACAAATACTCGCGTCCTTAAAATAACGTATTAAGGACCGCCGAGTATGACATAAATAGTGGTGGTGTGGAAGTCAGTTGACTATATAAAAATGAGGTTGTGAGGGATGTAAAAGCGGCGGCAGGGCGCCGGCGCCGCGCCTCTCGGCTTGCGGAGCACAGTTCGCAGACAGACGCGGTGGCGCCGGCAGTGTCCGCCAAACCGCGCGCTCGCACGACGCAACGCAACCCGACACCGCAGTTACGTATCAGTGTCACGTGCTGTTACTGTGATACTCGCACGGTACTGTCCGGTGCCCGTCACCGACACACGAGCCATCTGAGCCAATCAACATGAGTGACAGCGATGTGACTAAAGCAGCGCCTACTTGAGTTTTTGTTCGTGTGTTAACTTACAAGATGTTTTGTTCATTCCAAATAAACTCCCTAAGTGATAATGTGATTCAGAGAAATATGTGTCGCAAATGTGAACTTCAATACCATCTAACATTCAACCCGGCTTAGATCAAAGGAGATTCAGACGATATTGTCAGAAATGGCTGTATTTTTTAAACGGTGTTTATTTTTAACGGTTGTATTTTGGTGGCAAATAACTAATTTGGCTTCTATTTGTCTCGATAGTTGTGAATGTATATCGAATACAACTTTGTGTCAACAATGTTCGTATAATATCACCCTGAAGGATCACAAAGACGTGCACCACCAGCTCTCTGTGTGCTGTAATGAAGAGGTAAAGTTTTCGGCGTGGCCTCAGGAGTATGCAAATAAAACTATTGCCCAAGTTACCGCCCGTTTCAGCAATACGTGCAATGCGAGTATTGTTTACTTCGACTTACCATTATTAGACACGAACTCTCTGCAAATAAGAAATAACAGTTTCATTCAAATAATGATCGATATCAAAACGCAGAACTTGAGAGAAATTGATTTATCTTCCAATAACTTGAAATACGTTACCACAGGAGTCTTTGATAACTTCCTGAATCTTCGAAAACTTATTTTAAGCAGAAATAATATTATTAATATATTTGAGAAGAGTTTCGATGGATTGTCAAAACTAGAAACTTTGGACTTGTCTGAAAATAATTTGACTATGTTGACAAATGTGTTTACACCACTGAAAAATCTTCAGCATCTCAATTTGAGCAGGAATAACCTGGAGTTTATACATGAAAATTATTTTAATAATTGGTTACTGCAGCACCTCGACGTGTCACACAATAATTTGAGGAAGCTAGCCCCGGGTGCTTTACAGTTATTACCAAATCTGGCGCGATTGCTACTTACGGATAACCCACATCTAGGCATCACACAACTGGATACACAATTATTGGTTGGCACTGGTCGCAGACTACAACAAATAGATGCATCAAGAACAGGCCTACACCAAGTTCCTGAAGCATTCACACATTCGGTACGGTTCCTATCGTTAGTTGGAAATAGAATATCAGCTGTCAGATGTGGGGATTTCGATAGTTATCCCCTACTACAATCACTGGATTTTTCTGATAATAAAGTAGTTTCCGTAGAAGATGATTCACTAGGTAGACTGGAGATGTTATTGTTTTTGAATATAAACAAAAACCTTCTAACGTCTGTTCCCAAATCGCTGCCAGATGAATTGAAATATTTATCAATCAATAATAATTTAATTAAGAATTTGTCTATTCCTGATTTGAAAAACTTGCCTAATTTAAGGATATTATTGTTACAAAATAACGATATACATTACATTGAAGACCATGTGTTTGACGACTTACTGTCGCTAGAAATGCTAGATTTGTCAAACAACCCAATCCAAAGATTGTCATGGAGTACATTTGATGGTCCATTGTCGCTTCGAGATTTAAGACTGTGTTACTTAAACTTATCAGTGCCAGAACGAGATGGCTCGTTTCCAATGTCGTCGCCGGAAAGCGTTCAAATGTTACATCTGCAGTCTAGCCCCGGACTGGCCAGACAACTATTGGCTGATTCAGCAGCATTAGCTGCCTTTTCCCATTTACAGTACCTCGACTTGAGAATGAATAATTTATCAGAGATCAGAAATGATTTGTTATTTTACTTGGCGCAACTAAAAACTTTAAGATTGCAAGGAAACAACATCAACTGTAGTGCCGAATTATGGCTGAAGGACTGGATGAACTGGAACAAGAGCTTATCCAGCAGTGAAACTTGCTACTATTCTACTTCTGAAGCTAAAATAGAGATAACTAAATACAATTGTACATTCCCAGAAACGTTTACGATAAGCGACAGCCTCCCACCCGTTAACTTGTACAGCACGGAAATGATTAACAAGTTACTAAGATACTATGGCTATTTGAATAATAAAACCGAAAAAACTTTTAAACACGGGAACAACAAAATCAAGCATGATTTTAAAAACATTCAATCACCTGGACAGGTCAAGAACACAACGACAAGTGGCCTCGACAAAAGCGATAACTTGTCTGAACTAGTGAAAGAAGGAACTAAAGGAAGCGAAAGAAACGAAAATAAAATTTCATTAAATGACTACATGAATGAAACAACAATCGTTAAAGCGAGGGAGTCGTCTAAAATTTTGGATCAAAACAAGCTTCAAAACGATCAGCTTAATATTGATCATAGATTTTTAGACATAGAACCATACTTCTCTGTATCGACCCGTAGTTATAAGAAAGATCTGAAAGATGATGACACTCGAGTTTATCGAAAGAACAGATCTGGAAAGCGTTTAAACACGCCACTGAATGTAACAAAGAAAGCAGAAACAACTGTCTCTGAATCCAAATCTAGTCTTATATTGAGTAAGCATTTGAGCGAATCAGAAAACGTGACTGTACACGAGATGGAAACAAAACATCCAAAATACAAAATTGAATATTCTCCGTATCAGTCTGCTGATAAAAGTTACGCTCAGTACATATGTACAGTAGCAGTATGTGGACTAATAGTAATGTCTTTGATTCTGTGGGTGAGTTTTCGCCTGAGATACAGAAGAAGAAATGTGCCCGTCATCAATACAGAAGCGGAGGACCAAATAGAGGTGTCGAATATCTCCGGGGGGGTGTTGTGGTGACACCTGCGGGCAGCCGACCCGACGCCATTCGAATACGATTCTCTCCTTACGTAGAACTAATGCAATGTGAGTATTATAATTAATTAGTAGTTTGTAGACAACTTAAATGTAACCTAGTTACATATCAAGTAAATGGAAGATCAATAGAGAATTGTCAAAGGAGTAGAACTTACTTGTATGTAAACCTCATTTGCTTCCAGTCAACCGTATGATATTTGGACTAAATTATAATACAAACAGTGGTGGTTATGTTTAGCTAGAACGTAACGTTTAGTGCGACATTGTTGTAGATACAATTCTCTTTTGTTCCAGTTCGAAGCGGTCGGCTGCACGAGGTATGGACGGCGTTTTGTGATATAATTGGACGTACATATTTTTTTTGTGAAATAAGTACAAATAGATTGGTTAACTGGGCAGCGGGGCTATGAATTTTTTTTTCAGTGTAAATAAATTGTTTTGTTGACTTATGGTGACCGTAGGTTTATATACCTATTTTGATGTAAATTCGTCGTAGAATGTGATTTTAATTTAGAAACCTAGCCTAGTTGACTTCATACTTAAGGGCTTTTTGTGGTTAGGCTACAACATACTGTACATATGATATATCGCAATACGTAATGTTAAGTCACCATATCGAGAGTAAGATTCGTGGTGTAGAATGGATGGTATAATTGGACGAACACTTTAATGCGTAAAATATCGTGAAAGCAGATCATGTCTTCCCTGTAAACCTTGTAATTATAACTTTGTAAACAATTTATCGCGTAACGAGCTCTACTAAAGTGCCAAAATAATTTATTTCATAATAAAAACTTAGACTTGTATCTTGACAATCATTTTAATTAGGACAAAACTCTGTCAACGTGTCTGTTTTTTCGTTATTTCGCTCTTACTATGATTGCATATTATGTTAGGTTTGAATTTTAATAAAACTGCATTTTATCCGGAACAAATAGGATCTGTGGCATACCTACAAATATTTATCAGGTGCGGAAACTGAATCCGAAATGAATACGAAAGCCAAACAGCTTTAGGCAAAGGCTTTAAGTAAATGGAACAAAAACTGAAAGAGCTGAAAGGTGGTACTGATTTCTACACAATTTTCAATGTAATGTATGTAAAACGTACAACGCACAAACTAATTAATTAATTATGTCCTCGTTGTTAACGTTGTAAACAAAATAAAAATACTTTGGTAGTGTCCTGGTTACATTTAAAATGAATTTTGAACTAATTTATTGTAGAAAAATCGGCAACTCCGTTCACTGTGTAATGATGATGAGAAATGTTAAGGAATTATTTCATACCTACTATAATATGTTGTTGTTTCTATTTTACCTATTTGATAATGTAATAATTTCGTATGTGACGAATATTTATCAGTTATTTCAGCAAAAATGATAGTTTTAGCTTATCCAATAAATCAAGTACTTATTTAAAAAAAAACATAAAACAACATACTGTATATTTAAAATATGGAAACTAAATAGCCACGGATTGATTTGTTGAATGGTAGTTCATAATCAGTGTTTCACTTAATAATTAATGTTATTTAATTCATCATTCTGAAACCTAAGGTTGTAACTTGATATATAAACAATTTGAGGAAAATGATGTGTAGATATATGTTTTTACGTGAATCGTAGATTATGATGTACAAACAGATAGCCAAAGATTTAATAAAATAATAGATTGAGTACCATATTTTTATTTATTTACTACTTTTTGAAAACCTTAAGTTCGTAGATACTTTTGTGTTTAAGACCTTTGCAGAAGTCTCCGACATTTGAATAACAAAATCGAGATTACAATGTTCGATTTGCTTACACACCTGAAGAGGCAAATATGAATAAAAGTCTCTCAGAAATACATTTGTTCGAAGTAAGAATAAGTCGACTAAAATGTGACAAGTGAACCGAAAGTAATTTTCTTTAAGACTCATCTGAAGAAAAATTGTGATTATTTGAAAAGAAAAAAGAGAACGCTGGTAATGATTTTCACACCGACTTCAAAGAAGAATGTACAGAATTTTAATGATTTTTTTGCGAATGTTTACTGATTACTTTGAAACTGCGTGATAGATTTGCATAGCTCATACCTAGAGATAAGTTTAATGAGGATGCCGATAACAATTATTTATTTCTAAAACCTGCTTAAGTGCTTATTAACAGTTCAAAATGTTTTTAGATATACTTTATTACGACTCTACTTTAAAATGCATCGACTGCACAACGAATTCACCAATGATTAAATTCGTTAACCACCAATTAGGCACTCGTATGATACAACCTACTTACGTTGGTACTATTTTATAGCAAATTGTTGTTTTTAAAATCAAACCTGTTTTTATTATAAAAACGTATAATATCGATGAGATAAGTTTTACCTGGGGGGTGTTTTATAAATAGGTTGTGTTTATTTATAACAAAATATTTTATTCAATATTTGTGTGTACAGAGGAAATAAAGGACTGCTTCGTGTGGAGCAGTATATTTGCCCGTGGGGCATACAGGGACATTTTGAAATAATATGGTCTTATTATTTAATGTACATAAGTACCAGGCCACGGACTGTGTGAATTTGCATTCTTGTAAATAAGTACCTCCATCTATGACTCTAGGTTATAGGTAGGTGCCAAATTTAGTGAGTGGGTAGTAGAATATATGTAACTTGTGACTTATTGTGATAATTAGCTAGATGTGAATAGTTGGATTTTGTTTAATACGAATGATTAAGCTCAATTGATTCGGTGTAGCTACTATGCTACACCGAATCAATTGAACTTAAAACTTTATTAATTCTCGGTCATTTAATTAATGGGAAATCTGAAATATGTTAGTTTTGACCCCGGAACTAGATGTTATCGTCTTTTTTAATGGGCGTGGATTTTCTTTCCATACAGGGAAGTAAGTAAAAAGCAAAAATATGCCTGCTTCCATACACAGGGTGACAGGAAAATTCGACCTACTCCTTGTAAGGGTTATACCTGAAACGAACATACCTTTAGCAGTATAAACATTTCTGTATTTCAATTCTTGCACACACACAAACTTGGCGTATTCATTTTATCAGGTACTCAACATAATATCAACAAAAATTCCTTTAAGAAGACCTTTTGATTTGGAAGTTTGAATAGAATTAACGTAGAAACTATTAAATGGCCTTAACACCACATTGCCAAACAATTTTCTTAAAAAAAAAACAGTACTTTTTCGATAACTGTAAAATGAGATACTTTTAAACTTCATAACTACATTGATACAAAAATCATTTGTGGCAAATCACATACTTTCAATTTTATATTTGGTATTTAAAATCACTATAAATCTTATTAATATTTGGAAATAATGACTTTCGGCCGACACAATAATCAAATATATTTTTTTTGTATTTTTTATTAAGACATACATGGTAAACAAAGCAACAAATTAATTCAAGTTAAATAGGGGTCAAAACCACTGATGGTTACCGAGCTGTGACGGTTTTTGTTATTTTTTGGTAAATACTTTTCATTTCTAAGATTATGTAAGTTGTGGGCAAGCACTTTTTTAATGATCTCTCCTTTTTCAGCTTTCAGTATCAATCAAATGTTTAGAGTGAAGTGGTTTTTCCATAATTTGGTAAGAAGACAGAAATTTAAAAAAAAAAACTAATAACCGACACAGCTCGGTAACCATCCAGTTTTGATCCCTAGTTGACTGGACTTCATTTGTTGCTAATGACCTCTAATATAACCCCTTTCAAGGAATATGTCGAATTTCCTAGTCACCCTGTATGAGTCAAATAAGAAATAAGCAAAGACTGGAGTTACATACATCTGTGCATTTTGATATTATGCTTATAATTTGTGATCGGTCGTTCTACGGTGGAGTTGAGCATCGTGACATAAACTTTTACCATTCTTTCGTTTTCATTCACTCCATTCTAGAATCATACTTGAAATTTTTCGTAAGGTAAAAAAAAAACTGCTGTTTTTTTATTGTTTGCAAAAGTGCATTATCTACGCGGTAAAATATATGGACCAGCTGATCTTTTTAAACCTTCCACCATGTACATACGCAATGCTTGTTTCGAAGTTCGGTGCAGAGTTTGCCAGCTAACGTTAACACTCCATTCTTACATACTCGTACATTGACTCCGGTGAAGTCATTAACAACGGCTTATGTCGTAGCGGTAAGAACGGTTTTTCTAGTACATCTGACGTGCGATTGACCGTACGATGTCTGACAACGGTCGCAGCCAGGAACTTGTTTCAATGTTACTGTAATTATGATAACTTAACATTAATTTAATTAAAATTGTTTTTGTGCTTTCAACACAATCAATAATTTGCTGTAACTTCCTAATAAATCAACTTTCAGTGGTTAAATTTCAGTACCGTTATTAATTTAGAGAAGTTGTTAATCAATTGTTAGTTAACCAATCAGCAGTCTACAGAAAATCAATGGTCAAATATACAGAGAACATAATATCACGACTTGTTTCAAAGGCTTGGGCAGAGGTTAAAACAGAATAAGTACAGTCCGCGAGGCCTAAGCTGAGCTTTGTATTTGTGCGAGTGACGTACTAGGTGTGAAGTCGGCCTAGAGCGCGATTGGTTCAAACTGGTTTATGCAATCGGCCTGAGGCGCTGTGCGTCCCTCCATTGGTGCGATTGGTAATCACTCACACAAATACAAAGCTCAGCTTAGGCCTCGCGGACTGTACCTACCTATTATTTTTAAATAAGTAACTTTTATGTCTTTTTATTTTCATTAACCGATTTAAGTTTGTTTAAATTATAACTTATCTATTAAATTGTCTAGTCTAAAAGCTCCAAAAATGTTTACCTAAAGCCTTAAAAAAAACCCGTTTGGCACTTTTATATTGAAACTGATTAAAATAGTTCAAAAGTTTGGTTTCCGTTAAAAGAGTAAAGCGTTGTTCAACTTCAATAACTATTTGTTTATGAAAAAAGTAAAAATTATTTACCACTAATTAAAAAGCAGCCGTATAATAATAAATGATTGGAGGTTATACCCGAATAGAGTAGATCAGTCAATACAGCGAGGTAGAAATCTATAAGTCCTTCAAAAATGTTGTTTGAAGAACAGAATGACGCTAAATGTTAAAAACTGCAAATCTGTCATCGGTGACCTATTGGGGTCCTCTTCGATACATCCCTATCTATCCGCGACCATCTAAATAGTATAGTGACTAAGGCTAAAAAAATTGCTTGGCTTTATAATTCGTATGTCAACGTTTCCGTATTTATAGTAGCATTATTTTACTTTACAACGCAATAGTAAGGAGCTCCTTCTAGTTCCAATTGTAAACTTGTACAAATAATGTTGAATCTGTTCAGGCCCGTTTTCTTAGGTAATTATGTATTTAGAATTGGATTCGAAAAGCTATATCTGATTACCATGACAGATTAAGGCAAATTTAAAATGAATAGCTTAAAAGTAAGACGTAACCATTAAAAACGGTTTCATAGATGCAAAATTGGTAAACTATTTACATATTATTATATTATTATAATCGTTGAGCACCTGAAGTTTTGAGTTGAGCTGCATGGGTATTGGGTGACTGGTCGGGTCCACTCAATCTGTATGGTTCTTTCCTCTCCTCCTGTATGATCTGACCAAGATTATCTCTGGACTCTAAAAGAAACTGTGCCCTCTGAGTTTGTTTCGTTTTCTTCTCAAAGTAGTCTAATAGGAAACGCCAACCTCATTAGGTTTTAACATTTGGTTAAAACCGACTTACATAATACCTACCCCCCACCTACCCTACCAACAATAGACCCCCCACCTACCTTCTTACCTACCTACAGATTTCTCAGTAGCAGCCCGGAGTCTTCTTTTTTATTTATTTTTGGTGGGAAATCATCAAATGACGTATCCCGCTCTCTCGTGTCAGACTTTTACTGACTAAAACCCACCCGTGTTCCTTCAGTTGCATTTGCCAGGGCCACGGTTATCTCTTTCGAATTTCCCGCGACCCTGAGGCGTCGTCCCTATCGGACCCTCTCATTTTGTGCTGACATCTCTTTGAAGAGCGCGTGGAACACGACGCGCCGTCGACCCGGGCCTGGTCCTTACCGGACGGCGAGCTACCCATTGCACGCCGTTTGCAAGCCCGCGCCTACGGTGGCCGAGCAGCCCAGAGTCTGGCATTGTACCCGGTTGATGGCAATAGGCTCGCCCCATATTACATGGGACTTAAGCATAACTGGTGAAATGTGGGTGTACTATAGGTAAACCTCTGCCTAAACCTTCTGAGACTACAGGCGTGATGTTATGTGTGTTTGTACTTACAGAAATAAAATCAATTATCATTTACATATAAACACACACTTCAACACTCAACACTTCAAGGTTTTTATGGCAGAATTCGGAACTAACTCCGCCATCTTGTTTTAAGACACATTTTGATGACGAGAAAATACATAGATTCTCTTCTTTTTCGAAAGTAAAGTAATAATTCTACAGCCATAACATATGGTATGTAAGGGAGATCAAAATGAGATAACGATTATGACAAGGAACTCGATGATAGCCATTTCATTACGTCTAGGAAACCCAATCGACTGACAAGCACCTTTGAGCAATCCACTCACTCATCCTGGTGAGTCAGCACTTTCCGTTCAGATCAATATAGTTGGCCCACATTGGGCTACTGGACTATTTCAATTCAACTCGATTAGGAATCCAAGCTATTTAAATATAAGTTGGAGTGCTCGTTGATATCTAAGGGAATAGTTTCATTATAACTCGCTGTTATTACACCTAAATGATTGGTTACAACTTTGATTAATGTTCTTAATATCGTATTATTTTAGTATGAAGACTATAATATTGTAGAAATAGATATTGATTATGGCCAAAGTAATAACTTTGACGGCAGGTGCTGTAGACAGACATAATTAGGGGTGTGTAGGCAATTGAGTTGAATGAAAGGTGATACTCACAAAGGTACAGCGTTGTTACATAATATAGTAGTCTACGGAGTAAAGTAACACTAACTTATTTACTCAAGAGAACTATTAGGAAATTCTTTGTCGTTAAGTAGGTTTTCTGGAAGGAGAGTTATTCTTGGTAAATTAAAAGTTGTTGGGAAGACTGAGGAAGATTAGACATATAATAAGGTGAACACTAAAAAGTTTGAGCTAGTTATTAGTTTCGAATGTAATTGTGTATTTTATTGTGGTAGGTATAGATACTCTACACAATATATAGAGTGATGGCAGCGACATTGACGGGCAACCTGTTACCATGGATTCTATAAATGAATCTGAAAAAGATTCTGAACGAATAAAAATTTCAACGGGTGTGTTGAAAGTTGCTTGAGCGCCGAAAAAAAAAAAGCTGTTCCATTCATTTTAACTGCAAAGGAATTGCACTGTTCTATAAAACAGCTGTTTTTTTTTTGTTGAAAACTTACGAAATTCTACGCTGGGCACATCATTGGTTACAGTTTGATGTCTTTGCCACTCTGTATGTAGCAAGGATCTTGCCATTAAATTAGTAGGTACAATCTTGTTGAATAAAAACAAACAAAAAAGAATGCCTCTTTTCGACAAATTGATCAGCAAATAACTGCAAATAAGATCGCGTCGGTAGTAGCTCGCATTAAGATAACCTTTTTATTGCATTCCTATTTCGTGTGCTGTTTCCCCATCCGTGACAGCGCATTGACTTGCTAAGTGCCAACATTACAGGAAGACGTAAAGCGAATGATCCCGTAGTACGCGGAAAACGAAAATGTTAATAAGGTTATTACAGATTGTGTATTGAAATGTAAACAGCCCTTCGGCGATTATGGGTCGTGGTACACAAGACAAACAGTCTTGGAGCGGCGCCGGCGTCTGGGTCCCGCTTAAATATTGATATGGTGGCTCAGTTCGTCAGCTCACTGTTCCTTGTCCCACCCTTCTCCGAGATTCCCACTCAATTGTTTAGTTTTATTAATTTCATGGTTCATGCCTACTATTGTTTGTTTTGTATAATTGGGCTCCTTTTTTTTTTTTTTTTGTTCCCGGGGTGGAAAATCCTCATGGATGTCCTCCGCCCTGGGGCGGGCGGAGGGGTCTGTCAGACTCTTACTGACTAAAAACCACCCCGGTGTTCCATCTCACACCTACGCCGGGGTCGCGGGAACACATTATTCTTCCACAACCCCGGCTAGTGCCGGCCCGCTTGCGCGGGCCCCGTCTCGGGCGGGGAGAGTGAGGTGTACTCCCCCCGCAACGTCTGTGAGCGGCGCGCGCGGAACACTACGCGCGCCGCCTTCTCGGGTCCTGATGTTGGGGGGCGACGGATGTCCCCGAATCCGTCGCCCCTGGACCCATTTAGGGGGGCCGGAAGAGGGCGTTGTCCGCCCTCCTCCGACGCCCGGTGCGTCTGCTGCGGGCCGGGTCGAGAGTCGAGATCTCTCTCTCCCTTTCCGCAGCCTCCTTCTGCGAGATGACCGTTTCGCAAAAGGAGACCACTGCGTCCCAGGACTCTGCGCCGCCGACCATCGCGTTCACGACGGCCGGCAGCGACAGGTCGTTGCCTACTTCGGTGATGAGGGCACGGCGCGGCTCCTCCCAAGCGGCACACTCTGCCAGCGTGTGCCACGCCGTGTCCTCCCGGCAGTCGACGCAGTGGTGACACCGGGCGTCCGGCTCCCTGTTTATGCGACACAGGTACTTCCCGAAGCAACCATGCCCCGAGAGCACCTGCGTCGCCCGAAACGTCAGGGAGCCGTGCCTTCTCCCGAGCCAGCGGTCGAGCACTGGCCGGATCGCCTCAATGGTGCTGAGGCCGGCGGTAGGGCGTGACAGCCTCACCCGCCATTCCGCCACCAGGACCTCGCGGAGCTGCAACCGATGCTGCTCGATTTGTTGCTGCATCGGTCGCTCGCCCCGCTCCCGCGCTGCCTCGCGCCACCGGTACAGTGACGCGAGCACCTTCGCCTCCAGGTCCCAGGGCGGTGATCCGGCCAGTGCACAACCCGCCTCGAAGGAGATCGTGCGATACCCCCGAATGACTCTGACGGCCATCGCCCGCTGCGGCTTGCGCAGGACAGCTATGCTGCCGGCCGTCAGGTCAGACGCCCAGATCGGCGCTCCGTAGAGCGCCATGGATCGCACGATCCCCATATAGAGCCGCCTACAGGCGGCGCTCGGGCCCCCCAGATTGGGAAGCAGCGTTGCCAGCGCCCCGGCCGCGCCCAACAACTTGGGCGCCAGCCGCCGGAAGTGGGGTCCGAAGTCCCACCGGCTGTCGAGCACCAATCCCAGATATTTCATGGTGGGCTCGACAGCGATCCGGACCCCCCCGACCACAATGTGTGATCCGGCCGGCGGCGCCCGCCGGGGGCCATGAAACACCATGGCCTCCGACTTGCTGAGGGCCACCTCCAGGCCGAGGCGCCGTATGCGGCTCACCGTGAGTGAGACCGCTGCCGTCGCGAGCAACGCTGCCTCCCTGTGCGAACTCCCCCGGGCCGTGACCAGCGTGTCGTCCGCATAACACGTCAGGTCCGCGCCCGGCGGGAGCTCGCCCCTCAGCACCCAGTCGTACCCGATGTTCCACAGGAGCGGTCCCACGACCGATCCCTGTGGAACACCGCACGACACTTGGCGCTGGTTTCCGCCATCTCGTCCCATGTAGGTGACACACCTCCCCGCCAGATAAGCCCCAACGATGCGGCGGAGGTAGAGAGGCACCCGATGATAACGTAGTGCCTCCCGTATGCAGCTCCAGGGCAGGGTGTTGAAGGCGTTGGAGATGTCCAAGGACACCGCCACCACCACCCCGCCCCGGGACACTGTTTCCTCCGCCAGGACTCTCACCCTCGACACAGCGTGGATGGTAGAGCGCCCATGCCGAAAGCCGAACTGGCTCTCGTCCAGGTCCGGCCCCTCTCTGCACAAGTGGCCGACGAGGCGGGCTGCGAGTATGCGCTCGAACAGCTTGCCCACCTCGTCGAGCAGCACTATGGGCCGGTACGCAGATGGCGAGTCGGCAGGGCGCCCCGCCTTCCTGAGCAGGACCAGACGTCCAATCTTCCACAGACTGGGAAACTGGCCCCGCTCAAGGCACGCTGTGTAGAGTCCTCTCAGTTGGGGCTCCAACTCCTTCAGAGAGAGGGCCAAAGCCAGGCCGTGAATTCCATCGGGCCCCGGAGCCACGTTCTTGGCCCGGAGCCGCATCACGGCCGCCCTCATCTCTGCCTGTGTCACCTCTGGGACGCTGATGGCGTTCTCCATCTCCTCCTCTGCAGACTCTGCGGCTGCGGGCAAAGCCATCGGCGGCGGAACATGCTCCGCTCTCGCCGGGAAGAGGGCCCGAGCTGCTGGAGGAAGTGGTGGCACCACTTCCTCCAGCAGCTCGGGTTGGAGACTCTCCGTAAGTGGGGGCGCCGCGGCTCGAAGTTGCCCTCGAACCGCTTTATACGGGCGCCCCCACGGATCCCCGTCCAGAGTCTCCAACATCCTCTCCCGGGATCGCGTCCTCGCCTCGTCGATGGCCAGCCACAGAGTCTGCTTTGCCGCGCGGTACACCTCGTACAGCGCGGCCTCCTCCTCGGGTACCCGACGACGTCTCCTCCGGTAACAGGTGTACCGGCGTCTCACCACCACGCATGCGACGCGCAGCTGCGCGATCTCGGCGGACCACCAGTACACCTGGCGCCTTGCACCCTGTGCGTGGGCGCGGGGCATGGACGCGTCGCATATCTGCGTCATTGCCCCGCGGAACCACAGCGCCTCCAGCTCGACGTCATCGGGTCCGGTCGTGACCGACCCCCGGAACCAGGCCTGAGCAATGGCTGCCTCCTCGAGAAGCTCCCTGTCGATGCGCTTACGCGCCCAGCGCGGGCCGTCCGAACGCGGGACTGATGTCCTGTGGCCGCCAGCGGTCTGGGCGGAGACGTCGAATCGGATATATCGGTGATCCGACAACGTCTCCACCTCCGCGGCGACACGCCAGTCGCGGACACGGCTCGCGACAGCAGGGCTTGCGAACGACACGTCCACTATGGACCCGCCCCGCTGCCGCACGCACGTGTAGACCGAGCCCCGGTTCAGGACGACCAGGCCAGTCGTGATCGCCCACTCCTCCAATGCCTCACCCTTAGCATCGGTCACCGGGGATCCCCACGCCGCAGACTTGGCGTTGAGATCCCCGAGCAACAGCACCGGGCGAGGATGGAGCTGGCCCACGACGGCACCCAACTCGACAAGGAACCTCTCGAAGTCGGCGAGACTCTTGTTGGGCGAAAAATACGCCCCAACGACGCCAACGCCATCTGCGAGGGCGGCTACCCAGCCGTGCCCCCGAGACGGGCTGACGAGAGCCCCGCCAATGATGGCCACCAAACCATCCAGATCTCCCACCCAGTTATCCCTGGGCGGGACCCAGTACGGCTCGGCGACCACGGCCACGTGAATCGACCACTCTGCCATACTCTGGAGCAAGAGATCCTGAGCTCTGGCAGAGTGGTTGATATTGCCCTGGAGGAGACGGAACAGCGCCATTTATGCGCAGTCCATCCCCCCCTCCGCAGCATTCTCAGGCCGGGAGTCGGCCGAAGAGGAGCCCTTCTGGCCCCTTCCCCTCCTTTTGTTGGCGGGCACGCCACAGGCTTTCGCCCCCCATCTGTGCCCGGCGGGCCTCCCTGCAGCCGTGCAGAGGCTGCAGTTTGGCGCCGCGGAGCACTAGGCCGCCTTGTGGCCGGGCTGGCCGCAGCGATAACATTCATCGCTGCGGTCCGTTTCGGCGGTGCACCGGCACCTGACATGCCCGACGTCCAGGCACCGGTAGCACCGCATGGCCCTGGGCTGCAGCAGTTTGACTCTCGCTGCAACCCATCCCACCAACAGACGCCCAGCGTCGGCCACCTTGTTCGCCGCCAACACCGGGCACCTCACCCAAATCGAGCCGAGCCCGGAGGCGTCGGCGCGGATTTCACCCGCCCGCACGTCGTCGGGCGGGCATCCACCGACACGGGCGATGGCCTCCACGACCTCAGCCGGGGTCGTCGAGTCATCCAGGCCGTTGACTCGCAGCTCCGCGGTCTTCATCGGCCTGGAAATCCGAACGTCCTCCGGGTTGAGGACCTCCCTCAATTTGGCGGCCAGAACGTCCGCCCTTTCGCGGCTGGAGGCACCGGACACCTCGAGCAGCCGCGCCCCCGTAACCGCCGGCCTCAATCTGAGGCCGGACGGTGTCCCAAGGTCGGGGAACGCGACCTTACTCTTTGCCTCTCGGAGGACCGCTGCGTAGGTGACGCCCCTCTCAGCGGCTCCGGACTGCAGTGTGATCACCACAGCCGCAGAGCGTGGGGCCCTACGCCGTCCTCTCGACTTCTTTTTTGTAGCCGTCTTGGCCGGTGCCGGTGCTCCGTCGGCGTTCTTCCCGCTCTTCTTCCTCTTTGGTTTCTTCCTCTTCCCCACCGTCGTCCACCCCTCGGCATCCTGGGCGGGAGGTGAGATGGGAGGCGGTGCGGTCGCCAGAGGCGCGATAGGTGCGGTCACCGGAGGTGCTGTCGCCGGAGGCGCGGTAGCCGGAGGCGCGGTCGCCGGAGGCGCGGTCGCCGGAGGTGGCGCGGGAGAAGCCCCCGTGGGCTTCCTGGGCCCCTGCGTGGGCTTTTTGGGACCCTGAGCGGGCTTTCTGCCCCCCAACGCGGAGTTCGTCGCGGCGGCGGCCTCCTCCGCTCTCCTCCTGTCCGCCGCAAGCGGGGGTCGGAGGGTCGCGGCCGGTGGGAGTCGCAACTCCAGCGCCTCCAACCGGGCGTTTACCATATTGCCGCACTGCATCATGCAGATGCGGGCGATCTTTTCAATCTCCGCATCCGCACGCGCAGGCGACGGCCGGACCGCCGGCGGGATCGTGACGGGAGTGACGCCGGTGGCGGCGGGAGCAGCCCTCTGGGCAGCAAACTGCCGCTCGAGCTCCTCAAGCTTGGATCGGAGACGGTCATTCTCCTCCCAGAGCCTCGCCGTCTCCTCCGTACTGGTGCGGCTCACGAGGAGCTCGACCGCCTCCTTGATTCCGTCCACCGCCTCCTTTAGGGCGCGAACGTAGGTCCCCCTCAGGTTGCCGGACTTGGTGGCAACCGTCATGACGACCCCCACGCTGTCCAGCACCTGGCTGCTGAGCGCCAATCCGGTAACGCTCCCTCCGGCTGCCATCCGGGCAGCGCGTCGCTCTCTATTAAGGCTGGCCATTTCAGCCACCACGTCGGCTGCGGCAGCCTTACGCTGCGCCCTCTTGGCAGCGTTTGCCTCCGCCCTGTTCGAGCATAGGCCTAAGCCTATGCTCGCGAGGTCCTCCCTCCCCAGTTCGGTGTCGCTCCCCGCGCTCTCCGACGGAGCTGGCGAAGGAGCCGGTGACGGAGCCGGCGATGAAGCCTGCGATGGGACCGGCGTAGCAGGGCGCGTGAAGCGGCCCGATGGGTCACGCCCCGGCTTTGCAGCCGCACGACCCCGACCACTCGTCACCTTGGGCGCCTTTGGTGCCGGCAGGATTTCTTCCCCCGTCTGCCGCCTCTTGAGCAGCGCCTTGCCGCGCCTGCTCAGGTCCGGATCGGACCTACTGTGGTCCCCGGAGGGACCGGAGCCTCCTCGGCTCTGGTTGCCATCAATGGTGGCAAGTGGCTCGATCACCACGCGCGGGAGCTTCAAAAGAAGCTCCGTTTCTCGCTGGTGACCGGCGGCAGCCACTCGAGGGCCCGCCAAACCATCGCTTAGCGGGTCCCCGAATGACTGCGACCGGGTTCTCCCTCTCTCTCCTCCCTCCTGACAGTTGTTGCCCCCCCCAGAATACGAGGGGCATGACGCATCCGAAATCGGATGCGTGGCGGATTCTCCGACTGCTAAGCAGTCGGTACCGCCCTGGGGTAAAATATTGACAACTGACTTTGTTTCCATTTTTGATTTTTTCCTTTGAAGGGTGCGGTCCCTTTGATCCCCCTGGATCCCCCCCCAGCGCTAACGACCGGATACCCTCCGGCCATACACCCCCTCGGCACGCTCGACCTTGGAGTTGGGGTTATTTTTTTAAGAGGTTTTCTTCCTCTCCTCCCACAAGACCACGCCCACACAACTCACCCTCTGTAAGCAGAGGGGGGGTGGGCGTACGACCTTCTCCAATGACCCTTCCCTAGCCCGGTTCCCTTCCACGACCATCAAAGATGATCGGGGAATGGAACCGTGCCCTTCCCCGTTTGTTGAGATTTGCCGCCAGCGCCAATTGTCCACCAGTACCGGTGGGCGATTGGAGCTGACGTTGCCCAGGATGCGCCACGAGGAGGCTCTCCTAAGCTAAGCAATTACGTCAAGTTTACCAAGAGGTAAATTGATTTGATAAATGGTTATCTTTTTGTTATTATTGAGTCTTTTGAATTTCTATTTTAAAAGATTTCTGTCTTTATTTGTGATAAACGTTAGCTAGTTATAGAATGACATTTTAGTTAATTAATGTAATTAAAATAGCCCATTTATTGAAGTAAAAGATGTCGCTAGTTAATTAATTTGCAGTGACGCAGCTGCTGTTTGTCGTGTCTGATTAATGCACTTGTAAATTAAATCTGTTATGTAAGACCAGCACCCTTCGTCTGAAGCCCATAAGGGACACCCTAGCCCGGGACCCCTTAGGGAATTTGGTAAATTAAATTTTTAAACGCTAATCTAAGATAATATCGTCGACAACACTTCATTGAACAGCTTCAAAACGCTTTCAAAGTTCTGTCAAACTTAGGCCTATTCAAACTATATCTTTACGTTTCCCTTATTATACAATAATATCTACTTCTGTTAAAATTACTTACATAATTAGCATACACAAGTGTCATATTCAATATTAACGATTTTAATTAACGAATTTATATAATTATAATTAGAAAGTTAACTGACATAATGAAGCTATGTAAGTACCTAATGATAACGACACAAGCTCTGAAACGACGCGCTGGTTTCATGGTCTGACTTAATAAATCATAATTATAATAGACAAAGCTCGTTTATTCTGGTTGGCTTTAATTACCGACCCCTTTAACCCCGCGCTCCAATAAAAGCATTTAATTAAAATTGTAGCAGTAAATACATCAGCAACGCAACTAAGAAACCAGTGTTGTAAGATAAAAATTAATAAACACCGCTAACGAGCGATTGGGTTTCAATGAAAGATGAGCCCTTTTATTAATTCTACAAATGGTTCGCGACGAGTTATCAGTTTATGCGAGTACCTGTTTAATTACTTCCTGCGGTTATATGTATAGCTATGTGCTGTTTCTTATTTAACGATTCTATTAACGAATGGCATGATGTAAGCATAGTGACATAGTGGGTTTTAACTGCACTCAAAATACTTCATTCTGTATGTAATACAATTTTCGTTTCTGGGGGAATTAACGCAAATCTCGCTCAAACAGACTGTTCCTTGATCTAATATTAGAAGTTATCGTTAATATTTCAATCCTCGGCTTCGTTGCCGTGGCCATAGGTCTGGGCTAAACATGGAATGTGCAGACCTTCCCGATTTGGTAGTTGTGAGGGACACACACAAGTAAAGGTTACCCGATTACCTCATTTGATTTTCGAGAGCTTAAGGATTGTAACGGTAAGTCCGATAAACCCGATGTTTGAATTCGGGGCTCAAAGTGAATTTTAGGAGAAACTTAATGCAGATTGGATAACTTGGTACGTACCTACGTTGAAGGAAGTCGACTATTCCGTTTAAAATGTATTATCGTTCCTCATAACAAACAGTAAACTGAATTCATGAATGTTACGAGATATAATTATCCTAATTAAAACAGTGAGGTGCCAATCCATCTAGTTTTAGTATGAATGCATAAAGCTCTGTTACTGCTTACAGTTCCATTCATACATAGTCTGAAGTTAAGTGACTGCATTAAGGAAATGATTGCCATTCATTAGCGCTTCCATCGGGCAGGAACATACGTTGCGTACACACTGCAAAATACAATGTAATTTTTTGCAGAACTATCTTCTACCCGCGGCTTCGCCAACGTGGATGTCGGAAGTTATCCCACGGAAACGTACTACCGGGACAAAAAGTAGCCTATGACGTTCCCCAGGATACCATCTATTCAGGGTCGCGGCAGGGGCGTATTTACCCTAGGGCCAAGAGGGCCATGGCCCGGGGCGGCAGGCTGCGAGGGGCGGAGCAAGCCGCACGTCGTGCTCGGTCCTTCTTTTTAACTTTATATGCATGAAGAAATTTAAAAAAAGCCTACCTAATTAATAAACTCAAACTCATTTGGTTGTAAGTTTGATAAACACCAAGACGCGGGGCTATCGCTTACTGATCGGTAGCGGGGCGGCGGCGTGTCCGTCGGACTCCGTCGCGACTCGGGACTAGTCAGGATGTTTTGACTTTGCTCGCGTCGTTTTTGTTCATATCCATTAGCGATAGCTATGGTCAGCGAGAGACGTTGCATGTACCAGCCTTGATAATGATTGGAGCCAAATAATGGCGGCTCTAGAAGCTATAAAAAGTGACTCCCACTGCCCACCAAAAAGCTTTGGTTAAAAATGAAGCTGCAGGAACACCGCCATGTCCTCGCGGAGGCGATCGGCGGCGGCGATCTCTCTCGTGCGGCCCTGGTCCTGGCCATGGTACGGAGCTAGAGGGAATGGGAAGCCGGCACCTCCTTCTGCGAAGCAGAAATGCTTGCATGAGGGAGAAAACCTAGCGCCCTCACGCCCCTAGTCGCAGCAGGAGACGGGTAGATGGCGCGTCGTGTTCCACGAGCGCCTCAAAGAGATGCCAGCACATAGTGACGGGGTCCGATAGGGCCGATGCCTGCCAGGGTTGCGGGTTGTTCGAAAGAGATACCGTGGCCCTGGCACAGGCAACTGAAGGAATACGGGTGGGTTTTAGTCAGTAAAAGTCTGACAAGCCCTCCCGCTCCACCCAGAGCGGGAAAAGTCATTTGATGATTTCCCACCCAGAAAATAAAAGGGCTATTGGCTCAACAAAATTCACTAGAAATGGCCATATTATCGGAATTTTGGAGACCTGCACCCTAATTGCGAACACAGTATTGATCAGAATCTGGATAATTTGGAAGGATATTGCTAATCCTTTGCTATGTTCAAACTAACCCGCTTTAGTAAAACAATTTAAATTATGTATTTTCTAAAATTCTACAAGGTGTCGACATCGATGTAGAGGTAGTTTGTAGTTTCCAGGCTTTACAAGTCCCTCACTACTTTTGTAGAAAACCAACGGGATTTTTTTATTTAAAGTTAACTAACGTGTTACCAAAAACAGTTAATTAAAACTACTCTACTCTAAACACTTAATTCATGCTTTTTTGAAACCTGAAATATTTGTAATCATAAAAAAAAATGCTGACTCAAAACATACATAATCTCAGAAATAAAAGATCTTCAGTTAAAAATCGAAGAACCGTCACAGCTCGATACCCATCTTGTTTTGACCCCCTAGTTTACAAGACTTAATTTGCTGATAATGATGACCTGTATAACCCTTTTCAAGAAATAACTCCGAATTTTTCCCTGTCACCCTGTTTCATTGAAGAATTTGTTAGCCAATCTATCCATCAGAAAAATAACCTTATAGTCCCAGGGCGCTGAATATTAAAATACGCCACTGGGTCGCGGGATACCATCTATCTCCTTGCCAAAGATCGAAATCCGTTCTGTGGTCTAGGCGTGAAAAGGTATCACACAGACAGAGTTACTTTTGATTTTTAATATTAAGGGAAGTATGGATAGTATGGATACTGTTGTCATTATTTTAATGGTATTTGGTCGCAACAGTTTGGGGGTTCAGCTGATGTTACATGGCCACCGTCGCCTATAGAACAGTTGCAAAACCGAAGAATGGCAGGAGCGTTATTTACACTAGAGACAAATTTGACGTAAGCCTCACATAGGCTTTTTGACAGTTTTTTTTAGATTTTTCTAAACTTACAATGATATTAAGCCGCACTAAAAAAACAAATATTAAAATTTCTAAAAAAATATGAATTTGTATGCGTCTTGAAGTCGAGTCAAGACGAAACATTATTAATATCTGACGTCACAACACAAGAACGCTTTAGTAACTTCGCGCCCGTCAGTAAAATGGTCGTTTTATGTGACAAGAATAGAAGAATAATTAAAAAAATGAGTAAGTTCTCCATTTTTTTCACCAATATGTTTTTTTTTTTTTTTGCAAATCGTCTCTTTTAGTAACATCTTTAAATTATGTATTAGTTATTGTATATTTTACCGTACCGAGTTTTCCTACTGCATTAAATCATCTGGATTTTTAAGATAGTTTATTTTCACCATACTACAAGTAATTAAGCTTCTATGTGCAATAAATAAAGCTTTGACTTGATTAAGTGATCGGCATTCTCAACGTTCATTCGCTGAGCAATCCGATTGGTCTACGGATGAGCACAGTAGCGCCGTGCTTCCGTGTTTGGTTTTTCGCGACACTAACTGTTCTTAGCTCGAAACTAACGTGCTCAGCGCAAAACAAACTTTTTCTAAAATAAAAAGGTGCTTCGGTGTATTGGTGTTTACTACCCCCTCAAGATCGTAACAGACGCCTATGGAATACATGTGCAGTGAAGTGTAGCTGGAACAAGACAGCTGGACACGCCGCCAAGCCACAAGAAGCGCGAGGCAGTGGACAGGAGTCTGCGGTAATCTTTTTTGAATCCTCACCCCTTTTCTACTACACATATTGATAGTAGTCAAATACTCTATTACACCATCCCTTTACGTATTCAAAGCCAATGCTACTCGAGTGGTAGCCCCTATTACACCAATTACGACTAGTTCAAAGATTTTAACGTATTAGACTGCCTTTTCCATCTATTCTGTCCACCATACAAGCTAATTCGTGCACTTGAAAGTCAGTACGTTGAAAGTTGGGCAGGTCAATCTTTGATATAAATCCGACACAGCATATCGGTGCTGGGAGGTCCGGCCGGGTTCGGAGCGCCGCTGAATTATTCATCTCTTCCTAACTATAGTTGAGATTCATTCTTTTGTTTTCACTATGTGAATACCGTATAAGTTTTACACTATTTGTCTAAGAGAATTTGCTTCCTTATTTAGACGCAAACTACGTGACTTTTTAAACTAGACCAAACAAATTGTTTGTAAATAAATTATCGATTCTAAATTTTCTCAACGACTTATTGTTGCCGTTTTAAACTATTAAGGACCTCTGTTGATTAACATAATAAACACAAGCTTGTTTATCAAATATATATTCTTACAGAGGCACACATCAGTACCTAATCCGAATGTAGACTGCCTATAAAAATAAGCAGCAAACCTACCAACCAACTTTTTCAAACCACTACATTTTATAAAAAACTGGTGCTAAAAATGCTTTCATTAAAGTAATTAATGAAATAATAGTAAAGATAAAGTTTAATGCCTTTATATGGGGAAGGTGTGGTCAGCCGCGACCGCGGCCGGCTCTGGCGTACATTCAGCGACCCTGAATAATTCATCGAGGCTTTTGCTGTCACGACCTTACTTTGCTTCGAATAACGTCTAGTTCTAACTAACCTACTATTTACCTGTATAAATAACTTTACTTACGAATACTTCTTACTTAAAAATATTACCAGACACAATTTTAAGCTGCAGAGTGGAAGGTGTTACTTTACAGTTAATGGACTCAAGTGCACTTGTGTCTAAGAATTTATTGGGCTGTCTTGAAAATGTTTCAACTGGAGTTCTTTATTCGGGTTCCGTTTTGTATTGTATTCAAAGGCTAAAAAAATGTTTTGTAGGTATCCCTCTCTTTTTTATTCAAATGTAAATTTCTAATAACTGCACCCGAATAACGGTGTTTAATTTTTATTATTTATTATTATAAATTAACTTTTTACATAACTCTGACATAATATTATCATTATTTGACATAATATACCTACAACTTTAATTACAACTCCTCCACTATTGCTTTTTGATTCAAATTAGTTTTCATTTTACTTTATTAGATTATTTTATATTTTGTAAATGTGAGAACCTTGTTGGCCTTGTAGATTGTAAAGTTATAGACCATAGTCTATTTGTTAAACGTATGGTACTTGTTGTACAGGCATACACTGTCCTCCCATACCTATTAACACTGTAATTTGAAAACATTGTAAAAGACAAATATTTTTAAAAGAGTAACCATGGAGTTTCTTGCCTGCTCTTCTCCATAGGAAACGACCAATTGGAACCGTGCACCTAGATTCTGACGTTTCATAAGTGCCCATGTAGGTTTGTGTGAAATAAAATATTTTGATTTTCACTTTGATTTTTTAATGAAAAATCTGTGGCTTTTGGTTTGCTTGTTACCCAGCCCAGTAGCAACAAATAACATAAGTATTAGCATAGTCTCATTTGTTGAGACTATTTGGCACATAAATTGGAACACGAAGACAATAGAGGAAAAGCATTAAACCCCATAGAATGGGACACAAGCAATCGAGTGAAATTGGCATGGGCGGTGCAGACCACACGACTTTCTGTCGCGCCGCTTATTATTTATGATATGATTATGTCTGCTTTATACATAGATTACCAATCGAAACCAAATCACTAGCCTTGGGAACGGGTTTTAGGAAAGTAAAACCTGCCATCTGTTTTGCGGAACGAAGAATTTAGCCTGTGTCCATCAATTCTTGATTAGCATCCAACTCATTAAAGAACGAGTGTCTGTCTGACTATGCGTTGTCTGTTGTTATTATCTTCATTAATAAATGTCAAGTTTTATATAAAATAACAAAGTCTAACAAAAATAAATGAATCTTATTTATGTTGGTTGATTTATAAAGGTCAACGTGTAAGTCCTCGGATCCGCGGATCATTTCGGATCGGGGCAGGTATTGTATAGGCGCAGACAGTGCAATGTTATGGTGACCATGGTGTAAAGTTGCACCTTGTTGCTACCGGTTCTGGCAGAGCAGGTGTTCTGGTAGAGAGTCATGATAACATTTGGTGCTTACTCGTTATAATTGAAAGTGAATCGGGTGGGACCTGGTCCAAGATTTAAAGAAATGAAACCTTTGTCGGATCTTCAGACCTTTTGCTATTTCTTAGTAAAGAAAATTAGGAAAATGTGACATTCATTTTTACCTTATCTTATGACTGTAGAAACTACACTTTCAGTTATTCTATCCCCAATAACGATAATTGAATGTATTATATATCATATCATATCCCAAAATGCATGCACTGAATTCCACACATTGGACAAATATTTGTGGGTCTACATACTTGTCTCGATTCGGGAATGGAATCCGGAACCCTTAGCACCGTGGTTGACGCTTCAAACCTACGCATAATGTCATTTCAAAACGTCATCGATTTGGGTGACATATAGTTTGGCGGGGTAAAGGTCGTGGGTTTGAACCTAACCTTAATAATTTATTATGGGTAAGAAACGTAATGGTATGAAGGAAGGAAGATGCTTCTTTACCGTGAATTCAGCACAACATATTTCTGGGCCGACCAGCGTTAAAATGTTAGGTCGATTATGTTAAAAAAAACAGCTGTTCCAAAAGTTTTGACCGTGTAGGTATTGCACTTTAGTATGAAACAGCTGATTTGTTTATTCGTAACCACCATCCCACCTTTCTATCAGTTACAGCCTGTATAAAGGTTTGTGGATTAAAAACTTGATATATGGCAATATGTTTAGAATATTTTGACAACACAACAATATAATCCATTGTTTCCTATTCCTATTTGAAGCTAAATAAAAGCTACTAAAAACCACCCTTATATTAACAATAAAAAATATTATGGCAAGTTGTTATAACTTATTATTTTAACATATTCAGTCAAAATCAGTTTTTTTTTAAATCTGAGTGATGCCACCCGTTTTTGGTCTTGAAAATTATGAGTGTTTTACTCTAAACATCACCACAATCAAAACGATGGCATTGCTGTATTTTTCAAAAGTAGTTTTCAAGTGGAAATCAATCTTTATCCTATAATTAACAGCCTCCGCACATTGGAGTTGGACCTAGTAAAAATATTTGCCTAAGCTGATGATACCGTCATGGTCTTCTTTGACAAAACTTGGGAAGGGGTCCAAGAGTAGCTCTTTAGAGCAGTTGTAATGAAATCAAATACACAAAGTAAAGTGTCTGCCTGGGTTTGAACTCACGACCTACAATTCATAAGTCGGGGCGTTTACCACTGGACCACCACTACTCTCGTTAACATGTGAGACATGTAACTTGTATTTACAGTATGTGGAAAATGTCGCTGGTTATACATTTACTTTTACTTATTTTTGTGTCATGCTGTAATGTGTAACCGTTTATTTTCCCAAACAAATATGATATCCAAAATAAATAGCAACCGCGTTAATAATTTTTCTGTAATGCCCTGCAGTGAGATAATTGCGGTTACTATCAATATTGTTTACAGATAAGTTTCTCTTGACAAACAATTGACACTTGTGTTGAGAAAGTTTTCAGTGGAAATCATTAAAACTTTCGATGATTCAACGAAAATGATGTCTTTTAATACAATTAAGTTTTACTGAAATTAACCGCGGATAATAATAATCATAATCTTTTTTTACCTTATAACAAATTCTACATTAGTACTTATTTTATATGAATCTAAACAATTAGATACCTAATTATTAACACAGTGCACAATAATAAATTCAGGTTGTTACGAAACCGATTCACCCTGACCCCCGTACTAGTTATAAACTGTATTACGGTGGGACAGTTTTCCTCGTTCTCAGTTTACAATAAATATTAAAGCCGATTTGAACGAAATAATTAGATAATCTCACTTTTCAAGTAATACAAAGCAAAACAGTGGGTTAAATAAAATATTTCAAATATTACAAATTCAAATTGTTGTTAGTAGTTGATTTTTTACTTTGTGGTAATACGTAAAAATGTAAACATATCGACCTCTTCATTAATCTTGACACTTTGCGGTTACTCAAATAATCTCTGAACAAATCCAGATCTATACCTCGAATTCCCATGTATTCATAATCATAATCATAATCATCATTTATTGCATTCATGTAGTTTATAAGTTCTTACAAGTATAATGAGGTTTCATACATGAACCCTGCTAGGGCACAGCAATATAAATACACAGTTTAAAGTTCTACAGTGTCACAATAATAAACAATCCACTGTGCTTAGACAAAAATACTTATTTTGACATGTTTAATTTAGGAGTCCATCATTTATTATTTAAATAGGTAACTGTAATATAATAATAATAGGATAGGGTAAGAACAATTAATTGGTCATCACTTCGATTCATAAATCAAATTAGATAATATTTAAATTGAAACAGCAAGGAGACCGTATCGAACGCCTTAGCGAGATCCAAAAATATACCCAGGATCCTATCTCCACCATCCATCCACCAAGCCATCAACAATAAATGAAGTTAACATATATAGCTTATCACTGGTAGATTTGCCTTCCCTAAATCCAAATTGGTTGCACGAGATTTTTTTTTTTGACTCTAGATATGTTTTAGTCCACAGTTAATTAGTTTTTCTAAGATTTTTGATAAACTAGGCATCAAGGAAATAGGTCTATAATTCGACACGTTATATTTGTTTCCAGACTTAAAAATTAAAACAGTGATAGACTTTTTAGAGCCAGTGGAAAGGTTCCTTTGGTAAAACAGTATAGAAATGCAAGTAACTGGTTTTACAATAACATTCAACGATTTTTAAAAACTTCGTAATTATATCATCCCACCCTGACGAACCTGTGCTTTTAAGATTAGAGATAATGCGTTTCACTTCACTCTCATCTGTTCGGAAAAGCATAAACGAGTGCAGAGATGGATTGATATTGTTTGAATTCCAATTTTTGCTAAGATGCTTTTCATTTGTTTGGTTCTAGATAATATAGTACTGGCGAGATCGGCACCAACTCTGGCAAAATAGTTATTTATGTGATTCAGTGAGCTCTGACTGTCCCGCTCTTTACTTAAAAGGTCCGCCGACTTATCTGTTTTGTCCAAAGTGCACATATTTATCAAATGGATAAAAGCGAGATGACACATTTTTATCAAATAAACTGAAAAGCTGAAGGGTTAATATTTGCTCGCTCTCTCAATGCTCCAGATGAAATAAGTTCAAACATGGACAGCCCTTTTACTTTCATTGCTCTATTAATTTTGTATTGTTTGGGAAATTATTTACGACTGAATTAAAATGATTACCATGGAATTTCTCGTTAAGAAAACGACTGCTACTAGGTACCCCACGTTCACAAAGCGTTATATAAAAATTGTATATTGATACGGTACTATAATAAATTGTTATAAACGCAATGTTGATTTACGCTGCTACAGCATCCGCTACGCCGAGTACGTAGCAGACGCTACGCAGCAACCGTAGCACATTCTACGAAAAATGGATTGTACATTTTATTTTTATTTTTTATTTGCTGACTAATTTTATTGTGGTAGAATGTGCTACGTACTAAATACAAAAAGCAATATACAACTTTGTATGATGGCATTTGCCACGCCGTCTACGTAGCCCTTGCTATGCTGAATTCGTAACCTTTGCTACGCTGAATTAGTAGCCCTTGCTACGAATTCTGCCTAGCAAGGTATAAGTATAGGCTACGACGTAGATTGATTAGCAGTCTTGGCATTATTGTACACCCCAAAAATACATAACAAAAATAAATCGAACACTACAAAATATAGAATGGGCGGCCTTATCGCTTTCGGCGATCTCTTCCAGGCAACTTTGGAATGGACAGTGATTTGCTTGGACATAAAATGGGGTTGTCGTTGATGCAAATTCTAGGAACACAATATACTAAAATAGATACACAGATTTATAATATCCGAAATAATAGATACATAAATACATACATACCAAATAAAAATAATAATATAATAGTTCAGCGTAAAAAATATAATAGAACGGGTTGAAATAAACACGTTGAAGATGCTCACGGGCAGGCTCGGCTTCAGTTTCTGAGCTGGGCGGCAGCTGGTAAGCCTAGAACGGGATCGCTATATGAAAATGTGGTGGCATGTATAATGTTTTTTTTTAAAGTAAGCTAAAGTTGTGCCAAAACAACGCAGATCAATTAAAGATGAACGAAATTGCGAGTCATTACGAAGCTATTTTTTTTTTGTAGTTTCTGGAAAGCCACAAACAGCTTGAATCCGAAGTCGGGCCTACCAGTGTGCGTTGGTGGCGTAATCGACCCTAAGGATATTGCAAATTTATTTATAACTTCGTTTAGGACAGAGTCACCACAGGGTCCATCGACGGGTAGTTCGGATGCTAGGGATGGGTCCGAGGGCACGTCTGTTCACCGCTGGGGATGTTGGGTCTGTCTTGAAGGAAATGAAGCGGGGTAAATCTCCTGGACATGACAGCTAGAGCGTAAAACATCTACGATATGTAGGAAAGCACTTACCACGTGTCTTAGCTCTCTTGAGCTAAGGCAAGTGGTAAGTAAGTATGCGTGACTTGTATCTTCCAGACAACCTAATGAAAACGATTCTCGTTCCTATAATAAAGAACAAGACTGGGGATACGCGCGACAAAAACAACTACAGGCCTATCTCCTTGGCGACCATTATTGCGAAGGTGTTGGACGTTCTGATTGATAGGCAGTTGGATAAATATATCACACTGCATGATGCCCAATTTAGGTTTAGGCCACATTTGTCGACTGAAACAGTGATCCTCTGTCTCAAGCATACTGTCCAGTACTATGCAACAAGGGAAACACCTGTCTATGCGTACTTTTTGGACCTCCCCAAGGCATTCGACCTAGTTTCTTATGACTGCCTCTGGAGGTAACTCTCCAATCACACTAACCTTCCTGGGGCCTGATTGCTGTACTGAAGTACTGGTAAAGCAAACAGTCCAACTATGTTAGATGGGCGGGTGCCATGTCTGATGTATCCAGATTGGAGTGTGGCGTGAGGCAAGGTGGGCTTAGCTCACCCAGCCTCTTCAACCTCCTCCCAGTGAGTTTCCGCATTGACGAGGCGGGGGGGCTCAGTAACAGTGGCTTGGGCACCACGGTGAAGCTTAGAGGAAACCGAGGAGCGGCCGCTCCTCAGGGCTTTTGCCGATAAGCCGACGACGTAATGGCCAAGGTTTCGGTGCCGTTGGGCGACATCGCAACTGAGGTGAGGCCGCAGCGGGAGTTGAGTGCCAATATTTCAGTGCGCCGCTCTCCCTACCTTCTGCGGCCTTAACGGGGTCGCCCGGTTGGATGGCGGATGCAGTGGGGGCGCAGGGGAAGAGGAGTGTCGGTATGTCGTTGGCCGCTCTCCCAATCCTCTGTGGCCGAAAAATGGCAGGCGACGAGGCCATTCATCAGACTCGTCGCAAGGGGCTAGGGGTTGGTTGTAGGCGGAGGGCGGACAACGCCCTCTTCCAGCCCCTCTAAATGGGTCCAGGGATGGCGGAAACGGGGACGTCCACCGCCACGCGCGCCCCTCTTAGACGTTGCGGAGGGAGTCAAACACTTCACTTCACCCCCAACACGAGGAGGCCCGCCGAGGCGAGCCGGCACCAGTCGGGGTTGCGGAAGAATCGTATGTTCTCGCGATCCCGACGTAGGTGTGAGATGGAACACCGGGGTGGTTTTTAGTCAGTAAGAGTCTGACAGACCCCTCCGACCGCCCCAGGGTGGAGAACATTCATGAGGATGGATGGATTTTCCATCCCGGAACCAAAAAAAAAGCCTCTTCAACCTGTATGTCAACCGGCTGATATGTGAGTCGATCAACCCAAGTCGGTTGCTCAATTGACGGACCGGACAATGGGTTATTAATACTAGTTACGCGGATGATATGGTGTTGCTGAGCTCATCGATCAGTGCGTTAAGAAGGGTCCTACGAATCTGTGAAGACTATGCGGTGACTCATGGTCTCAGGTACAACTCGACCAAAAGCGAGCTCTTAGTGTTTAGGACGTAAAAAAAAAAAGACACGGTTCCACCGGTTACCTTGGGCAGAGTTCCACTGAAAGGAGTCACTCGTTGTAAATGACTGGGGCACTGGGTCACCGTTATGCTGTCGGATGACGACGATTTGGAGAGGGAACGTAGAGCATTGGCTGTCAGGTGTAACATGTTTGCCCGCAGGTTCGCAAGGTGTACTCGAGATATTAAAATAACACTGTTCAGGGCCTACTGCCAGTCGCTGTGCACGTGCGCCCTGTGGGTCAGTTATACATAGGGTTCGTACAATGCTCTACAAGTCCAATATAATAATGCGTTCCGGTTAAGGCTGGGGTTGCCGTGCTTCTGTAGCGCGTCGGGGATGTTCGCATACACACGACTTTTGGGTTTCGGTTCGTTGCTGCTTCTGTGATTCGCGTCACTGATGCGTCAGGTGGCAGCCCCAACAGCCTCGTGGCTACTGTAGCCGGCAGGGTGGATGGCCTAATAATGAGTCACTGGATGGCGGCACACAGACCGTCATTCAGATATGTGATGTAGTTAGTAGGCTTAAAACGTGTTTTACTTAGTAAGTACCAATTATCGCTAGCATTGTATGGATGTCTGGTCATTATATTAGTTTTGATCATCAATACATTAGGTTAATGCTCCGAAAATAAACTCCGGCTTACTAATTATGTTTCATCTGATTGGTTATTCGAAGAATGAGCGTACGTGGTCCCAATCAAACAAAAACAAACGAAGGGATGATGATAAATTTGTTGGAAGTACAGTACAAATTCAGAAGTTTTCATTTTATCTTTATTTATTCGTCAAGCGTTTATAAACGTTGAAAAGGGATGAGGTCATCTTCGGTAACAAATATTTTCGCAAAATTTACTCAATGATTGATGATGAAACGTCATTCAAAATGCGATGTAAATTACATACGTCTGAAGCGAACGTGGTTCGTATCGGCGCGCGGCAGAGGGAATGTCCCGACGCCATATTTTTGATAAGTACGTGAACATTATCAGCTTATGCCGATGATGTGAAACCTCATATCCTCTCCGTAAAACCTTATTTATTTTCCCTGCCAATTCCGAACCCATCGCTATCTAATTTTATTGACTATTGTTCTTGTTATTTATGATTCGGTGAATTGTGTTTTGATCAGACAAAGGCTATAGCCATCCCCCTATCTCTCGTAATTGTACTAATAAATCAGATAGATTTTCTTTTGTTACCATATTGGTATTTAATGGAATTTCGCTGATTTTTGGGCAATGGTGTCTGTGCTCGTGAAGGGTTGTATAAAACTTTCATTGTATCTATATTGTTGTGTTTTGAAAACAGAATCGAGTGTTCAACAGTAAGAACCTTACCACAAGATTTATTGTATTCAGATCGAATAGAATCTTACACAATTTATTTTTGTTAGTCCGGCTTAGAAATGTATTTTCTAAATACGAAAAGCTTTCTGTGATTCTTAAAATACCTCAAGGTTAGAATCAATTCAATAAAGATTAAAACTTTTAAGATTTCTTAATCGAGATCGAGATTTTTGATGATCATTATTACAAAGAAGTCATTTCCAGATAATAATAAAAACAAAAATATTTCATGAAGATCTTCTTGAAAATATTATTACATAACCAAACTAGTTAGTTAGTATTCTATCTTGGGGCCCATAATAAACATAAACTTACAGCTAAACAAAACCAACACAGTTATATTTATTGCAGCTCGGAGATTATAAAACTGCCGATATAAAAGAAAAGCTTGTTTTTTTTTTATTTTAATACTGCAAAGTTTTGACGTTCGACACTTAATTAAGATTTAAGTGCTCAATTTATAGAGAGTAGAACTGGAATGTTTCCTTAAATAGCACAAAGAATTTCTACCCAGAAAAAAATACTACTTTTAGCTCTGATTTCGTTTTATAAACATACTGTTCTTCTTTATTGTTAGTTTGTGCAAAGAAATCGTTTAAAGTTTTAACACAATAATTTAAATCTAAGGAATAATTGTCTTTAATTTACTAAGTGACCCAATGACCCAATATTTTCCACCCCACTCGTAGACAAAATCTTACTTCATAGATTTTCGTAACAAAGTTCCTATATCGAGTCTTCGATCTGCACTTATCAATATGTCTAATAGAATCTAAGCTAGACCTACAATTTTTAATAAGCTGTGTGGTGTCAGATATAAATCGACAAGGCCGCTTCCCGTGGGTGATATAAGAGCAGATTAAGGGCTTATATGTATCATAAATCCGGCTTCCAAGTGTGGTGGTACTGGCAGGCCCAGAAGAACAATTCCTTGTGATTTTCTGAAGGGTCCTAAGGTCTATGGAGCATGCTTGTGTATGACTATGAATTAAAGATTGCGTAACTCCGAATCTTGTGTAAAGCAGCGCATTCACGGTCAATATTTGAACGATGTTAAACCGTTAGTCATTACAATGCTTACTAATGGTTTCACGTTGATCGTGTGTCAAAAAATAGTAAGACTGACTTCTAGTCAGTCTTACTTTTTTTCATGACAAATGTTACGGCGAATTTCATGTAGGTATTAACAAGTTTTTATACCTTATACTCGTAGCAATAATTTCGAACCATATTTTCCTACACAATATTCAAAGTAAATATCAATTTGCTGCTATCTCTTTGTTTATTTACGTATGTGTCGCAAACAAGAATAAGTCGAAAAATGAAGATGTTTAACATGTTCATGCTTATCAAGCGGACAGACGTTTGTCATGGCACCTGCCTTTAGAGACAGGAGAAAATAAAACACGAAAACAAGAGTGAAATAATACTATTTCGGATCAGTGTTCTTTATGATCTATGTATTTTGTATGAATCGCGAGACTTTTCCCTTGAGGCCGCCCGGTACAGCAGAATTGTATAGTAGCCGACGAGGACATGTTTCAATTATAATATTTGTAGCCATCGATAACTGTAGATCGTGATTATTATTATAAGATATTGACATAAAATAACCTGTCCAACAAAAAAAAAAAAACAAGATAAATGGTAAATGGTCGCGTCTACTTACCCTGTGACCACGAGCTACACGCTCAAGCGACACGCGTCTTGCGACATCGACTGTGGAGGAAACAAATGAAAGAATTTGTTTAGAGCATGCAACGAGTTACCGCGACGCGACTTGCGGAGCGACGGAAGGAAGCACGTGACGCGCTCGCGTGTCGCTTGAAGCAAGTCGCATCGCTAGAGGCCGTGAACGAGGTCTAAAGGATGGTATTTCAGCCTGAGACCTCGATCTCGTAGTTTTTATTGCACGTCGCCCTGGACGTGAAGGTCGCCGAAGCAGACACTCTATTTTTCTTTCTTGCTATCATATTTATTCGACTATATAAAAACTCACAAGGACTATAAAGCTTTACTTTTACTATTATATGTGTTGTAGGAACGGGATTTGAACATAAATTTGGGTGAATCGTGCGCCTCTCTACCTACACCGTCTGAGAATAATACATTCTGATGAATGTGTGTGCATCAGCAGTGTATGTGTCATCTTCCGAATATTTCCGATATTGTCGACAACTGAAATTTGTACAGATATAAACCATTATATTTGTATCAATTTGTCGACAATGTTCTAGGTCTGGTACCTAATATTTATTCATTATATTGGTACATACACTGAAATAAAATCAGTTTTTTGAGCTCTAAATTTCATCAATCGTATGAAACGTGTCGTTGTAATAGGTACAATAAATTTGAAGTGAAACATCAGGAATAAAACAATAAAATTTTGGCGTATTATAAATAAACGTACGAAATATTTTAGGCGCTAATATAAAAATTTGCTATGTTCAGTCTGGTTTTGTTTGAAAACTGTAATACATGACCTAATCAACTTCTTTTTTAAATGCTCTTCTTTCATATATATTTTAAACACTCGGGTAACCTAAAAAATCGTAAGACAAAATTGCACTTAAGGGATCTCCAATACATGTATCACACAAGCTACTAGTGTGGTGACGAGGGCTCGTTTCTTTTCTGTATGAGAATCGTATCACACATAAGATTATTCCAAAGAAGAAAACAAGGTGAGTACTACTTATCTTTGTCAAATAAACCCGCACACCGCACATTTAATATTATAGACCTAGATTTAAACAGAAACTGCTGGATTATTACCTACCACAATAGCGTTAAGTTACAAAAGTTAACTGGACATGTTGCAAACAAACAAGTGACGGATGTTACCATTATACTGAAGCTCTGTGGACTGGCGCCACCGCAACTGTCGGCATAACTAAATATTCGGTTTCAACTTGAGAAATATATAAGAAAATTATACTAACACTTCTGAAACATTTAATTATTTAATTTACAAACAATATTTGTTTATGCTCTAACGCGTTACACTAATTATTATTCATTAATTCAGACTCAAGTTGTTTGTTTCTAGGCCTCTTAATTATACTAAGGAATATAGTAGGTAATCGACAAAAACATGTCGGACCGGGATTTTCACATAAAACGGTGGTTTTAGCTAAAAGAAAAACCACAAATTAATTAATTAACATCCTATTATTTTCCCAAACTGCTTCAGCTAGCTTCCAATATAAGCCGAAGTAACAGAAAATCAGTATTCTGCACGACAAAGGACAACAACGTTGTTAATTAAGATTAACATTAACACAAAAACCTTGTTGTCTGTGTTCGTAAATTGGGCCAAAATGTGTGGTATCGATCTCGGAATCTATTTCTATCTCGTTGCCGACTAGTTTATTGTGGACTTGTAACTTTACTACTGACATAACTGTTTTCATAATTTTACATCCCGTTAGCTCATTCAGCAGAACTTTGTGATACCTTTGTCCACATTCTGTACTTTGGTCAGATAATGCGGTTGAATACAGTTTACTGAAATTTTGAAGTTCCATTAATTTCATTGGGACATTCACACAGATTTATGCATGAGCTTGAAAAAGTATATTTTTTTTTTGTAAATATTGTAGTTACAATTTACATTTTATTGAAATGGTTTTGTTTAAATCATTTTCGGTGTTAAAATTCACGGCTCGACACGTACGGGTAGTTATGAATAATATTATGAATTCAGAATTGTGTAGGAATAAATTCAATATACAGCAAAATTAAATAGAGTTTATTTGATTCATATACGTCGTTGTCTACTTTATATAACAAGTTGAAGTTGCTCCAATCGAATCTTGGTACCTATTTAAAAATTAATTGATTGCTATTATAACTCATAAATTATATTCCGTTTTCAAAACGGTGAAGGAAAACATCGTGAGGAAACCAGGCACGTCCTAGTACCATAAGTACTGAACCCGCGTGGCCTACTCCCTCTTACCGAGAGTAGGCCTGTGTCCCAGCAGGAAGAACATCATAGGCCGATTATGTTATGTTGTTTAAATCATAGTCCACCGGAGTAGGTTGGTCCTAGGTTTGTTTTGATAGACGGATGTTTGTGTTTAGCCAGTGCACAACGTTTGAAAAGGCAACGAAACGAAAAGGTAATAGAAAACGACAACTATTTAGACGTAATTCAAGGAGAAAGACTCCAGCACAAAGTTTTGCAAACTAATCCAATTAGAGGGTGAACGGGAGACGTCTGGTGCACTCACTTTATTCCCTTGGCTCTCTGCGGACCACGGGAACGTTTTGTATCAGTAAGGTTTTTTATTTAGTGAAATCATATGTGAGCAAGAAATTTATAACATGAGGTAAATTCCTAATGCTGTGTCGAGAAACGTTGTGCAATTCGGCAGATTCATCTGAGTGAGAGTTATAACTTAAATTAAAAACTTAACCTCGAGCAAACATAGATATAGAGTATAAACTATTCAATATTAGAAAACGATACAGTCTGAAAACCATATAAACGAAGACCTCGTAGAACAATACAATAATAAAAGCCCCACAAAGTTAGTCCATTTACAATAACAACAAACCGAGATATGAATCTAGGAAAGTTCAGTAAGCTTATGCTAATTAAATTAGTTTGGTTTCTAAGTTATATAAGTCCAGTCTGGTCGATAGCTGACCAAGATGCTCACTTGCGACCAACTGTGAGAACACAAACTATTTGCTTCGTTTAGTATTCCAACCGACAAGCAGTTTAGGCATGTCCCGGAAGATGCAAATTATAAAATTTATTCACTAACAAAACTGTTTAGTTACGCGAAACAATATTCTATAAAATTAGTTTCAGAATATCAAAAGAAGGAACATAATTTAGATCGATATTGCTTTAACATGCCTGCTACAGATGTTTTGTCTTAATTGACTTTTCGTACATTGAATTAGGTTTTTGTCAAGAGCCAAGGAGGAGGCATGGAAAATACGGACTTACCTACTTATTTTTATACCGATGAGGATACCGATGATAGGTTTTTAAAATGGATTGATCAAAAGAACGTAATCGTTACGTTAACTGTACCTACTCACGAACGCCTTGAGGATAACTTTGGAATGAAAGTGAGAGTGTTTCTGTGGTGATCGTTGTCAGTTCCAAAGTCGTTGGAGGTGTCAAACGTCAGCTTGTTGTTCCCAGGACAGATAAACTCCAACAACTTAGGGCAAGTTTGCTCTTGTCTGCCCCTACGACACCTCAGAATTTTAAACAAGCGCCAGGTGAACGAGTTTACTCTTACATATCTAAGAAATAACTCGCTAAGATTTCTTGTTGCAAAGTTTCAAAATATTCAGAACATGTTTTGAAAATGGCGGCTTGGAAAACGAAGTTATGATTACTATTACTTACACGAGAATAAAAGTAGGTATTTAAGTTTTGATAGGTTTTAATAACAATTTTATGGATAAAGAAGCTTATCTACAGCCGAAGCTCATTCGTAAAGCAGCACTGTTGTTGTTGTTGTTTTTAATGTTGGTACTTCAGTGTATTATATTAACATATAGGCTTATGTTCCACTCAATTAACGCAAAAACAAACTCACAACGACTGTTCTTTGTCGCAGATGCGAGCCAAACAACGGTATTAAATAACGCGATATCTGTAGGGAAATGCGGCGCGATAGCATCGCAACCCGTTGCCAAATTACACCCTTGTTGCGTTTTACAATAGCCACGAGGGCAGGGGTAGTGGCAGACTACCTACCAACTCGCATAAAAACAGATAATTGCGTGTGCGTAATGACAATAAAAAAATTGGAATTTCGAGGCGAACGTACATAATTTTGTGCCCATTTTTACATACTTAACTGAAGAACATTATTTTTTTGGATTGTTCATAATCGCATCTTTTCTAATAAGACAGAACAAACTGAATCTGCTTTTACGAGAGAACAATTTACTCGTAAAGATAATACAGCTAAAATAAATCTTCATTACATTTAACCCGAGCTGTTCTCATATTTTCAAACGGGACGGTTTTAATGGTCTTACCGCTTGCGGTAAGCGGGTGTGCAACAATTTTTCCGAATAATAGTGTGAAGAAAAAATGTAGCCGGTAGAAACGGTAATATAGGAGAGGAAAAGGGTAAAATATATGGTGCCTTAAAGTATCTCCGCTGGCAATATGAAATGTTTAATATATAGCAGTGTTTACTTTATATTCACTCTGTGATACTTAGTTTCCGTAGAAGATAAAGTATGGATAACTTGTAGGTGGTAACTCTATTTGATGTTTTATCTGCGTACTTAATTTGGAGTAATACATTCTCGTTGGTAATGAACATTTAACTGATGGGTCTCCTGGTGGTTTACGTTGAAGGCAACAGTTTGTTCTAAACTAGACCGTTTTTACGGATACGTTCCTTAGATGTAGAAGAGGTTTGCGTATGGCTGTGGTTTGGCTTATAGTTAAGAAAATGGAGACACGTAAGGGAAGTCATGATCATCTGCCTAATCTTTTTCAGCTATGTTGGGGTTGGCTTCCCGTCTGACTGGATGCAGAGACATAAACAAAGTAAATGACTCAAATTAAATGATAAGTCATATAAAGTCAATCGTACTTTGTATGTATTTTGGTTGTATTTAAACGCCTTAACAATTACCGTGTTGAGTGGATGAATGAAAGGCGGTTTACAAAAGGTATTTACAAGGTAGATGTGAGTGGAAAATCTGGGAGGGGACGCTCTGGGAGGATAATTTTAATACCTTATTGGTGATGTTCTTCAGAAAGGTGAGGTGCGTAGTACTCACAACCTGCGTACGTGTATTAACGTAAAATAGACAAAAGGAGTATGTCAGGATCTTAGCAGGTGGCGTTTTGCTGTTTCTGCCTACCTCCATGGGAAGAAGGCGTGAGAATATGTATGAATCAATTACCGTCTGTACTATTTCATTAACAGTTTTAATATAATTAGTAATAAGATTTAATGTTCTCATTATATGTGATGATTGTGTTGGGGTTTAATGCCCAACAGTGAAAATTTTATGTACTTGTTAGGTATGTTATGTTATGTTATGTAAATGAGTAGACTAACGATTCCCTTGATGGATTTATTGCTAATGAATATAATTACACAATTGTTTCACTTAAATACTATGTTAGAGAAATGCACACCTAAACAATATCGATGTGCATTATTGAGTGTGACGTACGAACTCCCACAAAGGTCAATGTACAGCGTAGCTAGTACATATTGCCCACTCACAAAAGGTAACTGGAAACAGTAAAAAATTAAAGTGTTATGTTAAATATTAAAATGTTAATGAATTGTAAACCAGAATAATCTAATCCGAGCCTTATACAATTAAATCACAACGCGCAATAGGCGACGTTGCTTTGTTGAGTGTAAGTGCACTCGATAAGTGCACTACGCAGCTGTCGTCTGTGACGGCAACTACAGCTGCTGTGTCCATGATGCTTGCAGACGACCTCCTTCTGGGCGCTGCTGGATGGGGAACAGGTGGTGCCTCAGTTTTCTCTTGACTCGTGCAATGTTTGCGAAGTCGGTGGTAAGCATTTATTGCGCCTGCCGTCGCTGCTACTGTTGCCAATACGTATATGACAACATATTGGTGGATATCGTGGTATGTTTCCCGATCAGATATGATGTCTTCTGCGGTCTCGGCTTTCATTTTTTAATTTTAATGAGCTTTGATCCATTACCGTCTCATTCTCGGGTTCGTGTTTCAAAACCGGTACCGTTAGGTTGATGATCCGATTAATTGGAGGTATTTCCAGCGGGAGTTCTTCAACCTGGGCATGCATTATGTCCATCGTCACGAACGTGTCACTATTGCAGTCGCTACCAAGTGTCATTACCCCTGCATTGTTAAGTAGTGCAGTTGAAACTTGATTCCCGCATATGACGCGTATTTTGCAAGCGTCACAGCAAAAGTATAAATAGCTGTTTATGTTGTTAAGTTCCAACCACTTGTTTTGACAACTCTCATGTTTTGTTTTGCAGTCAGACGAGTCTTGTCTTTTCTTGCAAAGGCTCTCGTCAGACTGCATGTGGTAAATTGGTGACCTCATGGGGCACAACATGTTCGTGCTGTCGTAATGCATGCATTGATGTAGGTCGGTTCCAGTCATCGGTAGGTATGAGTTCTTCTGCATGTTAATGGCTAATAGCTCCGCTATCGGCAATAGGGTGACCATGTCGAAGCCATTTTTTCTTGGGACAGAGGGTTATAGTGTTCGAGTTCAGCGAACGCATGATGTAATTGTAATGAGATGACGTCATATTGAGTTTTCTGTTTTAGTTTTGAACATATGGTTTCGAGATGATCGTAGAAGTTGGTGAAAACTGCTGTTCCATGCCAGTAGGGTGTGACGTCGTAGTAAACCACTATCTTCCACTCGTCGCGAATCAATTTCATGTTGGTGGCTTTATCAAAATATAGGCCTTGTTGCAATTTGATAAAGTTTGTTGTGTTTGTTGTCGCGCTTGCTGGACTCCGTAGGTACAGCAGGGTCATTACAAATCCGATAAAGTTGATTTTGCTTGTCTTGGCAATTTGTTGACGTTTTGTTGCGGTCTCGTTTTTAATTGGTTGTATGTGTCCCTTTTCGTTGTAAAATGGATAGCTTTGTTATGGGTCTCTTTATGGAGCCGTTTCTTGTTTTAGGGTGACGACACGAACATATCCGTCGTTCCCCGGGTGAAGATCTGTTACTCTGCCCATCAACCATTTTCCAGCGGGTCGCTGGTCATCATGTATAACAACCAAGTCACCAATCTTCACGTTGTTCTGAGGCTTCTGCCACTTTGTTCTTGCTAACTGTTGGCACAAGTACTCGTTTTTCCACCTCTTTCCAGATTTCTGTGTATATTTTTCTCGTTAGCTCCCATCTTGTTCGGGCGTCTTCTGACCTCCCTGTTAGAAAGTGTGCTGGCGTCAGACAGTCTAGGTCTTCCACATTTTCACTCAGCGCGCACAGGGGCTGGAGTTTAGACAAGCTTCTAGTTTTGTTAAGATTGTGGTGTACTCCTCGAATGTTAACTTCTGCTCACCCACCACTCGTTTTAAATGGTGTTTCAAGCTTCTTACGGCTCGTTCCCAAAATCCACTTGCCGAAGGCCATGCAGGAGCGTTGAAATGCCACTGTATGAACATCTCGGCGATTTCCTTCTGTAGTTGTTCGTTCCTGTAGGTGTTCTCTATTTCCCCGTATTGTTCCATGAGCAGTCGATTAGCGCCGACAAGGTTCGTGCCATTATCGCTGTACATATGGCGGGGAGTGCCTCTCCTTGCTGCCATTCTGTTAAGGGCTGCCAGAAATGCCGAGCATGTAAGATCAGAGACCAATTCAATGTGCACTGCCTTTGTTACCATGCAAACAAAGATGGCTATGTAACCCTTGGTGGTTTTAGCCCCTCTTCCTTTATTCATTTTTACATCGACGAATCCCGTGTAGTCCACTCCTGAATGGTAGAATGGCGGGACAGGGTTTATTCTTCCGGTCGGCAGTTCACCCATGATTTGTTGTTGTTTTGATGGACTGATTTTTCGGCACGTTACGCATTTTCTGAGTTGCATTTTAGTGACTCGCACGACACCAATGATCCAGTATTTCTGCCGAAGGTGCGACAAGGTGAGTCGCGGTCCACCGTGAAACGTCATTTGGTGAGCTTGATCGATGAGCAAATGCGTTAGGTGGCTGTTGTGAGGTATGATCTTCATCTCTTCAGTTAACGGGGCATTGTTCAATCTTCCCCCGACTCATAGCAAGCCTTCTTGATCAATGTAAGGGATGAGAGGCAATAACTTGCTATTTGATGTCACTCTGCCGTGTTTATGTAAATGACTTATAACCGTTTCAAATACCTTTTTTTGTGTTTGTTTTTCAATTGCCTTAGTTACACTGTTCAGTTCTTGCAACGTAAGGTAACTTGGTAAATTGCGATGTTTCGAGTCCAATGTTCGAAATGTTAAGTTCAATGCTCTGTGTATCCATGCGACTATTCGAATGACCTGATTAATAGAGCTATGTTTTTGCAATAATTGTTCGATAATGTTGATGGTTTCTGTCTTGGTTTGGACGGCATTGACTTGTTTCATTGCCGTTGTTTTTACCTCTTGGTCTGACTTATAGACCTGTTTCACAAGAGTCCTCATGTCAACGGATGATAGCCAAGTAGGACCTTGCCACCATAGTTTGTTTCCTTTCAATTGACCACCATAGAATCAGTCCAGCCATAGACTCGAATGTCATGTTGATGTAAGGATTTCTTAACCTTTTGCATTAATTTGCATAATAGGTGCTCTCCATTTAATTCTAGTTTAGGCAATGTTGCTGTTTTTCTGTGTGGTACAATTTTAGATTTAGCAGCGACAAGTGTAACGTCTGTTGTTGGGCGAACTCGTGCGTAAATAACACACGCATAGGCATCCAGGGAGGCGTCACTACATCAACGACGAGGCGGAGTGGTTCCGGGAGGCCATTTCCGAAATATGTGACGTGGCAATGCCCCGGGTCCAGCCCGGACGTGCTTGGCGCCAGGTGTGCTGGTGGTCGCCGGAGCTGACGGCTTTGCGCAAGGCGTGCGTGGCTGCGCGACACCTGTACACCAGGCACCGCAGGCTACGTATTCGCCCTCCGAATACGGAAGCCATTCAGGCGGAGCTGTACGAGGGGTACAGAGCGGCGAAGAGCGCCCTCCAAGCGGAGATCCTGCGGGCCAGGGCTCTGGCCCGCGAGGAGTCGCTGGAGACTCTGAACAGGGACCCGTGGGGAAGCCCCTACAAAATGGTGCGGGATAAACTCCGCCCATGGGCTCCCCCACTGACGCAGAGTCTCCGGCCCCAGCTCATGGAGGAGGTGGTGAGCACTTTGTTCCCTTCGCGGGGGGAGCATACTCCCCCGCCCATGACTCCGCCTTTTGCGGTGCCGGATGCGGACCAAACTGCCGACGACGACGACGATGCTTCGGAGGTGACCGGGGTAGAGCTGAGAGTGGCGGTAAATAGGCTTAGTGCCAAAAATACCGCCCCAGGACCCGACGGCTTACCTGGAAGAGCCTGGGTTCTGGCCATGGAGGCTCTCGGGCCTCGACTTATGGAGCTCCTAAGCGCATGCTTGGAGGAGGGCCAGTTCCCACTTCGCTGGAAGACGGGGAAACTGGTCCTCATTAAGAAGCCAGGGCGCCCTGCGGACTCTCCGTCCGCTTACCGGCCCATCGTGCTGCTCGACGAGGTGGGCAAGCTCTTTGAAAGAGTTATTGCAAACCGCCTCGTCGGGCGGCTGGTGCGGGTGGGGCCGGATTTGGCGGAGAGCCAGTTTGGTTTCCGCAGGGGGCGCTCTACGGTGGACGCCATCATGCGCGTGCGAGCCCTCACGACGGGGGATGCTGTTGCCCGGGGTGGGGTCGTCTTGGCGGTGTCTCTAGACATCGCCAATGCCTTCAACACCCTGCCCTGGAGTTGCATCAGGGAGGCATTGCGGTATCACCGGATGCCGACCTACCTCTGTCGTGTGGTCGAGGCCTATTTGACGGACAGGGCCGTCATCTACCCCGGTCACCGGGGAGAGTGGAACCGGCGAGAGATGTCGTGCGGTGTCCCACAGGGATCGGTCCTGGGGCCGCTTCTGTGGGATATCGGTTACGACTGGGTGCTGCGCGCGGACCTCCCGAATGGCGTCAGCGTGGTGTGCTACGCTGACGACACGCTGGTCCTGGCACAGGGGAGGTCGCACCAGGAGGCGGCCGAACAAGCGACACTCGGGGTTGCGACAATCGTCGATAGGATCCGGCAGTTGGGACTCGAAGTGGCCCTGCACAAGTCCGAGGCCATGTGTTTTCATGGTCCTCGGAACGCGCCACTGTCGGGTTCCCAGATAACGGCGGGAGGGGTTCACATCGGTGTCGAGTCGACGATGAAGTACCTGGGACTCGTCCTCGACAGCCGGTGGAACTTCGTGGAGCACTTCCGACGTTTGGCTCCCAGACTGGAGCGGGCTGGGGCTGCCTTGAGGCGGCTCCTGCCGAATCTAGGGGGTCCAAACGCCTCCTGCCGGAGGCTCTACGCGGGAGTCGTGCGGTCCATGGCCCTTTATGGGGCATCGGTGTGGGCGCGTTCTTTGAGGCGCCGACCGGCCCGCCGATTGAACGCGTCCCAAAGGGTCATGGCCATCCGGCTGGTCCGGGGATACCGCACGGTCTCATGCGAGGCGGCGAGCCTCCTTGCCGGATTGCCGCCATGGGATCTGGAGGCAAAAGCCCTCGCGCACGTATGGGAGTGGCGCGAGGAAGCAAAACGCCGGGGTGTAACTCCGCTGCCGCGACAAATCACGGTACAGCGGACAGAGCTCCGGCGGGATCTCATGGCGACATGGAGGGTGCGATTGTCGCAACCCAGTGCTGGGCACGCCACAATAGCGGCGGTAAGTCCCCTCTTTGAGGAGTGGTTGGAGAGGCGCCACGGCGTCCTCACCTTCCGCCTGACACAGGTCCTCACCGGACACGGTTGTTTCGGGAGGTTCCTGTTTCGCATAAGGCGGGAGGAAACGCCCGGGTGTCATCATTGTGTGGATCGCCCGGAGGACACGGTGGAGCATACGGTGGAGGTATGCCCAGCTTGGGCGGAGCACCGCAGTGTCCTCGCGGAGGCGATTGGCGGCGGCGATCTCTCGCGTCCGGCCCTGGTCCAGGCCATGGTACGGAGCGAGAGGGAATGGAAAGCCGTCACCTCCTTCTGCGAAGCAGTAATGCTCGCAAAGGAGGAGGCGGAGCGCGTGAGGGAGAGAGCCTTGCGCCCTCACGCCCCTAGTCGCCGCAGGAGACGCCCTGGGCGTCGGGAATCGCAAGCAGATTCCCGGCCACCGTAGGCGCGGGCTTGCGGATGGCGAGCCATGGGTAGCTCGCCGTCCGGTAAGGACCAGGCCCGGGTCGACGGCGCGTTGTGTTCCACGCGCGCCTCAAAGAGATGTCAGCACAAAATGACGGGGTCCGATAGGGCCGACGCCTCAGGGTCGCGGGTTATTCCACAGAGAAAACCGTGGCCCTGGCACAGGCAACTGAAGGAACACGGGTGGGTTTTAGTCAGTAAAAGTCTGACACGCCCTCCCGCTCCACCCAGAGCGGGAGAAGTCATTTGATGATTTCCCACCCAAAAAAAAAAGAAAAAAAAAAAAAAAGGGAGGCGTCACTGAAGTCATGTAGTTCTATAGCTTGTCTTCCGTCACATCTGAGCCATCTTGGTACTTCACACAAGTTTATCGCTCTAATGTCCGCTTGTATTTTGCACCATTCTTTGTGTATGTTGTCGGGAACTTCGTCGTCCCATTGTAATTTGACCTCCCCCATTTTTTGTAATAGTAACTTTAATTTTGTTGATAAGGGAGCCAGCCAGCCAAATGGGTCAAACAATTTTAGCTAATATGCTGCGTTTTGTATGTAGGTATCTTGTTAACGCTTGAAATCGAACATTGGAATGTAAATTTGTCCTCTGTCGAATTCCAGCTTAGGCCCAATGTTTTTGATATTTTATCCGTTTTGAAGTTGAAGATAATGTTTTCATTGTTATGTTGGGGTGTTGAACTTTCCAAGACTGCCGGTTTGTTTGATGACCATTTTCTAAGATTGAACCCTCCACTCATGAGTAATTGTTTTAGGTCCGAAATGAGCTTCGGTCCTTGTTCAATGGTATGCGATCCGTGAACGAGATCATCGACGTAAAATACACTTCCACTACCTTTGAAGCTTCCGGGAAATTTTGACGCTCGTCCTCCGCCAGTCTTCGTAGTGTCATTATGGCCAGAAACGGCGCTGCTTTGGTGCCATAAGTAACTGTGGCCAGCTGATATGAAAGTAACGGTTGTTCCGGTGATTCGCGGCAGACAATCTGTTGTAGGCTTTGGTCACAATGGGCTACAAAAATTTGCCTGTACATCTTTTCTATATCAGCTGTGTAAGCATACTTGTACTGCCTCCACTGTATTAATATTGCTTGTAAATCTTGATGTAGGTTTGGGCCCTTGTACATGAGATCGTCTAAGCTGCAACCTGTTGTTGTTTTTGCGGAGGCATTAAGCACAACCCTGTACTTGGTTGTTGTTGACTCGGCGCGTTCAACGCCGTGGTGCGGCAAGTAGCAGTCGAGTGTCTTGTTACATGTTGATTGTTGCATATGACCTAACTCAAAGTACTCTGCTATAAATTCTTTATAGGCTTTTGCTAAGTGTTGTTGATTTCCGTTTGGACGAGCCCAGCTTGCATTCCCAGTCGTTTATTATTGGAAGTCGAACTTCGTATCGTCCATTTTCCAAACGTTGTGTGGAGTTGTTGTAGTACTCAACGCATTTCTGACCTTCCACTGAGAAGTCGCCTTGGTCTTTGATATCTTCGGAATCCCAAAACTGTCTCATATCCTCCAAATTGTTCAATACCACGTTGCATTGTAATTTTATAGAATTGACGTGTCCGCATAGTAGCCAGCCTAAGTATGTTTGCTGTGCGATGGGCCGTGTGACGTCATCACTTTTGATCATTCCTCCTAGCATGATCTGGGAGTAAATGTCTGCTCCAAATAGCAGATCTACTGGTCGGCTGGTGTTGAATTCCGGATCCGACATTTTGATATTATGTATTTGAGGCCATGACGGTTTTGTAAAGGTTTTGTTCGGTAGATTCATGATTAAGTTTTTCATTATGTATACTGATTTTCTGAACGTGAACGTCGCTGCAGACAGAGCTGCATGAAATTGTTATCATGCCCTTGCAATTGCTCTCCTTCTCTCCAACTCCAAAGACAACTCCTTTACATTTCTGGCGTTTGATCCCAAGAGCTTGAGCTGCTCGTTCTGTTATCAGTGATATTTGAGACCCTTGATCTACCAGAGCTCGCATGTTGTACTGAGTTCCATCAGCTCCCTCAACCTTAACTATGGCGGTCGCTAATAGGATCTCCAAAGCTTCTTCATCATTTTGAGAGACATGAGATGATGAATCCGTTTGGTTTTGTTAATTGTTTTTTGATGCAGACTCGTGCAATAACGTATTGTGCTTAGCATTGCACTTGCGACATCGGTTGTTTGACGTACATTTTTTGCCTTCACGGCTGAACAGGCAAATAATGCAGACTTGCAATTTGTTAATTGTGTTAAGTTTTACGTCATTCGACATTTCTAAAAACTTGGCGCAAAAATAGAGGCCATGCTCGTCGTTGCAGAGTGGACAAGTAAACGTTGACGCATGGAACGATTTCGTAACCTTGTTGCTACTAGCCGCTTGATTCTTGTTGTTATGATAGCTGTATTTCTTGTTATGGGGTGCTTCATGATTCTGGTTTGTTGCAGAACTTGACTTCTGATAGTTGTCTTGTTTACGCTGCGAAGATTGAAGTAAAGTCCGCCTAGGGTAGTTTAAGAAATCCTTTAACACCGGTAATTCTCGCGAGTTCTTCAGTGATTCAATGTAATCTGAGTATGTCTCAGCGTCCAGTTTTTGTGTAAAAATGTGCACGAATAGAGGATCCCAGGTTCTGACATCCACTTCTAAGTTCTTGATAGCGTGCAAACATTCTATTGTGACGTCATGTATTTTCTTGATTGGTGCTAATGACTGTTGTTGCATAGTAGGTAGATTGAAGAGCATGTTGATATGTGATGTAAATATAAGTTTTGTTGTTGTTGTAGCGATTGTTGAGAATGTCCCAACACACTAGATAGCTGTGCGAGCTTATTTGTAAGTGTTGTATCAATCTTTCAACTTCTCCTTGGAAGGTTTTTAAAAATTGCATTTGACTGTTGTATTGTTATGGATGGCTTCCGTAAAAAGGTCTTTGAATGGTATCCATTGATTAAACTTTCCGTGAAATACTGGTATCTCCAACTTTGGTGTTGTTCTTTCTCTATAAGCTCCGGACCACATCTTAGTGTTTAATGCTTTCTTCAGATCGATATATTGGTTTTCGAATCTTGTATAGCGCTCTTCATATACTGCGTTTTTGTCCCCGTTGAGTTCGCACTCGATTTCCCAATGGAGGCTATCAATAGCAGACCCACGCGCTTATAACGTTTGCAACGCATCCTGGAATTCCCATTTTTCTGTGATAAATTCCACTTGAATGTTGGCGACAGCTCTCATAAAGGCCTTGAAGTTCGCCGATTGTTTGCGTAATAGGTCGCCCAGTTTACTGTTGGAACCCGTGTCCCTATTGTTAGGGCTTTGTTGTTACCGAGGAGGCGATTGATCCCTCTTGTTGGTCTCAATCGTGTTACTGGTTTCTTCTTCCTCCTCGCTGTCTGGTTGCTCTTGTAATTTCTTGTTCGATGTACCTGCTTCATCTTGTTCAGAGGCACTTTCAAACGGTGTTGGTTGCACCGCCGATCCCCCTGCGGACCGTTTATGCGTCGACAGTTGCTGATTTTTTGGAGAATTAACTCCTTGACCTCTTTATAACACTTCAATGCTGTGTTATATAGATCGCTTGTAAAGTAAGGATGACTCGCACTTACTTCTGTAGACAGACGGTCATGGTTGAACTGGAATTCACTCCATAAGTTTTCCAATTGATTACTGGGGCGGCTCGCTTGTGAGAAATCAGTCCAACCGATTCGCGACCGTAAAATATATAAATCACACAACACTAAATTACTCGAAGGACCAAATGTTGGGGTGTAATGCCCAACAGTGAAAATGGTATGTTACTTGTTAGGTATGTTATGTTATGTAAATGAGTAGACTAACGATTCCCTTGATGGATTTATTGCTAATGAATATAATTACACAATTGTTTCACTTAAATACTATGTTAGAGAAATGCACACCTAAACAATATCGATGTGCATTATTGAGTGTGACGTACGAACTCCCACAAAGGTCAATGTACAGCGTAGCTCGTACAGATTGTATTGTTAATGAGAATAAAGTTCTTTAAACCGAACAGCATCGCGCATGGTGTGCAACGAGAAGAGAAGCAGTCAATGCATTGGAAGCATTTTTTGGAGTCGAAAATTGCATTTAGACCATTTAGAGCAACATTCCAGAACTGCACTTGTTGTGTGATCAAAGCGCATGCGATTATTCTACGTCTCTGCCATGGCTATGTTCTCTTTGAAAATAGCTAACGCTAAAGAGTTCTATGAAGTTTATCATGGAGTTGTGCCAACCTACGAGCATGCAGCATGATGCAAATATGGCTCAAGGAAAATGTATGGCATTGGAAGTTAAATGTAAGGATCATTGATTATTAACAACGTTAACTGAAATAAGCGTGAGCGCGACTTACGAGTTGTAGGTCGTAGGTTCGAACCCAAATAGGCGCTTTACTTTGTGTAAATTGTTTCATCAACACTGCTCTCAAAACGGTGAAGGAAAACATCGTGAGGAAACTGACACCTCTTAGAATCAAAAAATTCGAAGACATGTGACATCTACCAACCCGCACTGGGCCCGCGTGGTGGAATACGGCCCACTCCCTCCCACAGAGAGGAGGCCTGTGTCTCAGCAGTGGGAACATAATACGCAGATTATGAACCGAAATAAATGTAAATTTTGATATGAATTTATTATTGAAATTTAAAAGAACAGACTTGAACAGCATTACTAAGAGTGTACATACTCTTAGTAATGCTCAGTACTCTATCTTTGAACTTAACATGATTCTAAGTAAATCGTTTTGAGTTTATATGTATTCAGTCCATTAATGTACAATTGCTTAGTAAAGACGCACTGTTAGCATAACCCTTTTAAAGAAAGACCTTTCTCGGGTTGAAGTTCGTTTGGCATTACGTACCTTTTAGTACGACCCGTCCTTACTGACATTGACCTAAACACAGGGCTGAAGAGATATTAAAACAGATTTGAGGCTCATTTGTGAGAGATGAGTTTCTCGACCATCGAGAGGCGAGAATGTTCGAATATGAGACTCGTATTCGAGACGCGTCATGCGATTATAACGCTCGTGTGTTTATGCTCAAATGACAATTAAAAAAACCAGATACGATTAGGACTAAAGTTGGCAGGTGACATCTCGAGTAAGTTTTCTTGCTTACATGGGCGCAGACGCTGTCGAGTTCGAAATATTAAGAAAGATTCTCGGTAAACGAGGATAGTACAGTACGTACTGTTTACATGAGTAAACTTTTTATCTCATTTCGATAGTCGTATTTTCAAGGATAGATTCTCACCACGTTATCTCTTACACGTAGCAGAAATCTAATCTCTTATAATTTATAAGTATAATTTAGTCACGCACAAGGTGTTAAAGAGACACTGAGGCGGTACGTACTAATCTATCTTGTCAAAACAAGGTTTTTGCTGACATCGAGTGGATAATGAGATTGTTTTAATTCGTTAAACTTCTCCACAGCTTTTGCGGGTATCCTTTTAACTTGCTAATCAGCTTATCTCATGAATTTGTGTACGTAGGGTAGGCACAATTGGATCTACTTTTCGTTTTCTCGATTAAATAACCTCGTCATTTCATTCAAGTGGCGACAGAGCAAGTGATTGGAAATCAAAGAGCTAAATACGTTTTAATAATTTTCGGAAGTAATCGTTCACGTCGATATTTTGATAAGGCTCATCCTTCTCAAAATCTCAAATATTTGGCGAAATTATATTTCCTAAAAAACTTTTCTGTTTACTGTATAACAAACTAAACTTCTTGCATGTTTCTGCTGGGCAAATTAATAATGAATTTAAAAATGTTATAAACCAGAAAGAAGAATAAAAAGCTGCTGCTGTTTATTAAGTTTGTGTGCATGTACAAATTGTGTGCAAGTTTGTGTGCAAGAACAAATATGGAGCAAACCGTATACGTCCAGTGTTAAAAGAAATGTCATAGTATTAGGTATAATATTGTTATGAGTTTTTAATAGGAGTTATCTGTTTGTGGTATTTAGGTTGAACAAAATTGATTAGGCACATTCCATAAAATTCTGTTGTGTGTACAGTTTGTTCAGGTTCATGGATCAAAATATATAGTCCGTAGCAGTGTGTAATGTGTGTACGTAGGGTATGATGGGACTGTTTATTAATTTAATATATTTAACGGTTTATGTACATACTTACACATATAAACAGCCAAGAAAAAAAGGTACAGAAAAATACGTATAAAGATGATGCTTATTTAAAAAAAAAACTGTTATCTGCTATACGCGTTGCGATTATAAACGTCACTAATAAAATAAAATATGAACAAAATACTGTCGTAAATTTTTAGTATAACGTGGGCTTAACAATTTAACTAATTTAACATAACAAGTGACTTTACTTTAGAACTTTGATTTTCCACCGAAGTAATGTTTTTCAACAGAAGACTAGATTCATATCTAAAGTCAACGCAATTTACGTAAGTCACGTCTTGGTGTCACGCTGAGCCTTTGACTTTGACACTGAAAAGATGGCTGAGTTTACTTTCACTAATGTAATGGATACGTACCTTATTTTACACATCAGCGTATATCTTCGGTGTATACGACTTATTCGCTTTATTTTGGTTTACAAATGCGTGCTTGTCGAAGCACTTACCTACTTTCTTTGATACATTTTAGGGCATAAAGTAAATTCCATTGTTACGAGTATCAAATGGTGTGTGTGAATGCTCGTTTACTAACAGTAAATTATCAAACAAAAACAATACATTAACGTCTAAGTTAATGTACTGTTTTTTGTTTAAGTTGTTGGAGAAGAGATACTTCCTAATATAATAATATACAACTGTGATCACGGCTTCCCCTGTGTGATTTCGTAAAATTTCCACAGGAACGTATAACCGGGATTAAAAGTACCCTATGTATTAATCCAGGTTATAAACTATCTGCGTTCCAAATTTCATCTAAATCCGTTAAGCCGTTTTTGCGTTAATCCGGAACATACATCCAGACAAATAGACAAACGGACAGAAATTCTACGTTCTATTTTATATGTATCAGATTGTTCTTCAAATTTAAAATTACTATAATTAGGTAGCTAATCTCAACAGTTTGAAAATATAAGTGAGTACGGTCACTACCTAAATCAAACCCGCAACTGCGTATCAAATAAAAAAAATTGGACAAAATAAAAATCCTTCCGTAATGAAAGGATGCGAGACATGTTAAAATATGAATACTAAAATAAGTAGATACCTACATACATAATGTATGCAGGGTGCATCGAGTGGTTTTTCACGCGAGCAACTGTTGTAGAGCCCTCGTGATACGCGGCACGGCCACTTTAAACAGTAAATGCAGGCGCGTTATTGAGCTACAAAGTGCTCCTACATCAGCTTTAAAAGGCTCGTCAAGTTTAAGCTTAAGTTAAAATAAAAATACCTTTATATAACGCGAATTTTCTAGCGATTATTTCGAAAAAAAAAACACATAAGTAATATTTACTGTCATACAGATTTGGAACAACAGGTAAGTAAGGTTAAGGAGGCCGAAATAAAATCAGCTAACATGGACGTTTTCATCACCAGCACAAAATAAAAATGGGCAAGTTCTTGAGTATAAAGAATCAATGAAAAAAACACATATTATTCGGAACACGTGTCTTGACGTTAACAGCGTATGACGTGAAGCACTAAAACCGTTATGTACTACAATGTGACGTGAAATTAAATAATATATTGGGATATAAATACGAAGTCATTGCCAATTTTTACGCAAAGTGACTGAGTGTGAAGTTAACATTTCTGAAAGGTGACATATTCAGTTAAGTAGTTTATAATTCTTATTAAAACTCAACGTCCACGTCAAGGGGTTTTTAATTTTGTTCTTCGTCCCATTTTACCTTTATTGATTTTTTTGAGGCCATTCACCAATACCGGTAACTCAGTGACTACCAACAATAGTGAAATTCGTTTGAACACCCATAGAATAAATCCTCTATTATGGTGCATTGAGGTAAAATTCCTGGCGATATTGTGAGTGCGAGTCGTGCCGTCCGGCACACACAGGGTTAAGTTAGAGCTGAGAACACAATGGACTCCGGGGACACGTCACGTCGCCCACGTGCCTTTACAATCGTCTGATTAGGATCTCATGCCCTCTCTCCTTTAGCGCGCACCGGTATGTATTTGCTGATTGATATACCTGCGTTCTGACTGAGACACGTGCATCCGTATTCCGTATTACGAGTAACTAGCGCCAGAACATATTGCACTGACTATGATACGCAATATTTGCTATATCTATCCATTATTTACCAAAAAGTATTTTCTTTTTAAAACAGGAGTGTTCTATTGAATGTAATAAATAGTTAGTTTCTTTCTACATATATAGTTGAATCGAACCAGTAGGTACCTAACCTTTAATAATTTTCTAAATCACTATATATGTAGGTTTGGAATGGAAAGTTAAAAGAAATCATTATTGCCGCAAGAAACATTCAGATGTAAGTAACGCGTCTTCACTTGAGTGTTTTTCAAAGCTAGTAAGTAAGCAACCAATTCTCGTGTTTTTAAAAACGTTCGCATTCTAATCCCGTTTCTATCTGTCAAAAAATGTATGAGGTATAAAACATTGATTGTTGCTGTGATGACATTGCGACTACACCGCTACAAGGTTCTTTTGTTCTTGTTTTATTCAATACGAATTCCGTGACAATTTCATAGATTTTTAACAACAGGGCCACCCTGTCTATGTCATGCAGGTTATAAGTAATAGAGATTGCGAATAGGTTTTGAACGTTATTTATTCCGGGAATTGGCCCTGGTTATTGTAAATTGCCAGGTCGTGCGGTCGTGAGAGCTCGTCGGTCAATGGTGGCTGCGCCGCGTGCAAGTGTGGTTGACGTTCGGAGAAGCCGCCCGTTGTGCGTATTCCCCATGAGACCATACAAACGTCAATGTATACGGCATTTCATATTTTTGCTCCCTTAGATACAAATAGGGGAGTAAAACTGGCATAAAAACTCAAACTCAAAGCATTTATTTCAAATAAACCAATTACAGGCACTTCTGAATTTTCAAGGTCGTTCGGTCAGAAAGATGAAGCTATTTGCCGATTCCAAAGCTTAGTAGGTACCTATGGAGAAGAACGGACACGCTTTTAAATCAAATTATGGTTACGAAATATTGGTTACATCATTCATGTTGAAATTATGCATGTGAGAACGATGCAGAACGTTAAAAGCGTCCGTAATTTAAAGATAAAAACAGTTCAAATTTAAATTTAATTGAAATACGCCGTGGCAGCTAAGAGATGACCAGTCCCTACTGACGGTGCCTGTTCACGAACATGATGCATGGGTTAGCACCATTCAACTCAACCATTTGAAGGGAGCTAAATGATCCAACACACGTGGCACCATCAGCGAAACATTAGAGTGAGCATGACATACTCTCAGCCGCCAGGGCACATTCAATTCAGTGAAAGACGTACCCAGTAAATGGTAGCTTTATAGTATGTACATAGTACTCACATATGGCTTAAGCAATTATACAATACTAAAGGATTGAGTTTATACAATGCAAAGATAGTTTTTTTTATCTTCAGCAGCTCCAACAGTATTTTCAAATGCTAATCAATTAGTTGATGCGTCCTTGCGGAGCAGAAGCAGCGATTAGCCAAGCATTTTTATCAGCGATGTAATCCACCAACTTCTATTGTGCACGGCTGCATGGTGTGCTTTTTATACAAGATTTAAATATAGTTTAATTCAGTTGATGTATGTGGGGAGGTATTTTATTGTAACACTAGCACTTCGCCCGCGACTTAACGAAAATAAATTATATTTAGCCTATGTTCATCAAACAGAATATCGGCATCTACTCGTAATAGTAAAACAATTTTTTTCAAATCGGTCCAGTTGTTTCGGAGCCTAACGAACAATCAAATCTTTCCTCTTTTGAATACTAGTATTGATTTTAAACAGTACCCGATAAAAGATGAGTCTACTTGAGCCAGCCTGAAACCTGGTTGGACTAATTAGTACCTATTTCTAGTAATGTAATTGTATCTTTCACCTCTTTTACTAAAAAGATGTTGAGTTTTCCTTACGTGCATGATATTTTATAGATATATTGACGAGCTACCGTCATGAAATTAATGTCTTTGAACAGTTCCCTTGGAGAATCGCGCCTGCGGAGGCCATTTTTGGCTCTGATGGCTCTTTTCTGCAGAATGAAAATAGACTCGATGCCCTTCCATATAGTAAAATACCGTACGACATAATACTATGAAAGTAACTAAAATAGACTAGTCTCGCGGTACATACATCAGTAATTTCCGGATTTTTCTTACATCATATGCTGCTAAACTTAGCCGTCCTGCAAGGGATCTTAAATGAGGTCCTCATTGAAGCTTTGAGTCTAGCGTGATTCCCAGGAAAACAGTTTTATCGACGAATTCTAGTTTCTCGTGATTCAATACTATCTCAAAATTAGTACTTTTGACATTTGGTAAAGAAAATCTTATGCATTTAGTTTTTTTTTCCATTTAATACTACATTATTAGCAGTGAACCAATTTTGGAGCTGCAGTAAGTCATTATTTACGTTCTCAAGATTTGATGCACGCCTATTAATTTTGAAAATTAAGGAAGTATCATCAGCAAATAACACCATTTATGGTTGGGTTTTCAACAAATGGGGTAGATCATTAATATAATGGGGTAGATCATTAATCAAACATTTACCTATCAAGGTGCATACATAAAATGCTATTGGAAGGTAAGGTTAATGTCCCTCCCTATACGCATTGAGATTTGTAAAAAAACTTAATTGAATCATTAACGTAGAGTTTTTCTCCGTGTGAACAGAGCAAAGAATTCGACACATGGATTAAACGAATAACAAGTAATAGCTGCCGTTTTCAGGCAAAAATCAGGATTAAAACATTTCCACCACAAATAATAATGAAAAATGGAAGCTCTCCATAAATGGACTAAAAAAGAACGTAGCAGTAAAGCACTGTTTTTGGAAAAATAAACATAAACGTTGAATATTAAAGAACAACAAACTTTTCGTAAGTTACAGTAACGTATCGAAAAGCCGTCAAAGAGGTAATATAGATATATGTTAGCTTTCGAAGCACATTCCGCGCAGCTACCTTCTGGCTATGTCTCGATGAAGGCAGATTTCGCTTCCATTTTATCACGGAGAAGATAGATTCGATTGCAATGAGGTGAAACATACAAAGACAAAGCGATCAAATGTTTAAATCTTATAATAATTAGCAGACTAACTGACTGTATAAACGTGTGCTTATCACGAGGTATTTTTCTCGATACGCTGAAGATTGCAAGGGTCAGTCTTATTTATCAATCCGGAAGTAGAGCTGACCCGAGTGACTATAGGCCGGTGTCGGTCTTACCAGTTATATCAAAGATATTCGAATGCGCGTATTTTGGGTACCGTGGGATAATAGATAATTCGACCCACCTCAGCTCCTCGTGGAAGGCCAGCAATGCCAAGGCATGTTACTGACAGCCTCGCGTAGGGTTACCGAAGTACTTTGCCCTGTATGTGGTGACCACCAGGCAGTTTAGAAGCTCATGAGCTGCTGTCTCGTCCCCCTCCAAGCAGGCCCTGCACAGCGGACCGTCTGTGTCTCCTATGACAAAGAGGTGTTTATTTAATGACCCGTGGCCAGTTAAAGCTGCCGTAACTATACGCAGCTGGGCGGGTTGGCAAGATGGGTTCGGGTCCCAATGGAGCCTCACTCGACCCCCTTCTGGCAAGTTCGTCGGTTGCATCGTTGCCCAGCGAACCGTGTGTCCTTTGATCCATTGAATGGTTATGTTATTGAGGCTACCCACCTGATTAAGTCGCTGGTGACACTCGTTTATTAGCTCAGATTCAACTGTGTGGCTGTTCAGCGCTTGCAGAACAGCCCTGCTGACACAGAGTATACGGATAGAGTGGTCCTTAACTTCCCTGGCCATGATGGCCGGAGCATGCATTAGGCCTGGAACACTGCGTTATAGACCCCCAATGGTGTGGCGTGATCCTCGTGAAGCTGGATCTTGTATTTTTTATCAAGGATAAATTGTTTGGGTACCCGATTACTAATGGCTTTCGTAATGGGGAACTCCTTGTTGAGTCCTTCAAGCAGCGCGGTGTGTGGTGTGTCTCTCTTACCCGAGAGATCTAGTGCGTTTAGACGTACCACCGCCAGTGTCGCTTCCTGCTGTATGAACAGGTGGAGCGGTGGCAGTTTCGGCATGGCTTCAACTGCTGCAGTCGGAGTGGTCCTCATGCAGCCCGTAGCCGCCGAGCAGGCTAGTCGTTGCATGTGTTATAGTTTGTTTGAGGCTGTAGCCAGCTTGGTTCGGGGCCAACAGACCGCGGCCCCATAGGTTGTCGTGGGGCGGATCACTGTGGTGTATAGCCGTAGTATAATTTTAGGGGATAGTCGAAGAAAGAAGGTTATGCAGGCTCTGTTTAGTTCGTTGTCCAAACGACTATTCCAGTTTAACTTACTGTCTAGAATGACCCCCAGGTTTTTGACCTCGTTGGCCAACTAAAGTTCTGTATTGAACAGTTTTGGTAGGCTGAAAGGGCCTACTGCTCGTTTTTGGGTAAACATGACTAGTTCAGTTTTAGTGGGATAGGTCAAATTCCCCGCAAATTCCTGCCTTTCTACGATAAGTAGCGCTTGCTGAGTGAGGTTGCAGATCGTACCCGTCACCTTCCCCGAAACAAGGATTGCGAGGTCGTCAGCATACCCTATTGTGTAATAGCGGCTGGCGTTGAGTTTGGTGATGAGGTCATGAATCACCAGTTCACATAAAAGGGGGGACAGCACCCCTCCCCGGGGGCACCCTCTGGCTATCAATGCCTGTTGCTGCTCACCCTCAAGGCGAACCCCTCGTATGCTTAGCATGTTTGTACCTGTTAGTACCTGTTCTACTCCATGTCTGGAGAGGCGCTGCTGATGCTGGAGAAGTTAGTTTCAGAGCGCCGTACCTTAGCTCCCTATCACACAGCCTTTCCAGCGTTTTTTGTAGAAATGAGGTCAGGCTGATTGGTCGGTAGGATTTGGTGTTTGTGTAGTCACCCTTACCTGGCTTAGGGATGAATATTACTTTCACTTCCCTCCATCCTTTTGGAACGTACCTTAAGGCCAGACACGCTCGCATTAAAGGCACCAGTCTTATTGCGACACCGGTGTCACCCCACTTTATCAAGGCGGGGAACACTCCGTCAGGACAAGCTGCCTTAAAAGGATGGAAGCTAAGGATGGCCCATTGGAGTTTCGCCAACGTGATCACCCTGCTGGCGTAAAGCCAATCATTGTCTGATGGTGTTTGAATTACCTCTTGCCAATCGATTACCTGCGCGAAGATACATCCAGGGAAGTGAGTTTCGATAAGGATGCGTCTCGTTTCTTCTGGCGAGGAAGAGAGTGAGTTGTCGGGTTTCCGGAGGGTAGCGGGCCCAGGTGTGTACCGCTGCGCCAGTACCTTCCTTAACCAAGCTTGCTCACAGGATTCAATGCTACCACAGAATTTGCGCCATCCGGTAGTACTTACTACTTACTGAATCTGATGCATTTTCTGTAGCTGGATTTGGCTGCGTAGTATTTATCCCAGTCCTCATCCGCACATGAGTTCATGGCTCTTTAAGTGCTTTCCTTATTTTGCCACGCTTGCGCTCCAGATCAGAGCCCCACTAGAGTTGTTTGCCTGGTGTGTTACGTGGGTTGGTCTCTGGGCAGGCAGTTTGGTAGCTGTCTATCATTTATATAGTTAGATGGCTTACTTGTACTTCAATTTGTGTCTTATCCGCAAATGTCGTCGGAACGCTTGATAATGCCAGTTTGGATTCAAGGCTGCGTATGTAGGTTGCACGATCCGTGCTTCGCGGATTGCGCCGTGGTGGTTTTGGGGTGACACAGACCTAGATCAGAGCAGGAGGCCTCCTTAGCGACCTGCTACTCCGTGGCAATTTCCGCCGCGCCCTCTGTTGCCAGAGTGAGATCTATGATTGTGCGGCTTCGCCTGGTTACGAATGTTGGTTCGGAACCAGTGTTTAGCAGGTATAGGTTAGTCGAGAATAAGTAGTCAACCAAGGCCTTACCCCTATTATTTTGCGTGTCCATACCCCAAAGTTGGTGGTGAGCATTGGCGTCAGCCCCGACGACGGCCTCAAACCCGCTTCTCTCGTAATGGCTCAGGAGGCGGGCGAGTCCATGCGGAGGTGGCGCCTCCGCCTCGGGCATGTAAGCCGAGGCGAAAACGATCACCAAGTCGGCTTTGCCATGCGGTATTCGCAGCTTAACTGCAGAGACATCTCTGCAACAGAAGTCATTTAAAAGCTGTGTTTTAAGGTTACCTGGATAGATGCACGTTTTAGGGTGAACGTGATCTGTGGTGACCAAAAGCTTACCGACAAAATTGGAGAGTCCTTGTATGCGGCCAGCCCTAACCCACGGCTCCTGGATCAGGGCAATGGCTGTGTGTTGAGCTTCCTGCCACTTGCGAAGCTGAGCCGTCGCGGTCTGACTGTGGTGGAGGTTGGCCTGGAGGACTCTACAGGTTTACGAAAAGGACGCCATCGTTGGCCAAACCCCCTTCATCCCCCTCCAGTCTGAGCCCGGTTAACAGATCGTGCTTGCGTCTTGCCAATGGTTCCCGTGGCGGGGTCCCAACCCTGGGGGACGTCGGTGAACCTGCCGTTCCGACCCCGAAACTTCACGTAAACCGTCCCCAATCCCATTGAGAGACGGCGTCCGGCCTCCATCGTCCACAGGGACACCGAGCACCACGAACCATGCCGCAGCCTGTTTGTCGGTATGCAAGAGTACCCACCTCTTAATGTCGACCCAGGGGTTCTGTAGCTGAGAGCGCGCCCAATATTGGTCGGCTCTCCGAAGACCCCCTGCTCGTCTGGGGTCACGACTCCACATCATGCTCGCTTCGGAATTTCCGACTGACTCTTGACAACTAGCGGGATGCTAGTTGGGAGAGCAAGGTCGGAGACAGTCTTCCTTAGCCAGGCTAAGATGTGGTCATTATCGCACCACAATTTCAAAACACCCCCGGCGAACAGCGGCTTGGCGTTGAAGGTCGGCCTTGGAGTGTCTTGCTTGGGGGAGCAGGCCTCGAAAATGATATGCTTCTGGATTGCAGCGAGTACCTGGTCCGATACGTCCTTGCTGAGGATCCCCGTGCGGTCGCAGGTGACGTCGAGGTTAGCGCTAGCAGCTTGGGCGTAGCTTCGTTGGGCGACCCGTTTGGATTGGTCATGGCGCGGCCACTTATGCTCTCCCCGAGATGTCAAAGTCTCGTTGAGAGCTCGCTTGGCCGCGGCCTGATCCATCCGACCGGGTCGCTGTGTCTTGGTGGCACCTTCAGCTCTCTCCGGGACATTGGTTGGCGGATGACTAGCTAGTACCTCTGCCTGCGACCGCTTTCCGGCGGAGAAGTTCAGCTGGCCGCTAGTCGGTTTGACTGACCTAGCGGCAGTACCCTGTCTGTTACTCCTTCCTCGTGATCTTGTCTCTCTGCTTGCCTTGTACTGAGGCAGCTGGTGGACCTGAAGGGTCAATGCAAGGGCAACGAGCTTGTTGAGTGGATTTACCTTTGCCCTTGCGTTTCTGCACTTGCCAGGCGCATGAAAACGCGTCGTCGGTGCACTTGGCCGTCACCGTTTGACCGGTGACGGCCTTCTGGTGAGGGGAGGTTAGAAGAGCCACAGGTGGTTTGGTAGGAGACCCGGTGACAGTATTACCCAGGGCCGGGGCCTGCGTGGAGCGGGTCGGCCCGGCAGTGGTATAAGTAGTCGCCGTCTTCGCCTCAGTGTTAGAAGGGTTGGTACTGGTACCAATCAGCGCCGACGTCCTTTGTTTATATTGGGACTTTTGCTTTTTGGTCTTAATTGCGGTTTTCGCCACAGCCGGACCGCCGCCTGCGCTGGTACCAGCGGCATTAGCCGCATGGCCACCGGGGATTCTCATTGGCTTTCGCCTCCACTCAGTTGCTTCGGTTTTAATTGGCCTAAATTTGTCCATATTAAAAATGATTTGAAAATACAGGTGCACATGATGGCGTGACAACATAATAAAGATTTCCATCTAACCATGAATAGTGATCGCTAAAAGCCAGCATCTCGACGCGACGACACCTTTTACGATATGCACGGGAGTGATGGAATTCCCTTTTCGATTAACATTTTTGTAGCTTTAAAATAGGAGACCTCTACGACTTTTAAATAGAGTGAGTCTTTTCCCGTCGGGCAATAAATGTAAATCACGTCATTGAGTGAACTATATTGGACAGTGTGCAGCGTGCCCATTGAATGCAGTTGGTGCATGGTAAGCACAATGCTTTTCGTTCAATTCATTCACTATTGAATCACTATTCGATTGTCCCCAACTTCGACGTTGTTACATAAATTTTATGAATAAACTTCCGTTTACATTATTTTATGATTCACTTTGCTTCTACTTTGTTTGATTTGTGTAAGTGGTTTTCTTTGTGTTTGTAAATTAGTTTCTATTGTTAAGTTAAAGCTTTCTAAATTGTAATATTTTTATGAAATTAAAGTATGGTACCTATCTGTTATAGCTACGTTGGTATGTCTATGATAAGGCTGTTGATATTGTTAGCTCCTAAATTAAGTTATCTGCTTAAACTAACGAAAGTATTTAAGTAACACATTTTAATATTTAAACCAATATTTACGTGACAAAAAAAAAGATGAGACTTTAGTTTATTTATTAGATAAATAACTGTTTCTCTTTTAAACATCTATTAAAATGGATAAAAACTAATGTCGGATCGATAGCCTGTTAACTTATTTCATGAAAATTGAATGAGCTAGAAAGCAATGAAATTACAGTGATCTTATTTGAATTGATACGGGAAGTAACAAAGAAAATTACCATCTATACAAGGATCTAAGAATTTGGGCATATTTGTGTTTGATATGTAATAAATGCAATTCTCATTCAGAAGTTTTGTTAGGATTGTAATACTTAAGTACTTCCTTTTAGTCAAATATATAAAGGTACTTACTTTTCTATGTCTGACTAACTGGATGTTGAAGTCAACAACTAACAATTCAGTTACCTACATAGACACAGTTATGACCTCTAGATTTATGATAATATTAATTATTCATCTATACCGAATAGTACACAGTAGATTTGACAAATAAAATCGAATGAATAAAGAGGACTACGTGTAACACGGAGTATTAGCATTTAATACACAATGATCCTACATTCATCATTATTTACCAGGGAACCACAAAGACATTCGTAATATTAAACCGAGAAAAGCTCATAACAAACGCAATTCAAACATCATTCCAGCAAATATGAAATAAATCTTGTCGTGCGAAGAAACTTAGTAATTCGTAGCTTCATGATTCAGGGGTGTCCGTTACATGGCCAGCTCCCAGCGGACTTCCACGGAATATTAACTTGGAATAAGATAAAAATGGCGCTAGCACCCGTCCCGGCTCAGGTGACACTGGAATTTGACGTTGGTAATTTGACGCCTTTATCCGGGTCACCTTCCAACAAATGGTGTATAGACGCTGAATAAAGTAGTCGCCATGTTTTGCATAAGGCGACTCGATACCTAACCTTTGTGTCCTAATATCAAGTAATATCAACCGGCCACCAACATTATTAATGCTGAGAAGCTGAACTTCAGGACCTACATTCTGCGTTCAATAATGCCTTCAAATTTAGCAAAATTATAAACGTTTTTCCATGATAATACACTGTGTGGACTGCAGTAATCATTTATGCGCTTAAATAAATCTGGGCTTTTCACGTTCGATATGAAAGGCGAAAATTAAGTACATTTATATCCAAAAATATTAATTTGGAGGTTTTCGGAAACGGTGGAGCGAACGAGAGGAATAATATTTAATATCAATGCAAAATTATAATGAGAGATACAAAAATCTTATGAATAAATGAGGAAAGCGGGAAAGCGGTCAATAAAAGTAACTAGAGAGGAACGAGTGGAAGTTGAACACGGTCTTGCATTAGGCAGACTTAGTGCCTGCCGCGCGGAAAACTTGTGCCAATTAATGTAAGGGAGTGTATCAGAGGTCGAGGGGAACTCCGACAGATCGGACACTAACAAGCCGCCCCGGATGCAGCATACTCTGAAACTAATAGTAATCAATAAAGAAGGCGATAAATTTCCTCTATCAAGTGCCTCTTCAATATAAAAAGTTAGGGATTTTGTTGCCATATCGTTTGATATATGAAGAGGCGGAGAAATATTGCGTACTACACATGAATAAGCTGAAAGTACACACGTACTTGTTTCTTATGTGGTAGGTTTTACGAACATTTTGAAGTCAATTATTTCTTAACGTATGTATCGTAAATAAAAAGTTCTAACAAGTATTTGACGTTTCTTTATCACAAAACGACTACAGTGATTTACTTTTACTTTGTAAAGAACTTTTATGAAAATAAAATCTCTTACCCCAGACTTAAACGCGCTATTTCTAGGCGAATAGCTTTTGCTTGCGCACTTTCTTTACACTCCATCTCATTTTTCTCCGACTCATTATTACTTTGGTAGCGGTATTATTTAATAGATGAAATTTTATTGTCTCGTCCAAAACTTTAAGAATAATATTTTTACAAAGCGATGATTAACTCATAAATATTAAGACTTTCGTTTTGGGTGATTTGAAACAGAGAATACAAGTGAGCACTGTTTATATTGCTCACAAAATGGTTTTGGATTGAGGAGATTTATAATTTCTCTGTGTTCTAGCTGAAAGTATCTAGGATGATGTTATTCATTATTAATGTTTGGCATTGGATCGCAGGTATGGCTTACAGTCTGAATAATACAATTAAGTGTACTGAAACGTATTACGGATTATTATTATAACCTTTCAGTGTACTTAAAAGTTTCTGCGATGACAAAAGATAGTAAACAATATGTCGGATTCGAAATTTATTGAGCAGATATGTACCTAGATCATGAATTTAGTCAGAAAAACACATTCTTGTGATCTTCAAAACTCCTAAGTAAATTGAATCTGCTGACGCAATTTACAAATTTAATATTCTTTGGTTTTCTCAAAGTTTCTTAGATTTTGTGTTTTATACATCAAACTCATACATTATTCAGTACTAATAGATGTTTTTTTCTTTGATACATTTTCTGATTTTATATTTGTTAAATAAAAAAGTATCTACTTCGAAAATTGTGTCGCAAAAACATGAAACATTTCAGAAACACTTTTCTTTGAAAATGTTTTTAATGTATGATATATGTCAGGTTTATTGGCTAGAGGCTGAAATTATTGGTCATGTGTGAAGAATAAAAGTTAAGATTACACATCACAAAAATAAAAGTGACGTAAAATGTTTCACAGTTGAAGATCGCCGAGTTTTTTCAGACGCATTTCGTAAATTTTATTACGTACTACACGAGAGGCCTTCATCGTTTCGGATCAGCGATAATCCCATTACATTTCCAGTTTCGGCAATTTGAGTGCCGTCTTCATGGCAATAAAAAGTTATTATTGAAACCCAGGTGAGGGCGGCCCGACTGGACGCCCTTCATATTTAAACTTACCTCTGAGTTTAACGTGAACCGAGAAATTATTCTATTCACCAACTTAGATCGAAGAGAAGGCGAAGTAATCAATAATATAACATTTTGCGCCTAATGACTTCAATTGTTTTCCGAAGACGAATACCTCCTTAAAAGTTTGTTTGTTACTTTTGGTTGGTGTGAGAGCTTTTGATTTGTTTTACGAATGAATAACTGAGTTCGGTGAATGTACTGAAAACACCAACTAAGCAAGTACGTACAAACGTACTGTGCTTTTACAACTATTTTCGGATAAGTATCGCAGCTGTCCACCCATCACTTGATTTATGAAGCATACGAAATAAAACCGATCTAAAAGGAGCCCTCCTTCTTTAAAAACTTCTTCGAATTAAATGAATCTTGAGGCGACGTTAGAGCTCATAGTCGTCTGGTGGGCAGCTATCGCATAGATGGTGAGTCATCGGACGCAGTTGGAAAAGCAAACGAACATGATATAGCTGCGGGAAATCCAATCTCCAAAATATAGTTTCCCTATTTTATTGAGTATAAACTTGGTCTCAGTACAGCCAATTCAAGTATCAAGATCCATGTTTGTGGACACGTTCTATTTATGAGATCAACTTCATTCATCGGTTAGCATACAATACCGAAAGTGAGTGAGTGAATTCTGGTCTTAGAAGATCTTGGACTTGGTGTTGAAACTGATCATAAATTTTGCTCCTTGCTATAGTAATTTCACTTTCGATGCTCCGTCGCACGCTTCGACACATCTTAGACAATCAGCTAATTTGCAGTTTAACTAGAGGCCTTATTGATATAGCCCCGAGATATGGAGAGATTTAGTTCAAAGTTTCCTATAACATATACTAACTTCCTATAACTACTATACTTCCTATAACATATAACTAATCGATTTCAGTGACAATGTACCTCTTATGCCAGCTAAGACTCGCTGCCAACAATTGTCCCTCGTTAGTACATAAAATTTTCAGGAACTCGTCAGTTACATCTGCTAGCAACGGACCAGAAAAATATGACCAAAACGGACAGTTGCGCGAACAATCTGTTACTTCTAAAAACTTTGTTAACGTAATTGGAGCACAATAAAATAACGAGAACTGCGAACATAAAATATTTGCTGTGTGTTGAATTTGCTGTTGCCCTGAATTTTCTTTTGCTTACAAACTTCATACCTCTGTTTGACCTGCTGAAGGGTGAACTATATCAATAAATAAATTCTTTGTGCGCCTTTCCCCTCGCTAAGGTACATAGCTATCTTTCAAACATGATTAAATGCAGAGTTAATTCTAAACTTCTTAATCTATATAACACACACATAAAATCACGCCTGTAATCCCAGAAGGGTTAGGCAGAGGTGTACCTATAGTACACCCACATTTCGCCAGTTATGCTTAAGTCCCATGTAATAGGGTGCGAGCCTATTGCCATCAACCGGGCACAAATCCAGACTGCAGGGTTGCTACTGAGAAATTCTAGATAGAAAAACCCAATAACACACTGCCCGACCTGGGAATCGAACCCAGGACCTCATGCTCAGAAGTAGCTCTTGCGACCACTAGACCAACGAGGTAGTCGACCTATATAACAATTTAAGTAATTAATAAAATTGTTGTTATTGAAATTTAAGATCTGTTATGTTCTGTATATCTAAACAAACTTCATAGCGTTAAATGCATCGTCACTACAGTAACTGTAGTGAAGCGACTTTTTCGTACAAAATCTGATCAAATTGAAGTCGCATCCGAACGTCGAGGGCTTTTAGTGTGCGCATCTATGCAGTTTACAGGATTACAGTCGGATATACAGGTCTGTCTGTGGTTTAGTTTTTTTGGTGGCTCCTGCTATTTCGGTGAAAATCAATGAATACCAACGAGATAAAACATATGTGAGTATACCGTGAAATGTTGGCCATTCTCATGTGGTGTGTGTGGTTTTCATTTTCCGCACTACTTACTAAAGATTAGCCTAGACAAAATTCCCGAACAGAAACCTAGAAACTAAAATAGTTGAATTCTGTTGCTCATGCAAATTACACAAGGACAAGTTAACTAATTAGTTACACATGACCATAACTTTTACAACAACAAACTGTGTGCACCTGGCATATTCTTCGTAAAGTGTCACTGTGTCTTCGTGTTTTTTATCAGGGTCGAGCTGCAGTCGATAAGAATAAAAAGGCACTGATAACGATAGAGCTTGTACATTATTTTTATATTGTCCATTTACTATTGTGTCAGTTGAAACAGGAAGTAAATAAAGTTATCCAATATCTATGCAGATAAGGTGTCGTGGATAAGAGTTAGAAAATCATTAAATCCTTTGGCAAGTCGCAAAGGATTTAATGATTTTAATTATTTTATTAATCTTCACTTTATTTACTTCTTGTTTAACAGTTTCATCTTTAGTATAAGTTGTGAACTGGAACCACTAAGTGCCTAGTGGTTCTGCGCATGGTAAACTATTTTGATAATACATGTGTCTGCGTATTCTCTATGGCACTACACGTAACAAAATTCATAGGAACCTTCTAATGCAAATTTTTGGAAAACCTAGATAGAACGCATAGAAACACCTAAATTCACGAGTACCTATAACTCGAGAATTAGCTCATTTACGGATTGACAGACAGAGATACGTTGGGTTTTATCATATATAAGAAACGATAGAAAAGTACATTAATACTGGAAAAATTGTGACCATATAAACACATTCAAATGCAGAATAAGGCAATACATTACAACATTTGAAACATCAGAAAACAGAATACGCTAATATAATGTCTCCAATAACTAGAGGTAACTAATGTTCATAGTACTATTTATAATCACTTAAGTATCTCATTATAAGCAAACTGTTATTTTGAATTACTACTTTGTAGAGCTCACTTTTTAGACAGCTGTATGCCACAATTTCAAAAACTTAAAATTCTACCTTGGCAGAGGTAGAATTTTAAGTTTATATATTGTTTATATATTTTTGCAATACTTATGTATTTTTGTTAAGATAAACTAAATTTTATTTGAGACTAACACTGACAGGCAAAATAGTCGAACACTACATAAATACAGACTTCGGTTGCCACCAATAAAACTAAAATTATTGAAGAAACATGTTTACAGCATGTCGATTATTATTTACAATCATTTACCAATTAGTCTTCAAGACTTACCGCTGACAATGTTTAAAAAATACTTTTCGAACTATTATTATTTCAAAGTTATTATACCATTGAGGGCTATTTAGAAGACAAAACAATAGAATCTGTAAATTAGGTTAGTTGAAATCGCTAATTGTGGGTACATTTCCACGCCATGGACATGGCAGGATATGCTAAAACTAATTTACTGTAACACCATATACCTTAATCTAGCAAATGAATATGTTTGATTTGATTTAGATTCCTATAAGAAATAAAGTTCTTAGAACCCAAGTATTCGAGGGTTCAGTACAGCGTAATGCAGCACGCTTAGATGAAAATACTTAGAAAGAAAATACCTTCGTTACCCAGTTTCCGAAGAATCTTTTCCTCTTTACATATGTATGTAGGAAATAAGAATTTCTTCGTAAAGTAAGGTCTTCGCTAACAAATCTCGCCTGCACAATTGGAAAAACGTAGTTACGACGCTGTTTCTTGGATTCTACTCTTAGGTCTTGAATATAAGATGGCTTAAAGTATGTGCGTTTGACTATTCTGGTACCCTACGAGAATCGGATACTTCTAAATACTTTAAATGGATTTAAAACTATGGTTCTGGTAATATATTGTCCGATTATCTCTTTATCTGGATCAGAGGTTTCCAAACTTTTTGTCTCGTAGACCACTTGCCATGTTTTCGGTTTTTTGGTAAACCCCAGCTTATACTGCATTTTCAAATTCATCAACTTCAAATGAGTTTTTGACTGATTTCTAACAGTAGTGAGGTGTAGAGTCAAAAACAATTTAAAAAAACATGTTCAGTACTTAATGTCTTTGCGAATGTCTGAGAAAAGAATGGACAAGAACTATTAGGTACGTGTACGCGCGTAGGTAACATGATCATATCTGGTATTATAATTATACAGGGTGGCAGAGACATCGACACGCAAACTGGAACCATGAAGTCAGTAAATGGTTCTAGGCCCCCTAGCTTAGAAATTAAGGTCAGTTATAAAAAAAAACTTCTGTTCCATAGAAAAGTGCAATAGCAACGCGACGAAATGTATCGAACAGCAATTATGGCCTTCTCCAAGTCATGGTCTACACAAGTGCCATATTTCCTCAAAATTCGTTCAGCCGGTTTAGCGTGAAGCGTAACAAAAAACCAAACTTACTTTCGCATTTATAAGATTAGTTAGGATGTATACTAATTCGCTACTAATATTATAAAATTGCGAAAATAATTTGGTTTGCAAAACCTACAACAGTACCTACAATAGTACCTACTACCGAATTATCTGTTTATGTGGGGTTATTTCAAAATTATTAGGTCTTTACCTATGAAGTTGCTGTTTTACAATACTGGCCATTTGAAACGTAATTCAAACATGGCTGACAGTAAACTCTATATTCAAAAAAAAATTATTTACAAAATAAGGTTTTTTTTTTAGGTTTTTTATTGGGTTTTTCTATCTGGAATTTCTCAGTAGCAGCCCGGAGTCTGGATTTGTGCCCGGTTGATGGCAATAGGTTCGCCCTCTATTACATGGGACTTAAACATAACTGGCGAAATGTGGGTGTACTATAGGTACACCTCTGCCCAACTCTTCGGGGAAACAAGGCGTGATGTTATGTTATGTGTAAGGTTTTTTTTTAAATTCAATTATTTGTTTATTGATTAGCGTTTTGTTTTCACTACATTTACATTTTTTTCATCAATATGGACACTATAAAAATACGTTAATTATGTAATCTGAGTTCCGTCGCGGTAGAAAAGCCGCACAAGCGGCTCCAACCTTAATTACGTGTACGGAGTGAACACTACGAAGAAACGCACGTCTCGTCCCAGCTGCTCCTAAACGACACCGCTCGACCTCATACGGTACAACAGACGATCTCTAAGCACCAAGAGGAAGGGTTGAAAATTTTGTTTCATCCACCGTACTCAACAGACCTTGCGTCAACAGACTTTTTCCAAAATTTGGACAACTTCTTGGTACAAAATGCCTTTGAAGAGTTTGTTGGTTTCCGTACACCAGACTTCTTCAAGAAGGGCATTGAAAAATTACCACTGCGCTGGCAGAAATGCATCGATAGCATGGGTGCATATTTTGTCTGATACAAAGAAAAAAAAAATATATATATACTTTAACTTTTACTTACTTTCTTTCTACTTCTCTCTGTTTGAGTCCAGGTCGTTCCACTATCTCCGTCTTACCATTAAGATCGTCTGACATGCGGCAGATGTGTCCAGCTCAATTCCATTTTAGCGTCGCAGCTTTCCAAGGGACGTCAGTTATCTTTGTGATGAAACGGATGGTCGTATTCCTTACCCTTTCTGTTAATTTGAGATCCAGAATACTCCATTCCATAGCCCTCTATTAAAGTCACGACCTGCTTAAATGAGCCACTGCCGTGGGGGTCCATGATCGTGGATCTCATTTTCGTTTACATCTCACGGACCCCCAATAACTTTTTCACTCACATGATGCCTTGTAGGTCGTCGCCGACTCATTGGGGGTCGATAGACACTTAGGGTATCATTGGTCTAGATGTATGTTTCGGATTGGCGCAAAAATGTCTCAATGGATTTTGGCACACAGATAGTTCATAACCTGAATTAACACAGAGTACTTTAATTCCGGTAGTACGTTCCCGTGGGATATTTTCCGACATCCAAGCAGGTTAAGCTACATTCGAAAGGTAGTAGCTAGAATATAAGTCCATTGTCTATGTTTAACTCAATTTTTACTTTGTGTCTGTTTAACGAACAGTGAAAAATGCAGTGATGAAACGTTTATGCACACAAACAGTGTGACAATGTTTTTTTATTTGTACTTCGAAGTCCATTTTGTTTGTGTTTATATTTTTGTGCAAACAGGTATTATGTTTCGTGACAGTACTAGGCTAACATTCCTTTTGCATATAAAATCGCAAAAAATTACCAAAACAGTTTCACTAGCTTGTGTGATATGATGAAACAGAACTTTTTAGTTTTTTTAAATCGAATGTCGATAGTTTAGGTTTTTTTGGACAAAAAATATGCCTATGCAATGGTGCTCAGCTAAACAATCATTTAAAAACTTCTGATATGTGACTTCGATGTCAGCGGAATTACCTATAGAGTGGGTAGGCCTAAAACCGAAAAAAAAACAAATTGGAGAAAGTATGACTACTTTTTTAGTTATAATTGTAGGTACATGTTTTTGTCTTAAAGCTATAAAAGTAGTATGAACTGGATAAGTTACTGCGGCTAAAGAGTAAATTAATTACCGTAGTCGCGGGTTAAATAAACCAGCGCAATCTGAGCCAACTCTCTCGATGTTTTCATAAGGAAAATATTCTCAGCTACGAAAAACTTCATCTGCAACTTTTTCTTTTTTCCTTATTAGCTTCCCGCTCTTAACTTAGATTCTTCTGCTTTTTCTCGAATTTAATTTCGCATTTGTTTCAAGAAACTCAGTGCTTCATCTTTTTAAACATCTACGATAGGTTCATCTTTAAATAATAGCGAAGTTTTATAATGTCAACAAGTTGAATGACTTTGTTATAAGAAACGTTATCAGTTTTAAAAGGACTCCATTATAATTGGTTATGTCTATATAATTTTCTTGGAACTACAGTTTATCCTCGCTTTTAATTAATTAAGACATATAAAAAGTTAGATAACATAGAATAAATTCAAAAGATGTAAAACAAAAGCTGTTTCATTTTGATGAGTACAATCAGTGAGTTCCGAGAACACACACCAAGGACAATGAACACATCAAATTGAAATGATTTGAACAGCGCTTTTAAATTGTAATGGCAACTAAAAACTTATGGAGAATATAAAAATTTACGGGACAAATCAAATGGGCTATCGATTATGTATAATTTATTCAATCATGTTTGTTTTCCATTGAGGTTTAAACAGGTGGTCTGTCACAGTAAGAGGTAACTGAATTATGTTTACACCCATATTTTTGCGTTAAATAATTATAGTAGGCGATCCAAATATTTTTGTAAGTTTATATTCTTTGGAATATCTTTAGTAAGTTAAATACTTTGAACTTCTGTTCCGAGTTTAACGAAGTAAAATCTCATTATATGTTTATATTTTTATATTTGCAGAAACTAATTTAACTATTTATTTGATCCTTTTAATTTCATCAAAGTACGTAATTAAATTAGCTACAATTTGCATGTTCTGTAACGTGAGAGAATGTTATTTTATTCTCGAGTATATTCGGTTCGCTAAGCACATAAATGTTTCACTCAAGAAAGCTTTCTTCGCAAAACACTCGGTGGTGGTCTGAACAGGTTTAGAGCAAAGGTTGATGGTAACTTTCAGCTCAGTACTTAAATGTGAATTGAAAACAATTCATCCTTCAAAGTACGATTGAATATAAGAAATTCGCACGTTGAGTACCGGATAACGGTATAACGTGCTGCAATCAAATTATTTCGAAAACAGACACTCGATAAAAATGTGGCATGTGTATCATTAGAAGCGTAAAAAGATTACGCCGATCAAAAACAAAATCCAATCATGGAAAATCTACAGAAAAGAGGCCGGAAAACGACGCAGAACGTTGTTATGGATATAACTGGGCCCTCTTCGCTGACAAATAAACTCCTGTTTATGTATACGGAGTTCCAGAAGGTAAACAACCCACATGTTTACACTTTTAGCCAACCAACAATCGATACTCTCGTGTGTATTGGAACTTATGTTATTAATCGTACCTTTAAAGTCCAAAAATTTAATCTGATAACTCGGTTTGGAGGCACGGTAGTCAAACAATAGGCGTTTGACGTCATCTATCGTAAAGTTGGGTTATTCGTGCGATATATTTCATTGTTATTGTCGTACAGATCGCCATCAGAGGTAAACATGCCTGGCATCGTATGTGGGGCGGCGTACGATGATGTGGTGTAGTGTGGGTGTACCAAACGCAGAGTTAACGAGCACACGATATCGGGTTGTTATTTTATTCTTATGTTATGACTCTTGTTAGGTCGACACTTTGTTTCTTTAGTATACCGGGCGATGACACATTTTATTACAAAACATAGAAGAGTAAGTCCTACTGCGCAGGTGGAAAAACCATTTTCGCTTACCGCTTTAGGTAAAGATCGAATCATGCCCAAAATAAACATGATAATTTATTATATTTAATAATAAATTATCATGTTTATTTTGGGCCTATAGTGTCCAGCTTGTCCTGTTGTCTGCACCTGCATGCTACAGGAGTTGATGGACGCTACTGATCGTGCCAAGCACGTAGCTATTTTGGGCTGACGCTACATAGTTCACCATCGACACGCTAAGAAGAAGAAAGCCGCGGCGAAACTTTGCACATGGTCACGGTAAGTGCTTTTCTGACACCTAGGTACTGTTGAGATTATAGCCTAGTTATAAAATAGAAGGGAACAAGCGTAGGTGTCAGTTCTTGGCTGTCAAGCCATCGAAAGAGGATTAATTATATGAAAATGTATTAACGTATATTTTCTAGGAATAATACCGAGCTTACACGCCAAATCTGTGTTTGATTTACCCGTCCTGGTACAGAGAGCCTATAAGGCTCTTACAATTTGGTGGTGGCACCGGTTGGTACGCAAATAAACCTGATAGAAGGTAACTAAGTACTCCACAAAGCATTTAAAAAGGCGGCAGATTTCAAAGCAGGTACATTCCAGTTCCAATTACGAGTATCTCGTAAACATGTCTAAGTGATACAGTTGAACAAAGTGTTGTGACAGTAACGACATCACACCGCAACACAATTACCATTAGTGTCGGTTTTATTGTGACAACTTAAATCACCTGCCAGCCTGCCACCCTCGTCTTGTTCTAATTCCAGTTTAACTCAAGTGGCCAAACTCGCGAACACGAAACATTTCGCTAATGATAATTTTAAAAACGTTATAAAAGAGGAATGCTGAATCCGCTGCGTTACAGTCTAGCGAGTAACAGTTCGAATAAAACGAAATGAAATCGCACACACGATGCCGACCGGGAACGTACCGCCATATAAAAGCTACGTACCTATATTTATTATGCTACGTATTGCCTCTATTATAAGACTACGAAGGCAATACATGTCGGGCTATACATTATTACGGCTAGGCGATCGATGCCCGCGTTGTCGAGAAGTACGTTGCATAGAATGTACGGAAGTTTGCAATTTTGTAACTTAAAAAAAAACCTTAATAATAAAAATTAATTTTATTCAGGTGAATTGATAAAGTCCTCTGTGGCCTCCCCCTTAACCACCAAAATAAACGTTCTTGGGGCACAATGTCATAATTCGACGGCAAGATTGGCGGTTTTATACTGTTAGATTCAAATATTTGCACAAGTTAATTAGATTCTCGTCTAGGTTTTTAATTTATAATTATTACAGTATGCAAAAGGCTTTTGTAGTCTATTTGTTCACGCCGTCTTTGTTTTGTTCAGTGGTAGGGCTAGTACTGCATCAAGGGTACGGCAGCCATTTTCGAAGTACTAAAAGAAGGACGCGTTGATAAGAGACTAATGGAAATAAGTCTCTTATCAACGCGTGCCCTGGATGGTTGCTGACCTTCAAACCTACTCTTATATTTGCAATATATCATCCCTCTGAAATATTGCAAATAATCGCTGCGATTCGTGTAAAATAATACCATCGCTTCAAGAGGTTCGAGCCCAATATCAAGAAATAACAGGAAGATGAACTCGGGTTAGTGCTAGTCTAATTGCTCTGTGCTGAATTGAGATGAGAGATGAGAGAGAGAGATAGAAGTGTTGATGCAAACAAACCCCCTTTAAAATAACCCATGATACTAAAATCAACCCGGTCCGCATAACCATTTGAGTTCAGTTTGACGGATGCAGAAACATTGGAACATCATTCACTAGGGATGCAAATACATAAAGCGTTGCGATGTTTACGCTGGGTAAGTTTAAGTGCGTATACATACGTAGACAGTCTTGACGTAAGCTAAATGGGTCTTCTCTAATTGAACACTACAACGGTTAATTACTAACGTAATTCGCTTTCGCCGGACGATCTTCTAAACTAAACACATACAAAGCTTCAGCGTTGAACAACATTCAACTCGAAACGAGTTTAGCATTCAAACGGCTCAAGTTAAACCAATTTAATCGAACTTGTTTTAGATCTAGATTGTATTGGCAAGGTTGTGAAACATTGTGAGACCTTTTCACAATCTTGTTTTCTAGGTCGCCGTGAAAAATGTAGCTTAATCAATAAAGAGAGTCGAAGGTGGCGTCATAAATCGGTTTCGGCTAGAACGCGCAACATCCATAAAATATAAATGAAACAGCAATGATATGGAAGTAGAATGTAATTTGATTAAATAAAAGCCGCTGATTTATTATGACATGAAAAGATAAGCAGGGCTTTCACTCACGTAAGTTTTGACATAAAAGAAGACATGAATTAGCTTGAATATTAAACGCAAGACTTTACACAAGACTACGTGCATGCCTTTATAATAATTTTGTCATCACCTTGGATCTCCAACGGCGCGGATAATGAAGTTTAGAAACTTGAAATTAGTTGGGTCATAATCTCACATCCCACATTATATTAGCCAGCAACCAAACTCTACTCGTAACTCCGCCCAGCCTCGTTGGCTACTCGACAAATATTTCGGAACAGCATTGTTAACTAATTGGGGAGAACTTGCTTATTGAAAATTTAAATTCTGTTAAACAATTTAGAAGGAAGTAAGAATTTGAGGGAATCGAGAAATATGTTGAGAAATGAGATCATGTTATGAGTTTGTTTACGTTGTGGGTGTGTTAAAGGTGTTTTGTAAAGGGAGCTTATTTCATGTAAAATTGATTTGAGTATTCTGTTTGCATGCGATACGCCCCTAAAAACCGTTACATTGGGAGAGCGTGCGAGCCTACGTAGGCTTTGTAACGAATAACCGAAGAATCAGTAGAAATGAACTGGTTTCTGGCCACAATAACGATATCGTGCCATGATGAAGCTTTTCCCATTTAGAACCTGCTCTTCAGAATCATTGAGAAAAACATTTAAGTAACTACTTTTGTCGTTTTTTACCGTAACTTAAAAAAAAACTTGTAATTTTAAAAGGAATACATAACTTTTTGGAGATTTTTAGTGCGCGGGTGATTCAAAAGGTTAAGAAATATAATAGTCTCCTATTAAAACTGTCAGTTGACCATCGTTATAGGGCCAGTTGGTACCTACGGCCATACTGGCCTACTGCTGACGGACGGAGAGACTTTAAACCTGTTGTCATGACAACATAAGACATAAATAAGACATCACCTCTAGGTGCCGATTTCAACAATGTTACTGAACGCGTTCAGCACATCTAAAACGCGTTCAAGAGCTGTCAGTGTCAATATTCCATAAAATAATGACACTGACAGCTCTTAAACGGAGTCAATGTACTGATCGCGTTTAATTTCATTGGTGAAATCAGACCTAAGATTTAAAAATCCAAAACGTTCGTGACCAGTCAATTTGCTTGATGCCTCCACCGTTTCATGAGTAATAAATGATAAATGATTTTATTTCTGTAAATAGGTTTGTACAAACACTTTTACACGTCAATCATATTTTATAAACTAGGTGAGATCGGCATTTTCTATCTGACTACTCTGAGAAGAAACGCCGAAACAAACTCAGAGGTCACAGTCTCTTTTAAAGTCCAGACATAATCTTGGTCAGGTCATGTGAAGACCATGTGGATTGATATCTGAAATGGTCTTTTGAGGAAAGAACCACACAGAATGACTGGACCTGTCCAGTCAGTGCACGCATTTGTCAGTTGTCATGCAGCTCAACAGAGAACTAAAGGAGCTAAACGATTCGACGAACATTACCAAAGAAAGGACATTTGGGTAGGCCGCATAAATTACTCAAACTGCCAGACCACGATTAAAACTAATAATTAAAAAAAAATGCATAAAAAAAAAACAACAAATCCATAATGTCTTCACATTCACAATAATTAAAATAGTATAATCCTTTACAAAGTAAATGTCATTGCATATAAAGTGCATCAATGTCAAAGTGTAAATAAAAATATGAAAATAATCTTGGTCATATCATATGAGGACTATGTAGACTGGGGTCTGAAATGGTCTTTTGAGGAAAGAACCACACGGATTTGAGTGGACCTGTCCAGTCAGTGCACGCATTTGTCAATCATCGTGCAGCTCAACTCAGAACTAAGGAGCTCAACGATCCGACGAACAATACAAAAGAAAGGACATTTGGGGTGGCCGCGTAAAGTACTCAAACAGCCAGACCATCATCATTAAAAAAAAATTCAATGACCCACATAGTCCTCACATTCACAAAAATTAAAACAATATTATACTTTATACAGTAAATATATAAACGACGCAATATCTCAAATAAATGATTACAATATCAAATGAAGCGGATATCGAGAGTTCTAAGAAAATAACTTGTCCATCAGATGAAGCGTAGCAATCGCTTTTCGACAATTGAATTTCGTTTCCCATAAACTAACTTACCTTCAATTGTTCCTCCATATTTACGGACTTATTACATTTGCCTTGATCAGAGATTAAATTGCCTTCCCAAGAGGAACGACCCTTTATTTTATAAGATTAAGGTACCGACACACGGGGGTTGCATATACAGGCTGTGTCAGAAATGTGTGGTCATATTTAAGGGTGTGATACAAACCATTAAGTGAACCACTTTCTCCATGAGCCCAACCTCGTAATCGCGGAAAAATCAGCCGTCCCATACATTTGGGTCGAGTAGGTATTAAAGTTTTGTATGCCACAGCACATTTTAAACAAGATGTAAGGGTTGTAGAGCCTTTTAGAATGTGACTGTGCCTTTTAAAATTAGGGGCTTGACTCTTTATTAGATCTCATAACTTTTCAACAGTGAAAGCGTTATGTAAGCCTTGACAACCTACTTTACATGAAATTTTTTGGTTACCCACAAAAAAAACTTTTTTGCTGCGGTTTTACATTTCACTTGGCACAATTGATTTACATATTGAGTCCGCAATAGGATTCTTTCTGACTGCTGACAACTTTTGAAATAGATGTGGATTCTTTTTCACAAATAAAGCCGTTTCCAATATATGTAATGACGGAAATGTTAATATTTTCAAAGATTTGAAATAAGAAACACAGCTATCTGTTGTCTTAAGATCAGACATTGATCTTAAGCATCGCTTTTGCATCCTAAACACAAGTTCCATATCAGTAGACTGCCCCCAAAAAATAAGTCCATACCTCAAAACAGAGGCAACAAGTCCATGGTATGCCGTTCAAAGAACCTGACTGTTGACTTTCTTAGAAAGTTGAAAGAGAGCATATGCCAATTTACTTAGCTTCTTACACAGTTCTTCAACATGTGGTTTCTATGTGAGTTTGTTGTCGATCACTATACCTAAGAACTTAGCTTTATTTGCTTCCTCAATATCACAGTCTTGGTAGGTAATACTAACTCTTGGGTTTTCGCAGCGTTGATGAAAGTGCATTACGAGTAATTGGTCTTACCTAGGTTTATTACTTAATTATTATTATGTAGCCAATTTATAATGTCACGTAATCAAGTATTGATGTCATGTTCGTCATAAAAAAATTTGTACATTTTATTACAGCTGTACTGTCATCTGCAAAGAGAACTATTTTGTTTAATGTTACCTTCGGGAGATTGTTTATATATATTAGAAAAAAGTGGCGGCCCTAGTACACTACCCTGTGTGACGCCATATCTTATGTGTCATGGGTTTGATATATAAATGGTTTCTAATTTACTCTTTGGACATATTCTAGAAATTTCTGTACATTGAATACTATTACTAAAGTACGACTCTATTAGCTGTACTATGTTGCCTCTTATACCATAGCTATTTAATTTTTGAAATAGAATCTTATGGTCCACATAAACAAAAACCTTAGTCATGTCAGTAAGAATGGCACATAAAAGATTTCTTTTATTTACAGATGACAATATATTAGCCCGTAAATCAAATAGTGCCATATTAATCGTGGTATTAATACGAAATCCCTTTTGTTCTTTGCAAAATATTATAGTTCATACTTTTCGAAATAGGTATGTAAATACAGGCTTTCCCCAGAATTTTCGAAAAAATTGGAATTTTGCAATCGGTCTGTAATTTTTTAATCTGCCTTGTCATCTTTTTATACAAGGGTTTAATTATAACTTTTTTAGATTGTTTTGAAAAACGCCATCAGCAATACACAAGTTAATTATATGCACTAATGGTGGTGTTATTACTTCTTTGGTAAATTTTATTACTTTTGTATAAAGGCCATCATATCCAATAGTGTTTGTGTTTTTAGGCTGCAAATTATTTTTACTATGTCGTCAATGGTTACGGCTTGCATGAACAGTGAATTTAATGTGTGATTGTCCAAATTAATATTATTCAATGAGATGTCAGTTTTACGTTATTTTCAATTGCATCAATAAAATAATTGTTAAATTCGTTTGCAATGTCCACGGGGTGTGTAAATGCCAAATTTTCTCTATAAACACACATTATAGGCTCCTGCGGCAAACACAGATGTATTTATTATTTGCCAGGTCGCTAAGTTTAGTAGTCAGTACCACATAGCCTTAAATATGACCAAACCTTTTTGATACACGTATAGTGTTTAAGCAATTATAGGTAAAGTCGACCTCGTAGTTCTTTTCCACATTATGGTTGAATGTCACTTGGACGTCATAAAACAACAAGAAGGGAAATGGGAATAAAGGAATGGTTAGTGATAAAGCAATTTAAGCTTTGTACAGTCAACCAAGTTGGTCGACTATACCTATACAACAATTCAGACATTTTTCTTGCATTTGAATGTGGTCTGTACCTACATGACGGGGTGGAATACAATGTACCCACCGTAATAAAACTATGAATAAGTTTTAATTTTCGTAGAACTACTAAAACTACTAAAGCCAATTTAATTAGGTATAGAAACTTTCCACAAATACACAGATTAAGTCTACCTTTGTGTGTTCACCAAAACTGGCAATTTGTATACTTGTTTGATATTAGTTTAGTTGTTTCTTCTTTTGCATTAAATCTAACTAAACCTATTAAATACCTACCTATTATTTTCCAGACGTAGCATTGAAGCTACGTTTATATATGGATTCAAGTTACTCAGATAGTATTTATCTTAATTGTATCGCAATAAATTGCAAAACTTTGTTAAACTCATTATTATTGCCTTTAAATAAAAGCTACTGTATTTCTCGAAATTAATTGGAATCAAATGGCGGAAGTCACAACAAAAACGCGCACTTTGCAATTCGTTGAAACGAAATGTGAGTCAGGTTTAAAATACACGTGAATAAATCACTAATTACGTGTCCCTGCGATGAGTGCCGATAATTGAAATTATCGGAGCCCTCCCCGCCCGACGCACGGAGGGCGGTGAGGACTGAGGACATAAAGAGGGCCCGAACCCACGGCCGACAGGATAATCCGGCTAAACTTTGACGTTATCTTTGACAAAGACAGATATTATAACAAACGAAACATCGAAATCAACGAAATTATTACACAGATAGCTTTAGAATAGTCTTCAGTCTCCTGAGAAGTTCAAATAAAGTTCTAAGTGACTTTAAAGTTATTCTATTTCAGATGTTTGTCGCGACGTTAGGTTGAAGTACTCGTAGGTACTCAAATTAATATTCATTGGTTTTAGAATACTGAAAAGTAGTGAGGAACAATGTATAATTTTACAAATACATCGAGTGCTCTAAGGAAATCGCGGTGATTTGAGAATAGTAAGTAATGGACCAATATGTTAATGGTAGACGTGGCTTCAAAGCGAACCGCTTTGACTTCCACTTTCCCTATAAATAAGGAAAAAAGCGTTGTGACGGTAATAAATTCACAGTATGAATTTATTTATGGTCTGGTTAGTAAATAATAATAAAAACATTTCACTGGCTTGTGGTCGACGGCTGAGATTAAGCTACCATATTCCATGGGTTTGGTACGGGTAAGTGGCGAACAAGGGATTATATTTAATTTGTATACATTAGAATTCGCTCTGTGATGAAAAAACGGGGAATTCTTATAGTTTTCCTTGAATTGTAAAGGTCTAACAGTACTCAGCCCACTCAGCGGAAAACTAATCACTCACCATAACACGGATGCAGAACGTTGTTGGCACCATGGACAAAGGAATTTCAAAAATGAAGAAATCAAACGAAACTGGCTTTTAATTTTAATTTCAATCTGTTATTGTTGAGTTTATCCTCTTCGTGAAATAAATTGGGTCTGCATCACCTCCACATCATTATAAACGTGAAACTCAATCTGCCTGTCGGATGCTGAGCGGCTTTAATTTTAAAATGATTGAAAATCGAACGTTGAAGAATTTTTCACACAGTGACTGTGATTTATTCTGTTCGGCGCGGGTGGCTCGTATAGTTCACTAACGATGATAATTATTATGAAAAGCTTGTGCCACACTCGCGCACGTAGCGAACGAGTACTAACGTACCGTCGTCGCCTTCGTCAAAGGGGAAACTTTGCTAATTAGCAAATAAAGCAAATTGAACTCGCGTTCGCCTAAACGTGAGAATTCACATCCCAGAGTAATGTATTTTATGTTATAGTATCGAATGTGGAACTTCTTCGTCAAAGTATATCATATCGAGTATGATAGTTCTCATAGACAGCGACGTGGTAGGTTTACACGTAAGAACGGACAGCTTTTTGATTACTATCTATGCGTATAATTAAATAGTAACTTAGAATTTTATCCGTTTGCCTAGATTTATGTTCCGAATTGGCGCAAAAATGGCAAAACGGATTTGGATGAAATTTCAATGCACCTCTGCGTCGATTAATCAATAATTACAACAAGCAATTCCATCATATCGATATGTTTGCTCCTTTCTGTTAGTAGATTCAAAACTATTGTACATACAACACTTAGTCACTAGTAATTTTAAATAAGATTTGCATGTCAGTCATTTATTAAAAAAGAAATAGGCACGTAAATGGCACTTTTGAACGTCAACATTTAGATATAACAAAAAAATATAGATTTTATTCTAGTTGCCTCTTCCAAAATTTAGTTTCGTATGGAGAACATTGGGCAAGAAACTCCACCGTCACTATTTCAAAATGTTTTACAATATTTTGTACATTTCCATAAATTATTTAATTATATGTGAAGACCTAGAATAAAATTACTATATCACAATAGGTAAAAATAATTTAGTATATACAGTAATAAATTAAAGTAATGGCTGGTAAATTAATTTTGTGTGATAGATACATGGTGCTCACATATTTACAAATATTTTAAAAGTAGATGATTTCCATAACAAAATAACAAGGAATAATGTGTGAGTTAAAGTAATTACAGAATCAATGAAAAAAAAATCAAATGAATCAATGTGAAATGAAAAATTATACAATTCAATAGGCAACCAGTTTGATTTTTCTAGCCCTAGATTGTCTTATGGACCGGCAGGACCAGCATGTTTCCAAGCATTCTTATCTAGGATATATGCCTTGGATGAGTTATTTCTTTGTTTGTTAAAATTACTTTTGTTTACTGTATAACACAAAAAAAATCTTTGCTTAAATTAATGTAGTTTGTAGGCTTTAGTATTAATAACATAGTTTGTAAAGATTATAATTTTTTAGGGTTACGCCTTCGCGTACTCCTGGCTAGTCGTGTACTGTTTCTTCGGCGTCCCATCGCATTTCGCGCTGGCTAGTGCCTTCTCAGTCCTGCTTTCGGTTGCCTACTTTTCTTCGTCAGCCGGGAGGGTGGTAGAGCTGCCAGCCCGTCATCCTTCCCTGTCGCCCTCTGTCTGTGTTTGTCTTGGTCATCGCTGTTCAAAAGTTATCAGGTTTAATGTACAGGCAAGCCAAGCAATTACTCTGCAAGGCATAACTCCAATAACCTTACATCTTGGTCAAATGCATGACTTTACTGTTCCATTAAACTATTGCATGATACAACATTAAAGACCACTGACTTATTTTCATACCATAAGCCCATAGCAGTGTCTGTGCGACGGCCAAGCCGTACATTTTGACCAAGCTTAAAGGTTTGTAGAGTGAAGCCGTGCAGAATTAGGGGCTTGGCTATTCATTAGATCCGGTAACGTTTTAACAATGAAAGCGTTTTGTAAGTCTTGACTTACAAAACGCACTCACGCAACGCGACGCATTCCAACGGGTAACATCCTCGTACGGAACCCTCTCCACGTGAGTTCAACTCGCACTTTTCGCGATTTTTTATTTGATTTCTAACTACGAAATGTAATGTGCCACTGTTTGTTTTCGCTAATAAATAAAATAAAATGTAATTTGGCACACATAACATAACATAACGTCACGCCTGTAATCCCAGAGGGTTAGGCAGAGGTGTACCTATAGTACAACTATATTTGGCGCACATATAGTTTATAATCTGGATTAACACTACTGCAACTAACGGTACTCTTAATCCCGGTAATACTTTAAGCGGTAAGGCTGCCCATTGTATATTTTGTAGTTTTTTTTTTGTGGAGTACAATAAAGTATATATACACGTGAATAAATAATAAATACGTTCCCGTGGGATATTTTCTGACATCCACGCCTGTGAATCTGCGGACAATAGCTAGTTTATTTTAAATATAGAAACAGCTTTTACCCGCGCCTTCGCCCGCGTGTTGGTCGGAAGTTATCCCACGGATACGTACTGCCGGGATAAAAAATATCCAATGTGTTAATCCAGGTCAAAAACTATCTGTGTGCTTAATTTCATCGAAATCCGTTCAGTAGTTATTGCGTGAAAGAGTAACAAACAATCATCCATCCTTACAAACTTTCGCGTTAAAAATATTTGTAGGATGTAGGGTAGTAAACATAATATTATATTGTATAGTAGAATTTGTAGTATAGTAGGCTATGAATATGTAACTCTTGAAATGCTCACCTGGGTTATTTTAATTATGAATTCAAGTTTTGCATATGTTTTTATAAATGTTCACTGTATAATATTTACTTCAACTGTTCTTTGTTTGTGCTTGCAAATGTAACTTTAAATTAATAACAGAGTTTAATTAAGTGTAATTTGGGCTCATCTTTATAATTATAGTGAAGATAGTTAGAAAGCGAACACCAACTTGAAAAGGCTTCATTACGAATTCGTGTTGTTGTTATAACACGAGAATTTTAATTGAAATGTAATAATATACCGACAGATAGTTAATGATGGAAATAATAATGAACAATCAAAACAATTTGCAATTAATTGAAACTAATACATAGACTCGTGAAATGGTACTCGCAATTACACAAATATGAAAAGGAATTGGTGAGAATTGTTCGTTTCATGTTAACAAATAAATTGAAATGATCTAGCTTTGAATGTTCGGTACAAATGAATAAGCAATACCCGTTCATTTTGATTAGTAAGTTTTATCACATGTGAGTTAGGTGGTGTTTTAACTAAAACGCGCGCAAGTTTCTTGGAGCGTGTACAATTGGGGCCGGGTGTGGGCTTCAGGCCCCGGCCTCGGACGGATCACTCGGAAAACGCGTTCTGCCATTCAGGCTAATGCTATACTTATTTTGGAAAGTGAAGGAAAAGGGTTTTCTTATAGTTTCTCATAAGATGTTGGCCAAAATATAAGCACAAAAAAGTTCCATCTTTAATTTGATATGGATAATTATTACGCATTGTCCACTTGGTAACTTATAAGCATTTCCAATACACCCCAAGTTTTTTTTAAATCTTTCTATAGAATCCAATTGATTTATCTAAACCCTTTGTTCGAGGTGGCATTTTCTTCAAATTCAGTAACATCTAGGTACTTTTTGAACCATTTCATATATGATAACTTATTTTGTTCCTTGGGTGTTCGTTGGTACTGAAGGGGCATTGTTTTTAATGACAAGCAATCTCTCTAGTAGATTTACAGCGTTATTCACCTGTGCACTGATAACATTTTGCTGTGATCACTAAAAACTCGCTGCTAAGCGTGTTAAGGGCGTTATCGCCCCTAGATCACGTGTTTTGGGCGATTTTCGGAGTATAACGGTACATGTCTATAGCCTGCTATGTAGGCAGATACTGTTTATGCACCCTAATCATTATTTATTTTGTAAAGCTCCAAGTTCATTACCGACAGAGTACTCCTTACTTTCTTTCTTAAGCTCGCGTTTCATCCAGTACTTCAATTTTTGAGCACGCCTCGATCATTTTAATGAAGTCTTAAGTTAACAGAACAACCAACTAAGTCGTTTCCATCAAAGTTATTCCTTTATTAACTTATTCACTAATAAGTTAACTTTGATGTACTTTTATAAACCTAAAATCGAAGCTGAGTTTGAAGCAGGAAAGTTACTAAACGTAATTAGAATATGTGTATAAATACATAACGTAGTTGTCAAGGTTAAATTATTTTAAATTACGACGACACCATCATTGTAACTTAAATATACATATTTCAACAACTTTATATTCCCCGTATTCCAGTTGGGTTAAAATTTAGTGTTCATTTTAATAGGAATTTTTTTGAACCCTACTAAAAAGGTTACAACAGCATTTGGGAACCTTATTTACATTAGGTACGTTTTTGAAATGAAACTGATTTACATAAAGTACAATAGTAGGTACATCTGTTATTCTTTCTTGGCACTGGGCGGGTGCATTTGACACGGGATTTATGATTTTAATAAAACTCCACAGTGGAGGCGATAACGCTTACGAATCATAATATTTCTTTCTTTGCGTTGTAATTACGAAAATCCAGAATGAACAGACACATGCCGTTTTAATTAAATCCATTATGTAATGTAAACAAAGTGCCAAGTGTTTGTTTAAGCCAAAATTCGCCTTTTGCATTTTGTAGATACTTCGCGCAAACCATGGAAACATTTTTAATGGATGCCACACATTGTAGTACTTGCATTGGCACATTACATAAAATTATATTGTATTACCATATGCTAGAACTCCATAATGGATCATTTGAACATCGTAACTACGGTAGGTACGGAACTTTCATGCACATTCATAAAATGCAATCTAGAAAAACACACCAACTTATTTACAATAATAACGTTTCAGCGTGTCGATTCTGTAAAAATCGCACCGTGAAGACTTGCGTGGAGTGAGCTGTCAGTGTCATCCCGTCTTGGTCAATTCCTAGCATCAGTGGTGTCAGTGCTCACTCCACCCTCACTTCGGCAAAGTTTTCACGGTGAGATGGTTACAGAATAGCACTACTGTTACGTCATTTGCCGTTAAATTACAGACGCTATGTTCCACCACTCTTCAAGGAAACTGTAGCTCAACGGGTAAGCACAAGTACCTTAACTTCAGATTCTTGTAGATCTTTTACATTTGCTGAATGCGAGAACGTTGTAAACCTTGTAGTCTGTGGATTTGTAGACCATTTTCTATTTTGCTAAGTACCTGGTGCTTTTTGACAGGCCTACACTATACTGTCCTCTCGTAACTTATAACACTTTAATTTGAAAACTTTGTAAAAGCCAATTATTTTTAAAAGGGTAAAAGCGCGATTCCAATACGCAAGTTACTTGTATGCAAGTTGCAAATTGCATTCAACTTGAACAAACCTGCATACAAGCTATAAATTGTATGAGGTAGTTTGAACTTGTAATTTTTTTATTTAAGTGACATGCAAATTGAACGTGCGAACGTTAGTTGCACCTGGCACCATTCTACCCGGACCTGCTTCTGAGCATCGGAGAGGTTGTGCGGCACCCAGCGTGAAAATATCCTCCTCCTACGTTTTCTTAGATAACAGCCGTCAATGGGCGACCACTTCTTTCTTCATCCCCCAAAGTTAGTCGACCTCGCTTGAGTTCGGTATACCATACACGGTTGCCTTAGAAAAGCCATCATCCATAAATGCTATTTGAAGTCTATCGTACGATTCGTCCGGTTTCAGGAGACACTTGAAATCGTAAAAATTATAGCGCGAAAATGTTCCGGGCGCAGATCCATTTCTCAATGAGACACGATAATTTAAATTAGATCGGAAACAATGTGGAGGGAAATTTAGAAATTAGAACGTACCTATTTTGTCTTACAAATAATCATTTTTCAAAATAGACTAACACTGGCCAATCTCTCATACAAAAAAAAACTTTTTTCATGATATCCTACCCATTTGATGAACATCAAGTAAAACCTGCATACAATTTGCACACTCTCGAAAACATGTTTCCAATGCGAGCATCTTGTACGCAAAGGTGACGTCATACTTACATGCAAGACTTGCCTAATGGAATCGAGGCTTAACTAAGTTTTTTACCTGCTCTTCTCCATAAGAAACGACCAATTGGAATCGTGCACCTGGCTTCTGACGTTTCATAAGTTCCCATGTAGGTTTATGTGAAATAAAATATTTTGATTTGACCAGAAATACACCAACTTAATTGATTAAATAACGTTTCAGTGACGTTATTCACCGGTAAATTACAGACGCTACGAGTATGTGCCGGTCACCGCTCTTATATGAAACCGCAGCTTAACGGGTGAGCACAAGCACCTTTACTTCAAACTAGAAATGCACACAGCTCAACAGCTTATAAGGGCATGTACGAATATATTGAGTCGAATATACGGGTACATTTATTTAAAAAGGGATGGCGGGCGACGACAATGAAACATTAGAGAGTAACGTGTGTCGTTTATTTACAGCGGCGGTGGAGTTAATGTTCTAGAAAAGCCTAATGTGCGTTATCCTTTAATCCTGTTTGACAATAAACATGGGAACAGTGCTTCAGTAGCGTGATATGAACGGATTAGTGGCTTATAAAGTTCATGAAAAATAACTACGCGGTGTGTGCGTGCGCTGAAAGTTGCGAACTGTGTTTGTTGTAACTAGTCCTGGCAACGGTACAATAGTTGTCCGCAAACCATGTTTTGTGATGATTATTTTCCCGCTTATTCAGACTGTTGATTGGTCTATTCATAATTTAATTATAGGTACAGGATTATGTGCGTTAATCCTGAACACGAACACACAATCGATACACGGTTGAGCGATGGCCTCGTGATACAATAATCATTCCTTATTACTTCCATCCTCAAGAGGTCAGATTAGTATCATAAAAAATGGCAGATGTAGTGAACCGTTGTTGATATTTCATTATCCGTATTGTTCTCCCTGGGGGCATGAATTATATTATAAATTTTTGCGAGGCTGTTGTAAAGGCGACAACGCTGGAATTAGACCCTCTAAGACGCGCCCTAATTTTATGTAATCAAATTTTCGACTCGCATTTAAAACGCGGTGAATGTAATATAAGAATCCGTAGGTAAGTAAAAATCTTTTTTTCGGTGGAGGTACCTACTTAATTTTGCCCTCAGCTATAGCTGGGTTTACGACTGTTTACCGTACTTAAACGTAGGTAAATAATTAAATTTGAAATTACTTATGTGTTTGCAAAATACAGTAGCGGCAACTGCCCAGGATGCGGTAATGCATTCACCAGCATAATACAACCAACGTACATTGTTGAGGCCTAAAAGAAACCTCATGCTTAATTAACAAATATGCGTTCTAAATTAATAATTTGAAGCACATGAAAATAAGTTGGTTCCAACTTTCCAAGTAGAGCTTTAATGTAAAACACTAACAAAATAATGTCAATCGATTTAAGTGCCACTGTGTTAAAAACACTTAGAAGGGATTAATAAAACATAACGCTGACAATCCTTTGTAATTGGGGCCTCAATAAAAAAAAGTAAAAAAGTTATTGTAAGTTGGTGAGATGTCGAAGAGCTTTTATGAAGATCAATTTATATTTTGTTATATAACTAAGCGTGTAATAAATTTTAATTAAAAAAGCGGGCAAATGCGAGTTTGACTCGCACACAAAAGCGAGGATTCCGTACCAGTGAACACTGAATATTACATATTTTATTGTGGTCCTTTAAATTTTAGGTTTGTTATATGTTTGTTGTTATAGCGGCCATAGTAGTACACACTCTGAAAAAATACACGGACTGATTACAGCGGGGTCTTAGTAATAGGGTCCCGTTGGCACCCTTCGGGTACGGAACCCATAAAAGGAACTATATTCCAGTTTAATACATCTGTAAATGATACCACATTTGGTACCTACATTATTGATGTGGCTCATTATTTCGGTACCCTATTAAATTTTCTATCTTTCCTTCCATCCAAAGGTTGTCTGGTAGACATCGCTATCAGCGATGAGACAGCCATTGTAACCTTAAATTTACGATATTGTAAATGAGGTCTGTTAAAACTACGGTGTACAATTATCCATATTATTAATCTGTCTTTAGGTATGTAGCAGGTTACGTTTTCCATTAATTAATAAACGTTACATACCTTTGATTAAGGCTGAAATGCTATCAGTGAAAGTGATAGTTTGCTATCACTGGTGGATCTGCTATTACCACGACTTTAGTCAGTGAATTATAGACTAAATAAAAATGAATCATTTGACAGAAAAACGAGTGAAAACATACATAAAAAAAACTCAACAAATTCAAGTAGGTAAAAAAGTTTTCTATTGTAATGGTTACCGTCCGTCGTTAGAATTTCCGTTTTCAGATGTAGTAACATAATTTCAAACGGCAAAGCGATTTTTAGTTACACAAAGTTATAACTATTGTATGCAAAATATTTCAATAAAACTACTGCCACGAGTTTGAAGCTATATTTGCATCAAGTGTTGGCGCCGAGTTCGCAAATCAAGGTACTTAGGACTGTTAAGAAAGTTTGTTGCACGCCCATTTACATACTTATTTACTCGTGAATAATATAATAGAAACTTTTTCAAACGGAAGCTTTCTTAGCTCTGAAACTAATTTATATCAAATACAAGTACAGATAACAAACAAAAAAGTTAAAGCTGATAGCGAAACTAACAAAAAAAGCTTAAAATACAAGATATTTTCAGCTTATTTTACGCTCATGCGTTCGTTTAAGCATAACTGGCGAAATGTGGGTGTACTATAGGTACACCTCTACTAACCCTTCTGTGATTACAGGCGTGATGTTATGAAGATGTAGTTTACGTTCATACCTACATCTGTCATGCACGCACGCCGGAGTAAGTAAGGATCGTAGCAGCCTAAATCAAAGGTATGTAACGTTTATTAATTATTGACGAAAATCTATCATTTAAATCCCACATTCCATTTCTTTCTAGCCGGGTAAGGAAACTTATACACATCATAAAGAAACTAAGAGACCGCACTCCAAAAGACATCCTGCGATTGGTTTTTTCGCAATATGCCAGTCCATTATACAATATGGCGTAACTATTTGGGGTGGAGCTGGAAAAACGATAATGATTGAGCTTGAAAAGGCCCAGAGAGCTGTTGTTAAAGTTCTCTTAAGAAAACCATTTTTCTACCCTACTGACTCCCTATACAAAGAGTTTCAAGTTCTACGTGTCCGGCAACTATTTACTCTCAATGCACACCTACGCATAAACAAAACCCTAAAAATCCGACCTGACTATCACTCATTGACTTCCAAACGTGTCTTTCACATCCAGCTTCAACGATCCACTACTCTCCTAAAAAGACGCTGTCCCGCCTATCTACACACTTTTGTATATAACAAGGTCACCAGTAGTTTGCCTTGTGACCCAAAAGAACTCTCCCTCGCTACATGCCAAAATGTTGTCAAACAATGGCTATTAAGTCTTTCGTATAATGAATCGGAAAGCATTCTTACAACACTCAACTCACTCTTGGAATCCTACTACCATTCAGACATTAACATCTACACACCACACACGCACACACTAACACACACACACCCACACCTTACTTTGGCTCTTTTTTTTTTGTTCTTTTTATTTAACACTTTATTTTTATTGTTTAACATTTATAGTCTTGTGCTTAGCAAGTTAAGCTTTATTTTTGTTTATATTATAATTTATGATTTAAGTTTTCACTTTCATAATGATAATTTGCAATTATACGCTCTTACTTACTCTCACAAAACTCTAGTGGTAAATAGCATCATGTATCACAACTCTGGTCCCCAAGATACAGGCGCCGCCTAGTTTGGGGTCCTGCCGTAAAGATAAAGATTAAGATCGCTAACAGTTACAGACCGACATTAAGTTAAGTTAATTATTGTAACATTGATTAAGTTTTTTATACGTTTAAGTATCTCGGTGTTGCGCTGGATTTATGGGGTAGTACGGGCTGTAGCCAAGTGCTACCCCTGCAAATTAGTTAAATTATGATGAGATGATGGTGTGTTCGGCTGTTGTGATGATGAGTGTGTGTGTCCATATATTATTAAGAAAATAACCTTTTCACCTCAGTACAGCAAACAAACAGGGTTTTGTTGTATAGAGTAGTAGTAGACAGTGAGCAAAATTCGATTTTGTACAAAGCAAAGTTGAAACAAAGTAACTTTAAAAAAAAAAATGAAAGATTTCAACTTCACTTGGTTCTGTCACTTTCACTTCCATAAGAAAAAAGCGAGTGATAAAAACAAGTTACGCAAGTTTCATAACATTCGAAGTTAGATTTTCAAATTCCTAGGTCCAAAAAAGAAACAAACAATAATACGTTCGGATACACATATAACCGTAATATTACAAATCATCTGGGCCCTAATTCACTATAACCACTTAATGATTCCTTAGCTAGACACGACATTTGGTAATAACACACCACTCTCTAAAAAGAGAATTCATCTGTATTCAGCAGTTGTCAACTTATTATCTCACCAATCAATTTTTTGAAAAATTAACCTTATTTATCAAATGTAGGTAAAAAAACATCATCACATTTAAAATTAGAATTTCTGGTTAATGTATTCAAATTATCAAATTAAAACAATCAATTTGTAAGTGGCACTACAAATTGGCACTCACAGGTACATTTCCGAATCCATATGTTAACATTATAATGAGACACTTTTGGAACAGGCATAGTTCATTATTTCAGGGATTTCTGCTTACAAAACTTGTAGAGGAAAAAATCTTCATACAAAAGCCAAAATTTCCCGACATGATTTTTATTTTTTTCCGTGAGGTAAGCCAGGGTCCAATGCCTCTCAAGTCAAACAATATATCGGTGCGGGCGCGGCCCCTGCAAGCGACCAACAATGCGCGGCGGTCGACACACAAAGCCCCGCCAAGATAATGGATATTGCTTTTCTTGCGAGTTTCAAAGCAGCCTACTTCGGAACCTCTCATAATCCGCTTACAGCTCCTCGCAAGTACGTTATTGTGCTTTAGTGGAAACATTTCCGTGGGAGCACTGAGAATTCGTGCTTACAGTTACTCGCGACGACGTCATACGGCTTTACCAATTAATTATAAATCTTATTTGGTATTTACCTACTTCACGCTTTTTCTTGGAAGGCTAAGGCCAATAAAAAGAAAATAAAGAGTATCTAGAAATATAAAAATAACTTGTTGTTGGATTTTTTAAATTGCTTATAAACAAAATCCTGCTATAATCACTTGATTACCTTGTATTTCTTTGAGCTTTTGTAAAACACACATACACCAACACTTCTTTAGTTTTATATTTGGTATTTTACTATCTAATACTGTGTTCTCTTGTTTTATGTGGTATGCACCTACTTCCTCCCATCGCCTCCTCCAGAAATGTGGTTTCTACGAACTCGTTATTCATAGGTAAGTATTATCTCCATATCGTCATTAAATCCAAAGCAATTATGTTCGTTATTTAATGAGAATGTTAATGCCGCCCTAAAAACTTTAGATATCCATACTGAGAATATGGAGCGCCGTGTGCGGATTAATTACAATAAGTAAATAACCCCAAATAATCATAAACTTCCTTAACTCAACAAATAAGTAGCCACACACACTCCATGAAACATTTGAAATTTTTTATTGTGATATAAATCTAAAAGTTAAACTTAGAAAAGAATTGACTTGAAATTGCAACTCATTTAACTGCATGGAACAATGAGGACTGGCTCATCAAATTTATTGAAGGATTTCCTCTGACGTTGATCATTTGGATTTTGCACAAAAATAGATCTTATTCTCACATCCCAAGATAAAGAAAAAGTCTATTAGCCATTAATATTATTAACCTTACTTAAGTTGTGGCGATATTAATTGGTAAAGTAGTCCTGCATTTCTGTGGCCTCGTATTTCCAAAAAACTTGATCAATATTTAGAAGCTTAAAACTAAACACACACACACACACACACAGAAGGGCGTTATTTGTGTAAGTAAATGTGTATCTTTTTATTAATTTGAAATATGAAACGCATATGTTCCCTTCCTTAGTTAATAAGTGAGCGAAGGTGTGTTTGGTAGTGTAATACAGGATAATAGAAAATGCGGTTAAGGCGCAAAGGTGACATTAACTTGTTTAAGTTGCTTTAACCAGAAACATTATAAACATGGTTATTGGTAACATAAAACAAAACAGCAACAGCAAATGTTTAAGGAGTCTATAATCTCAATATCTAAGCTGCAGATTTAATTTAATTTTCCTAATTTAATTTCATAATGCCCGTACGGTTGTTTTTCTATTCCTTTTCCATTAACAAATGCTTTAAAAAATGTGCAAGGTATACGCAATTTAGCATACAGAAGTGCGTTCCTTTGTTTCCCGTAATCATTAAGAGTTTTCCTCATATGAGTGTAGTATGTTTGGCAGGTGTCGCGGAGGCCAAACAGCAACTAGCGAGTCGACTCAATTACCCGCAGTGGGCGCCATAAATTTTGTGTCCGCACGCCGACATGGCAATTACTGTCGCCGCTCATCCGCAAAACGTTGTTAATAGCCCTCTGATTCGTACATTTATCTCGGATACACTGTATCTTTTTATTATTACTAGTGAATCGTGAACTTGGAATGTAACGGTTCCTGGCTGCTTAACATCAGAATTTCCTCTTATCGTTATGGTCGTGGGGTTGCTCGCCCGACTGCCACTTTCGTAACGCACAATGAGGCTAGAAAATGTTCATCGGGTAACCGCGCATAATTACTCTCCGAGTACTTTACCCGTCGATCTTCCTGATATTAGTCTATAGATAAGGATGGATGTGACGTAAAATGCGTCCCTATTAAAGTTACGAGTCAGATACGGCCACCGCTACTTCGTTTTAATGTAGATATTATGGCCTTCACATTCTACTCCTAAGTGCTAATTGTACCATTTATATAACATAACATAACATCACGCCTTGTTTCCCCGAAGGGTTGGGCAGAGGTGTACCTATAGTACACCCACATTTCGCCAGTTGTGTTTAAGTCCCATGTAATAGGGGGCGAGTCTATTGCCATCTACCTGGCACAAATCCAGACTTCGGGCTGCTACTGTTGCCCGACCTGGGAATCGAACCCAGGACCTCATGCTCAGCAGTAGCGATTGCGACCACTAGACCAACGAGGCAGTCTAGTGTTCGCAAATACCACTAGACTCAAGGTAATGGTTACTCGTCTCAATGGTAAGATATACCTTTTGTTACAGATGTATCTTACCATTTATATCTGTAACAAAAGGTACTCTTTTCACGTTTAAACTAGTTACCGCCAGCAATTACGTTTCTTCTTGATATATAGCAACATTTACTTGCCACCCGGTTATGGACATAACTTCTGCCAACCTATGTACTTACTTTACTGTTTAAATAAGGATATTAACAAGCTTATGAGTGAGAAACTTTGGTACTGCTGTTTATAAAAGGTTTGAACTTTGCTTCTAGTGTGTAATCATTCAAATGCGGTGAAGGTTGAAAAAACAGCGGTTCCTTACAAAATCAGTGGTGGAATAGGGAATGTTTCGTAGTCGGCGAGGGTAATGCTCATTCGTTTCATCTCGAGGGACGTGATACAAGAGGCCGCGAGCCGTGTGCGACCCATCATTGCTAGCAATATGCCTTTATTTATCCAACAATGTTGCGATATTTCCTGACCCGATGCTCTGATAACTTTCGATACAGTTTTCTTCTGCTATTTCGTGGGGAGCTGATGAGGAGTTGTTACATAGTGGCGATTTCATTCCACGAAACGTGTTACGGAAATAAAAGGCTGTTTTATACGTAATGTAATGACACTCGGCGTTAGATTTCCCACGAGGGTTCCCAAAAGGCGTTTCTGAATGTCTTACTTGGTTTGCATTCTCGTGAAAAGTGGCTGTTTGATAATTTATTATTGACTCATTCTTATTCTTTGTGTCTATAGACAGTCGTAAAAGTAAAAGTAAATAGTCGCTTCAATATCAGAACGTTCTTAATTGTATCATAACATTTTGGAGGGACATCGACAAAGTTCGAACGTTCATTTTGTGAGCGTAATCCTCTGAAGCTATAAATTTATATACGGAACCGTTTCTTACAAACTTGTGGGGTTAGAAAATAGAGAGTTAAGTAGCGCGCTCGTAGGCAAAGTTTAACTCCAACATCTGGACTATCTCGCGTCTTATCGACTCGTTCCTTCATCCCGCCCGGGACACCTTTCTTACCGAAGCAATTTCTTTTGGACCTTTTATTTTTAAATTAATAGTCTGAACGTGGAAATGATTGGAATTTTAGTTTTCAAATAGGTATCTAGAAGAAGGTTATGATTAACAATTTATAAACAGTAAACAACCCGTTCCGGACCCGCTGGTCCCTATTTATGAAGGCTTGTTGCACAATTTTTAAATTGAAATCAAAGTCATACATTAGGATATGAATTATAATCATTGCATTATTACTGAAATGAACATAAAATGCACAGCTCTTCTACATGCACACTCTCACACACTTCGAGGATTACGCTGTTTATTTGGCAGTGAGTTCATAAATTCCCTGAATGCATCTCATCTCTCCGCCACTGAATAGAAGCTCCATGTCAGACGTCAGTGCTCCATTTATGTGGATGTGATGAACGAATTAGACCTCTCAAAGCTATGTGTCTCGATTCCAGTCGAAACACTGATAGTTTCTGCCGGTGTTAGAGACACCTACGCTATAATGAGGTCTAAAGCTGGGATATACGAGTATAGGGGAATTTTCGACTGATTTAATGTTCACATCAAAGTTTGGCACCCATTCCCACATTATTCTCGCAACTCCTAAAAATTCAACTGAACTGTTGGTATTACCAGCCACACAATTATTCCTCGAAAGTACTGAAATAGCTCGTGTGTACAAGGTTATAAAGTTATTAATGGGTTATATTCAAACCCTAAGTTAGCTTACAAACAGAATCTATACTTATACTAATAATATTATAAAGAGGAAAGATTTGATTGTTTGTTTGTATTGAACAGGCTCCGAAACTACTGGACCAATTTGAAAAATAGTTTTACCATTAGAAGCCGTAATTTTGTCCGCTGAACATAGGCAACTTATTTTTTTTTCGAACTCCACGCTGACGTAGTCGCGGGCGAAGTGCAAGTACCTAATAAACCTTTGTTTGGCCTGGACATTTTAAATAATAACACACATTCTTGATATAGATTTTTTTGTTAACTCAAAAAATATAAAACACTAGCAAGAATAAGAAAAATATTGTTTTAAATAATAGGTACTGTTAGTGCGATACACAATGCGATGCTACGGTTGTCAATAAGAGAAAGATTTTAAGACAAATGTATCATCGATATCTTTCTCGAGAAACTAGCTCTGAACAAGTCCTTTTATATATCAGATACACCTCTCAATACGCCAACTATGTATTCGACAATAGGGAGCTAGGCAATGGTTCAATAACGTTGAACCTTAGTATAGAACCGAGTTCCCGTGCTTTTGAAACCGATATCCTTTGAAGCAAGCAATGTGGACAAACCGGCAACATGTGAATGTACAGTTTAACCAAAATTTGGTATACGGCTTTACCCGTATACCTAATTATATTAATAACCATATAAATAATATAAAAAGGTGTGAACTTACACATGTATTTTTTTATCAGTGCAGTGAAACTGATAAAAAAATACATGTGTAAGTTCACACCTTTTTCCCATGAAGGTGAGCAGAAGCTACAGGACGCCACCTGCTACGATACTTATATACTCATTTTGTCTGGTTTGCTTTAACGTACGGTTGCGAGTACTACGCTCTTGACCTTTCTGAAGACCATTAGCAATAAGGTATATAGATAAATAGATAAGGTAGGTATAAGATATGTACTCCCTGGCGTTTCCATTCACACCTGCCTACCTTTTTGTTAGTATTTATGTGTTTATTTTAACGGTGAAGACGCGTTTTAAAGAGTGATGTGAAACGTTTGACAGCCCTTGGATATTGTCCGAGTTTCTTGCCAGTTATTCTACATAAACGTTTAAATGTTTTGGAACGGGTAGCTTCAACTTTCTGATTAATTGACCAATTCTTTGACAATTTGCAAGTGCCTGTAAATAGTTTAATCAAAATAATGCTTGGAGTATTCAACACACAACAGTGTTTAAAAGTGGGTGAGTTGCAAGTTAAATGACTGTATACCAATATCTTTGTTTGACTGTACCTATTTAGATTTGCGTCGAGGCGTGCGATCAGCCTTAAGTGGCCGTGACGAGGTTACACACTCGCTTTGTACTCGATTCGAACGTCACCATAATTTAGACGTAGGTATAGTGGTGGCTGTGAATGAACCATAATATCCCGCTTTGAGGATGTGATCTGTAATCAGGAATGTAGGCCTAATTATTGACGAAAATCTATCATTTAAATCCCACATTCCATTTCTTTCTAGCCGGGTAAGGAAACTTATACACATCATAAAGAAACTAAGACACCGCACTCCAAAAGATGTCCTGCGATTGGTTTTTTCGCAATATGCCAGTCCATTATACAATATGGCGTAACTATTTGGGGTGGAGCTGGAAAAACGATAATGATTGAGCTTGAAAAGGCCCAGAGAGCTGTTGTTAAAGTTCTCTTAAGAAAACCATTTTTCTACCCTACTGACTCCCTATACAAAGAGTTTCAAGTTCTACGTGTCCGGCAACTATTTACTCTCAATGCATACCTACGCATAAACAAAACCCTAAAAATCCGACCTGACTATCACTCATTGACTTCCAAACGTGTCTTTCACATCCTGCTTCAACGATCCACTACTCTCCTAACAAGACGCTGTCCCGCCTATCTACACACTTTTGTATATAACAAGGTCACCAGTAGTTTGCCTTGTGACCCAAAAGAACTCTCCCTCGCTATATGCAAAAATGTTGTCAAACAATGGCTATTAAGTCTTTCGTATAATGAATCGGAAAGCATTCTTACAACACTCAACTCACTCTTGGAATCCTACTACCATTCAGACATTAACATCTACACACCACACACGCACACACTAACACACACACACCCACACCTTACTTTGGCTCTTTTTTTTTTGTTCTTTTTATTTAACACTTTATTTTTATTGTTTAACATTTATAGTCTTGTGCTTAGCAAGTTAAGCTTTATTTTTGTTTATATTATAATTTATGTTTTAAGTTTTCACTTTTTTTTTTAAAGTTTTGCAATTATAGGCTCTTACTTACTCTCACAAAACTCTAGTGGTAAATAGCATCATGTATCACAACTCTGGTCCCCAAGATACAGGCGCCGCCTAGTTTGGGGTCCTGCTGTAAAGATAAAGAGGAAGATCGCTAACAGTTACAGACCGACATTAAGTTAAGTTAATTATTGTAACATTGATTAAGTTTTTTATACGTTTAAGTATCTCGGTGTTGCGCCGGATTTATGGGGTAGTACGGGCTGTAGCCAAGTGCTACCCCTGCAAATTAGTTAAATTATGATGAGATGATGGTGTGTTCGGCTGTTGTGATGATGAGTGTGTTTGTCCATATATTATTAAGAAAATAACCTTTTCACCTCAGTACAGCAAACAAACAGGGTTTTGTTGTATAGAGTAGTAGTAGACAGTGAGCAAAATTAGATTTTGTACAAAGCAAAGTTGAAACAAAGTAACTTTAAAAAAAAAAAAAAAAAAGGTTTCAACTTCACTTGGTTCTGTCACTTTCACTTCCATAAGAAAAAAGCGAGTGATAAAAACAAGTTACGCAAGTTTCATAACATTCGAAGTTAGATTTTCAAATTCCTAGGTCCAAAAAAGAAACAAACAATAATACGTTCGGATACACATATAACCGTAATATTACAAATCATCTGGGCCCTAATTCACTATAACCACTTAATGATTCCTTAGCTAGACACGACATTTGGTAATAACACACCACTCTCTAAAAAGAGAATTCATCTGTATTCAGCAGTTGTCAACTTATTATCTCACCAATCAATTTTTTGAAAAATTAACCTTATTTATCAAATGTAGGTAAAAAAACATCATCACATTTAAAATTAGAATTTCTGGTTAATGTATTCAAATTATCAAATTAAAACAATCAATTTGTAAGTGGCACTACAAATTGGCACCCACAGGTACATTTCCGAATCCATATGTTAACATTATAATGAGACACTTTTGGAACAGGCATAGTTCATTATTTCAGGGATTTCTGCTTACAAAACTTGTAGAGGAAAAAATCTTCATACAAAAGCCAAAATTTCCCGACATGATTTTTAATTTTTTCCGTGAGGTAAGCCAGGGTCCAATGCCTCTCAAGTCAAACAATATATCGGTGCGGGCGCGGCCGCTGCAAGCGACCAACAATGCGCGGCGGTCGACACACAAAGCCCCGCCAAGATAATGGATATTGCTTTTCTTGCGAGTTTCAAAGCAGCCTACTTCGGAACCTCTCATAATCCGCTTACAGCTCCTCGCAAGTACGTTATTGTGCTTTAGTGGAAACATTTCCGTGGGAGCACTGAGAATTCGTGCTTACAGTTACTCGCGACGACGTCATACGGCTTTACCAATTAATTATAAATCTTATTTGGTATTTACCTACTTCACGCTTTTTCTTGGAACGCTAAGACCAATAAAAAGAAAATAAAGAGTATCTAGAAATATAAAAATAACTTGTTGTTGGATTTTTTAAATTGCTTATAAACAAAATCCTGCTATAATCACTTGATTACCTTGTATTTCTTTGAGCTTTTGTAAAACACACATACACCAACACTTCTTTAGTTTTATATTTGGTATTTTACTATCTAATACTGTGTTCTCTTGTTTTATGTGGTATGCACCTACTTCCTCCCATCGCCTCCTCCAGAAATGTGGTTTCTACGAACTCGTTATTCATAGGTAAGTATTATCTCCATATCGTCATTAAATCCAAAGCAATTATGTTCGTTATTTAATGAAAATGTTAATGCTACCCTAAAAACTTTAGATATCCATACTGAGAATAGGGAGCGCCGTGTGCGGATTAATTACAATAAGTAAATAACCCCAAATAATCATAAACTTCCTTAACTCAACAAATAAGTAGCCACACACACTCCATGAAACATTTGAAATTTTTTATTGTGATATAAATCTAAAAGTTAAACTTAGGAAAGAATTCCGGAGACAGCCGAAATAATTAAAAAACGTGCCTTGAAATTGCAACTCATTTAACTGCATGGAACAATGAGGACTGGCTCATCAAATTTATTGAAGGATTTCCTCTGACGTTGATCATTTGGATTTTGCACAAAAATAGATCTTATTCTCACATCCCAAGATAAAGAAAAAGTCTATTAGCCATTAATATTATTAACCTTACTTAAGTTGTGGCGATATTAATTGGTAAAGTAGTCCTGCATTTCTGTGGCCTCGTATTTCCAAAAAACTTGATCAATATTTAGAAGCTTAAAACTAAACACACACACACACACACACAGAAGGGCGTTATTTGTGTAAGTAAATGTGTATCTTTTTATTAATTTGAAATATGAAACGCATATGTTCCCTTCCTTAGTTAATAAGTGAGCGAAGGTGTGTTTGGTAGTGTAATACAGGATAATAGAAAATGCGGTTAAGGCGCAAAGGTGACATTAACTTGTTTAAGTTGCTTTAACCAGACACATTATAAACATGGTTATTGGTAACATAAAACAAAACAGCAACAGCAAATGTTTAAGGAGTCTATAATCTCAATATCTAAGCTGCAGATTTAATTTAATTTTCCTAATTTAATTTCATAATGCCCGTACGGTTGTTTTTCTATTCCTTTTCCATTCACAAATGCTTTAAAAAATGTGCACGGTATACGCAATTTAGCATACAGAAGTGCGTTCCTTTGTTTCCCGTAATCATTAAGAGTTTTCCTCATATGAGTGTAGTATGTTTGGCAGGTGTCGCGGAGGCCAAACAGCAACTAGCGAGTCGACTCAATTACCCGCAGTGGGCGCCATAAATTTTGTGTCCGCACGCCGACATGGCAATTACTGTCGCCGCTCATCCGCAAAACGTTGTTAATAGCCCTCTGATTCGTACATTTATCTCGGATACACTGTATCTTTTTATTATTACTAGTGAATCGTGAACTTGGAATGTAACGGTTCCTGGCTGCTTAACATCAGAATTTCCTCTTATCGTTATGGTCGTGGGGTTGCTCGCCCGACTGCCACTTTCGTAACGCACAATGAGGCTAGTAAATGTTCATCGGGTAACCGCGCATAATTACTCTCCGAGTACTTTACCCGTCGATCTTCCTGATATTAGTCTATAGATAAGGATAGGATGTGACGTAAAATGCGTCCCTATTAAAGTTACGACTCAGATACGGCCACCGCTACTTCGTTTTAATGTAGATATTATGGCCTTCACATTCTACTCCTAAGTGCTAATTGTACCATTTATATAACATAACATAACATCACGCCTTGTTTCCCCGAAGGGTTGGGCAGAGGTGTACCTATAGTACACCCACATTTCGCCAGTTGTGTTTAAGTCCCATGTAATAGGGGGCGAGCCTATTGCCATCTACCTGGCACAAATCCAGACTTCGGGCTGCTACTGTTGCCCGACCTGGGAATCGAACCCAGGACCTCATGCTCAGCAGTAGCGATTGCGACCACTAGACCAACGAGGCAGTCTAGTGTTCGCAAATACCACTAGACTCAAGGTAATGGTTACTCGTCTCAATGGTAAGATATACCTTTTGTTACAGATGTATCTTACCATTTATATCTGTAACAAAAGGTACTCTTTTCACGTTTAAACTAGTTACCGCCAGCAATTACGTTTCTTCTTGATATATAGCAACATTTACTTGCCACCCGGTTATGGACATAACTTCTGCCAACCTATGTACTTACTTTACTGTTTAAATAAGGATATTAACAAGCTTATGAGTGAGAAACTTTGGTACTGCTGTTTATAAAAGGTTTGAACTTTGCTTCTAGTGTGTAATCATTCAAATGCGGTGAAGGTTGAAAAAACAGCGGTTCCTTACAAAATCAGTGGTGGAATAGGGAATGTTTCGTAGTCGGCGAGGGTAATGCTCATTCGTTTCATCTCGAGGGACGTGATACAAGAGGCCGCGAGCCGTGTGCGACCCATCATTGCTAGCAATATGCCTTTATTTATCCAACAATGTTGCGATATTTCCTGACCCGATGCTCTGATAACTTTCGATACAGTTTTCTTCTGCTATTTCGTGGGGAGCTGATGAGGAGTTGTTACATAGTGGCGATTTCATTCCACGAAACGTGTTACGGAAATAAAAGGCTGTTTTATACGTAATGTAATGACACTCGGCGTTAGATTTCCCACGAGGGTTCCCAAAAGGCGTTTCTGAATGTCTTACTTGGTTTGCGTCCTCGTGAAAAGTGGCTGTTTGATAATTTATTATTGACTCATTCTTATTCTTTGTGTCTATAGACAGTCGTAAAAGTAAAAGTAAATAGTCGCTTCAATATCAGAACGTTCTTAATTGTATCATAACATTTTGGAGGGACATCGACAAAGTTCGAACGTTCATTTTGTGAGCGTAATCCTCTGAAGCTATAAATTTATATACGGAACCGTTTCTTACAAACTTGTGGGGTTAGAAAATAGAGAGTTAAGTAGCGCGCTCGTAGGCAAAGTTTAACTCCAACATCTGGACTATCTCGCGTCTTATCGACTCGTTCCTTCATCCCGCCCGGGACACCTTACTTACCGAAGCAATTTCTTTTGGACCTTTTATTTTTAAATTAATAGTCTGAACGTGGAAATGATTGGAATTTTATTTTTCAAATAGGTATCTAGAAGAAGGTTATGATTAACAATTTATAAACAGTAAACAACCCGTTCCGGACCCGCTGGTCCCTATTTATGAAGGCTTGTTGCACAATTTTTAAATTGAAATCAAAGTCATACATTAGGATATGAATTATAATCATTGCATTATTACTGAAATGAACATAAAATGCACAGCTCTTCTACATGCACACTCTCACACACTTCGAGGATTACGCTGTTTATTTGGCAGTGAGTTCATAAATTCCCTGAATGCATCTCATCTCTCCGCCACTGAATAGAAGCTCCATGTCAGACGTCAGTGCTCCATTTATGTGGATGTGATGAATGAATTAGGCCTCTCAAAGCTATGTGTCTCGATTCCAGTCGAAACACTGATAGTTTCTGCCGGTGTTAGAGACACTTACGCTATAATGAGGTCTAAAGCTGGGATATATGGGGGAATTTTCAACTGATTTAATGTTCACATCGAACTTTGGCACCCATTCCCACATTATTCTCGCAACTCCTAACAATTCAACTGAACTGTTGGTGTTACCAGTCACACAATTATTCCTCGAAAGAACTGAAATAGCTCGTGTGTACAAGGTTATAAAGTTATTAATGGGTTATATTCAAACCCTAAGTTGGCTTACAAACAGAATCTATACTAATACTAATAATATTATAAAGAGGAAAGATTTGATTGTCTGTTTGTATTGAACAGGCTCCGAAACTACTGGACCAATTTGAAAAATAAGTTTACCATTAGAAGCCGTAATTTTGTCCGCTGAACATAGGCAACTTATTTTTTTTTCGAACTCCACGCTGACGTAGTCGCGGGCGAAGTGCAAGTACCTAATAAACCTTTGTTTGGCCTGGACATTTTAAATAATAACACACATTCTTGATATAGATTTTTTTGTTAACTCAAAAAATATAAAACACTAGCAAGAATAAGAAAAATATTGTTTTAAATAATAGGTACTGTTAGTGCGATACACAATGCGATGCTACGGTTGTCAATAAGAGAAAGATCTTAAGACAAATGTATCATCGATAACTTTCTCGAGAAACTAGCTTTGAACAAGTCCTTTTATATATCAGATACACCTCTCAATACGCCGACTATGTATTCGACAATAGGGAGCTAGGCAATGGTTCAATAACGTTGAACCTTAGTATAGAACCGAGTTCCCGTGCTTTTGAAACCGATATCCTTTGAAGCAAGCAATGTGGACAAACCGGCAACATGTGAATGTACAGTTGGACCAAAATTTGGTATACGGGTAAAATAACCATATAAATAATATAAAAAAGGTGTGAACTTACACATGTATTTTTTATCAGTACAGTGAAACTGATAAAAAAATACATGTGTAAGTTCACAACTTTTTCCCATGAAGTTGAGCAGAAACTACAGAACGCGAGTTTCTTGCCCGTTATACTACATAAACGTTTAAATGTTTTGGAACGGGTAGCTTCAACTTTCTGATTAATTGACCAATTCTTTGACAATTTGCAAGTGCATGTAAATAGTTTAATCAAAATAATGCTTGGAGTATTCAACACACAACAGTGTTTAAAAGTGGTTGAGTTGCAAGTTAAGTGACTATATACCAATATCTTTGTTTGACTGTACCTATTTAGATTTGCGTCGAGGCGTGCGATCAGCCTTAAGTGGCCGTGACGAGGTTACACACTCGCTTTGTACTCGATTCGAACGTCACCATAATTTAGACGTAGGTATAGTGGTGGCTGTGAATGAACCATAATATCCCGCTTTGAGGATGTGATCTGTAATCAGGAATGTAGGCCTTCTGGAGTATGAACTGCCACGTTGGTCTCGTGGCTGCATGCGCAACTGCTGAGCGTGGGGTTCTGGGTTCCATTCCCGTGTCGGGCAAAGTGTTATTGGTTTTTCATTAGGAACTTCTCGGTTATCGGTCCTGCGCCTAAACGCTCTCCACTCGTGTCAAACTTCCGTCTTATTTGACTATGAGAGTGAGGGAAAAGTGAGTGCACCTGTGTTTGCGCACACACTTGTGCACTATAATAACTTCCGCATAAAGAGCTAGTCTCCGCTGTGGCTGCCTTGGCCGGTCAGGAGAAACATTACATTAGTAAAAAAACATTTGAAAAAAAAATGTAGCCCACTGGTATTGTGAACAGGGTCTGCCTATGCAAGTGCTCTTCGTTAGCTAGACGAGAACACCCGGAGATAATGTGGCTTATTGATTTCCCCGGACATGCCAATCACAATAAATCTTCGGTAATTGTTCGTTAGCATTTTAATGTAAATGTTGACGTTCAAAAGTGCCTTTAGGGCCTATTTGAAATAAATGCTTTGACTTTGACATATCTTCAGCTATAACTATAACACAGACAAAACCTTTGATTTCTCCAAAGAGGTCACCGAAACGCAGCCAGGCTAAGGACGCTATTTGATCTACATCGGGTCCATGTAGTGTGGTATTTTGTTAAACCAAAATCACATCTTATTATCTATTTATCTTTTTAAAACCTGAAGAGCTGTTGTGCACAGCAATTCTTTTTATGATTCAATAAGTACTAAAGTCTTTATGAAAATTAATAAATGAATACTGATAATTGTTGTACTGCTGAACAGCAAACCTTTAGTTACCTCTGTCTATTTCCACATCCAATTGTCTCATTTCATGTGATCTCTTATTATTTTATTTTTATTGAATGTTGTGACATTTTGTATCTAACATTGTCATCTTTCAGTTTTTCTTTTTCTATGGTATAGAGCTAAGAGGTCGTCTATTTTTTGTAACGCTATCGTAAAACTAGTGTAAAGCCAGGTTCTCACTGTAAGCCATCTCTATTGTTCCTGGCCGATTACCAATTAGTAGTTAAGTATTTAGATTTAAAACTAAAAAAGACACTTCTAGAAAGTCAGCCAGGGGCTATAAAAGGCAACCGTTAGGTTTTACCAGGTTCTTTTGACACGCCCTTTTGGCTCCCTCTGTTGGCTTCTTTCGTTTCGTACTTTTTCTTACTCACCAGTCTATGTTTTTCTAAAAGCTCCTTAAATATAAACATTTAAAAAAGTGAATTTCAGTGAATTTATTATTAACATCTTGTGTGCGTGAAGGTGTTCGACTCACTCGATCACCTCCGACCTTCCCACTTGCGTTTTCGAGAGGAATTCGAGGCGTATTGGAGAGATCTAAAAACGTGGCGTGAGACGTCGCCGCCTGAAGAAACAACAACCGACGCGAGCTCCCTCGCAACGGGCTGCGGGCTGACAGAGAGGCTGCTGCGAGCTCCCACTCGACAGACTGCGGGCCGGAGGAGCGGCCGACGCGAGCTGCTTCAATCTCGAGCTGCTTCAATCTCGAGCTGCTTCAATCTCGAGCTGCTTCGCGACCGTGAGCATGGAGAGGCTGCTGCGAGCTCCCACTCGACAGACTGCGGGCAGTAGGAGCGGCCGACGCGAGCTGCTTCAACCTCGAGCTGCTTCGCGACTATATCCCATCCTCAGAGCTGCGGAGCTGTCCAAAGAACAAACAAAAACACTGAGGTTACACCGTCTGTCAACGTCATTCAAAAACAGCAGAAACAAAATAACCAAACTAAAGCTAAGTATAACAATTTTACTAGAAATAAAAGTAGAAATAATTAAAAAGAATTTAGTAAGCCAATTTGCCAATGTCGAAAGTGTGACACAGAACATGGCCCTAGAAACTGTCCAGCTTATGGTAAAACTTGTAGAAATTGTAATAATGAGTGATAAAATAAAATTTGTGTGTGTGTGTGTGTGTTTTAAATAGAATTAATACGGTTAATTAAACATTAATGCGAATGTAAGTAGCATTTATATTAAAAATAAAGAATGTGTTCAATTACTTTATTCTGGGAATTGGTGAATTCAAGACACAAGGAATTACAAATAAAAAATACTGCATACAAATTGTAATAAAGATAAACGGAATGCCGTCCAATCCATTATCAGTAGCTCAAATAAAAAAACTGCTGGTGGCCACCTTTTGGTCCCATAGAAAAGTGGTTTAAATGCTGTAAATGAGAGAAACCTACTTCTCTAATATTAATCAGCTAGCAGATAAAATAACACACGCTCCCAACAGTCATATTTAGACATAACCCCCGTCTTAAATTAAATCGTGTTACTTCCGCCATACGAAACCGAAGTTAAAGCGTTGATAATGAATCTCAAGAATGACTGTGCTATTGGTCGGGATTCTATTTCGGCCCTGTTTCTTAAATTTTCTAGACACACTATTGTCAAGAAGTCCCTTATTGCCCCAGTTCACAAGGGGTCCCCCCCCCCCCTTGTGAACAGGGGTAATAAAAGGATGATGCTGGAAACTATAGGCCAATCTCAGTTCTTACGACTTTATCAAAAATATTAGAAAAGGTTTTCAACAAAAGGCTCACAAACTTTTTGCAACACAATAAGGTACTATGAGAAGCCCAGTTTGGCTTTTGGTCGGGAAAAAGCATTGAAGATGCCGTAAGTCAATTGGTAGATCACGTCACACTTAAATGGAAAAAGTCACTGGCTCCTGAAACACCGAATGTCGATTCTGTAAAAATCTCATCGTGAAGACTTGCATGGAGTAAGCTGTGAATATAAAATTAGCAGATGAACCAACAGAATCTCGCAACTTCATTAGTCCTTTTGGTTGTTACACATTTCTAAGATTACCGTTTGGGGTAACAGTTGCACCAGAACATTTTCAAAAACATATTGAAACAGAATTTGGAGACATCCCAGGAGTAATTATTTATTATGATGACTTGCTGGTTTGTGAAAATTAAGGTGGAGGTTGTGGTATTTTGTTACATCAAAAACACATCTTATTATCTATTTATATATTTAACACCTGAGGAGCTGTTGTGCACAGCAATTCTTTCTATGATTCAGTAGGTACTAAAGTCTTTATGAAAATTGTATGACACTCATTTAACTTACATTTGTTTATCTGATATTGTTGGACTGCTGAAAAGCAAACCTTTAGCTACCTCTATTTTCCACATCCATTTATCTCATTTCATGTGATTTTATATTATTTTCCTTTTATTGAATATTGTGACATTTTGTATCTAACATTGTCATCTGTCAGTTTTTCTTTTTCTATGGTATAGAGTTATGAGGTCGTCTATTTTATTGTAAAGGTATTGTAAAACTAGTGTTAAGCCAGGTTCTCACTGTAAGCCATCTTTATTGTTCCTGGCCAATAACCAATTAAGAAGTATTTGATTTTAAACTAAAAAGTCACTTCTAGAACGCTCGGCCAGAGATTATAAAAGGCAACCGTTAGTTTTAACCGGGTTCCTTCTTTTTCCTCCTATCGTTTTACTCTGACCATTCTTTGTTGCTTAAATATAAATAATTTTATCTCTGAGTTCTGATATATTTATAGTTTCGGTGAATTAAAAGAAATATTAGCTAAACTCAGTGAATTTAATTTTATCTTGTGTGCATGAAGGTGTTCGAACTCTCCCGATCACCTCCGACCCTCCCACCTGAGTCTGCCAGTTCGAGACGTCTCACAGTGTACCGCGTAGAACATGCTAGGTGGACAATATTATTTTATGATATTTAACGATGCTTTTATATATAAGTAGTCATATTGAGGCATTATTAATAATTTTTGGTATGATTTTGTAATAAAAAACAAAAAAAATATATTAAACAGAAAAAAATATTTAAAAATAATAACAACAAAAATGCATTAAATCAATAAATACCTACTGTACAAACTAACTTAACCTAAACCTTCATCATCAAAATCTTCTGGTGAATCGTCACAATTTTGTGGCAATGTGCGACAATATGATGACGTTTCCGGTCTTGATGCTACTATTGTCGGGCTTACAATTACCTTTAATACTTCTGCACATATTTTTTCCGGCTTTTTTTGGTGAATCTCACGAAGGCCATTGATCAAAGGGTCAGATGTTATTATTATCATGGACAGCAAGTCTCTATTCGTGGCAACACGTGAGCACTTGCGGGTGTTGTACTCCCTAAATCTGCGGCAATCTTTGTTACGTGCTTCTTGAGCCTCTTCGGAAAGCTGCCCAATTGGAAGCAATGCCGCTTTGATGACCTCAGTACTGTGTACTAATATTTTATGTACAGTAGCAGGCATATAGTACCACAAATAAAGACTAAGGTAATGTCTTCTAGTTTCAAGACAAAATTTATTCAATTCAACTAAGTTTATTTCGAACCCAGAAGACAATGTCATGTCAGAAAATAATAGTAACATCCAACCCTGTGATTTGAGCGCTCATCTCAGCATTCTTAAAAAAGCGACGGGCTGTGTTTCCATCATTGGAAGAACCAAATCCTGGCTTTGGTTATATCAGCCTTGTCTTCGTCGCTTCTAGCCTGCTAGTTCTTAATATTCAACTTGTAGCTGATATGTAAAAGGCATTCAAAGCAACGAATCCAAGCATGAAGTGTAGATAAACCAAAGCCAAAATGTTCCTGATTGCTGTTAAACTTCGCGGGGTCATCGTTCATCGTCTTAGGGGTGGCACCACAGATGAAACACTTTTGAGATGAACGAGTTTCCGTTAAGGCGTTACATACCTTTCCGTCTATCATTGTCTGAAGAAGTTCGTGTTTTACAGTAATTTGAGAATCACCAAAGTTGATAAGTGTTGGAAGAAGAGCATTAATTTCTTCTAACAATCTATTTGTCTCCGCTAAAGTGAAGTCAATCGTTTCCTTAGCAAATATAAATTTCATTGGGCGACAATACATAGTTGATGAAGGCCGAGGATTTTGCCAAATAATTTTAGACCCATCATATAACTTAAAGGGAACGAAAGAAAATACGAAAAGAAATTCGTCCGTATCTTCAGTGTTCTCAAATTTCTGTTTGTATGTGCTGTGCCCAGAACTTCCATCACATCCCCATTTACTAACAAGTGTAAACGTTGAACTTGTTGGGAGAACACTGCTGATAACTTCATTCTGTGCTATTATTCGTACTAGACGTTCCGCTGTTTTATTTAATAAGGCTTGCAAATGACTAGTCGCCAGAAATACTTACAATTTGTGGGTATACCCAGCTGCAGATTAAAGCAGTGGCTCTCGTGTCAAGTGCCAACGCTGGGTATCGGCGCAATGTATTGACACATATGTTGCAGTTGACACAAATGATGCGTGTAGGCCTTACACGGCTTCCCATCGTTTTAAAAAAAGGATGCACACACAACAAAATCCAAGGTCTCAGGCAGAATCGTAATCCAGAGTGTCAGAAAAAATGTCGTCGTAAAAGCAAATATTCAGAATCCTTAGGCAAGCACTAGTCACAAATCAAATCTCAAGGTCCATAAGCAGAAGCAGTTGATAAAGTAGAAAAGCAAGGATAATCGATGGCATGGAACACTTAATACGAGATAAACTCGCAAGCAACTAACGACAAGTTGTGATATGTTGTCATGGCAACATTAAACGTCTAGTCAAGCCAGAAAAAGAAAGTAGCCATGAGTATTTTATGTCATCAATAAAATAGTCAATAGAATTTTCATTAATGACGATTTTTTTGCCCGGCCTCGATAGGCCATAATCTTGATTTCATAAAACTTAGTATATTATTTCGTCAGTATCTATCACGGTGACATAAGTAGACGCTTTCTAATTCCATTAACAATTTCGTCGCCTTTGTTCTTTATTTCAGCACGAGTTTCTGTTATAACAATGTGCTCCTCTGCAGGGTAACAGGCCTGTTTGGATTTTACTACACTAAAATATGACGGAAACACATTATGTCCTGCCATTATGGACCACTTCCTAGTTTGTTTGTAAGCATGTGTTGTTGACTTAGAATCTATATAGTATGCTAAGGCTTCGTCACTACTTAACTGCCCAGGATTAACGGAACTGGTATTTTCTTTTGACTTAATAATATTATCTGGGCTCTCACTAATGTCTCTAATCACATGGGCAACTTTTCTTTGCCCTGCTGAACTCATAGCAATTTCGGCAGCAGTCACTAATTCACTGGCACTTCGAGATTCTACGAGATCCACGACTCGACGTTTCTTCGTCTTAAACGACGATTCCTCGAAATCTTTGCGAGGTCTTCCTGCAGATGTCACAGCCTCACTCGATGTCAAAGGTTGTGGGGCTAAAGAACTCACAGTAAACTGTACGTCTCCTTCATCCAGACAAGTCTTATTCCTAATAAAAAAACGCTCCTTCGATTTTCCCGAAGGCAACCATTTGGCTTCAATCTTAGTAGAAAAGTTGGATATTTTCAACTTTCTTTCTCTTTGGCTGCTTTCAGTAATGTCACCAAAGTGAAATTTTGAAGAAAGATAGTCATAAATACGCGACCTTTTATCATTCTTCGTGTGTTTCAACCACTCTTCAAAAAAGGCTTGAAATAGAGTAAACGTGTTCTGAAAAAAAAAGAAAAAAATATGTTGTACTGAAGTGTGCTGAACAATGTGTGTATTTTTACAAACTACACAGTTATACCTACAATATATCTAAAAACTAGCGCGAATAGAGGCGAATCAATGTATTTCCTGAACGTTCAAAGTTTTGTTTATGAAAAAAATTACGCAAAAATTTATGCATTAAGTTAAAAAAATGCTAAAAATTCATTTTAATGGATTCTGATAAAAAATAATATATTAAATAATAGTACATACCCTCAGTATTAATATCCATCACAAAAAACTTTCACAATATCACTATAAACCACTATGTGATGTGCACAAAAGTGTCGCTAAATTGCAACTGATTGACCGGAACGCTTGCATTAAACTCATTACCTGACTTCTGAACCCTATGACTCATCAGTTAAGCATTTGAAAAACAACTTCTTCTCGGAATTTGGAGTTTGGGGGTGTTGTTTGTGTTATGCAATTAAGATTTCCTGGAAATGAAAACTTGAATTTTGTCCACCTAGCATGTTCTAGGCGAAATACCGTGCGTCTTTGAGAAATACAAGGTCCTCACGTCAAATAACGTGGCATGTGACGCCGCCGCCAATACACTGGGACCAGAAATCCTGACGTCAAATAACGTGGCGTGTGACGCCGCCGCTAATACACAGGAACGAGAGGTCCTGACGTACTCACTTATATAGGTACATACTTTCATTTCATTTCTAAGATCGAGCCTCTCGCGGGTTCCTCCGCGACGAACCAGAAGCGACGCAAGCTCCCCTCCCTTACGACGAACTGCGGGACGGAGGCACGGCCGACGCGAGCTGATTCAACCGTGAGCTGCTTCGCGACTGAGCACGGAGAGACTGCTGCGAGCTTCAACTCGACAGACTGCGGGCCGGAGGAGCGGCCGACGCCTCGAGCTGCTGCACGACCGTGAGCTCCCTCGTGTTAGACTGCGGGCCAGAGGATTGTACTACGCGAGCTACTACTAATCGATTCCTAATCCTTAATATCTTTTTATACGTAATTTTGTATTTCATATTCTAAAATTTAATTTTAACTTGTAACCACGTTACAAGGTCATGATCAGATATTACGAAGGGTATTTGAGAGAACAAAAGAAAACAATGTTCGGTTCTTAGATAAATGATTGGTCTCGCTGCTTTCGACTAGGTACCGCCGGCTTTCTTGTCAAATGTGGCGCAATGCGTAATAATTTTATTTTGACGACTTGCTGATTTGTGGTGAAAATTAAGAGGTCAATGATCAGATATTAAAAAGGGTATTTGAGAGAACAAAAGAAAACAGGTTCTTAGATAAATGATTGATCTCGCTGCGTTCGACTAGATACCGCCGGCGTATTTCTCAAATGCGGCAACAAATACTACGCCGAAGTGTGCGTACCCGAGCCAGAGACACCGCAAGCTGTCTGTGACGTGCACGTGCCGAATGTTTTTAACATACAATTAAATTTTGAACATAATCCGAAGTAAAATGCCAGTTTGCGTAGTGAAACTGTGTAAAAATAGTACTACAAGAAATAAGAAGGACACTGGGATCACATAGCATCAGTAAGTTTAATTGCGATATTTCAACATAAAATGTGATGATCCCTAAACGCAATTCAGTGTGGCCGCGTATACTAGAATCAAGTTTCCCGTGGTTGAAATTTTTATAATGTGAATATTCATTGTTTTTGTATTTCATTATATTTCCTATTTCAATTATCTAACCTAGTTATTGTATACTTAACCTAGTTCTATAAATGATTTAAAGTTTATCTTTGTAATCTATACACATAAGGTGTAAAAATGTTAGCTGGCACTATTTCAAGGGGTGATTCTACCCATGAAACTGAAAAACTTTGTCCAAGGAACATGGGTCGGTAAAAATAAAAGAAATAAGAAATCGTCGTAGGTAAATAAAACAATACAAAGTATAAAAAATTAGGCCTAATTGTAAAATAGATCCAGAAAGAGTAACAGCTACATTAAGTGTTAAAAGTCCAACCAATAAAAAAGAATTACATATATTTTTAGGAATGGTAAATTGTTTAAGAAAATTCATTAATAACTTGACAGAGTAACACCTTTGCAAGTTAAGTTAACATCAAGTTAACATCATGACGGTACCTTGTCAACATATCTATGAAATATCATGTACGTAAGAAAAAAAATTACATCTTTACAGAAAAAGAGGTAAAACACATAATTTTTGACTGGCTAAAGTAGACTCAATTTTCATGGGGTACTGTTTAAAATGTCACAATAAGATACCTCCTATATCCAAATATATTCAAATGAATGAGACGAAATTCAAATCTTTTGTAAAAAGCACACTATGCAGGCAGGCATATTATAAGTTAGGGGATTACATCGCTGACTGCCTCAATGCCTGGCTCAATGCTTGCGCTGCTCCACACCACAACGAATTAATTAAAATTTGAAAGTATTGTTGGAGCTGCTGAAAATTTTAAGAATATATTTTTACATTTACATAATCAGACTATTATTTTCCCACTGCTAAGATACAGGCCTCCTCTCTGTGAGAGCAGTGCGGGTTGGTAGATGTCACATGTCTTCGAATTTTTGGTTCTAAGACATGCCGGTCTCTACGATGTTTTCCTTCACCGTTTTGAGAGCAGCCGTTTTAATTTACACAAAGTAAAGCGCCTGTCTGGGTCCAACCTACGACCTACAACTCGTAAGTCGCGGCCGTTACCACTGGGCCACCACTGCACAAGAATATATTTACATTGTATAAACTCAGTCTCCTATGTATTATATAAATGCATAGCACAGGTGTGAATAGTATGTACTATGGAGCTAACATTTACCGGGTAATAAATATATCTTTCATTAACTTGAATGTGCCCTGGCGGCTGAGACTATGTCATGCTCACTCAAATGTCTCGCTGACGGTGGCGCGTGTGTTGGATCATTTAACTCCCTTCAAAATGGTTGAGCTGAATGGAGCTGTTCACGTCTATGCATCAATAACCCTTACTAAGGCTGAGAAATCATTTCACGAATTAAGAAAGAATCATATGTGTACTTTAGTGTTTTTATTTTATTATTAGGCATAAATGAAATTTCACTAATACATTTATGGAAGAAAATGTTTAGTATATAAGCAATTAGAAACCGTATAAAAAAGGCATACATGAATTATCATCACTCCGGTTACAAATACTAAAATTAAAGATATTAAAATATGACGTTGATTCCAAATACCAGAAGGGCCGCTTGATGCAAATAAGAATAATGTTCATGATCATTTTTATTTGCATGAAGTCATACACTGTAAACTTGGAATGCACAGATGAACAAAAACTAGAACTGGTAAAAGAAATTAATAATGATGAGGAATTAAATGTACTGACTGATTACATTAAATTAGGTTAGCCAGACAGTAGTAAAAACCTACCAGAATGTCGATTCTGTAAAAATCTCAACGTGAAGAGTTGAGTGGAGTGAGCTGTCAGTGTCATCCCGGTTTGGCATCAGTGACACTGACATCTCACTCCACGCTCAATTCACCTGAGTTATCACTGTGAAATGGTTACAGAATAGCACTACTGATAGCTGAAGCACTTAAATATTATTTCAAATTAAGACTGGATATTACTTCAGAACAACAATTATTTTTTATGAAATACAGATACATAGTATCAAAGTCCGTAGTATCTCTATTGAAAAAATTACATGTATGCCATTTGGGAATAACTAAAATAAATCAAACAGCAAGAAACCTGTATTCAACTACATCTTTGATTAGCACCCCTAACATCAGTACAGTTGGTGTCTATATGATTGTTAATTTTAGCTCTCAAAACTGATGTAAGAACTTTATAGACCGTCGGTAAACACGAGATCCGTCTATAATTTTTGGGTTCCACGGTGCTACCTGATTTATGGAGCAGGTGGGTAACTCCTGTAGTTAGGAACTGGGGTAGCAAACCAAACTCGACAGCAGTCTGGTACTAAGCCGTCAAGCGAGCGTGCGACACAAAAACACAAATGAAAATACACAAAGCTGACTAAATATCTGTCGTCCATATAAGTATTCGTTCGCGAAGGGTCGCAAAAAGCTATAAGGAGCTTTTGGACTAATTGGGTCGTCATCAAATGCATGAGAGCCGGTCATCAAACTTACAAAGACATAAAAGACTGGGTTCTACGCCCCAAGCTGGGATGCCACAAACCAGACGAAAAACATTTAAACCATTTGGTTTAATGCTCCAATGTACTTGGCTTGACTCTCAGAATGCCTTCGTCCGATATTTCAACTTTGTCCCTAGAATGGCAAACGTAACGCGCCGTACAAAGTCCAGATTTATCTTGTTTTCAAGATAAATACTTGCGCAGAACCGTGCAGACTAATATCGAGATATTTGCGGATAACTTTTCCGTTGTTTGGTTACACTTACTTCTTGCAACACGTATGCATTGTGTAAGGACGGCTTAAATGGAACTTTAAAAATATATAAATCTCGTCAAATTCAAACGTCAGTGTTTGACTGATGAATTACTGAAACTTACGCAAACATCGGTATGTTGTATGTTGGCCAACTTTTTAAAGAATGTTTTAACTCTTTCGTTGTATTCAGAATTCGAAAACAGTAGAATCGGATGAGTTTCAGATTACATATGAGTAGATAACGAGTACGTCAGGCAAGAATGTGTAAACGAGCGTGTTGAGTAATGGCTCAGACGCCTGAACCATTCGCAGTTGATTAAGCGAGCCTTTGAAGTTGCACGGGTGACACGATGATTAATAACTGTTTATGACAACCATCTCAAACGTGGAATTTCATACCATACAAACACAACACAAACATAAATTTGAGGAAAACATTACTGTTGCTGACGTTTTTCCCGCTTCGCATAAGACTGAAAAGCCGTCGACAACAGTAGATAATATTAAGCGTTATTAATATTTTCGTTAAGTACCTCTTATTGCTATTGCTATTAATATTCAAATTATAATTTCTATCCATTTTACTAAGATAAACCTAATAAGAAATGTTTAAATGGTAAGAATTAATAGAATTGATACGTCTAATACACAACCGTATAAATTTGAGTTTCGTAGCGCTTTCGTAGCACTCGCGTAGCTCTTTTGTAGGCAGACTCGTAGCCACATCTACTATAATTATTATTCGTTTGGTTTCGGCACAGTTTACAGTCGGAAGTGTTAAGTTTACATGTATTACTTTCTAAGTACATAGCGTTTTAATTAAGACAGATATTCACGGATGGAGGCTTCTGTGACTTCATTAGTCTGGTATCGTAAATATGTAAACATTTACATTGAGGACACGCTCAGGATTTGGTTTGAAATAATTCAGTGGCTTGACAACAAATCCATTAGTAGTTTACGGGTATTATGCTGAAAAATAGTTTGCTTTGTGATTTTTTGCTTTGCTTTTTGAGGATTTTACCATGTTATCACAAACATACAAAAAAAAACATTACAGGAATCTGGGTTGTTCATACATTTTGGTGCATCTATCTACATTTACGTTTAGTAGTTAACATGTATTGGATTCTTTGTTCTCTTGGCGTAAAACTCGGTTGTAATGTCAACATATATTTCGTGCGAGACACCGATTATCGGAATTGTGAACTGAATTTATTGTGCCTGAGATAGAGTCTCGAAACTGCAAGAGTAAGAGGTGGCTGTAAAAAAATAATTATTGTGCTAAATTGGGTTTAAAATCCATTTACTTGTATAATTTAAATTGTATTAATGTATAAACGAACTGCGCAATGTATGTGTATTTGTTTATTTTCGCCACGAATGCACGTTTTAAATGTCTGTTTTTAAAGGTGATACAAATATATTTATACCGAATTTGACAATTAAATATTGGTAAGTAAAAAACAAGTTTCAACTAAAGACCACACGTGCACGGACTAATTACGGCAAAGAAACTATATTGGTGGAGGGAGCACAACTGTTCAATGATTTACCGGAGGATATAAAGAAGTGTGATAGTATAATATTTTTTTTTTTAACTTAAAAACCATTTATGTACCCTGTAACGTCACCAACACCCCAGAGGCAAACATAATGTTATTAGTTATTTATAATCACTATGTACCTATCTCATTTTAAGTGAACTATTACTGTTCTTATGAGAAATAAAATTCTTTAAACATACTGGCAGTTTTTGAATAAGTTAGATTTAACGTCTATCACCCAGAAAAAAGTAAGTAAACCTCATATACACTTGAGGTTTACTTATTTCTTTGTCAATATCCAACATTGATTATGCATGAATATCATATTCTGAAAATATGATATGACATTACATGATATTGTAAAATTATAGAAAATGATCTTATGAAAAATAAATATTACAAAGCAACTGCTGATAATTATGAGCCTTATCTTGGAAGTTGGTATGACGTATAAGAATATTCCAACATGATGATGTAATAAATATTGGAACAAATTCACCGTCTTTCTTCTATTTGATTTACAGACACCTTTGAAAAACAGATGGTGCATATTTCAATCTGAAAGGCAATATTCAAGAGGACAGTCCGGTATCGATATTACAAATGCAGTTTATTTCATTGAGTTAGAATATAAAGTCGTAAAATCAATATTTTCTTGTGATAAATAAAACACATAAACAAATATTACAAAGAGGAAAAACTTGTGTGTGGATGTAGGGGGTAATCTCTGGAACTACCAAATGGATTTGAAAAAATCTTTTCGGTTTGGTTGACCCTTAGAAGCTGAGCAGAAAGAAAAAAGAGTAAAAAAGACCGCTAAGCGAAAACGAAGTAACAGCGCGGGCGGGCGATGTGATGCGACGGGGTGGGACGGGGGTACAAGATATTTTACACGGAAAAAGTCGCGGGAAAAAGCTAGTTGTTTAAAAATTATTCCTATACAACGTGTCGTTTTGTATCCTCGCCAAATTTAAGGAAGCTGTTATGAAAGACATAAATAATCAAATAAAATAACGATACTTGCTCAATAATTAATACATTCTTGTTTTTTTAGTTATTTAAGTTCGACAGTTTTTCAGAATAAATCACTTTCAAAGGACAGAATCGCCCCGCTGCGTATGCGGTAGGCAATGTCGCACGGCTATGTCACATGAAAGGGCAGTTACAGTGCGGTAACACACGGGCCGCGTTTTAACATGCGCGATCCACACAAGTCGATTTCGGAAAATTTGAAAAAACAACTTTTTTTATTATTGGTTCGTGTCGAGAAACGTTAGCCTCCTTGAATTTGACGAGAATGCAAAACGACACCTTGTATAGATGAATCTGTAACATGTGAGTTGGAGTAAGCACTTAGACGATAGCTTAGAACTAAAATCATTCAACCATCTGCATCATAAACATTGTAACCTGTAACTGTGCAAACTAAATATTATCACCAGCTGTTGCCCGTGACTTCGTCTGCGATTCAGGATGAAAAATAACGTATGCCCACAACCATGGTCCATCTGTGGACTGTTTAAGCGTGAAAGGGTTACAAACAAACATACTTTCGCATTTATAGTATTAAGGTAGGTGAGGATAGGTGTTTGCCTTTTTTTTTTGTTCTGGGGTGGAAAATCCTCATGGATGTCCTCCGCCCTGGGGCGGGCGGAGGGGTCTGTCAGACTCTTACTGACTAAAAACCACCCCGGTGTTCCATCTCACACCTACGTCGGGGTCTCGGGAACATATGATTCTTCCGCAACCCCGACTGGTGCCGGCCCGCCTCTACCGGCCACCTCAGGTTGGGGGGGGGGGAGTGAGGTGTTTGACTCCCCCCGCAACGTCTAAGAAGGGCGCGCGTGGAACACTAAGCGCCGCCACCTCGGGTCCAGATGTATGGGGGGCGGCGGACGTCCCCGAGTCCGCCATCCCTGGACCCATTAGGGGGGGGCTGGAAGAGGGCGTTGTCCGCCCTCCGCCTGCGCCCGGTGCGCCTGCTACGGATCTTGAGAGTGGACGAGATCTCTCTCTCCCTTTCCGCAGCCTCCTTCTGGGAGATCACTGTTTCGCAGAAGGAAACCACCGCGTCCCAGGACTCGACGCTGCCGACCATCGCACTCACTACGGCCGGCAGCGACAGGTCACTGCCTACTTCAGAGATGAGGGCACGGCGTGGCTCCTCCCAAGTGGCACACTCTGCCAGCGTATGCCACGCCGTTACCTCCCGAGGATAGGTGTTTGCCTACTCTAACACCTCACTCCCCCCCCCAACCGGGCCGGCACCAGTCGGGGTTGTGGAAGAATCGTTTGTTCCCGCGACCCCGACGTAGGTCTGACAGCCCCTCCTCCCGCCCCAGGGCGGAGGACATCCATGAGGATTTTCCAAAAAAAGATGTTTGCCTACCTATGTTATGAAAATATTAACAGAACTACAGATACAGACGAGAACACAGAATTTTCTGGAAAATGCTTACAATGAGTAGTTTCGATATTTGCCAGGATCGGATGGTGATTCCATAGTTTACAGATTTTTTTTTTAAAACAAAATGTCGGATTGTTCGTACCGAAAAACAGCCAGGTTGAGTGCTACGTCCCTGACTGCACGTGACAAAACGAGTCATCCTACATATGTTAGGATACATATATAAGCATTTTCTTCAATAACAGAACCGCACGAGAGGTTCCGAAAAGGTCTGGTTGCCGACGCGGATCACGTGCGTATTATTGGCAGCAGGAATCAGGGACTACCGTCAAAGCGCCGTACGCCCTAAGCCCGACACACCACTAATACGACCATCACATTACATGCTCTTACTCAAACGCTCCAAAGAAACAATTCGTGGAAGTTGAATTTTAAATAAGCTCGTGAATTATTCCATTTGCAAATTAGTACCTACACGGAATACGTTTAATTTTCGTAAGTAGAGGTACAATTTAGAAACTCGAATGTAATGTGTGAATCGAAGTAACTCTGTGAGTGGAAGACGCACTTTAGCTGTCCCTGTTTCCTGAGTCTCCTCACAAAGACACACGTACACAAGCGACATCATTATCGACTCTCCGAACGTGGATTATTGTGTTCTAGTGTATTTAGGGACTATTTTATATGTATGCGTAGCCATAGCTATAGTGGCTGTTCAGTATCTACGAGTATAGGCACGATAAAAGAATATTTTTTACTGAGAGCCATTGGCAAATGCGGTTTTTGTCATGGAAATACCAATTGATGTTATTAATTATTATGTAGTTCCTGTTACAAAATTGATAACGGTTTCCACTCTTCTATACGGTACTGTATTTGTAATCCTTTCGTAAAACTTTCGATGTGATCACATTGTGATTGTATTCATCCTTTGTTTATTAGGAAAATAAATAAGTGCTATATGTTTAATATCGCCTATGCTATCTGCGACGCGATGCGATGATTCCCCGTAGGTATACAATATGCATCCAGCTAGTAATGTAATAGACCTAGATCTTGGATTGTAATGTGATTGTCTCAAACATTACCCCGGCTCCACTGTTATGGTGCGCCGTACCATTCAGATAATGTGCCATTTAAAGGTATTCTTATTAACAAAATCTACCGAAACCAGGTAGGTAGTTTGCTCGGAATGTTTGCTAGTTCATTTGCAATTTACCCGAGCTCGCTAGCAGTATAGTTGGAACATTAACGTGATGGACAGAACCCGCCAAAATAGGGAGCTTATAACTAATACCGTTAAATGAAACCGACTCGTTCTCATCTCCTGTAGGAATATTAGGTGTATCTAAGTTTTAATTCTCTGAAATTAAAGCTAATAGATTACTTAGGCAGTGTCATAAATGTTACTTTTAATAGGAGAGCTCCGAATAAAAGGCAGCCACTTTAAAATTTGCCTACTTAATAAAAGTAAGGATAAAAATATGCTTGCATGAGTTTCTTCGCTAAATTAACTTCACAAATTTCAGAGCATTTTACTGAAAACCACACGATGAATAATTTTTAATCTCTGTCCTTACCTGGGCCCATTCAGCCGAAAGCGCTGCTGTGATTCTGGCTTCGATTCTCAAGTTGACTAGTGTAAGGCCAGTACTAATACCTTTATTCTAAGTCAAACCTTTTACTCGGTCTCCTTGCTAAATTGCAGCCTTCCAGAGCGAATCATGTTTTATTGAGTCAAATGCTTTGCTGTTATCCACGAATGCTATTTTACAGCGCTGTACCATATTCTTGACATTTTTCTTTTAGCTGGTTTATGACATGCATGTGATCGTTCGTTGAAAATCTGCTCTAAAACCAGTTTGTTCTATGGGTTGCTGTTCATCCATTACCCTGTTATTCTATTTATGATCAATTTCGAAAGTAGCTTTGCATATGTTTGACATTAAACTTATTGGTCTATCGTTTCCATGTTGTCCTGTTCTCCTTTATCGTGTAATAGTATAATTACATACTCTTAGACCATTGCGATGCTATGGATTCTGTTCTTATAATTCAAGTAAGTTTTGCTACTACTCGTAAATTGTTAATCGGTAATTGGCTGTTAGATTAGTTTATTAATTTTAAGTGAAATTGTTAAAGGGCTGTGGATTTTATGAATATATAAATAGTATTATATAATATAATATATAATATATGCGTCAAGCTGAAGACAGGGCGCTATGGCGCTCATTAGGGGAGGCCTATGTCCAGCAGTGGACTAAAATAGGCTGATGATGATGATGATGATAAATAGTATTGTATAATTCTATACATTTTCTTAGGTTGTTAGGTGCAGCCATTGATATTTTTATAATCTCGTTTGTTATCTGATCTGTACCCTAACTGCGTAATATACAATCTATCGGAATCTAAATTTGAAACAGATTGCTAATCCATTGCTTCCTAAGTTCGATAAAAAATTCTGCTCAACAATGTAAATAATGCAATGAATGTTGTTGAACTGTCAAAATCAAGCAGATTAGTCGTAATCGTTCACGAAAATGTGTTCCGCAATTAGGCTGCTGGTCCTGGTGCTTAATCGTTATTTTGACTGTTTACTGCTTTTTCTATTTCAGATTGCAGAAAGATTAGTTAGTCTTCTCAGTTTCGTCGTCTTCAAGATTAATTGTTAAATGTTGGGTAGTAGGCTCTACTGTATAGAGATTTCTGTCAATGCCGGTTGCCGTTTGGATTATGGTTTTTCTTATAGTCTCCTGATTTCCTGCTTTTTTAAATGTTTAGTATCCATTTTTTGCCTCAACTAGTTATTTTAAAGCATTTTAACTCCTCCTGTCTTTTTTATTGTGGTGGTTTAGTATTCTTACTTACCTTTAGCTCTATCCTTCTTGAGAAGTAAGTAAAAAAATAAGCAATAAGCTTATTTTTTACTATCTTCTGCAATGGCCCTAAGATTTTGTTTTCTTTTTTAATTTTTATACGTTGCTTCCTGTCTTCTGTTAGAGTTTTAGTTTCGTTTTCCGCTTATGTTATCTCAGGTTTTAACAATTTGCTGTTTAATTCTCCAATAGTTCGTTTATTATTTTATTATAATCCTCTTCCGTTTCAATTTTGCAGCGTTTTGACATCTGATTGCTCGTTGTTACACTAAATTTATTTCTAGTTTTTCTCGATTCAGTATCATTTATAATTGCACTGACCATTCGGTGGTTTGTGTTAAAATTCAGTTGGCTAAGAATGCTTACATGTTGAAAAACTTTTCTGTTGATAAATGCTATAAAATCTAATTCATTTCTATATGATCCATTTAGAGATAGTCATGCCCACTTTTTCTTTGTATCATTTTTGTAGAAGCAATTCATAAATGCAAGAATGATTTCAAAAGCCATGTTAATCATCCTTTTGCCATTTTTGCTTCTTCTGCCCAAACCGAATTTGTCAATTTGATTTTCTTCGTCTGTTCGCTGGTGGCCTATGCTGCCATTAAAATCTCCTATAACCACTACATTTTTGTGTGTTCTTTGTAGAGTTGATAACAGTTGCTCATAAAAGAGGTCTTTAGCCGATTCATCATGCTGTTCCGTGGGAGCATAAAATTGAAATGATAGGCCATTTATTTTTGTGGGCCGGGATATATATTAAGAACGGCTATTCTCTCTGATATGCCCTTGAATTTTTCAATGTTTCTCTCTTGATGTTTTTAACCATGCAGCCAACTCCGTGGCTTCCTTTTGTTTCACCTTTATAATGAATAATATATTCCTTACGGTCTTCGATACTTTCTTCTAACCTTCTCACTTCACGTAGGCCTAGTATGTTCCATTTTATATTTGACAGTGGTTGCTCTAATTCGTTTAGACTCTCTTGTGTTCTCCGTGTAAGGCAGTTTAAAGTGGCAATATAAAAGTTTACTTTGACTTTTGTTTTTGTTGCTTCGGTACAAATTTTATTGTTATTTTATGTTATTTGAGCTGGAAGGGATTGGTCGCTAACCCCCACGGGGACCAGCCGGCTTGGGGGAGGTGTGTTGGTTTTGTTGGTCCCGTTAAATGTTTTTTGTTTGTTTGTTCTGATCTTCCGGTTTCTGATGTGTGCTAGTTGCTATTCTTTATTTAGATCTGATGTTGAGTGGCATCTGTTTTTGTACATTTGTTCAAAGGCATTAATTTTAGGTCGGGCGTTTCCAATAGATGTATCTGGTGAGGCAGATTGTTCTCTTTCACCCCCATGTCGCACCTTCTTCATCTTTTACGACCAGCCTGTCATATTTCATGAATGATATACGTCCCTTTTTCGTTATTATTTTAGCTGGGGTAAGAGTTCTTTCCGCTTTTCCAAAACTTCTTTGGTGTAGTCTCCATTAACAAAAATATTTTTAGGTAGCCTTATTTTGTTTTTAAAGACTTCATTCCTCTTCCATGAATTTAACATGGTGACCAAAATCGGGCGTGCTTCTCCTTTTTTTGCCTTAGCGAAACATCAGAAACCAACTGTAATACCTTGCAAATATAAGACATCAAATATAAGATTATTCGGCATCTACCTTGAGGTTTCCTTGAGGTAGTCAACAAGGTAGTTTTAACCAAAACACGGGATTTTCATAACGTATTTTGAACATTTTTATTGAATATTGACATATTCGTGACGTATCACCTCGACCCAGGGACCTCATAATTTCCTTAATCTGACGACTATGAATACCGATTTTGAGGGTCTTCTGAGCCACACCTTGAGATGTCCTTGACAGAGTTGTGAGTCGAGTAGCTTTCGAGGTTACGACTTAGAAAATGTTTGTATGTAGTACGGAGGTTCCACAAATTTTTACCTCAGGCGCTGCTTGAAATTACATTAAAACATGTCGTCTTTATCAAACACCTACTCGTATTGAGCATGTGGTGTGCTGCTTCAATCAATGTTTAAGTTGTTATTTAAGGTCTTTCTACGGAATGCTTTCTTGGTCGTTAACATTTGTCAAAGATTTTAAATATACAGACTAGTAAGTAATTGAAACCCACGAACGAAATCGATTATTACCTACCGCCCGAACTGTTTTTTGTTGGTCTATCTAATAATACGCCTTTTTTTGTTTGTTCTAAGATCCCTTTGAGTGTGCCTAGTCAAAAGTTGCATAAAACAACAAACATATTTTTTTCTATTGTGAAAATAGGAGAATTGTGAAAAGCAGTATAAGTAGATTCAGCTTGCACCAAAATTCAACAGTGTCGAGCAGCCTAGCAACCAATAAAAGCACAGACTAACCTGAGCGAAAAATTGGGTCTACGGTCCCTTGAACCTCAAAAAAAATTAAAGTAAGTCAACGCAATAAAAAATAAGGACATTATGGGTACTTTCCATTGACCAAGAATCATGTTTGCCCATGTGGCGGCATCTGCACCGCTACATGCGAACAACGTATCACACTGACGTCACACAAATCCTGCATCGCGCAATCAGAGTTTACCGCGCAGCTAGCATATATACAACTTCCCGACAACAATCATCGGGCAGTTGCCCACCAGATACGATATCCATCTGGTCGGAGGATCCTCCCTTTTCCAAGAGTATGAGTGAACTCTACACCCTGTTCCTCATATCTCTAAACTGGTGACTTCGTGCAACTACTTCAGCGTGACGTCATCATCATCACTCCCGCAAGGCACACAGCCAGCCAGCAACTACGACTTGAACGGTTGTCCTGACCATCAGCATGCAGCGCAAGCGCATACCTGGTCATCACCCTCAGCCTCATCAGCAACCTTGGCACAGCACACTGCACATTCGGCCGGTCAACAAGCAGAGCGCTTAATCCCTCTCCTGGTCGACACGAGCAGTCAGCCACCCCAACTCACTGGGGCATCTTCGCAGACAGTTCTGACTCACCGCGAACTATGCGACACCCGGTTCCAACCCACTGGAACCCAACTGGCATTGGCAAGCATCGCTAGCTACAAGACCTAGTCCACTATCGACGTCCGATCTCCGGATGGGAGTGATGTGGCGGCATCTACACCGCCACATGCGAACAACGCATCACACTAACGTCACACAAATCCTGCATCGCGCAATCAGAGTTTACCGCGCAGCTAGCACATATACAACTTCCCGATAACAATCATGGGGCAGTTGCCCACCAGATTATAGTCCGGTTAAGTAGTCACGACCTCTCAAGGTCAACTATGAGATGCCATACATAAAAAAAAAGCACACCAGATACGACATCCATCCGGTCGGAGGACCGATAATATGCACATGGAGAATTGACGGTAAACTACAATGTTTTTTTTATGAATTCATCCCTACTATGGAACCCTTAATTGTGCGTACGCACTTGGCCGGTTTTTTATTATTTCTTGTCTCGGGCCCGATTATAGGTGCATGAAAATACTAAGCGACAAGACATCCTGAAAACACTATTTTTGTTCACCTTTACAGTAATTTCTAGCACGGTTTTTAGCGTAAAATCAATGCCGGTGACCATCCTGGAGGGTCCACTAGCAATATGTATGGAGGCATGGAATATGAGCTCTTAGAAAAGAGGGTGGACACGAATGTGTTAAGTTGTAAAGTTGTTTTGTAATAGGTAAAGAAAAATTAACGTATGTGCCAATTACAAGTGTCAATATGACTGACTAGACGCGGAGTCGGCGTGGGTCCACGTCGACTCCGCCTCAAAGATGAAGACAGTAAAATAGTAAGAGTTGTAAAACTCATTAGTAGGTTAAACGGGGTAAAAAACTACAGGTACCTAGTTAAATTTATCTGTAAACGTTCAATAATTCGCAAACACAATGACGAACGGAGAATTGTAAACTAATTATCTATCAGAAGCATTATTAACGCATGGTATAATAATTCAAAGTCTATTATTACGCCTCAAAGCCAGCGTGGGTGTCAATTGATCACTGTCACAAATGTGCGATACACAACAATACATTACTTTATATTTTAGACTTATATAAATATAAATAAGTAGGTCTGTACCCATAATATTTTTATCGCGTTTCTGTAATTTTTAGTCTTTATCATCAGATCACTATGTGGTATTATTGTTGTGTTATCAAATCTTTGTATGTACGAAGTTTTGCACACAAGAGCTCTGAAACAATCAAGTTGCAGAAGTATGCGAAAAATTGACCATCAGATTCGACTGTTACTTGTAGATATAAAGACAAGCGTGAAACTGAATAAAATCGTATTAATTATACGTGTATAACATTCGTAATCAAGTCTCTGACACAAAAAAACGTGTCTTTTAATTAGTTGGTACGCACTCAGCACGGCTGTAGCCGCCCCAATATTTTCCGCCAATTTAACAGTGACTATGAAACGGCGCAAGCTGTTTCTATTAATTAGTTGTTGTAACGTACTATCGCGCTCTTAATTACAAGCAAATTTCATGTTTATTATTACCCCGAGCGTAAGATATTAGTTTAGTGAACTATAATTACTATGTATGTGGCTTGAACTACCTACTCAGATTATAGCGGAACAACTAAACTGTTGGCTGGGCTTCTCGAGCATAACTCACGCAAAGCGATAAGAAAGTTGTAGAGAAGAGCATCCATTCTTGTTCTTAGAACAATGCTCGAGATGGTTATCTGACGTATACGCTTTGTTCACTTAATTAACTTTACAAATTGTAGTCCTTTACATCGATAAGGCGTCGGCGACGGACGGTTTTAAATCTGTAAGACCAATTCTGTGTCAGACGTCGGACGTGAGACGAAGACCGATGGGAACTTTTATGAGGGCCCATGAGGAAAATGATTGAACATTGAATGTAATCAAAGAGATATAATCTCTGGTAGCGAGAGAGCAATGTAGAATTTAATTTATGAATAATTGAAAATAGAGGTTAAAGGTATGTAAGGTCGTTATCGGCGTGCCTCCGGGAAATGAACAGCGCTAGCTTTTTATACGGAGTTCACGTTCAATTGATAGAATCATTACTTAGGAATTGGCAAGACTTGTTTATGATGAAAAATGTCTAGCTGTTGGGTCGATGTACGTTACTTAAAAACAATAATTACTACAATTAGGGTTACGCATTACCAGTTTTCTTTTTAACCCCAGTATAATCAAGCATCATTAACGAAGAGAAAGGAATAAAGTACGAGCAGTGCCTTTAACTGAAGCCATAGTCTGGGAATAAGGAGAATAAAAACTTCTAAGACGGCAGCTATTCTGCTTTAAGGAAATCTCATAATATTTTGTTTTAACTAAAAGAAAATAACTCATATTTTGAATTGAAACTTCAGTTCATAATTTTATTGTGTACGTACTCGTTAAAGTAGGTCGTAGCGAGTGCTTCACTAAACTAGTTCGTCGAATTATACAAATAATAATTAGCGACTATAGGTTTAAACATTAATTAGGTTTACTAGAACATCGAGTACTTCAAAGAAAATGAAGGAACAAAATTAATTAGTTCTGTAAAATAATTCATTTTGCGTTATGATAAAATATTCGCTGCGCAATTGCGCTAGACACGATAATCCATCAGCAAACATATCCCAAAATGAATTAACGAACACAGTGAGCTTTTACGTTGAGTTCGTTTAACAATGTCATTGTTTAAATACATTAACGTTACAATCTATAGCGCGTGGCTAGAACGAATGCAGTGCACTATTATGATAAAAGATTAGTCGCGCGGCGAGGCGGCGGTGCATCGGCGCGCAGCGCGGCGCGGCTCCGCTCGGCCGCACTCTACAAACGTTTGCTCTCATACGATTCCCCACAACTGTTCACTCATTTGCATTTCGCAGTCTGTTAGGTAAGCCTTCGCCGCAGAATTTAGTCTGCACTGCTGCTTAAGTAGGTATAACACTAACGCACAGACACCAAAGTACGCTGACGCTGCAAGGCGGCTTTCGGAGCCTGCCCTATCTTGTGTGTGTGTCAAGTAAGCTGCTGTTATAAGGATATTTTAGAAGATTTGCTTTATTTTAAGCTACTCGTGATATAAAGGCACTTTCAGAGTGTCTCATGAAGCGTAAAATTATGGTCGGTAGACTCACTAGAACTGAAGCTCGGTTCCAATGTATTCGGAATACGTTCATAAAATTGAAGCTGTCTGTGACCGATATTTATGGGCATTCAGGTTGTCTATTTGTATCCTAGCTCGGTCGACGGCGGGTATTTCATATTAGTTTCTGAACTCAAAAGATACGTACTAACTTTTTAACCCTGCTCTGTTTGATGGCTAAGTAATTAACTTCAGAGAAATCTTTTACATTAAGCCAATCAAGACGAAGCGGCTTTTTTATGTTTATGTAAACACGTCAGCTGTGGGTGTATCTACTGTGGTACATCACTTTTCGGAGTTAATCTAGTCCAGTTTTTTGCTGCCTTCATGTCTAGCATACCATGTGTTCGGATAGTGTTCAGATTCTTCTTGCTTGTTTTATTTTCACTTAGTGATCATCTCTCCATCCCCACGTAAATCTTGTTCAGCTTTCTAAACATAGTTATTTTATTGAATGAATGCCGTTTGCAATTTTTTTTGCAACAGCTCCAGCATTTCATTATCAAGAGGTGTCATTTCAAGATCCGTAAAAATTGTAAGAGTCAATAACAATAACTTGCCCCCTGCTATAGCCATCCCCTACTAATAATACCTCACCCTCTTTCGTTTTAATGTCGGATTGAGGGATTATATCGGATTTCGAAGTTATATCTACCCGTTGTATATGACTTAAGGCGTCAATTCTCCAAGCTTCGTCATCATCAAACCAATGACAAAATCACCTAATTCATAAATATTATGAAACTAACTATTGGAAGGGGCGACTAGAATCAATTCTATCACTCAAGCTTTTATTTAGTTTGTCTGCCTGTAATCAAATCTTGCAAGTTATATTTGACCGACTTTCCGGTATCCTATTGAGCTGAGATTTTGCATGCATATGTAATTTGGATGACAATGCAATATTATTATGGCATGGAGCTAATCTGGTGATGGAGCTGGAGGGTGGCCATGGGAACTCGATTAAAACGACGCAACCCCATCAAGTAAGGGGTTTGATTCGTTTTTATAAAAAACTCTGGTTTTAAATGATTGAATGATCCAGGGTTTGATGATGAAGCCAGAAGGTGGCACCCTAGGAAGGCGACTATGTGAACTCTGTAATAAAACGACACATTTTGTTTTAAAACAAAATTTAAATTCCAAACGGTTTAAAATTATTTTAAACTTTTTACACATAACATATCATCACGTCTTGTTTCCCCGAAGGGTTGGGCAGAGGTGTACCTATAGTACACACACATTTCGCCAGTTGTAAAATTTTTAGTTCTTTAATATTACCTAACCACTAATAAAATTTCTTTAAAAAAAGTTTATTTTATTTTAATGTAAATGTTGACGTTCAAACGCTTTGATTTTGAATTAATGGATCGCCTAAATTGCCGGGAGGGCAAGGCAGAGTTGGATTTAGGTCCATTTCAACGTCGACGCCAACGATTTCAATTTTCAGAATATCAGCAGGTAAATGCTCTGTCAGAATCTTTTTTTTTATTGTATTTTAAAGAGCGTTCTCTTACAAAATTAGAGCACATAAAAAGAAGTCCCTCCAAGCAGCAGAAAGAAACAATATATTGAGCTCATTAATCAATGTCAGGACCCAACAATGACCGGATACCTTTTAAAGATTGATCTCGTGTCGTGCCCAGAAATATGAAAAACAATAGACGTGATACCAACACTGCGTTATAGTTTTAGCTCTAAAATAACTTGTATGTGTCCTAAGTGAAGGTCGTAATGAATGAATGTTGAAGCAACTACGTTGTAAAGTTTACTTTGTAAAGTAAAATGCAAATACATAAAACATCCCGAAGCACATACCCGTAAAAATCTTAACTCCACCTATTTATACCCGAATAAAATAAAATAAAAAATACCGAATTTGTAAAAGCAAACGATTTTCTGGCTACACACAATAAAATAAATACAGGCAGCCATAGCCCTGCAAACGTTAAAAGCTACGGTCGCTTCCCCATTCCTATTGTTTCGTGCGAGACAGACGAAATTAAGGCACATCGTTTTATATTTTCGTTTTTAATTCACGCAGTTGAAAGCGAAGTTTAAAAAGCAGATAATAACCTTTACAGGGAGTATAACGCCGCGGTCGAAAGCTGTAAAATGCGCTCTTTTATTGCTGTTTTAATTACATTCTTCGCATTCGCTCGCTTCCTTTATTTTCATAACGCAATCGGCAATTTAACATGACTGTCTGTTATGTTTTGATGTTCTTTAAATACGTAGAGATTCAATTGAATTTTTGTGTATATAGAAACGGAAAAATATTTGATGAAAGTACCATTCTACATTCATCATCATAATAGCCACGTATTATACGAATAGTAATTAGTTAATAGATGTTTCTTTGCTGCAGATAAATAAATAACAAAGTTTCTTGTGCTTAGCCCGTCTTCAGAAACACAAATATTGACATAATTAATAACAGCAGAGCACGTCCGCTCACTACTCGTGTTGAATTATAACTACAGGAAATACTATGTATCTCTGTGTCTCATATTTCTTTAGTTTTCCTTGCGTTTCTATGAAGCTATGTTTTAACGAGTAGAGTTCATAGGTATGTAAGCGACTGCTTTTCACGACCCAAACTGTTGCACCGATTTGAATGAGATTTTAATTAGTACATAAAGTACTCGTATACTTAAATTAATAATTGCGCATGCAAAACCGTACACGTGGTATATACATGTATTAATATTATACAATATTTGTGTTTACGGAGCTTCTTCAAAAACAAATAATAAGATACTTTTGGGGCGATTTCACCAAACTTTTATATCTAGAATAAGTCTTATCTTGAGATAAAAATTTAACTTTTGACAGTTCTGCCATACTAGGCCTTCAGACGTAAATCTTATTACACAGATAAAATATATCTGACTTTAGTAAAATAATCCCTTAGTGTGAGAGGCAGAGAGAGAGAGAGAGAGTTATTTCTCTCTTCTCTCTCATGTAACGAAATTTGCCCAAACGTGACGCGTCCTTCAAATTTCACTCTCAATTCTCGTCCAATTATCGAATCGCCGCCTAAGAAGTTTCACCCTCATAAAAGGGTGCAAAGCGTTGTTAGTTCATAAAAAATACAAGAATAGGTAAACCAAAACCGTCTCAATATTATTACGACGTGCCTGGAAAATTAAGGAATTTGATGTGAAAATACCACCACATAGGTATTTCAATCGTTTCATCCGAGTGTGTCATTCTTTCATCACCCTTTTATATTCTTCCAAATCAAGATTCCAAAAGGTTTCTTCCTTGAAATCCCTGTTACTTCTATGCCTACATATCACAAGCTACAGTAGCTATGAAATATTATATGTCAGCAATACGCAACCTCGTTTATCTTTGTGCACATTTATATGAAACAAAAATTTGTCGAATTTCGGTCCATCCTCACGATATTCCAGACTATCTGTATGCAATTTGCATCGTCAGTATTTTTCCAGCAATATATTGGAAGGTGTATATCGCTCTTAAAAAGTGATTGCTCTCCTGGTTTTGAATAGTAAAAGGGTGTCGGTTTTTTAGATGGCAACATTTTATTTCCCTTACAGTATTTTTTTTTTTCTTATGAAGGTTTTTCCTGGTTAAAGTATACCCGAAAAATTACTTAAAAACTTATATTTCAAAAACTAAAAAAAAAACTGATATAGCGAATAATACAATACTTAAATTGACGCCTAAAATGAGTGGTTTATTAATACGAAGCTTTATTTTTGTTAGAAGACGGTTCATTTAGTATGAATCGAAAAATTTAATTTGAGTTTTAATAGAATTGGTTGGAGCAGACGTCTCCCGGCTCGTTCATCTGCGACTATTTCTCTTATGCAATCTATTATATTTATGATTGTGATCTTAATAACAAGAATACTAACTTATAAATGTGCGTTTGTTTTCGAAACGTCTAGTCTAATAGATAGGCTGTATAGCACCAATCGAACTTAAACTAAACGTAAACGCAAAAGGCGAAAAATCATAAAAGCGTTCTCTAAAAGGAGAAGACGTGGCTCTATAAGCGATAGGAAAAAAAGTATCTTGGTTTTTGTGTAACGACTTTCGATTGACTGAATAGGAGTACTCTCGTAAGGGTTGGAGAGGGGAGGTATCACTCCACATCGAGTCAAGTACATTCGTCTGCCAAATAAGGCGTAACTTACTCCATGCCGCGAATTTATAGCGTCTATGAAACGAAAATACGTTCCGTTTTATTTGTAAAATTTCAATTTCACACTGCACTGCCCTTTGCTTAAAACCGACAGTAAAATTTATTAACAAACATTTAATGAACTGTATCGGTTCCGATTAGTTTTAACAAATATGTGGTTGCAACATGGACTGTTCTGCGTGATATGTAAACAAAATACTGCACAGTATTGTACCAGGCTGTAAATCTGGCACTTTGAGTTTTACCTGTGCTGTGCGATAGGTTGGTTTCGTAAACTCATATTAACACCAGGCAACTGTACCTACTATAGCCAGCAGCCACACTTTAAGACCACGTTCCCAAGGAAATATCGTGGCAGGATTTTATCATGCACTGGATTTTCACTCTCGCTGTTGAACCTAGCATTGAGAATCCAACAGAGTGCATCCTAGCGAGTCGAAAAATCACACGGTTGGATTTTGGACTCTCGGCGCTCAGCAGTTTACGTCCATGCGAACGTGGTCTAAACAGCTAGTGTAATCTTTATAATTTATTTAACTTCTCTAAATTTCTATTTATCAATTTTCCAACACAACATCACGCCTTGTTTCCCCGAAGGGTTGGGCAGAGGTGTACCTATAGTACACCCACATTTCGCCAGTTATCTTTAGGTCCCATGTAATAAATGGGTGCGAGCCTATTGCCATCAACCGGGCACAAATACAGACTCCGGGCTGCTACTGAGAAATTCCAGATAGAAAAAGCCAATAACACGTTGCCCGAGCTGGGAATCGAACCCAGGATCTCATGCTCAGCAGTAGCGATAGCGACCACTAGACCAACGACTCGAAATGTGCGAGTAATGGGAAACTGATACGACAGCTGTAAACAGGGGTGTTTCAGAATTTATGGAGAACAGTAAATAATCACTAAGTTATTGTTTTCGTTAGAAATTGTGAAATACAGTGATGAATAGAAATATTTCGTTGTTTTGTCTACTTTTACTTTCATATCAAACGTTAACCCGGAAACAAGTGTTAGGTTTTGAGGTGTTGAAGAGAAACGGCCAGTTCGAGACACTAATCGGTACCAGTTTTATTTTAGAAAAGCTTAGTGACTAAGGGCTGATTTTACCAATAAAACTGAACGCAATCAGCACATAAACTACGTTTAAAAGCTGTCAGTGTCATTACGTTCAATGGAATATTGACACTGACAGCTCTTGCACACGTTTAAGATGTGCGTCACGTTCAGTTTCATTGGTGAAAACGGCACTTAATTATTATAAGATAAAAATCAACTGAGGGCAACTTAAAAAATATTACAATTTAAATGAACCAATCACTGCACAGCACGTATTAGTCCGTAGGTCACGAAGCTTGCGAAGGGGGCGAAACCCTCGCGGTTAGCTGAGCGCTAGGGCTCCTCGGCCGGTCACTCGGCCGACGCTAACTACACAAGTAAACTTTTATATCTGATTTGTGAAAATATTTCTATGCACGTACTCATCAGATTCGCGATGCATTAACACACTTTCTTATTTCTAAATTATCGCCCTTACCCTATTGAAATGCAATAAACATAAAGCTACGTTTTATTTTGCATGTTTTATCTTGAATTTCTCAAAGTTCTCTTGAATGTTTTTTAATATAAAATTTATTTCAAGTTCTGTGACGAATAGAAAAAGAGATAACGAGACACCGCCGCCTCTCTCCATGATCACCGCCACGAATTATGTGCTCCGAGCCTTGAATATTCAATGAAGGCGGCAAAAAGTACCGCGAGTCTGCCTCAACTTGCCTAAAATTACGGTTATCGAGCCAATCGGTTCCTTGACACAGTTCGCGCTAAATGTACCTATCTACCCAACTCCCCTGACACGAGTTTTATTAAAGATATCCCAAAAAGTCATCCACTTTTTCAATAAGCTAAGGAGTAAAGGAGATGTGATTTATAAATAGCTTTTAGCAAATTGACGTTCGATTGTGAACGCACTATGAAATGGGTACAATGTGTTGCTAGTTGTTATGTTAAATTGATTATTTTTGTGTCTTTTCTAACGAATTTATTCAAAGTACAATAACTAGTAAAATTTGAAAGCAATCAGCTTATGAACGCAGGTATATATATATAGAAACTGTTCCGAGAAATTCAGACTCGAAAAAAAAAAAAACATTTATATCAATTCGAGAGCATACCGTAAGCTACTTTTACTGGGTTCGCAAAATAAATATCTTTTTCATTTTACCAATTTGGTGGGCAAATAGTCGTCAATCAACTCTTTTGAATCGGGCAATTAATTGGGGTTACTTTGCGTACCCTGTTCTATATTTTAATCATTCGCAGGAAACTGTCTACTGTACCAGAATTGGGGATAGGGACACATAATCTCAGAGTTGCCAAAAAACCCATCTGAAAAACCTTATTTTTCCAATCTCTTGGGGCTTTCCATTGAATCAGTGTTGATAAGCATCTTGTACCTACCTTATTTAGATACCTGTTACTTTTCAGTTACTCCTTTCTATCTGATTTCGATAAGGGTCGTGTGCCACGTACGGCTGAGTGTTGTATGTACCTTATCCTGTTTTAGAAAAATCTTCAAATAACATATACAAACAATTTTTTACCTACATCATTTTGAACAGATTAAAAAATATGTCAAAATGTACCCTTTTTTTAAGGATAAGTGCAACTGTTACAATTTGACAGTTGCTCGTTCGATAATCTATTTATATTTTTATTATTTGATTGTATGTATATTTCAAGAGACTGTCCTCTCGCCACGTATTAAACATTTCAACGTAATAGAGCAACAGCTAGGGTAAATCATTTGTTTTTATTGCAACAAAAACAATTTTCAAGGGACATTTTCTTTGGAAGCATCGTATTTGGAACTTAGGCAGTAGGTAGATACTTTTTTTCTCGATCTACTTCTGTGAATTTCTTTAAGCACTTCAAACCATCAGAGCTATGCATAATCTGAGTCAACCTTCAGAATCACCCGACTGGATTTAAATCCGTACTTCAAATCCGTCCTCAGTCAGATCACATTGGTTAGCCACGGGCCGAGCGACTGAAATCCAGATGAGATTGGCCTATCGGACATGAAAATCTGAAAAATTAGCCTGGCAAAAACTGGCATGACTTTTATACATTGTTTTATACATTGGTTTTACATACATAAAATCAAGTCTGTAGATACCCTATCTATCCCTCTATCTATGTAGGTATCTGAACCCTATAGATAGAACCTTTTGCCATCGAACAGGCACAAATTCTGGGCACGGACAGCTTCTAAGAAATTCCTAATGGAAGTTCATTATAACGCTTTGCTCACACCAAGCTCTGCAGTTGCGCCATTACAAAGCAAATAATGCATTGCTGGAAAAAGGATCTCTCAAAATAAATAACCACATCATGGCGTTCATGGCTTAAAACTTCTTCTCCGTAATAGTTTCTATAAGCCGAGTCATTGTGGGGAAGTTAAATTCATTTATTTCGTTAGATTAGTTGCGGCCGACATTTCTACTCATTTATAACATTTTGTAAATCGCTTGTAAGCCGGTGACAGTTATGAATTATTCCGCGAGGAACAGCTTCCTATCTCACATGCCATGTCTAGGAATGATCCTAGTTTACATAGACAGATGGAAAGCAGAACTTTCAGAAAAGTAGTTGGAATAGGTATTGGTACAAGTTTATGATGGAAATTGATCCCCTTCGCGTACAGAGCTTCGGGATCATAACTGCAATGATAAAATTCTAAACTGAATTTGAAGAATCAATCTGAATAGCGTATTGCGAGTGCCGTATTAACTACAAAATAAATAAAAATGTTCTACAGTGCCCTTTTAATAACAGGACCCCCTGGTTCTCCTTTAGTTTAATACCTGGACGACACTAAGTTATTATACAAGGTGCATGGCTCGCAATAACCTGCAGTTCACGAACAACAACATGCTGCAGTTTGTATAACCGATGCCAAGACGAAATATCGCATTAGAAATTTAGATAGAATATTAAAACCGGGAAACATGAAGATGACCAAAGCAATAAATATTTGCTCGAATAGCTTACAAAAAAATCAAATAAATTAACTATACTAAACCACCACATTACTTGTTTAATAAAGAAAATAGACATTCGCAGGCGGTGCGTCCGTCCTTCCAAAAGAGTATAGCAGTAATTTATTTTCCTGAAAAAATTGCTTTGTCTCCGTATCAGAAAGTATGTCTACTAAGTCTGACGTAACCGAACAAAAAAACGTACCTAACGTTTTTTTTTCAACTTCACTGAAGCTGAAAGGAGTGTAATAGGAATATTTGTTATGAATGAAATATTATGCATAATCCTAGATGATTCGTTGAAAAAAGGAATGTCTACCTACATAATCTATGTTTATACAGTGTGTTTTTATATCAATTAGGCATAAGCAACGGTTCTCAGATTTAACAAACGATGGCGAGCAATAGAATTCACAGCTCAAGATTATCTTTCAATCCACCCAGCGATCTGACTTGGTAGACTGGAACACATCATCCATCAAACTGTTGAATGGAAAATAAAATATTAGGAACTAATATAAAAAATCTTCACAAATCACGCCAAAACTTGTCCGAGCGTTTGTAGAGTCAGGTTTTAAAATTCCGGACAATAATATTTTCGTTGGCTTCCAACGACGAATATGGCGAACATATTCGTCGTCGGCAGCCAACAAAAATATTAAGACACAAACCGACAACTGAAAAACTTTGGGTGATTGACGTACTTTGAACGTTTTTAACAAATATTTCTTATCATATTATGCGTATAATAAAACCCAAATGTGATGTTAATTAACATCTAAGTTTAACTAAATTAGATGTACCTAAACTGTAATTATGTACTAGGGTTTTACATACTAAAACTTACCTGAAATTAAAGAAACGATATTTTAAGTAATTTAGGTCATTTATTATATATATGTCGATTCACGTTCTAAAAAAGAATATGAAATATCTGAGAAATAAAAATTATTACTGCAGTTTTCATGTCATCTTGACATCCTCCCCATATTATACTGTTTGTTGACATCTCTATACCTTTTTTCATTTGACATCTGTCACAAAGAAACTCTTTAGTGTTAATGAGAAAAAAATCTGTGTATCTACGCGGAACGCGATATAAGAAAAACATTTTTGTACACATATTTTATAAATGTGATGACATTTGAAAAGTGATACCTTCCTTAGGTACATTCAGCCTCAAAAAGTTGTATAATATCAAAATCGAAAGTCATTCATTCTAACAAGGCTGAGCATCAGCACTTTTTGGAACGCCAAAATACATGGGACAGTGTCCCAAAACGCCCACCCTTCACCACTTCACTTCAATATGTTAAGACTATACATATTACCTACACATTGGTACAATGTTATGCAATTAAAGGAATTCTTGTCGCTGTTGTTTCTAATAATCTTTGTGAGGATGACTGTACTCAAATATAGACCACGAGTCAATGTTGTAAATGAACCTACATCGTCCTCGTAGAGACGCGAGTAATCCTTGGTAAACACGCAATCGGGATTCCAGAGTCCGGGATTATTGCAGGACGGGCTAGCCGAGGCCTTCAGTCAACGGGAGATGGTTTTAATACGATATTCGCGAGTTAACTCCCGCGCTGGCCCGCACTAAAGCAATATGTGATAATTATTAGATGGTCGTACGTCCCCTCGCCATGTTTAAGTGATAGATAATGGACTAATATCGTATACACTAACACTTCTTGTTTGTAAACATAGTTGTGATTACAGTTTGATGAACTTGTTAGTAGATTAGTGGTATTCTATTACATTGTGAGTGCTTTAGTGTTTGTGCAGTATGTGCATCACTGCTGTTCCGACTTTGCTCCCCATTTTTCGTTATGGGGAGAGGAAAGTGGAGTGTTATTATAGTTATGATATACCGGTAAAACCGTGAATGTAATACCACGCCCGTGTTCCCCAATGGGTTCGGCAAAGGTAACACTATTTCGCCAGTAATTATTAAGTCTCATATACGAGGCGAGCCTTTTCCCATAAACGAGGCACAAATCCAGATTATGGGCTGCTACTGGGAAAGTTCCTAATAACGGATAATAATTGTTAGGGTTAAATAAGACACCAAAGGAAAGGCCGTTCTAAGGATCTCTATAATACTCGTACGTTTATTATTATTTTCTTAGTGTGTTGAAAGGTAACTATTACATGAGACGTGCGATCCCACGCAAGGCTAAAATAATAGTACCTACAGTCACTATGAGAACGTTAGGATTTTGATCAAGTAAAAATAACATTTATTATTATATACACAATGACATGAATATTTACTTTGTGAAGTATAATATTATTAATTATTTTAATTATTGTGTGAGGACTTAGTGGGTTATATTTTCATATATTTTGTCTATCTTAGTTATTTTTTTAATCTGTCAGTTTGAGAAATTATGCGGCCTACCTAATGTCCATTCTTTGGTATTGTTCGTCGAATCGTTGAGCTCCTTATGTTTTGAGTTATGCTGCACGATTACTGACAAATACGTGCACTGACTGGACAGGTCCACTCAATCTATGTGGTTCTTTCCTCAAAATACCATTTCAGACATCAATCCACATGGTCTTCACATGATCTGACCAAGATTATGTCTGGACTTTAAAAGAGACTGTGACCTCTGAGTTTGTTTCGGCCTTTCTTCTCAGAGCAGTCAGATAGGAAACGCCGACCTCGTCTAGTTTTAAAAAAATATTGACGTATGGAAGTGTTTGTACAAACCTAATTACAGAAATAAAGTCATTTATCATTTATCAATATTTTTGAGTTAAAATGAAAAAGACGATAGTGTTGAAGTACGAGCGATATATGTTATAATAACTTACATGTAATATACACTCTATATGTAATTATAATGTGTCGATGTGTTGAAAGGGGTCAACGTTGCCTAGAAAATAATTCCTTAGTTAACATCTTATATAACCACGTCCAGAAAAGGGTTCTCTATTTTTAGGTGGGCACCGTTCTACCCGTCGTAATAAATATATTCGGTCTTGCGTCATGGATATTCATTTAAATGGCTACGTTTTATAATAATTTCGATTCGTACCTAATGTTACTAGAAGTTTTCTGTCTTGAGTTCTAATGCTCCTCGTGTTTTTGCATCTCATCTAACGCGTATTTCGCGAGTCTGGCAATAATGCATTTCAAATACCTAAATCGTCGAATATTACTTTTTAAATCAAATATGAGCCTAGACACGGTTTAGTTCCTGTTAATACAAAAAAGCGATTAATCTGTCCTCCACCTAAATAATAAATAACAGCGGTCTCATTCGAATTTTTACTACGGAATCTCGATAGCTATTTCGTTTTCTGAGCAAAAGAAATATGTTTATGGGCCTGTTTATGCGATGGCAAGACCTTTGTTTACGTCAACGTTACGGCTACGTCGTATTGCGCAGCTTCTTACTCCTAGCACGAATGTCGGAATATAGTATTAAACAAGGAATAAATGCACACATGTATATCTTTACATATATGTGGTTACAACAGGCCTCATACAAACAAATAACAGATTTGATGCATCAATTTCCTTCTTGTAGAGATAGCATCTATCGAGTCCCGTCGGTGCCTACAGCTCCCAGGGATTCGATTTAGTTTTTGCAAGAGGGTGCAGTGCTGCAACGTAATATCGGCCGATGTCATCAGGCATAGATAGATTGAGGGCGCTGTTGAGTCTATCAATCAGTTATATCAGTGGCGGAGAACAGTTAGATGTCACAAGAGAGGAAAGGGCGCCCTTAGCTCGAATAAATCAATAGACGGATCGCTTACCCTGATTGTTCGCATTATTTTACTGTTACTTATGTCTCTCGTTTTATTGCGTCATATAAGTTTTGTATATAAAAATCTCGGAAATTATAATGTCCGAAATTTATTTTCATGTTATTGGTGATTGCTTATCTTAGTTAGGTTATAGGTAACTTGAATACCTACCCATGTATTAATCAATCAATTGTATAATTTATCTATCACCAGAATTTACGATGCTTTTGCGGGAGCTAATTTCACTTTACCGATTTTGCAGTTCACAGTCACGGGAAAACATGTCACTTCGATCTGACAGTGAAAAACAACCCTCGCGTCATTTGTCAACGTCAGCCACTCAACGCGGGGCAAAACATAATTTCATAAAGACATCGTTGTTCTTGTTACGCTGCGCTGAGTATGGCTCAGACAGTTTTTACAGTATCCCCCATCATCGAATTACTTGATAAATTCCACCTGAGGAGCGAAGCTCACATCAAAATAATAACAAGCATCGCGCCTTTGTAGAAAGGAAACGAGATTGTTTTCTTTGTGAATCGTAAATGAATTAAATAATCCGGTAAATGAAACAAAGTAAAAGAAAAAAAATGAATGAAAATTTTGATGGGATAAAATAGATTTTTTCTTTAGATAAATATGGAATGTTTATTTAAAATTTGATATGCAATGGTTTAGGCTTGAAAAGGTAACATACTGACAGAGTTACTGTCGAATTCATAGTATTAAGTATGAATTGTAAACAAAAACCTGTATATCAATAAAAAAAATACATGTGACAAAGCATTGCGTGGCAAAGCACTGCCACGTTGGCTATTGCCATCCATTTTTTTTGCGGTTTAAAAATAGGCCAACCCTCTGGTCGCGTGAAGAGTCGACCAACGGCTTGGCGATGTCCCGAAATACTGGATAAAAATATACAGAAAAAACTAGGTAGATATACATATATAGGTATAAATACGTGTATGCAGACATATGATGTAGGTAGGGACACATATTGGACGAACGGCGGTCGAGCTTGTAGTAGGCTCCGACCCATCCCCCCGGTGGGTTCCCGCATTGACGAGGCGGGGGGGCTCAGTAGCCGTGGTTTGACCCCCACGGTGAAGCTAAGAGGAACCCGAGGAGGGGCCGCTCGTCAGGGCTTTTGTTGACAAGCCGACGACGTAGCGACAAAGGTTGCGGTGTTGTTGGGCGACATCGCAACTGTGGTGGGGCTGCGGCGGAAGAGGAGTGCCGGTATTGCGGCGCTCTCCCTACCTTCCGCAGCCTTAACGGGGTCGCCACCGTATGATGGCGGACGCGGTGGGGCCGCAGGGGAGGACGAGTGTCGGTATGTCGTTGACTGCGCTCCCTATCCTCTGCGGCCGAAAAATGGTAGGCTACGGGGCCATTTATCAGACCCGTCGCAAGTGGTTGGTCGTAGGCGAAGGGCGGACAACGCCCTCTTCCAGCTCCCCAAATGGGTCCAGGGACGGAGGAGTCGGGGACGTCCGCTGCCCTCCAGACACCAGGACCCGAGATGGCGGAGCGTAGTGTTCCACGCGCGCCCCTCTTGGACGTTACGGGGGGAGTCAAACACTTCACTCCCCCCCCAACACGACGAGGCCAGTCGAGGCACCAGTTGGGGTTGCGGAAGAATCATTTGTTCCCGCGACCCCGACGTAGGTGTGAGATGGAACACCGGGGTAGTTTTTAGTCAGAATTCCCATTGTATTTGCTTTTATTTTGCCGATGTGCTACAAAAATATGTTTATCGAAATCGATCATACTAGCTGTATATCTTTATTACTTCTAGTTGGAATTACGAGGTAATTGTTTGCAAACAATTAGCTTAATGACAAATGAGACGAGGGTTGTACGGGTACAGTCGCCATGTGTGACTTTGGCACGGAGACCGTTGTTAAGTAACGTCAATCTCAGTGCCCGTACGTCGATTTGTTAACAAAACAGTAAAATAGATACCCGTGAAAATCGGGAGCCCCTTTTGAAATAGTTGGTTTTGGATGGAACACAAAGGAAACTGATAAATAATTCAAATGCTGCAATGCGGTCCTCAAGGAATTGACAAGGAATGTAGTCGCGTGTGTAGTGGCAATATGGAACTGTGAGGCGTAATAGTGCACTTGAGGCGTATTTGACAACTTAAATCGAGTCTGCATGCCCAGATATGTAGCTATCAGCGGCACAACATGGTTTCTGAGGCATAGCTTATGGCTCCAATCTAGTGGACACATCGAATCAGCCAACAAAATATGCAACGACGTGAGCGTGAACTTGCGCTTGTTCGATTAGCTCGCAACCAATGTGTAGGGAAATTTAGAAATTGGAACGTACCTATTTTTACTAACAAATAATCATATTTTCAAAATAGACTGTATCTGGCCAGTCTCTCATACATAAAAACCTTTTTTTGCCTTTCTGAGTGGCCTGATATATTGGAATCATCAAAACGAATCTTGTGGCTCCAAACTCGAGGGGTTTACTAGTCGCCACTAGAGAGTTCTACTATTCACCTCCTGGCTCCATCAGACCCATGACTCCAAGTGCAACATATTGAACTCATCAAAACAAATCATGTGAATCCTTACTCAAGCCTTACCACTGCCCAGTTGTAACGGCCGCCACTTACGAGTTCATCATCACCACTGCTCTCAAAACGGTGAAGGAAAACGTCGTGATGGAACCGGCATGTCTTAGAATCAAATATTCGAAGACGTGACATTTACCAACCCCCACTGGGCCCGCGTGGTGGATTACGGCCCATTCCCTCTCACAGAGAGGAGGCCTGTGTCCCAGCAGTGGGAACATAATAGGCTGATTATGCTCATGCTTAGTCAAGGGTTTTACTACAGTAGCCACTGAAGAGTTCCACTATACGCCTCCTGGAATCATTATCAGATCAACTCCAAGATACCGAATTATTGTTTTTTCAACCAAACTACAAATACATACAAAGTTTCGCAGGCGGCTAGGTACACACATCACACGGTCGATGAAGGTGCGAGCTACGTGCGCTCCAAACAGCGTGCGTCCTCTGATCGCGGACGGTGCCACCGTACTCCACCGCTTAGACTGCTACTGCCGGCGGTATAATCTGGGAAGTGCACTCGACGCCCGGATCTCGTCCTCCTCTCCTCTTCTTTTGCTGGAACTGGGAGTGGAGCTGATGGCTCAGGAACCGATGGTGGCTGATCGTCTGCTTCCTGTAGTATGTAGGCCGGATTCAGCCTATTAATGCCGACATGCCGACAGTAACATCTTTACCACGTACGTCAAGCTTGTAATTTGTTTATTTATTGTACACCACAAAAATACATAACAAAAAATAAAAACCAACTACAAAATGTACAGTGGATGGCCTTACCGCTTTCTGCGATAAGAGATCGAGAGAAGAGAAGAGATCGCAGAAAGCGGTCTCTTCCAGGCAATGGAAGAACAGTGATTTATCTGGACATAAAATGGGATTGTCGTTGGTGCAAATAATAAGTACACTAAATTATAAAAAAATTATAACACTAAAATAGATACAGAAATAATAGTAGCCGGAAGCTTCGATGTCCGGCTTCCGTGCATTTCGTATACCCAGAAGTACTAGTGAAAAGACTTCGGTCCATTGCGGAGTAGAGTGACACATGATGGCTGCTTTCATTTGTCGGTACACACGGACATTCGACCATGCCATTCGCAGCTGGGTGGTAGCCGGTTGTGCTGTTGTGGTGCGCACCAACCATGGTAGTGACAGCTCAGAAGAGGTGCGACTGGAACTGAGTACCACGATCAGTTGTTACTTTGAGTGGACAACCGAATCTGGCCATCTAGCCGAATACCAGCGCTGTTGTGTAGTTCTCAGCCGTGATGTCTTTGATGGGGTACGCCTCCAGCCATCTGGTGAATCTGTCGATGACAGTGAGGCAATACACGCCACCTGAGCAGAGCGCCACAGAGAACCACCTTGACATCGTCGAGTCTTTGAAACCTTGATGTTGTGACAGGAAATTGGGAAAGAGGAGTAAATGTATGGCGTGACACTTTACTGCCTTGACACTTAAGGCATTTACGGGACCATTCTCTACATTGTTTGCGCATCCCTGGCCAAACGAATCTCTGTGCCACCAGTCGCACTGTAGCTGTGTTTCCGGGGTGACTCAAGTTGTGTAGCGAATAGAACGCTTGACGACGGAATCTCGGCGTAATATACGGTCGTTGCGGTGAAACCGTAACGTCACAGTAGACCTCGATGTCTGTATCTGTTTTCGAGTGTAACCGAGGATCCACTCTTATGGAGACTGTGTAGTTCAGGATCAGGGTTCTGACATTGTGCAAGCGCCTGATAATCAATTCCTTGAGGAACTCGTTCCTTCTCTATTTGTGACAATGTATTCGCGACCACATTCTCGGGACCAGGTATGTATCGTATGTCCGTTGTGTACTGAGCTATGTAGTCGAAATACTGGTGGTGTTGGAAAGGCGTACGTTAGCGGGCGATGTTATGTGAAAACAAAAAAGTTCCACCATGTGACGAAAATCCCTGATAGCTACGTACACTGCCAGCAGTTCGCGGTCGTAGGGGCTGTAACATTCGCTGCTGCAGCACAGCTCGGCGTTAGTTAGCGGATGAACTAAAAGCGTAGCGTTGTAAAATGCTTTCTTGCACTCAGAAAATGTTTCCAGTTGTGTCTGCGTCATTTCAACCCGTTGGTTCTTCGTGACCTTGCCTACAGCCAGTATAGCGCTAAGCGTTGCCTATGCCTAAGCTGTGTTTGGTATAAAGCGTCTATAAAAAAAAATGCATACCAGTATATTTTCGCAGCTCCTTCACAGTTTGTGGCATCGGAAAATCCTGGATAGCCCGTACCTTAGTGTGTAGTGGGCATGTTCCGGAAGTGGAAACATTTAATCCAAGAAATGTTAACTCTGGCTGTCCCCAGACACCTTTTGCGGAGTTCACAAATACTCCATACTCTCTTAGGCGATCTAGAAAGTCTGGAGTAGCTCTGGAGTGGGGGAAAACACAAAACATCCTCCAAATAACAGAAACAGAACTCATTTAACCCAGCAAGCACCTCGTCCATAAACCCCTGGAATGTCTGCGCTGCATTCGTCAGACCGAAGGATGACCTGAACCACACCATTTGGTTTATTTGAATTTCCCTAAATGAGTAGGGAAATTCAAATAAACCAAATGGTGTGGTTTTTGCTGTCTTTGGTATGTGGGTTCATAAATAGTTATCTGGATAAACAGGTAACTATTTATGAATTTCTGTGCGCCAAACACGGTCATGTAACGTAAATAAATGAATTTTAAATATGGTGGTCCCTTTTGGGGGAAAAACTAGAAAATTAAAAACCAAAGTTTTGCAAACTGTACCGTGTGACATATCAAGTGAAAGAAGTTTTTTGTTAGGGTTTCTGTTTGTGTTTGTTTTTGGCTCAGTTTCTGTTTGTTTTTGGCTCATTTTGGCGGGGGTCTCTTTTGTCTTGTCTCTCATACATTCCAACTACAACTGTAAGTTTGTACGCTAAATAGTGAAGATTTACCATGTTATTTTAAGACCACAGGTTCTCCTGAAATCTGTAAGTAAAGAACTAATAACTGTATTTTTCCAATAATAATTAGGCTCAGTAGTTTCGGTGATAAGGGGGAGGGGGGATTTCTTAAATAACTTCAAAACCGTTTATTTTAAAATTATACAAAAAGTGTATTTGAAACCCTAACAAAAACTTCTTTCACTTGATATGTCACACGGTACAGTTTGCAAAACTTTGGTTTTTAATTTTCTAGTTTTTCCCCCAAAAGGGACTACCATATTTAAAATTAATTTATTTACATTACATGACCGTGTTTGGCGCACAGAAATTCATGTGTACCAAATTAAATCTGAATCAATCCAGTAGATTCCGAGCAAATTAGGTGTGACAGACAGACAGACACACGATCCTACAAGGGTTCCGTTTTTCGTTAGGACGTACGGAACCCTAAAAAAGAACAAGTTGGACATGTGACTTTCAAAGAACTGGTAAAAGATGGGTGTACTACAGTTACGCCTCTGCCTATACCCACGGAGATTGCAGGCGTGATGATATGTTATGTTATACCAAAATAGTTACATAGTTTACATTCAGTCATCAGTTTCACTGATAAAGTTTTATCTTGATTCAACATAGTCACGATATTATGTGAATACCACACATCGTGTAGCGAGTAGCGAGCTTTTCAACAAATTTGAGCGGGCGTGTCTAACAAAAAGTAAAGTAATTAACGTTTCAGTGGTTTGAAAGTTCCCTCAATCCATGTTTGAGCTGAATGGAACGCCGGCAAACAGCTATAAAATACTATTATTAGGTATATTACGTAATAATCCTGAAGGCAACTCTAAGTTAATAAATAAACGAGTTCACATTAAGTAGATACGTGTAAGTATAATCGAAATGGAATGTGATATTGTGGTATCAGTAGGTGCCAATAATCAATTAATTATGAAATTAAATTTGACCGTTCAGTTTACATTCATTCAAAGGAGGATTGTAGTGTTTCCTGCTATTACCTACTAATGACATTATTATATCGCAATTACTTATAGTCCCAGAAGTCGACGTCAAACCGGAGTCGGGATATTTAGTTTAAAAAAAAATTGGAGCAACTGAAGTTAAAAGTCCGTCACAGGCAACAGTTTTTTTTTTTAAATTCCGGTTCCGATTCTGGCTTGACGAAGACTTACGGGAGACCCTGCAAGTATCAAGAAATAAACAAAAAAAAAATTGCGGTCCATTTATAAGCATTATTACGCAAGGCCAAACGTTCGCAGCATTCGTAAACACCTCAAACCTGCCGATTAATGAAGAAGCCATCCGAAAAATTTCTATCCCAAGTATCCCTATCACGTAGCGAAATATCTATAATTTGATGGGACGAATTTCATTAATGCGCACCTAAGTTCCTAATCTTGTCGAGAGTCCGAAAATAACAGGACCATCAGCATGAATTGAATATGGATATAATTCTCATTATTATATTGATTATAATTAAGTTACCAAAAAGGCTACATCTTCATTGAATATTTAAGTAAGGGCCGCGGGCGATCAGTATTCTGGTCAGATGCTGTTAGTTTGGTTAGGGCTCTTCAAGAGTCTCAGAGGCGATTCCCTAAACAGGTTATCTAACCGCATTTATATCGTTGGCGCAACACAAATATTAGCATAATTAGTTAGAAGTACGCTGCTTAAATATGTGTACGTGCCTCTCTGATCAATTGTGTTCTGAGGGTCATCACATTGTGTTCGTTAAAAACGTGTCAAAGGTAAAAGTTTGAAAGTAGAAACGAGTTCCGAACGCTAACGTGTTAGTTGCCTCATTTTTCAAACAAATCCAAAAAATGCTTACACATTTATCTTCCTGTCATAAATGTAAGTCTTATTCGGATTTGAATTCTAGGCATCTGTGCCTATCTGGCTCTGGTAAAATCATTTTGATGTAACAGACCGGGATCGCACAAAAAGGCCCATGTGAATGTGATCGACATGTAGGGAAAAATAATAATAGTATTTCGTATGTACGTATACAGAATAATAATTTTTCATGTTTGTATGTAGATATTTGGTTTAAAAAAATCTTTGGTCGCTTTTAAAAGTTCTTGTTATGAGTTGTCGGTCTTATTGCTCGGCAGTTTTAAATAATATAAACATTAATTTGGAACAGTCATGTAATTCTTCATCACAGAATTTCTTCAATCTTTTTTTTTTCACTCTTATGATTTAGAACAAGGATTTTGTACAGAATCGTAGTAGTAAGCGAGATAGAAGTACCGATTTCATTTTATAAGTCAATAGTAATCTGGTGCTGCGCTTGTGAAGTATACCAAAAACGAATGATAGCTTCTACGGACTAGTCCGTATAGGCGTAGTATGAATCGTTATGATAAATGTTACTGGAAAGTCACGAACTGTGTAAAATCAAAACTTGTTCAAGCTAATCCTAGTCTTTACCAACTAACAGCGGAAAAAGTCTAAGCAATTCAACCAGAATTTAACCGAAAACAGTTAAAGCACTCATAGTACAATAAGTTATGCAAAAAGTCTACTTCTTCCATTCAACATGAGTTGGTTTACCTTAACACATCTAAGTAGGTAAGTTTAACCACTAAAAGTACTTTATAGTTACATTGATTAAACCCAATTCACATCAGAGCCATGTTACCAGTAGAAAGAAAAATCTACGAATATTTGAAACATTTTCACAATTGACTTGATAATATTACAATAACTGCAAAGACCACCGCGACGTCTGTAGGGATTATAAAACGCTTGTTGTCCTGCTCACAACCGCAAAAACGAAACAAAGATGGCGATAAACGGTATTACCAGTTTCAGTTGGATTATTGCGGACTAATGTGGGAAAACCCTACACTGACCCGAAGGATTTGAAATAGCACACATTGTTATTGCAAACAAATACATAGGTACGGTGTATTCTAAGGTAGGTAGATAGGGATTCATTACCTCAAAAAGAGTATTTACAGGTTACGTACAATTAGTTGCATATACAGCGTGGCGCTTTAATGGCGACATTAATTTAACAAACATACGGTTTCGCGGTTTCGTTTTATGAACATATTTTAATTTCAATAAACGTTATTCTTTCTTATTCATTTACAATTTTCTAAAATAGCAACCTGTACTTAAAAAACTATAGCATAGAGTTCATTTTCCATTTAATTACATTTATGAAATTTAAACGAGTAACGGGCAAAGAGTGAGCGAATTTTAATCTTTATATTTTTTTTGTTATTGCTGGCCAATAGCCCTACTGTGTGTTTACATATGTCTCTGTAGAATTTTCCATTACCTATTTAATTATGACCTCAAAAGTCCAGGATGGTTTGTTTTACGATAAGGATTCAACATGAAATCAATCCCGGTTCCCGCATCCTTCAACGCCTTCAGTCCGAACAGTTCCCGCAACCGGTTCCCACATCCAGTCAGTCCGAACTGCCTTTTCAAACGTTAATATCGACTGAATTGACAACAAGAAATAACTTTGTATGCTGATTTTAAACAAAGCAGCAGGAAAAACATAAAATTGAGGTTGACCATGCTACATTCGTCGAGCCGCGTTAACCATTCAACAGCTGATCGGGAGTTTTGTTATGAGTTATTCATCTATGCATTACTTCCGGTGACACGCCCTCTGTGCCCCGCGACCCGCAACCACCGTTCGAAAAAGGGTAACCTTTACTCTTGTATTAGACAAATATGGTTTAAGGGTAAACCACTTCATATAATATTGTTTTGGCACAAAAATTCGGACCATATATGTTGTTTTCTTTCCTATTGTTTTTAAATTAAGGGTTTTCCTACTGACATATTTCTTTCTGGCTTTTACACTATTATATAGGTTTTATTGTTATCATCATAATCAGTCTATAACGTTCCCACTGCTGGGACACAGGCCTCCTCTCTATGAGAGGTAGTGAGCCGTAATACACCACGCGGGCTCAGTGCGGGTTGGTAGATGTCACATGTCTTCGAATTTTTGGTTCTAGGACATGCCGGTTTCCTCACGATGTTTACCTTCACCACAGATATTATAATACTACGTACAGATACCCAATCCCATACAAAGAAATGACACCTCCCTAAGTCTGGCAATTGAGCTGGCAATTTTTCGTCATCAAAATGTTCAACAGATGGCAGCATCAGCGATTCACTATTTGCCAGAGACTGTAGTTTTACAACGCCATCTAATAGTCGACCTACTTTTAAAACGTTTCGTGCCATCCATTTTAATTAAAGTTTTATACTTCCGGTTTCAGAAAAACATGTAAATAGATTTCTTTTATATTTTTATGTAAAGAAATAGATTTAAAATAAGTTGTTTCATTTAAATTTGTGACTATAATAGTTTATTTGAAGACAGGACAAATTGAGTAAAACGCCATCTATTGCAAAGAGCTCTAAACAAAATGATTAACAGATGGCTACTTTTATCATTTTATGGGTTCGAATTGAAGTTAAAAGCTTCATTTGTGTTTTTGTTGAAAAACGAGTGTGAATAGATAAATCAGCATTTAACAAGGAAGTCTTGATTTTTACTAATCTTACTTTAGCCAAAATTCTGCCGTTTATCGCTTTCTAATGATTGTTAATTTCATAATGGTTATCTATGCTGCCATCTATAATTATTTTTGAATACTAATTATAAAATGTTCTAGTTGAGACCCCATGCCTTCACCGTTTTGAGAGCAGTGGTGATTAAATTATTTACACAAAGTAAAGCGCCTCCTTGGGTTCGAACTCACGACCTACAACTCGTAAGTCGGGACCGTTACCACTGGGCCACCACTGCTATACACACACCATTGTTATAGCAGCATATATTTAGTAGCACTGCCTCATTGGTCTAGTGGTCGCAAGAGCTACTGCTGAGCATGAGGTCCTGGGTTCGATTCCCAGGTCGGGCAAAGTGTTATTGGGTTTTTTCCATCAAGAATTTCTCAGTAGCAGCCCGGAGTCTGGATTTGTGGCAATAGGTTCGCCCCCTATTACATGGGACTTAAGCATAACTGGCGAAATGTGGGTGTACTATAGGTACACCTCTGCCTAACCCTTCTGGGATCACAGGCGTGAGGTGGGAGGTTATGTTATTTAGTAGCACTGGATTGTTCTCGGTTAACGTTTGATCAACAAGTTGTTGCTACTGGTGGACCGTAACGATCACACTAAATACATTTCATAAGAAAATAGAAAATCAGTCGGTAGGTACATACATTATCCTTGCGATCTCCCTAAAGTGAAAATTATCATGTGGGAAAACAGGCTAGCAATAAAAAAGGTAATTTTCGTCACAATTTTTCTGTGTGATTGTCTTTATCGAAATAAAATCGTATTAATACAATACAGAAAAACCAAATAAATAGATGATTGATTGACTGTTGCCTCTGAACGGGCCTCTTATGATCCAATCTGTCATATTCCGATATGTCACCAAAAGCCAACGAAAAGCTCCAATGGGAATTTAATTGATAAAAAGTTATATAGTAAGGTGTTGCCGCTTATCAATAGGAAGTGGGAGTACTTCCTACGCAATGATCACTGAATAGAATCGATATTCAAAAAATGAGTAAGTTAAAAAATATTGAACAGTATGTAAATAAATACGTGGTAATAAAGGAAGGTCAACATATTCTTGGCCAAGTATCTCCAATTGACATGTTTTCTTCCGTCGTGTTCAGTTGTTTTCTGTACTGAATACTCGTATTGCTTACTTTTTAACGATTCCCACAACTAACTAACAAGATTTACGGAACTAGTAGAATATAGACGAAGAATAATAGCCGATGCAGCGATGTTCCATTTCTTTGTCAGCGATTAACACTTTATTTCTGAATGAACTTGCCAATAGCTGTGGTAGTGCTGTAAGTGGCCATTATGTTTCCTACGCACTAATTATCTGTTCTTTTACTTAAGTACACTACATACAAGATTGTCAATGATGTACGACGTGCAAATAAAATACGCGGGCAAATAAGCAGGCAGAAGCTAGTATAAATAAAACGATTGGCTAGACATCTATTACCAAAACTTAAAAAGTAATGATAAGATTTAATCATTTCACAAAATCCTTTGCTGTGAAATGAAGATCGCATTTATAAATTGAAATCGTTTTATTTAACATGGACACTTTAATTTCAGTTACGTACTTTGACATTGGGTTTTTGAAAAGGACGAGTAGGCACTAGCTATTCATATTTATTTAATATAACGCTCAATAGGTTTGTGTAAGAATAATTTAAGTCTGTGGTAAGCTGATTATCTAGAATCGTTTAATTAAAATGGAAACTAATTAACCTAAGTAACTTAATTAATATGGTCTAAAGTCTGAAGTGACCTAAGTACTGGGGGCCTATAAAGGCCACTTTGTCAGAATCATAAGAGGATAATATTATGAACCATATTAGAAATCATAAAATGGTCACAAACTGACAGTTCATAATATCATCTGCGTACCATTCTTATATAGCACGCAATCCATCTGTTTGTATGGATTTCAGGAAATGAATCGCTTACAGAGGAATTGTTTTTTGTGTGGCGTTTTTAGGCCCAAGATAGCTTCGAATAGTAATTTGATAATAGAGAGACAGATTATCACATCTCGATACTGGAAATATGAAATAACGTAAGGGACATTTTGTCGAAAATGAGTTATATATATCGTTGAATTCGGAATTTCTCGCTCTATCGATTGGTATATTTAAAATCTCTATATCTCAAAGAAAATGTCCTTTACATCACATATTTTTCGCAGGCTTAGACCATTTTTGTTCTAGAAACGTGCTGTATATGACATTTCAAATTAATAATTTTATAAAAACTACTGTAAGTCTCTGTAGATACAGTATTTGGTATTTACGTTTAAACAAAATCGAGTACATTTTACAACAGGTCACATAAGTTATTCCATAATTTGAGATGTTTAAGTATTAGTACATTACATTAGTGTTTCCTGAGTAGTTACAAATACCATGTCCCTTACATTAAATTGCGACTCAAATTTTTATAATCATTTTGACCCTTACGTTAATTTCTCAGCATCAAAAATAATTGACCTGTCCTTTACATCACACTGGACTGCGTGATCCGTACAATTTCTCAAAACTTATCTAAACGAATAGTCGTCGTTAACATTGTTTACGGGCGTCTGAAAGTAACAATAACACGGTTTGTGACACTACAAATGTTCATTTAAGTGATACATCATCGTTTTCATTGGTCTAACTGCAAGTAGTGATAGTTTCATCTGGATTATAAATATGATTGATTAAAAGTTATCTTCACTTATAAACAGCGCGCAAAAATTGATGAAAATTAGAAACCACATAAACGGGTAATTATTTCTTAATAAGTAGTTTCGGTAATTATTGTTTAGGCAGGGATAGAGATAAAAAAAATATCTATTTAGATAGAATAATCCTAATAAAAACAAACCTTCCATTAGGCAAAATATTTCTAAGTACGAGTATGATGTATAATTTTTTGTAGTAAGAAGGTCATGTAAAAATTACAACTTATCAAGCAGTTAACGCAGGATGAATGAGTGTAGAAAGCGTTTTTTGTGATCGATCAAGTTTAACGTTTGCCACGTGTGTTCCGTGGATAGGTGACCATCCATTACATACCAAGACCCCTCCGTACCTGGGAAAGCACGAATAAGTCGTCAGTTCTAGATGTAATTGGTAGATCTTTTCATCTTTGACAGTCGTAGCCACAAGATATTAAATAGTTTTTTTTTGTATGGGACTTTCTGGCTTACGTTACTTATGTAAGTAAGTCTCTTACGTTAATTTTTGCTGTTATAAAAAACATTATTTTATTATTGTTGTGACTAGAATTGTTTTAAGAAATGCAAATATGTAGCTACAAAAAATAACATTTAACACTATTCATTTCATAACGATAAAATGTGCTATTTTTTGTTGAAGTTACTTTAAATAATTTGAAACTCACAATACTATGGTCCCTTACGTTAAAATTTTAACCGTAGTTTTAATTCACCGCTCTCCTTTACGTTGTAAATTACGCTTTTAGACGATGGTATTCATTTTTTTTTCTTGTTATTTGGTGTAATTCTTCTGTAAACATGAAAAACGTGCAGCAAATTCATTGAAGAGTAAAAATAGAGAATAAAAATACAGAAATGGAGACGAAACCAACAAAAGCAAACGTCGTTATCCCGAGTAGTAATGAGAAAAATATAAAATGCAAAGTAAAGAGTGCAAAATATAAAATTATAAATACGTCAACTCTTTCTCTATCTCGATCACATTCAAATGAATGTAAAGAAAATTGTGACAGTTTTGGATATTTTTTATGGAAAAAGGTATGTATCAAATAGTTCTACGTGTGGTTCTAAAATACCCTATTCTTACAAATCAGATGTTAATACCATTATTAAAAAAGGAACCTTTTAATAATAACAAAAAATTAGTAAGAAGAAAGAAAGAAAGAAAAAACGATTATTTAGCACAGACTAAAAGGCACACAAAGCCGGTAAAAAATATTAGAGTAACAATCAAAATAAAGATTTAAAAAAAAAACGTGTACAGTGCGAAGTAGGAAATGTGCCTCACGGCTGCGCCAAAAAGGCCCAGTTCAGCAAAATAAATGCCAGACAACTAGTGCCTGACGCTGGTTTTCAACTGGACCTGAATTGTGAGGTAACGGATGTAAATCAGTTTTATACTACAATGTGACGCGTATATGCATACACATAAAAATAAAATTGTTTCAAATAATAATAGTGATGATTAAGTACATAAATAGAGTAAAAATGCAAAAAATATACTGATAAATTAGTGAGACGGAAATAAAGAAATGCTGCGAAAACGAGCCGCAACAAACCAGAAGTAACATCACTTCCAATACTATTAAAAATCCGAAAATTCCAAGCGATTTACATTAACAGGATAAAGACGCGGCTCCTGACATATCGTTGACATTGATATCGCTTGAAAATCATATTCCATTTACACTACCACACAATACATAAAACACTGCAGTATTTTTTCAATGCAATGAGAATGAAACGAATCATCACGTTACTTCAGAAGCAGCCAATATGCATATGTTTGAACCAGTTGCATCTTCTGCTCATTTGATTCAGGAAGATAATATTTTAGGAAACGAAGATCTAGATGTAAGACCGAAGGAAAAACGTTGTGAGACCTCAAAATTTACAAAATAATGCATGTATTTTAAATTTGACGAAGGACGAAACGATTTTTCTTCAGGAAGCTCAGACCTTTGGTCAGAAAAAGAAGAATTTTCAGATAGTTCAGTTAATAATAAGAAAAAAAAGTCAAGAAGGAGGTTAAAGCAAGCTGTGAAAACAAATAGTAACAATAGTCAAGAAGATGTAGTACAAAAGAAGAAAACAAACCAGAAAAAAAATGAAAGAAAATGTTGACATGTGGCATACAAATAGAAGGGCGGAAGTTACAGGATAATCTGTGTGCACAGGCTAAACTTCTAAGACAATGTTACGAAATATCTCATGAAAGAAGGCCGTCCATTTTTTATTATTACTGGCCGTCAAGTAATGAATAGAAACGCGATTGTAATCCTGTAAACCTACACATAACATCACGCCTTGTTTTCCGAAGGGTTGGGCAGAGGTGTACCTATAGTGGTACACCCACATTTCGCCAGTTATTTTTAAGTCCCATGTGATAGGGGGCGACCCTATTGCCATCAACCGGGCAAAAATCCAGACTCCGGGCTGCTACTGAGAAATTCCAGATAGAAAAACCCAATAACACGTTGCCCGACCTGGGAATTGAACCCAGGACCTCATGTCATAAACCAGAATCTTCATAATAAGAGTATAACTAAAGATAGGCTTAATGACATCGACGATGATGAAACTGATAAAGATTATGACTAAATTTTGAGACTTTTTCAATTTCACTGTAGGCTTTCTATTGAGGAAGAAGTTAATTTGTTTTTTGTTTGAATATTTATTATTTACTTAGGAAGACTGATATGTTCATTTAGTTTTTTAATGTGAATTTTACGTTTTCTTTGGACAATAAGTCTATTTTTAGTAAACCAAAATATGTAGCATTTTTTTTTTGTTTTCGATTTTAAAAATAATTTAATTATAATTGTAATTAACACTAAACTATTAAATAATTGTTTTAAACTATATTATTTTGGTACAGTGTGTCATGAATGTATTAAATTCACTTTTTTTTTATTTGTGAACAGCATAAGCGATATAGAGTACACCATTAGGAGACCTTTACTTTGAAGAACTCTTAATGTTTATTTCCTATAATGTCCCTTACATCAATGCTGTTCATTTACATCTCAAATTTTGTTAACGTATGCCAAACGTACTCATTATTATTTAACGTAAGGGACATGCTATCTTTAAAACTATAGGACTTATTGAATTTTTCCTATTTTAGCTTAAAAGAGTAAAGAAATCTAAGAAACTTTGTCCTACACACTTTTTACATAAAACATGTAGTTAAAAAATGATAGTCAGATTGGTTAAGAAAAAAACTTATTTTTGCTCTCCTGAAAACCTTAATTTTGTCCCTTACGTTATTTCATATTTCCATTCTGTTAGTTTATGATTATGCAGAGAAAAACAATTTTAGGCAAAAAAGCTTTAATTGGTTGCAGTTATTTTTATTTCTCACGACTGTCACATTTCAAAATTAAATAAAGTTTTCTTTATTAACCGTTAAGTACGTACTTATTTTTTGTTTCTTAAATGTTAAGTTACAGTGACAGATGATACAATTAGCAAACACTTACCAAATTGGCCTAGCTTAAGTACATGCACTGTATTAAGGCGCGGTAAGAAGCAAATTCGCGCAACAAATAATAAGATTCAAAACAGCGATGCGTTAGACCAAAATAAAATAAATTTTGCAGTTTAAATTTAATTTAAAATAAATGCACGGTTCAGTGGAATAATTTTAGGTATTACTTTAGTTGATTGGTTTTTCTGTATTATCTATAATAGTTTACTCTCAAAAATTTGAGAATTATCAATCAATCAATGAATCAATCAATTTTTATTTGTAAACATAGGTATACATGAAAGGTCTTAAATATACAAATTATTGTAGTCGAGCACTATGTTCTACCAATGAAATTGGTGTACAAATAGTAGTTATAATATCGTAAATTAAACAGTTATTAAAAAGCAAAAGTCCAAATGAGTACTAGTTTTAAAACAAAAATTAAAGTTAAATAAATGTAATTTTTATAAAAACCTGTCAATTTAATTAAATTTTACATGCATGTCAAGGGAAGTTAATTTTTAGGAAATTTATCATAATTTATAATTTAAAAATCTTCAATAGAGTAATAAGTCTTGTCTAATCAAAAAAAAAATCGTTTAAATGTAAACATTTTCTTTATTCCGTATACATTTCGGTAATTTATTATATATCCATGGGGCCATTACGAAAACACTGTTTTTAAATAGTGCAGTTTTAGACCCTACCCTACTGTTTGTAACCGGGCACAACGGTGCTGTCTACTTACTGTTGTAAATTTGTGCAGATTATTTTTGACAAACATGGAAGTTTCAAATATGTACAACGAAGGCATTGTTAATATTTTCATATTTTTTAAAAACGGTTGGCAACTGTCTGTAGTCTGTAAGTTGTAGATAGCTCTTATGCAACTTTTTTGGCACTTAAATACTGTATCTTTACCCGTTGCATTGCCCCAAAATATAATTCCATACCTCAATGTTGAGGCCACTAGACAATGATATGCTGTAAATACCGTTGTCCGATCCGCTGTTTTACTTAACATATACAAGGCATATGAGTATTGGTTTAGTTTACTACACACTTTGTCAATATGTGAATTCCATTTGAATGTGTGTTCTATGTTTAATCGGAGAAATTTTGTCACATTTGTTTCATTAATAACTTTGTCGTTGTATCTAATATTTAAGTTCAAATTGTGATTTACTCTTTGTTGAAATTTCATTATTACTGTATTGTCTAGATTTATAATTAAATTATAATTTTGCAGCCAATCCACAACTGATTATGCGACGAAAAAACTTTTTTGGTCTTAGTTTTATAATGCAAATTTTTTTTGTTGGATAATTAGTATTTTCTTTGAAATTACGTACGTATCAATACGAATAACTGTGCGACCAAAAACTAACCGTTTTACTGTGGTCCTACGTTTGGGCAGCGCTTTAATCAAATGATCGGTCAAATGGTGAATTATTGAAGCGGACGGGACTTAATAAGCGATCAATAGCATAGCGTATAATGGGCCAGCAGCAGTGCATAACGTGGTCATCGATGCGCGGCTATCGCGATAGAGAGCAACATGCTCCGCTAATGAGCCGGTGATAAAGACAAAACATAATTTATTTACGTTCCAGGCATCTATTATAAAGAACTATGTACACGGGTTTCTGACTGATTTTGGCTTCCAGTTTTGGTTTTGCTAGTCAATTGCGGACATTGAATCGATTTTTATTTTTCAGAAGAGAGCTGTCAGCGCCATTTACAATCTAAGGTCGCCGCGAATCTCTTAGGGAACTATTTAACAAGATAAATATAATGACGGTACCTTGCCAGTTCATTTATGAAAATATTATGTATGTTGGAAAAAATCCGCATCTATTTAATAAAATAAGTGATAGACATAATATTAACACTTGAAATAAAAATAAAATAGATCAACCATTTTTCAGACTATCTAAAGTACATACATCTTTTATGGGGTACTGTGTTAAATGTCACAACAAAATACCTTGTGATATATTGCAATTAAATGAAAGAAAGTTTAAAACTCATGTTAAAAAAACACTTTGTAAACTATATTACAAATTAGAGTATTATATCCTAGAAAAGAATGCTTGGAAACATGCTGGTCCTGCTCCATAGGACAATCTAGAGGCTAGACAAAATCATACTAGTTGCTTATTGTATTGTATAATTTGTTATTTTTACTTTACACACTGACTTATTCCTAGTTAATATTTTAGGAAAATCATATATTTTTACAATGTTTGTACCTATCACGTGATTAATTTATATCTGCCTTTGCTTTATTTTTAATTCCTTTTACCAATTGTGATATAGTATTTTTATTCTTGGTGCATCGTCTTCATAATGTATAAAAATATAATTCATGTATACAAAATATTGTAAAACATTTTAAAAGAGTAACGGTGGAGTTTCTTGCCACTTCTTCTCCATACGAAACTACCTTTTGGAAGTGGCGCCTAGAATCAGTTCTATTTTTAAAGTAAAATTGGCCTATTTGAAATAAATGCTTTGACTTTGATGTTGAATTGTATTGGCTATAATTGAGTTTAAAAAAAATAGATGAACCGATAAAATGGGCTTAGCCTTCTTTCCTTTTTTCTGTAAATAAGACTAACCGAAAATCGCTTTGACAGTTTTATACGCCCTTCACGAATGTTATCCAACGGCTACTAAAAAACCAAATGGAATTCCGAACCGAAATTGAAAGCGTCGATTTTTATACGTTTGCAGTCGATCCTACTCATCAGATGTCACGGAGACGAGCTTAATTCGCCGGAATTTCAAATCCGCAACTAAAGGGCCAGAGTCCAAAGGGACTCGAGTGGAGTTTGGGAAGGCTACTGATAATAATGTTTATATCTCATTAGGGTGAGCGAATGACGATCTACAATGGCTTTGTCCACGCCTAAATAAACGTATTCAAAGAGAGTCGGAAGTGTCATTATTGTCAAAGGGGATATGATATACGAATGTAGATACGCCCTAACGAGTATTTACATGTCGAATACTTAAATGGTAGTAAAATAGGCGTATTGAGATTAATAGGAGCTTTGTACCTATGTTTGATGACCAGCAGAATATATGCCGCTGTTTAGAATCATGCCTAGTAACCGTGCCTAGAATAAGTTCTATTTAAATGTAAATGTTGACGTTTAAAAGTGACTTTAATTGCCTTTTTGAAATAAATACTTTGACTTTGACTTTGTTTATAATATTATAGGATTATTGATCGTTAATCGTAGGTAGATTAATCTATCTACTAATTTATAAAATTCTCGCAATGTTTGTTACCAAACTTATCCGATCAGTCAACAAATCGATCCCGACGTTTCGATTTATATAAAATTTTGTGTGCATTTCGGGTAGATCTGAGAATCGGCCAACATATATTTAAAAAAAAGAAGCAAAACAACGTTTGCGGGGTCAGCTAGTATTCTAATAAATATTTTACATTAGGCTTTAAATCACAAAACGGTAGTTACTAATGCATATATAGCCATCAATATAAAATTAACCATCCACATTACAATAGTCTTACAGTATAACTTAACAGTCGGCGTGTGTCTTTTGCCGCTACGTAAATCAGTATTTTTCGGTGTGAACAAGGGACGAAATCACTCGCGGCGTTCCTTTTCACTGAAGACACGGATTTGCTCGAAGAGATACATATTAATGTACTCGGCTTCCGAAGAAGCGATGCAATGATCAAATCTCGATATCAAGCACTGTTTCGGAATATTTATATCCAAAGTTCCAATATCTATTTTGGTTTTTGATTTTGGATGAATGTTTTAACACCAAGATTAATATAGTACCTACAGTATAATAAACTCTGTATAGTTTCCTCAGTCACGGCACCAGTTTGCGAAACTTAGTGGAATCTGGATTTGTTGATCTGTGTTCTGTCCGATTCAATACCTTTTTGTCAGATATTGCTTATCTGAAACGTAAACCACAACGAGCAAAGTTATGGAGCTTAAAACCCAAGCGAGTCGTTCATTGTTCAGAAATTTCGTGGTAAACGTACCATAAATTTTGTGCTCAGGCTAAAGTTAGTGAATAATTTTCCGTGTCTCTGTTTATTATAAGCTGGGTAAGTTGTTTGAGAGTCGTTGCTCGTAATCAACTTCACAAATGTGAAACGCGCTCCGCTGATTGCGAGTATGAATACAAGTCGATATCTCATCAAATATTACGTCATAAAAACACTTCAAACGTGCTCTTAACAAGGACCGAATAAGCATCTGTTTTATAAATCTCCTATCCTAAAAGATAATAAAGTTTAGAGAAAATATTATATCTACGAGTACAACACAGAAAATTGAGAAAAGTTCCAAAGAATAAAGTAAATAAATAAGAAACGCATGCAATATAGACAACTTTCTTTAGCTTAGTAATTGAGACCTCTCTCAAATCCTTTGCCGACAGCTCTGCCTAACTGAGTTGGAAAGCAGCTGGGCCAAGTTTTTACTTTTTCTTTCAACAAAGTTATTACACTTTAGTGAGTGGTATAATTCTGCGCGGTCAAAGCGACGAAAAAAAAATAGACCTACTTCATAAGCCAACTTATTATACTTTTTTACACTGTAGGATTTAAGTGGACATAAGTTTGTATTAAGTTACAAAACATTGGGAATTATTAAAACACTATCAAATTAAATTTAACAAAGTAAAATCTTAAGCTTGGTTAGAATCAAGATTTAAAAAAAAGTTCATTTATGAATTCTTCTAAAAAGGATGAATTTCTAAGAAGGATTCTTCTTGGATAAAGAAGAATGATTTTCGTTACGATTTCATCTTCGTTGTTATAGCTTAGTAAGTTTGATCTTATCAGAGAATAACAAGTTGACTTGAACAAAGTAATAAGCTTCAAGTAAGGAAGCTCGTTGTATGAAAAAATAAGAAGGAACGGGTTGAATGGCTCATGTCTGCCTTCTTAGAATTAATGCGCAAATTGTTGTTACATCCAGGTAATTACCTAAAACACTAAGATAGTATCATTAAAAGTAGGTAGAAAGGTACCTATGATTTAATATATTAGTTTGCGAATATTCAAGAAAGAAACAGTAACAATTGTGCTTTAGTTTAATTCTGGCCTCAGTTAAAAGTAAACTAGCGACTCGCCCATGCTTTTCACGGTTTTTACGACATACCAAAACATTACGGTTCCTCTGTTATCTGTACGTTAAATATTAATGTATTAAGTATATTCACAAATCTTTGGGAATAAATTCTCTAAATTATGATGAAAACCACATCCAAATCCGTTAATTTAGAAGAACAACACGGTCACACAAACAGACACGAATAGTGACTTTTTTTATAATATGAATATATATACAATATATATAGATATTGGTCTAGCTGGTATTTTTGGTAGAAACCATACCTAACTGGGAAACAAAACCTCTCACATACCTATAGAGCACAGACATTTTACTTTGCATTAATAAAAATAAAAGCATAGCCAACAAACGTATTGTGTGACTGGCAGGCTAAATTCTATTATATAATGATTGATGGTCTAGAACTCACGAGCAAGGCCACCGGGTCCGAGCCACTCCTTAAAAGAGAGAAAAATATTATTCGTATATTTTGCGGTCAAAATAATGAATGTTGGGTCTGACAGTCTTGTTCGTGTATTTTATATTTAATGTCTCGGACCAAGTAAACAACTATTTGAGCTCAGCTGGTATCTAAACTGATTTGAATGGTGTTTAATTTTTATTTTTTATTATATATTGACTTTTACGTAACTGTGAAATAATATTTTCATTATTTGACATTATATACCTACAATTTTTAATTAGTTTTTGATTTTACTTTATTAGATTATTTTATATTTTGTAAATGTGAGAACGTCGTAGGCCTTGTGGATTGTAAATTTATAGACCATTGTCTATTTGTTTAACATATGGTACTTGTTGACAGGCCTACACTGTCCTCCCATACCTATTAACACCGTAATTAAAAAACATTGTAAAAGACAAATATTTAACCATGGAGTTTCTTGCCGGCTCTTCTCCATAGGAAACGACCAATTGGAACCGTGCACCTAGAATCTGACGTTTCATAAGTGCCCATGTAGGTTTATGTGAAATAAAATATTTTGATTTTGATTGTTTTCAAATACCCAATCCTTACCAATAATTATGGACAAAGACGGTAGGATACTTCTGACTGAGTAACTACACAGCTTTAAGATCTGCCTCTGTAGTTACTTGACGTGCCTTCCTCTTATTCCCAACACTATGCACCTATGCTGTTCCAGCCTAAATCTTTTTTCCCGAGTAGGCCTACAATAGAAATGTACGAATTGTTCGACTGATATTTTTTCACAAAAATGGCCGACTCTAGGTGGACTCAAATTTTACGCGTCCGTTGATTCATATGTAGCGAATGGTAGTAAATGTTTCGACATTTGGACGCGACATGAAAAGTGGGCACAGAGGAAATTGATATGCGACATTAATACATTGAAAATATTTAATGCTTGTTCGTGGAAATAACCTGATTAATATGATTGCTTAATTTCCACGAAAATTAATTAAATATTTTCAAATGTATAAGCGCAATGTAGGTACTATGCGGTATCTGTAGTCTGCGAAATTCTAATTTACGTACGATTTTTTGGAATTCGCAGGTCAGTCTCATGGTGTGTGTTATAATTACTTCGGATCAGTGTCGGTTCTTCTGCACAAATCAAAGGCACTCGCCTTGTATCAATTTGCCTACGCTCGCTTTGGCTGAGGCTTGGCTAACATGTATTGCCGGCTTTAGGATTGGCCTCAAAATCATATTTTCATAAAAAGTCCTTCAATAGGGTTATAAAACTTAGAGAGCTCTAGGTATTGATGATTTGTATGATTATAATTCTTTAATTATATATTTGTTACGATCTCGAATTATATTTAGATCGACATACAAGCTGATACCGACCTGCAATTAGCAAAAGATGTAAGAAAATTTTAATTAGCGGGTCACCCTGGCGCTTTCGGCAATTTCGAATTTTAGAGATAGCTTGGCTCTCTAGAGCTTATCTATCATGCCTTAGGCAGTGCATGCCTAAGGCATGATATTCTGTACTTCATTGAATGCCCTTTCACTTAGTAGTTAGGTTAGCCTTAAAAAAATATATACGAGTATGTAGGTAAATGTACAAGAATTCATTTATTTTTCTACAATACATACATCAACTCACGTCTTCTTTCCATGAGGGAGCCAGAAACTACAAAACGCCACCTGCTAAGATCCTTACATATTCCTTTCGTCTACAATCTCTGTTCAATCATTTTGTATAAATATGTAGCCACAAAAGATTGGGTGGGCACCTACTTTATTGTAGCTACACATTGTATACGAATGTGTATTGTTGAACACAAATTGAAGATAGTTAAAATATTGCCTACTGGTTTTGCTGTAAGTAAAAAAATATTATTTTATTGTAATAATAAACTCCTTGTCTCAATCAAAACTTTTTTATGATCTCAGAAAACATAAAGCCAATAGTCATATTCGTTAAAATGACAGATGGTGCTCATTTTACAGGTCACATTCTATCTGTGTTCGGCAGTCTAAAGCTAGACTGTCATTAATCAATTTCACGGTAGAATAGAGCATGATTGATCATTTAATGAAATCAATTCTAGCTTTTGTCTAGTGCGGGGGTATCGAACTGTGCATGCGTGGCATTACTGATAGGTAGGCACTTAGATTATGTTAGTTTGATTGCAAACTGTTCACGAGCATTTCTGCTACACATATGTGTTTAAAACATTGTAAGTAATATGTCACCGCGTACCAGAAGACGTAACGTTGGAAGGCCTCTCACATGGTGAACAGATGACCTGGTCAAGGCCGCAGAAATCAACTGGATGCGAGAGGCAGCCATGGATCTAGGGGGGGAGGGAAAACCGGCGTCTGTGCCCCGGGCGCCAACTTTAGAGGGCGGTAAATACATGTTGAAGACAAGTGTGTGGTGCACTTGCCTGCAACATATTTACCGCAAACGCACCGTAACTTGGCGATGAATGAGATGCGCAGCACTTATAACATTTCCCTGCGGGTGGCGCACTGAGGAAATCACTACGTGATTAGCGTAGGCATAGGTCGTCAAACGGTGTGTGCGGGTTGTTGCGGGGGGCGCAGTTGAATTCTACTAGGAACTCGCCGTTTTTTAAACACAAACTTTTTTTGGCGATATAAAAAAGGCGAGCATTGTACCACTTGCACGGATCTATGCCGTGCCGAACCACACGCGGATGAGCGCTTCTGTGGTCAACAATTTAAGGATAAAATCCTTCATTTAAGAAATATTACTTCGCATAGCTGGTGCGCCGGGCGTCCTGCCCTTTCCGACGGCAGTTAATGCAAAGGCGACACGATTTATTTTATTTTTACCACAGTGCTGGCACCCCTGTTCGATTGAAGTATTATCGATTGATAAAAATACTAAATATTCGAGCGATTCGAATAACTGTGAATGCCGATCTAAATTTGTTTTCCCATAGCTACAACGATTAGGTTATCTACCCTTACTGCCCCGTCTCAAAAATCCAGCCCGTTTACTAATAATAAAATTGAAGAATTGTTTGTTTTTTTGTTGGAAGGCTCTTTGGAAGGAATCTTTGAAACTTGACAGCCCAATTCTCGTGAAAGGTTATAGGCAACACACTACAACCCTTAGAAGCTGACCAAAAAGGAAAAAAACCAGAAAGAACAATAAACGAAAACGAAGTATTACTGCGGGCGAGCGATGCTCTGCGACGCGGTGGTCGAGGGCCGATTTACACGCGGACGAAGTCGCGGGCAGAAGCTAGTATGCTTTAATCTCACTATTTATTTCGAACTCTATCGTGTCCTATCCTAACTGAAATAAATGTTCGTCATGTCCATGTATATTTTAAAGAAAGACGACAAATTTGCCCTGCCACGAAAAAAATCTAGATCCGGGCAAAAAGCACAGAACCGGAAGAAGTGGCTGTGCTTGGATGCCTATGTCCAGCAGTAAACAGTTTTTCGGCTGAAATGATGATGAAGTGATATATCCATCAACTTGATTTGATTTCTAGAAATAAAATGATGATTAGTGTAGGTAGATTTAGTACGGTAATGATATGGTAGCTGGTAGGTAAAAATTGTAGCAATGCTTCAATAAAATAATGTTATTTAAAAATAACTTTGACATATCTTGGGACCCTCGGACCTTTGGAAGGCGTACGAGAGGCCGAAGTCAACTCGCAGAGGCCTCTTTGAATTTCAAATGATGAGGAGGCACCAACCGACGATTATCCCTGCATGCACTATGCAAGCGTACCCAAGGACAACCCCCGATTGACATAACATAACATCACGCCTTGTTTCCCCGAAGGGTTGGGCAGAGGTGTACCTATAGTACACCCACATTTCGCCAGTTATGTTTAAGTCCCATGTAATAGGGGGCGAGCCTATTGCCATCTACCGGGTACAAATCCAGACTTCGGCCTGCTACTGGGAAATTCCAGATAGAAAAACCCAATAACACGTTGCCCGACCTGGGAATCGAACCCAGGACCTCATGCTCAGTAGTAGCGATTGCGACCACTAGACCAACGAGGCAGAATAATCGAAGAATTTACAGAACATGAAAAAATAAGATATTGAACTATGGGTTCGGGTAGATAAAGTGGACTTGTTACTTAGAACTATGGAAAGACTATAGCCACTGCCTGACAAATGTTTACAATACACATATAAAATGGCAGCAGGGCGACTTGCACTCTCAATAATGACCCCCCAAAACTGTCGCTAGCACATAGTGTCGGAGCGGTAAGAGGGCAACATGTCCTGAGGTTCTTATGAGGAATGGAGAGGTATTCCACGGCTATCAGGACAATCCTGGAAGTACAGTCAAGATCCCTACCAGCATCTTACTGGAATACTTTCTTCCTCCGAGCACGTTTGCTCGTGTGAATCTCTGGAGCTCTGTTCTTCGTCAGTGTTCACTCTGGCTGGTCAATAAAGGCAATCCAGAGATGAAGAACCTCACTTCTCCCGGGAGATACTGTTGGGCACTTGCTGCCCTACGGGTTTCTGTTTCTCTTTTGGTTTGGCTCTTCAACCTAGACCGTTTCGGCAAAGTACTGGCACTGACCTAGAGTACAAAGGAACGCGCAAGCCCCGCCACGACGTCAATGTAAAAATACGGCGGTGAAGGTATGTTGTTATTATTATGTAAATAAATACTTGTAGACAAAAATTCCAGAGTCACATATATTCCGATATGTTTGTGACCGTCTAAAAAACAAAGGTTTACCATTTCAGGTTTATGATTTGTTTTTGTTTACATCGCACGATTGCTTGAGTTCAAACCAGTATAAACACACGCAGGCATGGCGTCGGCGGGCGCCATATTAATATTCATAAAGCGACTTATCTAGAAAATATTGTAATTCAGCCGGCGTCACTGAATAGGCAAATTGTCACACAAACCAGTTATCAGTCTTACACTAATACTAGGGCCGTGTTGATGAGGGCCGCGACGTTTGCACGGCCCTTGTTAGTTCACCTGTGAAACTGGGAATAATTAATTCCATACCCTTGTAAACCTTCATATAGAATTGTTTACCCGAACGTTATACTGTTACACAACACATTACCTACCTATTTTAATTTAATAGTAATATGGTTACATAAAGTAGTTTTTGGGACGAGGATTTGTTTTGTCGGTATGTTGTTTCAGTTATTAATTGAAGACTGCTACTTTATGTAATCCCAACATACATAATTTAGTTCGATCCGTGTAGTCACTAATGGGGTTATCTTAAATCTCTGGATAATTGTTCTTGCCTAAAACATTAACGTAGGAATCGCTTTTATTTTGACAATTCAACAACATTCATTGCGTTATTTACGTTGTTGATTAGAATGAATTTTTCGAACATATGAAGTAATGGATTAGCAACATTCTTCAAAATTATTGAGATTATGTTTGATAGTGTGTTACACAATTAGGGTGCAGTAACTCCGTCCGTCAGCGTTCTAGTAATATTATTATTAATTGGCCAATTTATAGTATTTCCTTATTGAACAGTTGTAACAGTTGATCATGTAAGTCAGATTTACTCTAATGATGTTTGTAAACATATATACAAGATCAAGTCAACAATTCAATCAATTTGATCTTGTTACGGCTGTTATTATATAACACAATTAAGAAACAATGTTATCTAAATATACATTTTAGTTTTGAAATATATTAACTATTGTTTGTAACTTCAGCCTTCTGGAACTTTTCGTTTTTCCCAAAGGAAACATACGTCCTTTCCTAGGTGTCAAACAATTATCAAGTAAAATTTCAGTTAAAACTATTTGAAATGTTTCAAACTTAACTTGATCCCACTTGCCGTTTTTTTAATAGTCGTCATTTGATACCCGGAACGAAAACGTTGGTTTAGCGGACACAAAGAGTTTTTTTTTCCTTAAAAAGTTTTACATATTAGCTATTTGCATTTTTTTAATAGAAAAACGTAATTACAAAAAACGTTTACGCGAAGGGCACGAAAGAGCATCTTCGGTGTGCTCAAAATACTATTAAGTCACTTAATATTCACATAGCAGACGTACGCCGCGCGGCAAACGGAAAAATCCAATTAACTTCATACGAAGAGTTCCAGCCGAACTCGCCCCCGCTCCCGGACACTCCACGCCACTCACACTAACGACTATTTTTCAATAACATTAATGGAATAACCTCTACCTCATTACGTCAGAAATATTGCACAGACAGAAGAAAGCGCCCCATCAAAGAACCATATTACTTTTTATTGAAATACGTATCCAATGTAAAAAAATAAAAATTAGTTGTCTTTGTAATTTACATTTCCATTTCGTATGAAAGGAAGGGCGGGGTTTTCAGGTTTTTTGTAGTATTTGACGGTTTTACGAAGTTATTCGTTATGGTTATTCGTGGTGGTTATTCAAATGTAATAGTCGAGTTAATTACAGATAAACTAGTGAACTAAGAGCAACAGAGTTGTAAAATACAAATATATATTTTAATTCTGACGGAACCATGTGGGAACTGCCTCAGGCTACTGGGGGAACATTGAATACAGGGGGACCTACAAAAAAAACCGGCAAATATCGCTCCAAGAATTCATTTTTAAAGTTGAGCTTGAGCTCGCGTTATTTCTTGTTTTAAACGCATTGTTCCTTTTAGTAGTATTTATAGTATTAGTTTTAGTCGAATTAAAAGCAAACGAAAAAATAATAAGTACCTACCCACTTAAGTAAAAGCTGCAAAACAAAATACGGAAACTTTGACGAATTAACCAACACAAATGATTCTACCTAGACTATCATTTGTTTCAGTGAACTATCATACTGTAGACAGGTACGTAGGTATGTACCTGGCTACTGTATGTTAGTGTATGAATTTATTGATATGTATTTTGCGTCGTGTAACTCAAGCTCTGATCCTAAATATTTCATGTCGATACAATCAACGCGTCCCGAGGCATTTGCCAGTAATTTAGTGACAATGGTCTATTTAAACGTAGATAATAGTCATTTAGTGTGAAGTGAATTGATGTGATTTAGCGTAGCGACACGTTTGGATATACTAGTAGAACAAAACGATATTTCACCTGGCGTAGGTAAAGTAACAAATGAAATTGATATTTCATGTAATTTTTCTTAGAAAACTCCAACAGTCCCAGAGTACAAACAATAGTACTAAAGTATCCAGTATCATTCTGCTCACGTCAGCATTCTCTGTGCAAAATTGCATTTGTATGGAATTCCGTCGAAGCGCTATTGAATAACAGACCATGTGCATCTGTGACCATGAATCTTACTTCGATTTAATGGGCTTATAAAGTTATGAGATCACGACTTACTACATCTACATAGGAATAGGTTTCAATCTTAATGGCCTTAGAAAAGCAGTTGTTAGTGCTTACAACCAGTTAAAACATTCGCTATTAATAAAGCTGATACGTGCATTATAAAACTGCTAGAAAATAAAGATTTAGGTTTCACTTGTGAACAATTGACAAGTGTCTTTCTTGGGAATTCCCCATTGCTATAAAACTAGTTCATAATTCCACTGTGAAAGAGTCACAGAATGGATTTTATGACTTTTCTTTACACACTAACCTAATAAAATAGACTATACGCTTTGGCGAACTGAGAGCTTCGGACTGGGTAACAACCCAAATCAGAATTTTCGGTGTAGATGTTAATCTTGTAAATATTTTTATCTACGTTTTAAATGCTGGCTGTATAATTATGTTCATATTCAATAGTGTTTTATAATATACATTTCCCGTCATGTATAATTACTAATTACATCTAGCTACACAAACGTTTATGGGCTGAGTTGGTTCTACTACGAAAGCTATTCGATTCGGACGTCGCCGCGTCGATGGGGTCATGCGACCTGTCATTTGCAAAGGGATTTGCACCCTTTGCCGTTTCACCCGTCAAATTTATTTAAATAAGCCTAACGAATTGAGGTTACTTTTTCTAGCTTTGAATGCCTTTTCTAGTGTGTTCGTATATCACATCTGAATAATGTGCTAGCAGTAAAGTTCGGCAACAACGAGATAACACATACCTGGAATAACTTGGTACGCAAAATATCAGAACGCAACAAAGAGGACTGATTTATACATTTATATATTCAGGAGACTCGGTGTACGCTAGGGGAAAGTGAAATAGGAATTGTGAAAGAATATTTAAGACGTTAGGCTGGACTTATCTGAAATTTCCGGTCATTGAAGCGAGGGCAATGGGGCAACAGAATATAGCCGACACTTTAACCGTCATTACCTTTCCGCCATGTAACGTGGAAACGCTTCCGTCATTTTCGTGATTTAAAATGTTCGTCCGTGATTTGTGCAGGTGAATAGGCGTAATCACCTGCTTGCCTCCTGATAACACAGTGGTAATAAGTACCTAATATAGGTACAGTTCATCATCTACACATATCAAAAGTGTCTAGACATCAAGCACATTTTTGCTAGTTACTAAAAATCAGGCTTTTATATATTTATTTTTATTTGACAAGGGTATAGTTTTTGAATTTCGGTCAAAAGATAAAAACCTTCTGTCAAGTCGTATTCCTATAAAATCCTGCAACGGGTTTGAGGCCAAATCAGTAAAATTTCTGCCATACTTCTGAGTGGCATAATTACAAAATAATGTTATTATGGAGAGAAGACGTCATTATTGAGCCGATAAGAAATAATCAGAGCCGTGGTAATGTTGGAAGCTGGTTCTCGACAACGTGCTGCGGCAATCGCTCGGGTCACTACGCAGAGTGTTATAAGTTGACTTTGGACACGTTATCACTGGCAGCGTGACATAGAGGACGAGCTCGCATCACCACACGCAGACAAGAACGTAACATACAAATTACTGCTCGACGAAACCTTTCAATGACCGCTATGATGTTGGTAACGAGGATTCATAGCTCTTCAGGGATGTAAATAATCGATCAAACCATAAGAATTCGTTTGCATGAAATATCAATCTCCGTTCCCGAAGGCCGCTACGTGTACCACCTATTGAGCCCCGCAATCGCAGAGCCCGTTTACAATGACCTTGTGAACACAGAAAAAAGGCAGAAGAAGAGTGACGTTTGTGTGTTTTTCTGACGAATCTTACTTTGGTATGAGGTCAGATACTAGACGTAGGTACAAGGTATTTGAGAGCCCTTGGACGCCAAGAACCTTAAAAATTATGCAAGTGGTGGAACAATCATGACATGGGTGGGTTTATTTGGATCGGCGAAAGAACCGAACTGATTTGGATCAGACGCAATCTCAATGCACAGACTTACGCTGAAACGATTGTACCCAATGTGGTGCTTCATTTCTGCTTATGCATCATAATGCACGTCACACTGCCAGAATCGTTGCAAACACACTTGCCGCAGCTAATATCAACGACCTACCAAGGCCTGCTCAATCGCCAGACTTGAATTCCATTGAGCACGCATGGGATAGGTTTCAAAGAAGAGCTCTGCCAAATATGGGTGCCGTTCACACACCAGAAAATCATTTTCGCCTGTTACAACGGACGTGGTCGGCCATTCCGCAAGGTGAATTGGATGAACTCATATTGAGTATGCCGAATCGCTGCGATTGTGTTATACGCGTTAACGGCGGAAATACAAACTACTTATTTTTTACTCTTATTTTACGCAACAAAAACCTTAAAAAAATATATGTTTTTCAATCCAGTCGCAAAAAGTATTAATGCAAAAACAGAGTACTTAATCGATCTACACATACGAAAACATTTCATTTAATCAATCATAATTTAATTATAAATGTTTTAAATAATTATCAACAAGCTCTTTTCTCCCCTAAGTATTTTATTTATGACGGGATTAAAGTAATAAAAGCCCCCAGATTCGTCGATAGATTAGTTTTGTATGAGTCATAATTACAGACGTCGCCGTCGCTAGTCTTTGTAACAGAATGTCTGTTCCTGACACAAGGGGGCTCGGGGTTCGGCCTATAGAGCCGATTAGCTGGCACATGCCTGAGCTCAGCAGTCGACAAATCCTTTATCTCGAGCCTGCAGCTCCCACACCACCCCGCCAATATTATCGCCGCTTTCAATTAAATCAGAAATTGACGACTTTTCGACGAACCTATTTTGTGAGTTCCGAGCAGAATCACAAATAGATTCCCGGTTTTGATTTGTTTGATTAGTACCGTTTGGCTGATGTTTATTTTCTGTTTAACATTATTGTATAAACAGAGATTGTTCCATATTCAATGATTTCATAAACTATAATACTTACGGACAATGATGACGTGAACTAATATCATACAATTTTAATGCTGTTTTAACATGTAATCTAACCCCCAGGCTAACCTTTAGTTATAAATATGTTCTGTGTAAACAACTCTCTTGTTTACCAGTGGGTGATAGCAGGTCGACACAATACTTCAAACTATCTCAAAGCAATATGGAAGTAGCAATCTGTTTTCCTACATTAGTTCTTAATAATAGGGTACCGCAACTATAATTATATTATTGATACTTGAAAAAAAACAGCCAAAGTGCGAAACCCTTCATTGTGCGTGGACAGCACCAGCGTAATGACGGGTTACTTATTTGAGATGAATTTAGCCCAAAAACAAACTTAACACTGTAGTTGAAAAGCATGACAAGAAAACAAAAAAAAGACTCCCATACGTCGATATAAAATATGTGTTCGTCACGGTCAGGATGGTAGGTTTGTTATCGCAAAAAAATAAACCTACAAAATTAACGATTTTCTGACTTTTTCCTTTAGATTTCATTTCATGATTGTAGGTCAAGGGAAAGTGCCCTTTCGGTTTTGATTTATGTGACTCTCTAAAAAAATATGCTTATAGAAGCTTATTTTTTTAGAGAGTCAAGTGACCGTTGGCATACGTGTTTGATATTTATTTCAACTTTATACCTTCACCTGGTCCGGAAAAAAATATCTTGACAGACTGACAGACAGACGAACAACGAAGTGATCCTAAAAGGGTTCCGTTTTTTCCTTTTGAGGTATGAACCCTAAAAAGCGATCAACTTACTGCTGTGGTACGGAACTGGATGTTTGTACCTGCTACGGCCGTACTTACTGAGAAATAGCATTACGAACGTACATAGTCATCGTAGAAGCTCTGGAAACGAACGTAAGTGCCTTTGTCATGCACCACAAAACATCCTTAACATCTTCATGTTTGTGTGCAGAAAACTACAATGTAATTCCTGGATAAAAGAACTTTCTTATCAAGGTAATGCTTCTTAAAAATGTGATATTTTATTTTTAGTGCTCTTATATATCGTCTAGTCTAGTGGTCGCAAGGGCTACTGCTGAGCCTTGGTCTCGGGTTGGATTCCCGGATCAGGCACAGTGTTATTAGGTTTTCCATCAGGAATATCTCAGTAACAGCCCGAACTCAGGATTTGGGTTGATGGCAGGCAATAAACTCGCCCCTATTACATGCGACTTAAACATAAATGGCGAAATGTGGGAGTCCAAATGCGTGCACTGACGGGACAGGTCCACTTAATCTGTGTGGTTCTTTCCTCGAAAGACCATCTCGGACACCAATCTACATGGTCTTCACATGATCTGCCTAAGATTATGTCTGGACTTTAAAAAATACTGTGACCTCTGAGTTTGTTTCGGCCGGTCTTCTAAAAGTAGTCAGATAGGAAACGCCGATCTCATCTGGTTTTAAAATATGATTGACAAACTTACAGACATAAATAATTTATCATTTATCATTACTTACTCCACTGCTCAACTCTTCGAGTATCACAGGTATGATGTCATGTTATGTTTATTTTTAAATTTCTTATCAATAGAGTTGAAGAGTTCTTTCTTGCTAAACACTAAACTCTCAACAAAAAAAATCGTGTTCATACACTCGGTTCCAAAAAAAAAATTGGTCATTCACATAAGTTCGAATATCTACAAAACTGTAAGAGTTAGATCAATGAAATAAAAACTTCAATACTTTTTTATACTGGCTGATGAATGAAAATAATTTACACAAAAAACAAAATTTTAAAAATGTTTTTTTTTTTGCTTTATGTCATTATGGTTTCTTTCCATTTCTATTCTGTCACAAAAAAAAAAATTTGAACGTGCATAATCGGTATTCTGTGAGGTGGAGCATGGCAGTCACGTTAGATGAATGTACCAGAATCCTGACTTTCTTGGAACTTGGGCGGTGCCCGCGTGAGACAGCAAGAAACATTGGTGTATCTTTGTCGACTGTTCAGCGGGTAGTCCAGCGGTACCGAGAGACCGGATCGCACCTTCGGAGACCAGGAAATGGCACTCCAAGATGCACAACGGCCAGGGATGACAGATACCTGGTGGCTATAATGCTCCAAAATCGTTTCCAAACTGCAGTTGGTCTAAAAAACGTGTTTATTCGCTTTGGTGGTAGCAATTTAAGAGAACAAACAGCGAATAGACGTCTTGTTGAGGCAAACTTGAAACCATTAACGCCCGCAAATGGCCCAAAACTGGAACGGCAACATCCAATTGCAAGACAGAGATTCTTGCGCGAGCACCAACACTGGACACTGGACGATTGGTTCACGGACGAATCGAAATTCATGCTTGATAAACATGATGGTAGGCAGTAAGACCAGGGGAACGCTTCCATCAAGACTGTGTGGAGGAAAAAGTGGCACACGGCGGAGGCTCAGTACTTGTTTTTTGGCTGGAATTTCTGCCGAGGCCCGCACCCAGCTCGTGCTAATTCAAAATGGCACTCTAAATGCAGAGAGGTACGTGGAGGAGATCCTGAATGAGCATGTGGGACCTTTCATGGCGAGGATGAACCGGGCATTTTAATGCATGATAATGCGCGTCCCCATACCGCCGGAATTGTAAATGAATACCTTGGAGAGGTCGGTATCGAACTGATGCAGTGGCCAGCGCGAAGCCCTGATTTAAACCCCATAGTGCATGCATGGGACGAGCTTGAGCGTTGCGTAAAACGTCGTAACTCCCCACCAGTCACGCTACCCGAGCTCAGACAAGCACGGTGGAGGTATGGGAAGCCATTCCTCAGAACCGGCTCCGAAATTTGGTGTTCAGCATGCCGAATCGCCTGGAAGCTGCAAAAAAAGCTCGGGGAGGCAATACGAAGTATTAAAATTATGCATGTAATGAAAAAAAGCAAAAAAAAAATCTAACCAAAAATCTAAATAACAAAATTTTTAAGTTTCAGAAAAAAATGTCGTACTTTAGTTTTTTAGTTTATTAGAGAATAAGAATGAAGGTATTTTTTGTATCATTAAATGCCCAACCGAATAATATTCGTTTCATTATGATAGCTTACGTAGTTCGGGAGATATTCGGACTTTTGTGACTGACCCGTCATTTTTGGAACCGAGTGTATTTAATCTCTCTTAATTATTTTGACGTTCAAAAGTGCCTTATAAGCGCCTATTTGAAATAAATGCTTTGACTTTGACTTAACATATAAACTTATGCAAATCGACGTCGTTTCGATTGAACAGGTCCTACTAATATACGAGTGTCCAACTCATATGTAGTCCTATTTAACAATAGACCTTAGGATTAAAAGAGAGGCAGAACAGCTTACACACCTATTTCTAGAAGACCAGTACTTGAGAAATACCAACGCGACTTTTTATTTGAATAATAACTAGCTGCGCCCCGCGATTCCACCCGCATAGGTCTCAATCCATCTGTGTGCTGAACGTCCGTTTAGCCGTTTTTTGCGTGATAGAGTAACTAACATCCTTAGGTAAAATTAAATTTTAATAAACGCCGTGTCATTGTGAGGTGAGTGAATAACGGAAATGAAATAGTCGCACGGTATCGTTGGTATTTCTTAATACACTCGGCTGCCAAAGAAAGAATCTCATGCATCGTGAAGCATTATTACGTTTCTCCCCACATTGCGGCTCACCCGCCTTTGTTATGGCCCCAGCACTTTACACTGACGTTTTTAAACGCTCTTATTTATCAACGGTTAAGAGATCACTGCCCTACGCTTTGTTTTGTTTATTTTATGCTAGATTTATTATGAGGTGTTGTTTTGTTTTTCAACAACTAATAAATATTAATAATTTACTTTCGTCTTTGTTAGATGATAATTTAGTTTCGAGTTTTAAAGTAATATAAGTATCTGACTATGAAAACCTTTTAAACATATAGTAGTCTTATTAAAACTCGCAATGAACATAGCAAAACCTCAGTTTTTACACCACTTCGTTCGACTTAAAAATATTTGAGTAATTTAATAAAGTTCGCTAGTAAAGTCTTATGAATTACGACTGGAATTATTAGAGTCACCTTCATATTGCAAGTCAGCATTATTTTCTCACCCCTGTTCATACCCTCTCTTCCGTCGCTAAGATGGTGATATAGACAAGAATTGTAATAAAAACTCAGTAAAAAATTAAATGAACGAGAAGAGATTTTTAAACATCTAATAAAGATATTTTGAGATACGCAAAGGTGCTTTCATAAAAAGGAATGTGAATATACAAGTCGTAAAATATCGTGAATAGTACTCTCGAAAGATAGCTACGAGTTGAAGTTTCAAGTGTCGTAATTATGTACAGGACGTACACACACAGGTTAAACTAATATTAATATTGTTTAGATATCCAGTGAAATACTCTGAACCTGTGTTGTACTTGCACTCATTGAAACTGTGTCCATCAGAGACATTGTACCCATGATTCGTTATACAAATCCAATTATTAACATTACAATATCAACTTAATATGTAATATCCCCCCTGGGCAACACGCATCACTTACCTACATAAAACATTCATGTAGGTATGCTCGACATGCATACTGCGCAAAGATGAACATGATTATATTTATTACACAATATTAAAACATAATACATCACGTTATTGTCTGCCAAGTTGAAAACAGACACAGTTTCTATGTTATCGTAGGTGAACTACAGCATTGTTTAACTAAGACATTGATCCGTATATTGTATAGTTTAGAACATCTTAGCTACACAGAAAAGCTGTCGGAAGCAACACATCGATCGCAACGTCTTCCAGGAACCCTCCTTTGAGAGCATGTAGGAGTTCGAGTCGTGGGTTTAAACCAAGGTAGGCGCTTTATTTGGTGTAAATAATTTCATCACCACTGTTGTCAAAACGGTGAAAAAAAACATCGTGAGGAAACCGGCACGTACTAGAACAAAAAAATTGAAGACATGTGACATGTACTAAACCGCACTGGGCCCGCGTGGTATTACAGTTCACTCCCTCTCGAAAAGAGGAGGCCTGTGCCCAAGCTGTGAAAACACTATAGACTGATTATTCTTGCACTTATTCACCTTTGAATCATCGCCAATTCACTTTGTAGGTATGCTGCCTAGTCTGTATTTCTCGAATCGAGAGAAAGAGACAAACTACATTCATCAATAATATGAAGTCGGGTAGTTGATAACGGTAGCTAAATACTTATACGAGTCTGAAAACAGAACTGTTGGTTTCGCCCAAAATATATGCATGGTACCTATAGTAATGCAGACAGACTTTTTGTTAGTACCAATGTTAAATACACAATGCCAATATCGTAATAACACATCCAAACAAACAGCTTTCAGGGTCGCTGCAAATTCGAAAGAGAAACTGTGGCCCTGGCACAGGCAACTGAAGGAACACGGGTGGGTTTTAGTCAGTAAAAGTCTGACACGGTCTCCCACTCCACCCAGAGCGGGAGAAGTCATTTAATAATTTCCCACCGAATTTTTTTAAAAAAAAGCAAACATCTTGTACCTTTCTAACAACAGAAATCAGTTCGCTATATAAGTACATATAAAGGTGTCTTTGCGTCAACAAAACTCAATCATTCAAACTCAAACTCAAACTCAAATCATTTATTTCAATTAAACCATTTACAGGCACTTTTGAATTGTCAAGGAGTCGGTCAGTCAGAAATATGAAGCTAGTTACCCATTCCAAAGCGTAGTAGGTACCTATGGAGAAGAACGGGCAAGAAACTACATGGACACTCTTTTAAATAATAATGTTTTTACATATATCTTAGTTACATCGATTAATGTTGACACTATAAGTGAGAACGAAGTACAAAAAACCGTACACGTTAAAAGCGTCCAGAGTGCATCAAAACATAATTAAAAACAATCCAGCTAATTAATTATTAAAATAAGCCCTGGCAGCTAAGAGATGACCAGTCCCAACTGACGGCGCCCGTTCACGAACATGACGCATGGATCAGCACCATTCAGCTCAACCATTTTGAAGGGAGCTAAATGATCCGACACACGCGCCACCGTCAGCGAGACATTTGAGTGAGCATGACATACTATCAGCCGCCAAGGCACATTCAAGTCAATCTATGACATTACCCGGTAAATGGTAGCTCTATAGTACAAAGTACTCACATCTGTGCAATGCATCTATATAATAAAAAGGAGATTGAGTTTATATAATGCAAATAAATTCTTACTATCTTCAGCAGCTTCAACAGTGTTTCAAATGTCAATTAATTAGTTGTGGTGTGGAGCAGGACCGGCATTCAGCCAGGCATTTTTATCAGTTATGTAATCCTCCAACCTATAATATGCCTGCCTGAATAGTGTGCGTTTGACAAAGGATTAGAATTTTGTCTCATTCATTTATATAACAAAGTACCTCACAGTTTCTTCACATAAAGCCTGTAGTCATCTCGAACTGAAGCTCGAGCGTCCTTTGTGGATGATCTTGGATGAATCTTGGGAATGTCTCGCTGACGGTGGCGCATGTGTTGGATCATTAAGCTCCCTTCAAAATGGTTGAGCTGAATGGTGCTGATCCATGCGTCATGTTCGTGAACGGGCGCCGTCAGTTGGGACTGGTCATCTCTTAGATGCCAAGGCTTATTTTTAATAATTTATTTTTTGGATTGTTTTTAATTATATTTTGCTGCACTCTGGACGCTTTTAACGTCTACGGTTTTTGTACATCGTGCTCACCTATAGGTTCAACATTAATGATGTAACTAATATATTTGTAACAACAATAAGTATTATATAAAAGAGTGTTCATGGAGTTTCTTGCCCGTTCTTATCCAAAGGTACCTACTACGATTTGGAATGGCAACTAGCTTAATATTTCCGACTGAGCGACTCCTTGACAGTTCAAAAGTGCCTATAAATGGTTTGATTTAAATGAATGCTTTGAGTTTGAGTTTGAATAACGCATTAATTACGCGCCGTGCTATCCGGGTACAGGTGGATGATGCTGCCCATACACCTGACGTAATCCCTTAATTGCTTATTAACACACCCTGTTGTATCCGCGGTGGGTATGCCATATACCTAACCGTGAATATCAACACATAAACAGACTTTTTTCAAAGGAAAAAAAAACGATTACTCATATCATTCTCCTAGAAAAAAATAGTTTGCAAATTCAAATGTAATTGACTAAGAATTGCTTAATCACTGTAAGTTCAGAGATAAATTTGTGTCAAATACCTACTTTGAATCACACACAAAACTAAATAGTTATCTCACGAGAGCTATTCGAAATGTAACAATAAACAGTTTTCGTAAGTACGGTTATATTGCTGCTAATAAGAACAGTGTCGTCGTAAATATCTAGCGAATGAACGGCCCCATGTCGGTGCCTAGCATTCGGTTTGCATGTAATTAAAACTTGCACAATTAAACACTGTGGAGAAGGAAAACACGGGAAAATTGAGATAAGATTAATTTTCTGACTGTGCCTCGGAGGAGTTTGTGCGCTAACTTTGTGAGATAGCCACGCCGAATGGCTATGTGCACTAGCCGATTCTCCGACTATTATAATTCGATAATTTCTGGAGCGAGATAAAGTAGGTACAGGCGGTTTATGAGCGACGGTTTTATACGCTCGTTTGCTAGTAGGTACATCTGAATGAAGTCTGTAAAAGAAAGAGGTTGAGTTTTTTAAGGGTTCGGTAGATACTAATCCACCGCCCGTTAACCCGTTTCCCCCATTTGATTCTCATAACTTGCGGGATGATGAGCGTATTAGGTAAGTTTATGTCCCCTTATTTCATTCGCACCGGAGGGTTATCTCCATTTAGAAACAAATGTTATACAAATAACCAAAGACAGTGAAACTTTGATTTCATTACAGTACGGAAGGAAATATCTGAATGTATTTTTTGTTATTCTTCGGCAAGATTTATCTCAGAGAGCAGGTAAAATAAATAGTCTCTATTTAGAAATACAATCACGTCTGTCACCGTATTTAATTAGAGGGACAGTTCGCCGGGGAAATAATGACGGCCACCTTCGAATGCCTCGTTAGTTTTCCTGGAACGAGGTCAAGGCGAGTTTCCTTTCAAGAAGTAAACTGCTAGCGAGAGCCGGCTTCAAAGGTGTTAGAGAATATTATATAAGGTCACCTGTTCTAGCGAGCACGAACAATTTTTGTGCGAACCTAGGTGAATTTATGTGACTTCAATGGAAAGTGCTTATCAGACGCAGGTTCTGTTCAGCTCGGTGCCAGCACAAAATAAATTGAGCTACAATTTTTATTTCTGGCAGAAATCCTTCTATATTATGAAACCTACATTATATATTAGTTAATGCGTGTGTCCAATTAAGCAAATATAACAATTGAATGAACAGCCGTTGTGCGAATGGATCACATACGCCGCTGGGGCCGAAGCCACGGGCCGACGTCAACCTACTTGTTTATTTATTACTTTATTACCCCACTCAACGTCGAGTGGCAGGAAGAGCCACAATGCGACCCCACACTGATTGAATATTAAACATACCTGTACCCTCACCCTATATAATTTTTCTCGACATATAATCAACTCTAGTTTGTTTCTGCTAAAGTTTTAAAGAGCTCCTTTAACTGCTCAGCTCAACAAACAAAAACGATAAGTACTCACTTGAAACTTTGTAAATACAAAAGTAAAATATACAAAGCATTTCAATATTTTTTCCTTCTAAACATAATAGGATTTTACGGAGGACATTCTGTAATTGATTGATTGGTTCCATTAAAGGAATCAAAAATTGACACGTTTCTGAAACAGGAGGGCTGAAATATAACAATCTTTTGTTGTTATTTTCTTTCAAGAAAATGAAATGCTCTGTTCAAATAAAAATATTTAGTTAAAAGTCTAGTTTGCAGAGTTAAGTAGTCTCGAGAAGTTTACATCGAAGCAGTTCGAAAAGTTCTTTATCTGAAACATTAATAACCTTTTTACGGCCGTTGTTTTAACGAGTTTTAATAGCAAATAAATACCAGGCCACTCAGAAAGTATTGCGAAAAAGAAGTTTTATGTATGAGAGACTGGCCAGTTATAATTCACTTTGAAAATATGATTATGTGTAAGTTAAAAATAGGTACGTTCCAATTTATAAAAAATCCGTCCACATTGTTTGCAAGCAAATTTAAATTATCCTGTCTCATTAAAAAATGTTTTTTTTTACGTTTTCAAGTGTCGCCAATGCTGTAACCGGACGAATGGTACGATAGACTTCAAATGGCAGTCATGGATGAAGGCCCTTCGAAAGCAACCGAGTTTCGTTGGTATAACGATCTCAAGCGCGGTCGAATAACTTTGGTGGATGAAGAAAGAAGTGGTCGCCCTTTGACGGCTGTTACGGAAGAAAACGTGCAAGCAGTAAAAAAACAAGACAATAGGCGAGTTACGTATCAAGAGATTCAGCACATATTGCAGGTTGGATCGGCAAGCCTTCACTAAATTCTACAAGTGCATCTTCGCGTGAGGAGTATAGTTTCACGCTGGGTGCCGCACAACCTCACCGATGCTCAGAAGCAGGCACAGGTGAAATGGTGCCGTGATATGATAAACAAATTTGAAGCAGGCTCGTCTCGGCATGTTTACGACATCATTACAGGTGCTAAGTCTTGGATTTATCAATACGATCCGGAGCGAAGCGCCAGTCGACGGTTTGGGTATTTCAAAACGAATCAACGCCTACCAAAGTGAAGCGATCTAGAAGCGCGGGAAAGATTGACCGCAAGCTTTTTCAAAATGACTTGCTACTTGGTGTCAATTCCTTTACGGAACAAAAAAAGCATCAACGCTGAATGCGTTGCAGAATAGTTCTACCAAATGCTTGGTAGAACTATTCTCTGTTGTGAGCAAAAAGCAACCAAACACAGGCCTCCGCGGGCTACTGCTCCACCACGACAACGCGCGTTGTCGTGGTGTGCGTTGTCAAAACGAGGGACTTACTGGATAGCACGCCAGTCATACTCCTTTTTTTTTTTTTTTTTTTGTTCACGGGGTGGAAAATCCTCATGGATGTCCTCCGCCCTGGGGCGGGCGGAGGGGTCTGTCAGACTCTTACTGACTAAAAACCACCCCGGTGTTCCATCTCACACCTACGCCGGGGTCGCGGGAACATATTATTCTTCCACAACCCCGGCTGGTGCCGGCCCGCTTGCGCGGGCCCCGTCGCGGGCGGGGGGAGTGAGGTGTACTCCCCCCGCAAAGTCTGTGGTCGGCGCGCGAGGAACACTACGCGCGCCGCCTTCTCGGGTCCTGATGTTGGGGGGCGACGGATTCGGGGACATCCTGGACCCATTTAGGGGGGCCGGAAGAGGGCGTTGTCCGCCCTCCTCCGACGCCCGGTGCGTCTGCTGCGGGCCGGGTCGAGAGTCGAGATCTCTCTCTCCCTTTCCGCAGCCTCCTTCTGCGAGATGACCGTTTCGCAAAAGGAGACCACCGCGTCCCAAGACTCTGCGCCGCCGACCATCGCGTTCACGACGGCCGGCAGCGACAGGTCGTTGCCTACTTCGGTGATGAGGGCACGGCGCGGCTCCTCCCAAGCGGCACACTCTGCCAGCGTGTGCCACGCCGTGTCCTCCCGGCAGTCGACGCAGTGGTGACACCGGGCGTCCGGCTCCCTGTTTATGCGACACAGGTACTTCCCGAAGCAACCATGCCCCGAGAGCACCTGCGTCGCCCGAAACGTCAGGGAACCGTGCCTTCTCCCGAGCCAGCGGTCGAGCACTGGCCGGATCGCCTCGATGGTGCTGAGGCCGGCGGTAGGGCGTGACAGCCTCACCCGCCATTCAGCCACCAGGACCTCGCGGAGCTGCAACCGATGCTGCTCGATATGTTGCTGCATCGGTCGCTCGCCCCGCTCCCGCGGCTCGCCCCGCTCCCGCGGCCAGTCATACTCCTGGGTCAACCTGGGTCTCCTTAAAGCCCTGATCTAGCACCTCACACGGTGCTAGGTCAGTGCTTCTTTTTATTGCCGAAAATAAAAAAAATATGCTCAAAGGGATACAATTTTAGTCGCCGGAATATGCGCTGTCAGCGTTCGAGCAGGCTGTAAACGAGTTGTCAACGGCGAACTGGAACCGTCATACTCCTGGGTCACCCTCCTTAAAGCCCTTTTTTTATTTGGGTTTCGGGTTGGAAAATCCTCATAGATGTCCCCCGCCCCCATCTGTCGGACTCTTACCGACTAAAAACCAACCCGGTGTTTCATCACTCACCTACGCCGGGGTCGCGGGAACACATAACTCTTCCGCAACCCCGGCTGGTGCCGGCCCGATTGCGCGGGCCCCGTCTCGGGCGGGGGGAGTGCGGTGTACTCCCCCCGCAACGTCTGTGAGCGGCGCGCGCGGAACACTACGCGCGCCGCCTTCTCGGGTCCTGATGTTGGGGGGCGACGTATGTCCCCGAATCCGTCACCCCTGGACCCATTTAGCGGGGACGGAAGAGGGCGTTGTCCGCCATCCTCCGACGCCCGGTGCGTCTGCTGCGGGCCGGGTCGAGAGTCGAAATCTCTCTCTCCCTTTCCGCAGCCTACTTCTGCGAGATGACCGTTTCGCAAAAGGAGACCACTGTAGTAGGCAGCGACAGGTCGTTGCCTACTTCGGTCATGAGGGCACGGCGCGGTCCTCCCAAGCGGCACACTCTGCCAGCGTGTGCCACGCCGTGTCCTCCCGAAAGTCGACGCAGTGGTGACACCGGGCGTCCGGCTCTCTGTTCCCGAAGCAACCATGCCCCGAGAGCACCTGCGTCGCCCGAAATGTCAGGGAGCCGTGCCTTCTCCAGAGCCAGCGGTCGAGCACTGGCCGGATCACCTGGATGGTGCTGAGGCCGGCGGTAGAGCGTGACAGCTTCACCCGCCATTCCGCCACCAGGACCTCGCGGAGCTGCAACCGACGCTGCTCAATATGTTGCTGCATCGGTCGCTCGCCCCGGTCCCGCGCTGCCTCGCGCCACCGGTACAGTGACGCGAGCATTTTCGCCTCCAGGTCCCAGGGCGGTGATCCGGCTAGTGCACAACCCGCCTCGAAGGAGATCGTGCGATACCCCCGAAAGACTCTGACGGCCATCGCCCGCTGCGGCTTGCGCAGGACAGTCAGACGCCCAGATCGGCGCTCCGTAGAGCGCCATGGATCGCACGATCCCCATATAGAGCCACCTACAGGCGGCGCTCTGGCCCCCCAGATTGGGAAGCAGCGTTGCCAGCGCCCCGGCCGCGCCCAACAACTTGGGCGCCAGCCGCCGGAAGTGGGGTCCGAAGTCCCACCGGCTGTCGAGCACCAATGCGGCTCGAGTCGCTCAAATGTGGGCTCGACAGCGATCCGGACCCCCCCGACCACAATGTGTGATCCGGCCGGCGGCACCCGCCGTGGGCCATGAAACACCATGGCCTCCGACTTGTTGAGGGCCACCTCCAGGCCGAGGCGCCGTATGTGGCTCACCGTCAGTGAGACCGCCGCCGTCGCGAGCAACGCTGCCTCCCTGTGCGAACTCCCCCGGGCCGTGACCAGCGTGTCGTCCTCGTAACACGTCAGGTTTGCACGCGGTGGTACCGCAGTGCCTCCCGTATGCAGCTCCAGGGCAGGGTGTTGAAGGCGTTGGAGATGTCCAAGGACACCGCCACCACCACCCCGCCCCGGGACACTGTTTCCTCCGTCACGACTCTCACCCTCGACACAGCGTGGATGGTAGAGGGCCCATGCCGAAAGCCGAACTGGCTCTCGTCCAGGTCCGGCCCCTCTCTGCACAAGTGGCCGACGAGGCGGGCTGCGAGTACGCGCTCGAACAGCTTGCTCACCTCGTCGAACAGCACTATGGGCCGGTACGCAGACGGCGAGTCGGCAGGGCGCCCCGCCTTCCTGAGCAGGACCAGACGTCCAATCTTCCACAGACTGGGAAACTGGCCCCGCTCAAGGCACGCTGTGTAGAGTCCTCTCTGTTGGGGCTCCAACTCCTTCAGAGCGAGGGCCAAAGCATGGCCGTGAATTCCGTCGGGCCCCGGAGCCACGTTCTTGGCCCTGAGCCGCATCACGGCCGCCCTCATGCCTGCGGCTGCGGGCAAAGCTATCGGCGGCGGAACATGCTCCGCTCTCACCGGGAAGAGGGCGGCTACCACTTCCTCCAGCAGCTCAGGTTGGAGACTCTCCGTAGGTGGGGGCGCCGCGGCTCGAAGTTACCCTCGAACCGCTTTATACGGGCGCCCCCACGGATCCCCGTCCAGAGTCTCCAACATCCTCTCCCGGGATCGCGTCCTGGCCTCGTCGATGGCCAGCCACAGAGTCTGCTTTGCCACGCGGTACACCTCATACCGCGCGGCCTCCTCCTCGGGTACCCGACGACGTCTCCTCCGGTAGCGGGTGTACCGGCGTCTCACCACCACGCATGCGACTCGCAGCTGCGCGATCTCGGCGGACCACCAGTACACCTGGCGCCTTGCACCCTGTGCGTAGGCGCGGGGCATGGACGCGTCGCATATCTGCGCATAGGCTGCCTCCTCGAGAAGCTCCCTGTCGATGCACATACGCGCCCAGCGCGGGCCGTCCGAACGCGGGACTGATGTTCTGCGGCCGCCAGCGGTCTGGGCGGAGACGTCGAATCGATATTTCGGTGATCCGACAACATCTCCACCTCCGCGGCGACACGCCAGTCGCGGACACGGCTCGCGAAAGCAGGGCTGGACCCTCCTTCAAGCCCTGATCTAACACCTCACACGGTGCTAGGTCAGTGCTTTTTTATTCCCAAAAATAAAAAATCTGCTCAAAGGGATACAATTTTCGTCTCTTTCGTCTACGGCGGACCGGAAAAAGGTGTTTTGAAAACTGCTTCAGACGCATGAAACTTTGTACAGCGGCTAGTGGAGAGTACTTTGAATAGATTTAATAAAAAATATTTACCAATAGAAAATTTATTTTTATTTTCCCAAAACTTTCTGAGTGCCACGTACAATAGGTAAAGTTGTTTATCTTCATTCATAGTTTAGAAACCACTTAGAAGCTCTTACATCATTTTGTTTTTTGAAAATAAACTAATAATTAAAATTAACATAAGAAGGTTACTTAGTACTTATGTTTGGTGACTTACTTCTTTAATAAATATTAGGTCTTTACCAGTGAAGTTGCCGTTTTACAATACTGGCCATTTCAAACGTAATTTATGTAAATTCTAAATTCAAAGAATTTTATAAAAAATTTGGAATTCTATTTTCAAATTCATTTGTTTATAATTTGATTAGTGTTTTGTTTTCATTGCATTTGTATCTTTTATATCAATACAGTTACAGTAATTATATCAATACAGTTACAGTAGCTAAGTATTACTGTAACTGTAACGCACTCACCAGACCTTGCGCCGACAGACTTCTACTTTTTCCAAAATTTGGGAACAACTTCTTGGTCGGGAAAAAATTAAATACCCGACAGGCAGTACAAAATGCCTTTGAGGAGTTTGTTATCTCCCGTACGGTTGGCTTCTTCAAGAAGAGTATTGAAGAATTACCACTGCGGCAGAGATGCATCGATAACATAGGTGCATATTTTGATTGATATAAATAAATAAAAGAAACATAAAATTGACTTTAACTTACTGTATACTAAATGGCAATTTCATAGGTAAAGTTCTATTGTTTACGTTTCTTTATAACCAACGAAACCTAGACTCGAATAAATTATCTGGTGTAACTGCAACTATGTACTTGCGTAATGTCAGAACATGGATGGTATCCATGAAATATTTAATGAGTTAATTAAAACGGAATCGAAAAACATAAACGTAGGTAGACAGTCCAGGCGCATTTATTACGATCAGAGATCGCCGTCCTTTTGTTAGGCTTTTGAAGAATATCTACGGTTGGATATCAGGTAGGTTTTTTAATGAGGGAAATAATATAAAATGGCGGATCAGCGCTATGTTAGCATGATCAGTGTTACGACTAACGAGTTATGCCTATATAACCTGGCTGAGTAGATTGCTTCAAGCCATTCAAATAATTTAATAACTAGGTACTGTAAAATTTAAAATATCCACATAAATAATTGTTTAATCAGTTTTTGTTAAAATTAGTTAATGTTAAGGGTAAATTAAGGGTAAGGATTGGTTTTATAGTCTGATGGGAATGTCTGTAAAAGAGTGGAATATTTAAGGTATATGTGTACTTTCATACTCATGATTACCTACTTTCAAGCGATTTTATAGGAATGGTTTTACTAGGTTGGTACAGCTTACCAATATTTTCAATAGGTCTTCAAAATTAATTTTCAGTATGATTTTCTACATCCCGTTAGAAAAAAATCATCAACCAGTTTCTATCCTGAATAAAGAAGCGTTTCCAAAGTTATATATATGTCGCAGATGGATTGTCGAAACCGCTGTTTTACAAAACCGCTTGTTGTTTTTTAAAACAGTTTCGTTGTGTATAACAACTGAACAACCTTCAGCTGGATTGCCACAGCGTTACGTTTAACAAAACTGCTACCGACGTTTAGACGTAATGCAGAGTGGCTTACCTTGCTAATCGCAAAAAGCGTTTGGTGTGGCTTATAATTCCGAAATGGAAGCAGTAACTAAGTAGGTTTTATAGGTTAGGTTAGAACTGTGATCAATCTCGTGTGAGCAGAGCGAGCGCTACTTCCTAGTTGGTCGTAGTTACTTACAGTTATAAAAATCTGATAACTTTATATTTAAATTGTCCTTAAAATCACAGTATCACTTGAGTTAGGTTAATTTTCACGCATATTACTCATTTTAATTATTTCTGTTTTGGATGCCATTATTGTTGTTATGACAAACAGAGCCAAAACCCCTAATCGTTGACCCACTGCATTGATGAACCTCAAAACTTTTATGAAATTCTGCGTGTTAAAGTTCAGTTATAATGAAAAATCGCTGAACGTCATTCAGCTGTTTTACATAATGCAGCCGTTTTATAAAACAGCGGATTCGACAACCCTACATTGCCCTGCATTTTCCCAACTATGTTGGGGTCGGCTTCCAGTCTAAGCAGATGCAGCTGAATATCAGTACATGGAGCGAAAGCCTATCTAACCTCTGAAAATCATTCACGTACATGAACTTTGACACCAGTAAAATTTTCAATGTATGTTTAAGACAACTGGTGTCAAAGTTTACGTACCTAGATGATTTTTGAAAATGGTTTACAAAGTTTTAACTGTTTGATGTTTTAGAAAATTTGGTTACAATAAAAAGGTGCGTTAAAGTAGTAGTAGTAGTACCCAATGGAATAACAATGAAGGCTATTGATTAAGAGAGTTTTGAGAAAAGTTATATTTAGTGACGAATTCTGGGAAATTATCAAACATACATAAAATTGTGTTTTCTCGAATCCCATGACTTCTCGCCTAGGCTTTATGGGGTTGCTATTAAATATATTTTCATTTTATGAATCAATATTAGCTTAAACCACATAGGTGCAAATGGTTCACTGTGTCCAACCTTAAGTACACATTGAACCATGGGGCAGGTATATAGTGAACTACTAGGAGTACTACTAGGAATGTAATATAGTGTATGTAAAAATTATTTCTTCCTTGGTATGGTTGGCAATTTTTCTTCTTTCCTCCTTACTTCGAGCCAACAATGTTCTGAAATATGAGTATCTGATAAATAATCCCATACCTTTTTGGGCCACATTTTTCGACTTTTTAGGTTATAGCAAGTAAACGGATTTATGTTTAAGTAGTCTCATAGTTAGTGGAATAACTGTAATGCATACGTTGTTGTTCTGGCTCTTGTGATACAGGAACTCTTAAATACAAGAACCAGGGCTACAATGTATTTGTGTCTTGAAGTAAAAAATTATTATAAGAATTATTATAAAAAGGTAGCCAAATGGTGTTTTCGGCGGGAGCGAGTCAGCGACCGAGGACGCGATGTTGTAATGGATTATGACTCGCGTGATTCGCGTTTAGCGGTGCCTTTGGGCGCCGCGCGATTCGCGACGCGTGTCGCGACTTTTTCTAGGAGCCTTTAGTCCGTCCGTACACATCGCACGGCACGGGCTGGCAGTCTCGCGTTTATGACGTCAGTTCACTGTTTACCACCCTAACCTACATGTAATTTGAAAGTAAATAAAGAGAAAAACTAAATCGTGGTTAATTTTAAATATATTCTTTGGAATGTTTTTTCGCCCAAAAAGAAGAAAAAAAAACCTGTAGCACAGACTGCCTATATCCTAACCTATAGCATTAATTACCGTTTTCTCAACTGCAACAGTTAAAGAGAAAAACGGACAGGAAATTTTCAATTTACGTTAACGTTAGCCTAGACGTAGACCGTAGCCTTAATTTGGTAAAACATATCAACATGAGCAGGAAATAAATTCGTAATATTGTTCTAGACTCAGTACTCCGTAAATAACAACACGTGACAAACAATCAGTAATTACCGTTAAAGCGCATTTAGGCTCAAACACAGGCTATATTCATGTTTCGCCCTCACCCGTCTCATTGTAAACACACTATTGAACCAGGTGTACAATGTACATTTGAAAGCTCGCAGCAGAACATTACCGAATTAAAGCAATGATTCAGTACCATAGTGACCTATTTTAAGCCAGTTAACAGTTACAACTCGCTCGAAAACTGCAAATATTCTACGTGAATAGTCGAGTTCAACAACCTCGTACGACACCCAAGCGAGGAATAACTCACACAGTGTACACACAGCCTAATGACATTTTATTCTCAAATCAGCATGTAATTGTACATTTCACCTTTCCAAAGAAGTGCGAAGACTTATTAAAACATAATATATTTCAGACGTCGCTACCCGAGCCAAATAATTCCCAACTGTATTGAACTCGAGTTACCGCCGTAAGCAAACTCCAGGTACATTTAATGAAATACAAATAGTTTTGAAATAGATTTATTAAATCAGTTTCTTGGGTTTGATTCGAAACTTTTCACAAGAAAGAGTTACAAAGGGAGAAGAAATGGTTTGTGCACGCGGGGCGAATTAGGAGGGCTTCTGGGGTTAACGCGTTCAACGAATGATGGAAATGTAAGTTCTAATCGGCTCGGCTTAGTTAGATTGTGCGGCTACCAAGACTCGGATTTGGATTAAAGCCGACATGTTCGACACCGCGACATAAATTTTCTCCGGGCACCCGCGCCCCGTGCATCTTAGCAGGAATAACAAATATTTGGAGCGTTAACACTGTGCGACCAGAATAACAAATTAACGAAGACTTGTACCTATCAGATTTATCTTCGCAAAAAATAAGGACTTTACTGTATTTCAAGACTGAACCAGTATACATTTTTATCAAATACTCAAACAGATTCTGCTACCACCATAATGCTAGCATTCATTCAAATTAATAAAGTAAACAATACCCAATTAAGCGTAAACAAAAAAAACCATTAAGAGACTGTAATTATAGTTGAAGAGAGTCTAAAAATTGACCTTAAACGAGTGGCTACGCTTTTTAAAGTAGCAATCGGTGTCTGTTTCAGAACAAATTGTACATTCAGTGCTCCACTAATGAGATCGCGCAGAGAGGGGTTGAGTTGTGGCACAGGGGATGCCAGGGGGTGAAGCGGCCGCGCGGCCGGGGGAGCTGTGTCTCCAAGGACTATATTTTACGTTTAATTGACGCACAGCTGTCAGCTAATGAGCCCTTGATTTTTTATAATATTGTTCAAATAAAGCCTTCGAAAAAAGTCCAAATTATCCACGGAGTTTCGTATTTTTTTGTGAAATAGAAGATAATATTTTTGTTCCATGTTGATTGTTTTATTATTGAATAGACTTTCAAGGATAAACTATACAAAATATTTGAGAACTTTTTATTAGTCCTAACTCCTAAGCGAAACATTTACTATAGTGTAGTGTAGTTTTTAAAGGATTTTGCTGATATTTTTCACATACAGGTTGTATAAGTTCCAGTGACCATACGTATTCCAATCACCAAGCTGTAACACTAAAAGAATTATTTGGTGGGTTCCTGCTTAGTTCACAAATAAATCTTTGCAGGTTACTCTTCTGGACGTAGTAATAAATCAATAAGATGCTTAATAAATTAATGCAAAAGGTAAATAACTAAAAATTAAAGTAACTTTACACAACAGGATCATTTTCCGCCAGCAATTGAAACTGTTGACAACGTTGATTGGCATTTACATAAAATTAAATCAGGCTTCACTAAAATTTTAAATATCTACTGGCAAAGTGAAATATTCTTTGTTTACAATAATTATATTACAGAGCGACTGAATTTCATACGGTTGATGGTAAAGTAGACAGTCGACGGCGCCAAACTATTGATATTTGATCTATCACAATTTGGAGTGTTTGCCTTGTGGCTCGTAATAAACAATAGTTGTATATTGTCATGTTAACGTGTGTAGATAATATATATAATATATATAACTACCCACACAGCTTTACGAAAATAGTTTATAAATGTAAACGGTATCAAAACTACTTAAATATGTTGTGTACGTGTCTTTTTGATGACAAAAAGAGTTCTGTAGTGCTATTCTATATACATCGCACCGTGAAAACTTAGGTGAAGTGAGCTGTGAGTGCCACTGATTCTAAGGATTGACCAAGACGGAATGACACTGACACCTCACTCCACGCAAATCTTCATGTTCAAAGTTGTCAGAACACTTGATTGACATTGTCGTAGAGGTGTTTTCTAACATTCCACACAGGGCATTAATTGATGCCGCGAATAGGCGAATACTATGTGGGGCCCGCTAGGTGGGTGACCTACATATCTAGCTAGGTTATGATGCAGGAAACAGACAGTTTTGTGTTTTGATCCTGAACATTGCTGTAGCCAGATTTGGATTCTGATCGAGAAGAGCTAAAGGACTTATTTCATTAAAAAATATTTGAAAAATATGTTAAGGTGCGTCCACAACTAGTCGAATTTGTTTCACGTGTGTTACATTTAATGTTGCAGATTGCATGTTCGTTTCAACGTAGGTAGATTTCATGCTCCCACTCCTCGAAATCTCTGCTTAAAGATAACTTCAGTAAGGACGTACCAACTTTTGAATTCAAGCCCATTTCTATTTCTACAATTAAAAAACCGAACAAGTGCGAGTTAAACTCGCTTGAAGAGGGTTGGCCGTACGATGAAAATGTTACCCACCAAAATCATTTCATGTCAAGTAGTTTGCCAAAACTTACATATATATTTATTTTAGAAGTATGTGTGTATGTAAGTATATTTTCACACTTTTTAAATGAGTGAATTCTTTGTTTTTACGTATTTATTTTCACTCACGTTGTCTATATTTATTATATACTATCCTATCGCATGTATGCTGGAAGAGATTTCTTTAGAAACAAGCATCACCTTTGTACGAAATTTTTCTGTTCCATTTTTTTCTAGTCTGTTTATATGTGTGTAAATAAATAAATAAATATGTCCAGGCACAAATAGGTACTTATTTTAAATTTTTATATTTAGAACGTTTTAATATTTTATTGTATTATTTATCTTTTAAAAAGAAATATAGGTTCTTCTCAATTTTGCGAATATGAGAACATTGTAGGTTTTGTGGACTTTAGATTTGTAGAACATTTTCTATTTTGTTAAGTACCTTGTACTAATTGCCAGGCCTACACTGTCCTCCCCTCTGTAATTTGAAAACATTGTAAAATACAATTATTTTCAAAGGAGGAGAAGAGCCTGCTTCATACGAAACGACCAATTGGAACCGTGCACCTAGCTGACGTTTCATAATCGCCAATGTAGGTTTATGTGTTTTATATTTTTTATTTTTTGATCTTGTAACATTTCACATTGTGTCCTTAAGCGAACGTTCGTTGGCGAACATTATTTATATATTTATATTTAATTTATTCTACACCACAAAAATAGATCACAAAAAAAACAAACACTACAAAATATACAATAGGCAGCCTTATCACTTTCTGCGATCTCTTCCAGGCAACCTTGGAATGGAGAGTGATTTACCTGGACATAAAATGGGGTTGTCGTTGCAAATAACAAGTTTTCTAAATAATAAAATATACTTTAATAAAATAGATACACCTCGTTGGTCTAGTGGTCGCAAGAGCTACTGCTAAGCATCAGGTCCTGGGTTCGATTCCCAGGTCGGGCAAAGTGGGCACGCCACAATAGCGGCGGTAAGTCCCCTCTTTGAGGAGTGGTTGGAGAGGCGCCACGGCGTCCTCACCTTCCGCCTGACACAGGTCCTCACCGGACACGGTTGTTTCGGGAGGTTCCTGTTTCGCATAAGGCGGGAGGAAACGCCCGGGTGTCACCATTGTGTGGATCGCCCGGAGGACACGGTGGAGCATACGGTGGAGGTATGCCCAGCTTGGGCGGAGCACCGCAGTGTCCTCGCGGAGGCGATTGGCGGCGGCGATCTCTCGCGTCCGGCCCTGGTCCAGGCCATGGTACGGAGCGAGAGGGAATGGAAAGCCGTCACCTCCTTCTGCGAAGCAGTAATGCTCGCAAAGGAGGAGGCGGAGCGCGTGAGGGAGAGAGCCTTGCGCCCTCACGCCCCTAGCCGCCGCAGGAGACGCCCTGGGCGTCGGGAATCGCAAGCAGATTCCCGGCCACCGTAGGCGCGGGCTTGCGGACGGCGAGCCATGGGTAGCTCGCCGTCCGGTAAGGACCAGGCCCGGGTCGACGGCGCGTTGTGTTCCACGCGCGCCTCAAAGAGATGTCAGCACAAAATGACGGGGTCCGATAGGGCCGACGCCTCAGGGTCGCGGGTTATTCCACAGAGAAAACCGTGGCCCTGGCACAGGCAACTGAAGGAACACGGGTGGGTTTTAGTCAGTAAAAGTCTGACACGCCCTCCCGCTCCACCCAGAGCAGGAGAAGTCATTTGATGATTTCCCACCCAAAAAAAAAAAAAAAAAAAAAAAAAAAAAAAAAAAGGTCGGGCAAAGTGTTATTGGGGTTTGCTATCTAGAATTTCTCAGTAGCAGCCCGGAGTCTGGATTTGTGCCCGGTTGATGGCAATAGGCTCGCCCCCTATTACATGGTACTGAAACGGCGAATGTGGGTGTACTATAGGTACACCTCTGCCTAACCCTTCTGGGATTACATGCGTGATGTTATGTTATGTTAAAATAGATACACAGATATATACATATCCTAAATAAAAAACATTTATAAATACATACAAACTAAATATATAAGCAACCAAAGTAAATTAAGACTATAACGCAAATTATCATCTGATTAGATATATCTGATTACCTCGCAAAGGAATTTTCACAACCGTATCGCAGCTAAAGAATGCCCGCACTGGCAACGCACCTGTAACCAATACTCTATAAAGCGCTATTTAATTGTGTTTATATTGTTTAAAACCAATTAACACCCACATCCCAAGCCACACTACCTTGCGATCAAATAAATATAAAGAAAATTGAAAATATGGTCACCTTTAACCGCTAAAAATTAATTACAGTTTATTTAAGGCAGCAATGTATGTGCATAGTAACACTTAGCATTAGGCCTGTAATCCCCTGAAGGATAAGGCAGAGGTGTAACTTTAGTAACTCCTACATTTCGCAAGTACATATTAGACTGTTAAAATATTAATAACAGTATGAGATGTGCGTGTGGTGTATCGTGAGAGGCAATTTTAAGCTATCGTTAGATCGCCTCCTACAATTGTTCCGCTAATAACACTAAGAGCCGACTATATTGGCAGTACACCTACATTATTTAAGGTGGCATTGCGTTGATTCTGTACAATCTGTTCAATTTTAACGCAAATTTTTAGGGAAATAAAAAGTACCCAAATGCAAAAAAAAAACACTTTTTTTTTATTGACCGAAAACTCAACAACACTAACTTAACTAACTAGACTGTTGTACCCACAGTCCACCCATAACATTTTATTTGTCTTCTTTCGATTTTGTACCGCGGTATACTTTTTTTTTTGTCAACAGCAGGTTCCTTGTTGGAGTAAATTTTGCTCAATAATTGTATCTTTCACGCGGTGTTTGTGCAGCGTCGATTCCTATGCTGAACAACAATCCAAATTGCAGAAACACTCATTATAAAATACTAAATCATCCTATCGTCAAGACCAGGCTTAGCAAAAAACACAAATCGCAAATCGCAAAGCAGCAATAACACGCAAGTTTTACATATGAACTTCGAACACAATGCTTGGCCCTGAGGCAAATACTGCTACGTATACGTCATCTAGCTACGAGGTGTCTACGGCGTAGGCCGTAGCAGCGACTATTTGTGTGGGTTGCGGTGCTACACCAAATTTTTTTTTTTTTTTAAACGTTGCCTCACACTAGGAATTACTCCTGTATCGTGGGTGCGTTCGCAAACATGAAAACTCACATACGCAAGACACCCAGACCCGGAACAACTATTTGTAGGTCATACAAATATTTGTTCCGTTCGGGAATCGAAACCGCGACACGCAGCGCAGCAGCCCGATCGCTCAACCACTGCGCCAACCGTGCCGACATAGTCATAGTTTACACCCACAAATGGTAACAAAATAAATGATACTATATTTAAAATTACTGAAATACGAACCAGCAGTTCAATAGCTCAATAATTATACAAAGTGATGCAATACAAAATTATTTATTTCGTATCATTTAGTACTATAGTTGACTGAACCGACATAGTGGGCAGTTTGCGGGCGATAACGGTACACACAAATAATACCTGTTTGACCTATTTACATTGATATTTACGAACAAACACAGTACGGTGAAGTAATGTAACCAGTAATATATTTATGACTTCGGGCAACATCGGTGAGATAAAAATGCACATTTACAAAGAATATTTATTGAATTAGTGTTATGATTCCCATGTAAGTGCATCGCGTTTACAGATTATTGTTGTCAAAATATCACAAATTGTTTCCTTTTTTATAAATTCGCTGTTTAATCTAAATTAAGTACCGGCTGTGCCAACAATGACAGTCATTTTCTCGGAGGAGAAAGTTCCTTTCTTTTCGTAAGATTATAATTCCCATTCAATATCGGATTTTTTATCGGGACGCTTTTTTATCAGCATATTTTGCGCAAATTGGATTATAAAGGACTACTCCGTATTTAATATTAACTTATTTATTTACGCCCGAGGCGCAAGGCGGCGCCCGCACGTACCAAGTTAGCAAACAATTTTTTATAAATCAACAGATTTAGTGGCCGCATTTGAGTGCACTATGTGAGTTCGAGTGGGGGACGTAATAAGTTTTATTTTTGCTTTATTGTACGGTTTGTTATAATATTATTCAAAGAGGAAGTCTGAGGAGGTTGCCAAGCAATTTGGCAGGGCGCGCGGCGGCGCTGCGCAGATAGAGCGTTATTTACAGCGGCTATTGGAGCCGGGGGTATATCGTAACTTCTGCTTAAATACCTTGTTACAGTCCTGCCCTAGCTACACATTCCTTCTTTTACTTCTTACGCTCAAAAAAAACGTACACCATGTATTCGTTCCACAAATCGCTGAAGAATAGATTCGAGGGAGACAGAATGTATCTAATTCTCCAAATGCTGCGAATAACTTGCTAGTAACGTATATGTTACTAGCAAGTAACATATACGTTACTACCAATACAAATTGTGTTGCGTAAATAACGCTATATAAAGGGACAATTTATGGTGCCTTAAATAGCAGGCCGTAATTTGCAGTTGACAATGGGCACCCTGCCGCGTATAGGTATACCTTATTCACTATAACATCTGATTTCTTGCTTAGAATTTGTTTACCATTGTTGTCTGCTTGTTTCATTTGTTGTTGTACAAAATTGAGGTGTACATGTAAACCAACTTATTTTTATTGTACGTAGGTACTTATTTAATAATAGTATCTAAGCTATTGTACTTAGATACTATTTTACATTGATACACCTGAAATATTGATTTAAAGTGGGAAAAACCACGAGCATGTTCCCACATTCTGTAGATACCTACTACACACTGCATTATTCCTTAGAGAATGCATAATATTAAGTTTATTATCGTATGTAAGTATATAAAATTAATGCAACTTTGATTGGTTCTGAACATCATAAGCCTCTTATAGACAACTTAATTGGATCTCAGCGCGCTTAAGTTTAAGGTGCAATCAGTTTTATATTTAACAGAAACACCTTGTTTTCTTAAGGGCCTTTCAAATTAACGCTTACTTATATAAAAGTGAAAGTCCTTGTAAGCCCCTTCATAAAACTTTACACTTAATAACTTACACATTCTACCTGTTGTTGTCATTTTATTGTAAATGAAATGAGAGTGCACGTATTGTTTGTTATGGGTTAGGGTAAGCTGTTTTATAAGCCTTAACATAAATAGGGGAGTTTTGATTTGTACGTGTGCACAAGAAGCTACCTTCTTCCCTTTCTTCAAAGAATAAGCCAATTTCAGTACACGATGACTTGACTTTATGAATACAAACAAATCTTACATACTGCAAACACCACTGAATATTTGTCATATGACAGAATCTAAAACATTAGTTGAAACTATGTAATATTTTGGTTCTAAATGTGAAACCCAGCAGTAAACGCATCGTGACGAAAAAAAAACAAAAGACAAGCTAATTACGTTAAAAAAATATTACACAACAAAATCTTGGACAATATTTTCATAGAGTCGTAGGAACTGGTTAATTTATCACTCGGCTGTATAATTTATCTGTGTAGCTAATAAACGCTCAAAAGATATGTGGGCTAATGTCTCGTTATATATTCATAGCACTGGCATTGTTTCGTGTGGCACTCAATGTTGATTCTATTAGGTGGCGGAAACGAAGGCATGTCTGACAACCTCTGTTTTATGCCACTGTGCGAACATACGGCGAGCACGGTCTGTTGTACGGCGGCAAAGCGCGGCTATTATACATTCAACATGTAAATACAAATAAAAGCCAGCCAACTGTCAAGTTTAAAGGAGTATCATGTTGCAATGATACTGTGGCCGCTAGTACGTTTCTCATTAGTTTGTCATTTGAAGGCTTTCCCCGCCATAACAGCCTTTCAAATAATAAAACGTCACACAATTGTGTGATTGTGACTATTCTTCTGTCCGTTTTTGTTACAACTATGTTTGATTTCGCTTACAAAATCACAATTAATAACAGTCATTTTTTTTATTGTTTCTTATGTTTGTTTGAAATTGACAAATTTACATATACGAAACCGCTGTTTTGTTATCAAAATGAATACGTACTTTATAAAGAAACTGCGAAAATTGAAAACGTTATTGACATTTCCATATTCTCTTTATTGATATAAACACAAAATAGAAGTATTTCATTGGATGATCAAAGACGATAAGTAAATCTCTTACTCGTCGTTCTTCAGCCGAGGGATTCTAGCTCCATAAGCGAACGCGTGTCGGAAAATCTCATTACTTTTCGAGGATAAAGAAAATTCAATATCTATCGTTCTTTGTTTGTCCATACCCTTACAAATTTTATTTCGCAGGTCACGTTTAAACTTCGTATTTATATAAAAGTTGTAATTTTTCAACGTAGCTATCTGCATCCATGCAACACTAGCCGTGTTCCTGAATAAATACATGCCTTTTATGAAAAACGCTGGAAACGTTTTGATAGTAATATAATAACGTCCTCAATATAACTCGTTATTGAAATTAATTGTGTTAATACGCTGACAATCTTTATTTACAGGTGACCTGCATTGCAGAATATTTATATCATGTATCATTCAAACAGTACACAAAAGAAAACACGCCTCTCTGTGAAAAGGATGTTATAATATCATAAATACACGTTATTTATCTTCAAGAGGACATTTACAGGTAACCATATTTTATCGTAGATTCCATTTCACAGTCGTCGACAAATTATGTTACAATAAATCAATCCTGTTCAAAAGTAATACTGATCGTTGGCAACTCATTTTAGGGCAATTTTCGTTATTGAATGCGTCTTCATTCAGTGTTATTGTTTAGGGCCCAATGTAAATTAGTTTGCGGGCGAGCTTCAGAAGGAAATCCAATTAATTAGACGTTTAAGCACCGTTGGGACTCGCGATATTGAAATTAAATATTATTTGTTAACTGGAAAGGTGATTAGCAGTTCATTAAAAGCCAGTGATACAGTGTGGTCCTGTGGGTTATGTTTGGTACTGCCCATATAACTGGTTCACAGGAACAAAGCGTCAGAGATCTTACGTTTGATTCTAAAGGTAATCTGGAGTGTGCCAGTCTTAAAAAAACCACTAAACGCGCTTGAACCCGACGGACCGATAGTTTCAACTCCAAAAGGCCTGAAAATATTAAAATAACAATAGAAGTAATAATACCATGAGAGCGTATTATAGCTATATTTTAAAAGAATCATTTGTAAGGTATATTTGGAAACTCTATCGATTCCTAACCAGTAAATCAGTTATCAATACTGAAAACCAACATGAAATCTACCTGAGTATTTTTAAATGAAATTAAATATCGGATGCAGTCCACTAGGTATTACAGTTTCAGTATTGCATTTTATTCTAATTTTAAATTCGTTTTAAATTTTTACAATTAATTATTAATTTACATACATGATAAACTCACGCCTTCTTCCCATGCAAGTGGCGTTCTGTGGGTTCTGGGGTACACAGTTTGCTACGATCCTTACATACTCCTTTTGCCTAGTTTACGTTCATACATTTGGTCATACAAGCACGCCGGTTGCGAATGCTACGCACCTGACCTTTCTCAGGAACATCACCAATAAGGTCACTATATGTCCTCCTAGGGCGTCCCCTCCCGACGTTTCCACTCACATCTTCCTTGTAAAATACCTTTTGTTAGTCTCCTTTCATTCATCCTCTCAACATGACCAAACCATGTAAGCAAACTCTTTTCAATTTTTGTCACTACACGTTCTTCGAAACAGCACTGATGCCTTATCACATTATTACTCAGCCTATCATTCATAGTCACACCACACATGCTCCGCAAAGAACGCATTTCCACAGCATTTATTCTGCTGTCATGCTTCTTTTGCCACACCCAACATTCACTTCCATACTGGTCCCCAAGATACAGGCGCCGCCTAGTTTGGGGTCCGCCGTAAAGATAAAAAGGAAGATCGCTAACAGTTACAGACCGAAATTAAGTTAAGTTAATTATAAGGTAATAATTGTAACTTTGATTCATTAAATTTATTATTATGTCGTTTATTTATTCTTATCCTTATTCTAATACATTTTTAAATATTTTTATAAAACAACTTAAAAAAAAAAAAACATTTAAAAATATAAAAAAATTGTGGTCCGCAGGTAGCGGGAGCAGGGTCCAAGCTACTGGTGGTTAGGGCTCCAGAGACAGGAACCTCCTCACAATGCGAGCCGTATCGAGTACTGCCTTCTGAATCAGGCCCTTGATCCAACCGCCTAACGAAAGCCTCGAGAGATGTTGGTCGAGGCTTTTTGCCATCAGGCCATTGGCCGATACGACAATCGGCACAATGACAGCCGAGCTCACATTCCACATGTCAACAACCTCGTGGGCTAAGTCGAGATATTTAATTTGTTTCTCTTTCTCAGCTTTCACGAGGTTCTCATCATGTGGAATGGTAACATCGATAATCATTGTGCGGCGCGCTAATCGATCTATCACTACTATGTCAGGCTTATTAGCGATAATAGTCCTGTCAGTAATGATAGACCGATCCCAGTACAACGTGACAAGGTCATTTTCGAGAACTGGGTCGGGCACATACTTGTAATACGGTACCTCAGAATCCACAAGTTTGTATTTCAAAGCAAGTTGCTGGTGAATAATCCTGGCTACTTGGTTATGCCTGTGCAAGTACTCGCCGTTAGCCAGACGAGAGCAACCAGAGACAATATGTCTGATGGACTCACCTGGACGGTGGCATGCCCGACACACGTCAACCGTCCTGTCCTTCATAATATGTCTCCGATAGTTATTCGTCAAGATAACTTCGTCCATAATTGCACAGACGAAACCTTCAGTTTCCCCGAAAAGGTCACCAAAACGTAGCCAGGATACGGACGCTAGGAAATCTACACCAGGCTCATGAAGAGCCCGATAGAAGCGCCCGTGAAGCTCCTTGCTTTGCCATACCGCCTTGCGGTCATCGGTAGTAAGTACTACAGGTTTGTGCCAGTTCTCTTTAGCCATGGAGAGTGGGGTAAGCCCCTTGTCCACTGCGACCACATCACGGTGCATACCCACTTCGGCTTTTAAAAAATATTCCCTGAGACTGCACACCTCGCGGTTGTGGAGGGTTTTCGCATTTAAAAAGCCTCGACCCCCGCACTTTCGCGGGATGTGCAGTCTCATCACCGATGATCGTGGGTGATGCATCCGGTTTGCGGTCAGAAGTGTACGGACCCGCCTATCCAGAGCGTCAAGTTCGGTTTGGGTCCATTTGAGTATGCCGAAAGAGTACATCAAAATCGGCATGACCCAACCGTTGAAGGCGCGCACTTTGTTTCCGCCCGAAAGAAGACTAATTAATACCTTCCTCAGGCGGCCAAAGAAGCGCTCCTTCAACGATTGCTTCATGTTAATAACGTTGATGCCTAACGCTTCCGACATACCCAAATACTTGTAGCTTTCGGATGAAGATGAAGATGATCTAAGGTGTATGGTATTCAACTTTCGGATTCCATAATCTCACCTCGCTTAACATGCATGATTGCACATTTGTCCACACCAAATTCCATCCTGATGGCGCTACTGAATGTTTCAGTAACCTTCAGTAGCTCCATCAGTTGCAATTTGTTGATGGCAATGATTTTCAAGTCATCCATGAACAGAAGGCCGATAGCCTAGACCTGAATCCTCCAGCAGTATGCTTAGAGGATTCAGAGCCAAGCAGAACCAAAGTGGACTCAAACTGTCGCCCTGAAATATTCCCCGTTTAATCCAGACAGGCTCGTCATTCCCCTGGATCTGTTGACACCCCGGATAGCGAAGGACCGTCCTCCATTGCCCCATACAGGAACTAAGGAAGGTGCGTAGAGTTGCATATATCTTGTACAACTCCAGCACCCTCACAAGCCATGTATGTGGGACCGAGTCGTAGGCCTTCTTATAATCTATCCAGCATGTCGACAGATCCTTGCGGGAGCGACGAACCTGTTGGCTAATGGCCATGTCGATGAGGAGTAGCTCCTTAGTACCTCGGGACCCGTTCCTACATCCATTTTGAGAGGCAGACAATTAATACACACATTGACAGTAACTCGATTAGAGTTACTGTCAATGTGTGTATTAATTTTCGCTCTCAAAATGGATGTAAGAAGTTTATAGATCGTCGACAAACGTGATCGGTCTATAATTCTTGGGTTCCGTGGGACTACCTGACTTATGGAGCAGGTGGGTAACGCCTGTTGATAGAAACTGCGGTAGCGACCCAGACTCTAAGGCTGACTGGAACTGAGATGCCAGGCTAGTGTGCGAACTAATTAGCCATTTCAACCAAAAGTTGTGCAATCCATCCGGCCCTGGTGATTTCCAGTTCGGTAACGGACGGACTGCTCTGGCAACGTCTGATGGCGTAATTAGGACTGTTTCCATTTCTGGTATAGTTTCACACACTCGCTCGACATCCTGCATCCAGTCAGCCTCAATGTGACAGACGGGTACTGACCAGATGCTGCGCCAGAATGCACTTGTGGCGGCATCATCTGGGCGGCACACGTCGGTCAAATTTTGTTCAGGTCGCTCCCAAGCTCTATATACCCACCTTTCATCGCTCTGGAACATGCGGTTCTGCGTGTATCGATCAACCCGCCGCTTATACCGCCGAATACGGCTCGCCCATGCACAAACTTTCTGCTTCAGGAAGTCGATGCGCTCTGTGACACGTGACATGTATTCTCGAGGGCTTATTTCAGTCCCCGAAAATGCCCGCCTCACAAAGCGCATCACTCGTGGTCTTATATTGCCCTCCCTGAAACAGTATAGTTTGCCTATGAGTACCCTGGCTTCATCGATACGACGCTCGATCCTGTATTGCCAGGCTGGTACGGATGGTTTTGGTCGAGCAGCTCCGTCACAGTTTGGAAATTTGACGTTAGCTAAACGACATGCCGCAACAGCCGCAGGATCGAGTGTGTATCAACGAGATCCTCGCTGCTCTCGAACACATTCTTAAGTTGCGAGTCCAGGGCACACACCAGCGCCCTATTTTTTTTGTGCATAGGTAGGCGTGGTAATCGCGGTCTAAGTTCGGTTGGAGTGGATCTATACTCGCGAAACGCATCCTCCAGTGCGCTCCTCAATCGGTCGTTGCATTGGCTACTTACTGTGGTAACCCTATCATCTTCTTCTTCAACACCATGATTGGACCGCGGTAGATCAATGGTTGACGCTTGTACCGCGGTTTGTGCCGCGGTTTGTGCCGGAGTCGAGACGATAAGGTTGCTCAGTATCTCTGAGCGCAGCCTATCAAGTGCGGCATCGTCCAACCTATGATTGCGTTGGATGACCCGCACCTGATCCGACAGTCGTTGGGCCGAGACGCTGACGGTTGGTTCTAGTTCCTGAAAAAGAGACAGCATCCTATCACGGTACGCAGTGAGGTGACTTCCCCCCTCTGTAGACCTATAATATGCGCGCATGACGTTCTCGTTCATAGACTGAGTCCATCTCATGCGCTGCACACAACCACCGGCAGCGGGAACCCGGCTCGGGGCCGGATGGCCCCTAAGTCCCAAGCTCCTCGGTGGCCGGCCTCTCCCCTGCCGAAGAACGGGTGTTGGTGACGTCGGCGGGGAAAAATACTCGTCGCTCGAGCTCGACGCAACTACCGCGGCCGGTGTCGTCACAGCACTCACGGTGGGGCTGGATACCGGCGGCGGCGAGGCGGAGCTGGGCGAAAAGTCCGGAGGTGGTGGGCGTTCTTGACGTGCGGCTGATCTCGTCAACATTTCTTAATTTGTTAAATTTCGTTCCGAGGTGACATGACAGATGTCACCTCCAATTCGGCAGTTTATGGCGTGAAATACTGTGTTATTTTGGTTTATTATACTTTTTATATTGCTTTTTGGACTTCAGGTTTGTAGGGGTACTCAGAAAATATAAAAACTGTGTCTAAAATGAATATAAGTAATTGAAAATAATTTTAACAAATTTCGTGACGTGTTGACGTTGGTGTTGCCTTATTATTTATATTGCCTTATTATTTTATTATTATTATTATTATTAAATACATAAGCGTAGGCACCAGCACACCATTGTGAACAGCCAGTCGTGCCTTTTTGGACATCAACTGGTTGGCCACAACTACATGTGTAGCACCATTCACTTGATTTCCCGCATTCACTCTCCTTTCCACATCTCCATCAATCTTGCCATCTCTTGTAAACAGACTCCCCAAATATACGAACTCACTTTTGCTCCACACTCTTATCATTTATTTTCACATCACACACCGATACATCTTCTTCTCTTTCACACCATGACTTTCGTCTTTTTACATTTATATTCATTCATTTCATCTTATATGCTTCATCCATCACAGTCACCATGTCTTGCAACTGTTCTGCTGACGATGCAAGTAGAACTTGATAGACATTTGACAGGCAACTCATTCATCGTCAATCCACATTCACCCTCTTTCAAATGTGTCAGACAACTATCCATGTACAGGTTGAACAACCACGGTGACACTACACAACCCTGTCTATCCTAACACAAGCATCCATCAAGAGTCCTTGTATAAAGATTTCAGTGCCCGTGCCAAGCGCCAGTCCACACTGTACAAGGATAGTGTCGACCACAGTTCTTCCCTCCACAAAGCACAGTAGACTTTATTGTGCTTTACCAGATGTTTTTCGGCTATGCATCTTAAGGAAACTAATCCTGCCTGCACATCCCATATTTTCGCATCTGTCACTCTTATCACTCTGTTTATCAAAACCTTTGCATACAGTTTGCCGTTTTAGAAGACTAATGCCGCGGTAGTTTTTACACTCCTGCTGGGAACCTTTTCCTTTCTATAGTGGTACGATTACAGCCTTACACCAATCATCCGGTACACGGCCATATCTCCAACACATATTAAAGATTCGGCACAACAGGCTTGCCACCACCCCGTCACCGCCCTTCAGCATTTCAGCAGACACTCTGTCGTACCCTGCAGCTTTCCCGACTTTCATCCCTTTCAGCGCTCTTACAATCTCATCTATTTCTATCTCATTCTCTTCATCTACTTCTGAACTTGGGTCTTCAAAACTGGCGTCTGGCCCATTACCCACTCCTTGTAAACTATCCTTACAACTAAACAAACTTTCAAAGTATCCCTTCCAGCGTTCCAAGACCTTATGTTCTTCGCTTAGTAAACATCCATTTTCTGCTCTGATAACATTCATTCTCGATGTTCCTGTCACTCCGCGATCCAATCTTACCTGTTTCCAGAACAGCCTAACATTGGTCCTGAAGTTATCAGAGAATTTCCGGTTGTACTTTTCTTCCTTTTCATCCTTTTTCTCTCTCGTATTATTTATTTTATTAAATCCAATTAAGTTATAAATACATACATAGCTATATAACATATTGAACTAATCTAGGAACCTTAAAATAAGATGGAATTTTGAAGTCATACATTGTATATCAAAGATACGCTGTAGAAAGACATATAAAGGTATAACGCTATTAGCCTAATCTGGTTATCAAGTTTTTTTTTCTTTCAGATGTGATAATCATGGTCTGGCTGTTTGAGTACTTTATGCGGCCTATCCAAATGTCCTTTCTTTTGTATTGTTCGTCGAATCGTTGAGCTCCTTAGTTCTGAGTTGAGCTGCACCATGATTTACAATGCGTGCACTGACTGGACAGGTTCACTCAAATCAGTGTGGTTCTTTCCTCAAAAGACCATTTCAGACACCAATCTACAGGGTCCTCATATGATCTGATAAGTTATAGCTTGATAGCTATCAAGTTTATTCTCGGATTTTTATACACTTCGACATACTATACAATGACATGAAAATTTACTTTGTAAAGTATTATAATATTTTAATTATTGTTAATGCAGGCGGTGTGGATTTGTTGTTTTTTTATATCTCGGTTTATTTTTAATTTTTAAAATTTGTTTCAATCATGGTCTGGCAGTTAGAGTAATTTATGCGGCCTACCTGTTCGTTGAAGTTTTGTGTTGAGCTGCATAATTACTGACAAATGCGTGCACTGATTGGACAGGTCCACTCATTCTGTGTGGTTCTTTCCTCAAAAGACCATTTCAGACATCAATATACATGGTCTTCACATGACCTGACCAAGATTATGTCTGGACTTTAAAAGAGACTGTGACCTCTGAGTTTGTTTCGGCCTTTCTTCTCAGAGTAATCAGATAGGAAACGCCGATCTCATCTAGTTTTTAAAATATGTTTGACGTGTAAAAGTGTTTTTAGACTACTTACAGAAATAAAATCATTTAATATTTATCAAGGCTAACCAAATCCAAACGTATTGAAGCAGACGTTATCGGATGTTACAAAAGCCGAGACAACGCTCGAAAAAGAACAGCTGAACAATAGCAATGCTGTACCAAAAATAATTTACAAAACGAATCATTATCGGAGGCCATGGCTGCCCTTTTAACTCTCATACGTACACTTTCATGCTGAATAGGCGAAGTTTCAATGGCTGTTGTTAGAGAAAAACTTTACGTGGGAGTGAATTCTTGCGTGAACTAGGAATGCGAATACTTCGATCAAAAGAAAGTCGAATCCGAGCGTGATCCGTGATATGAGGTAGCTTCGTGTGGTGACACACTATCTCGATGGCAGAAGACATAGAATCGCCTGTATATGAAGCATGCGCCGGCAAATACGAGCCCTCGATACAGTCATGATCCCACTTGAAACTTTTATTTCAAAGAAAGCGGCATCGTGAGCCAGCAGGCTATCAAAAGCCAATGTCGAAGTATCTCTATTACTTTTCGAGTTCAAATTATAAGATATGGAGGCTAGAAATAGATACCGACACTACTTAGTTCTACTTCTGAAAGTTCATTTATTGAGAAAAGGCGTGACTTTCGCTTATGACTTTGAAATTAGGTTTGAAAAACATTATTCGTGTTCAGATAAAGGTAAGCCCACCATTTCGTCGTCAGATTTTCTTGTTAAAGTCATTTTGCGTCAGGCCTCACACGATCATGCATAAATCAAGGTTACTGAAACGTTATTTTTTGTCCATTTTGGAAAACTGAAAGCGGGCTCCTGACCACGGAGCTCGTATTTGAAACTTTTCAAATATATTTTCGGTGTTCTATCTTCATGCCGTACCTACTCAGCTATCAACTTTTCGTCCTGCATATGCTTGCTCAGCAGCAGTGGTGGCCCAGTGGTAACGGCCCCACTTACGAGCTGTGATGAACGGTGATGGAAAACATCGTTAGCTTAGTATGCTCCATTATATTGTAAGAGAATGAAAGAAAGTACTAAACTCCTTTAAGATGATTGCTTTATATAAATTATGAAGTGTTTCAATGTTACAGAAGGCTTACGGTGAATCGATTTTTTTAAAATAAAAAACACGTACTTATGAGTGGTACAAAGCGTTCAACAGCGGTTGAGATGTGATGGAAGATTTGCCTCGCTTTGGTAGGCCAACAACGTCTTCAACTGAAGAAGTTAACATTGCAAAAGTGAAGGAAATAGTGACTGCAAATCCTCATTCAAGTTTGAGAGAGATAGCCGCTGAACTTTCTGTGTCTCACGAGTCGATCCGTACCATTTTAAATAATCACTTGGGTATGAAACATGTTGCCGCTCGGCTAGTCCCAAAAGAACTGAATTTTCTCCAAAAACTCAATCGCATTAGAGTCGCTGAGGACATGCTAGAACGAGTCAATTCCGACCCAACATTTATGAAACGCATTGTTACTGGTGACATGGATTTACGAGTTTGAAATGCAAACTAGTCAACAAACTTCGGAGTGGCTCCTTCCAACTGAACCGAAAACGAAAAAAACAAGCCAAAGTCGATCAAAAGTCAAACTCATGTTGACTATTTTCTTTGAATAAACGGTGTTGTGCACTCGGAATTCTTGCCGTAAGGTCAAAAGGCCAGATTTATCGTAAGAAAATTCTTAGATTTTGCATCTCGATACTGCGCTTTGCCCATCATTATGAACGATTTTTTTTGTGAAATTCTGTAAGAAACTCTTTGTTCAATGTTTTTGTCCATTATGAAAACCGCAATACACACTAAATTTGATCCAATTAAAAACAGCACTGTATTTAATCTAAATAACAGATGCAACTCAAACTCAGCGCCAAAATGGAAAACAGTTGTGCAAATCTAACGAAAAAAAAACAACAAAAAAAATAGGAACCATAAACAAATCATCCATTACCGATTTTTTTTTCACAGAATGTACTATTTAAATATAAAGCAATTATATAATAAACGGGTCAAGTGATGTCAAAATTTCTCATAACAAAGAAAAATTAAGGAAATCCTTTGGAAACATTCTTCCTAAGAGTCTAGACTCTTTTGGAAGTCGTTTAAAAGAATAGCTGCGAAATTAAACTGTACTTGTTTTATTCGCCGATTTTCTCTAAATATCACATATCACTTTACAAATACAAACTACCGTTTTTTCTATGGTTCAATTTAGTAATGAAACATAAATATATCCTCAAACATACAAATGGGATCGGTCGTGACTGCCGAGAGTCTAGATGATTATATCTATAGACAAATTAACCACCACCTTAACAAAGCCACCTAATCACATTAATGGCGTTGTAACTATGACCTCAGAGCGATGGTTTTAACAGCTTCTCCTTAGATGTCAATCTTAGGCTGACAGAATTTAATATTGGTAAATATTAAATTCTGTCAGTAATAAATAATATAAATAATATTATAATAATGTAATAATAATAATAATATTATAATAATGTAATAAACAATCTACGTGTTGGTTACTACCAACACGTAGATTGTTTCATACTTGGATTAACTGTGAATCGTTGTTATTAGCTACGCGTGCTACGAAAGGCTACGACGTGTAGCTACGAACGCTATGATTCGTAGCGCTGTAAAACTACAGCAAAAATATTGTCATTTTAACACTACTAAACAACCTAAAAACCCACTTATAACTCGAAACATCAACAAAAATAAACTATAAAGCAAATTAACGTTATTTATCGGTACACACCTTATATTGTTCGAAGCTATTTCCCGCTTAGTTTGATATTGATTCCTCGTTTAATCGTATTGCTAGGCGTTGTGGGCCCAATCACCGACGATAACTGGATTTTGCTCCCCGAACGTAGCCGGGACACGTGACGTCACCCCAGGGATATCAATTGTGAACTCAATTATTGTCGACTAATTAAATTAATACCCAGGAAATATTGACTATCAAACATGGCAGTACTTGTGTAACGATCGGTTTGATTGCTTATGACGTGTTATTGTGAATACTTACATGTTATGTTTTCTAAGTTTTTGTGAAACAAAGCATTTATTTTATATTCGTGTCTAAATGTTATCACCTACTTGGTATGAGGATAGGAATCAAAAGAGTGATGCAAGTGACTCAAAATATATAAAACTAGCGACCCACTTCCCGCTTCCCGGTTTCTGTTTTCAAATATGTCAGTTTAATATTCATTTTTATGGACATAAACCGGCCGGGAATAAATTCTCTAAATTTTCCTCATTGATGGTGAAAACCGCATCAAAAGCCGTAGCGGAGTTTAGAAGAACAACGTGTTCACACAGACAGACACGAAATATAATATGTGTAGATAGTTTAAGCTCATTAAAAAGTGTTGCCTAATTATTCCTACTAAAGAATTTCAACCGACATCAGGTACAGTGAGCAAAGAACTTCGAACGCGCCTGAGCCTCATTTCAGACCACTGCAATGAACCGTCCCGGGAGATTACCGCCACAATCACCTCGTTTTATCAACCAATTGTTGGTCAGTTAGGAGCATGCCGCCATGACGCTGACCAATCTCTTGGCTTGCTCCGGTTCAAGTATTTTTAATTAGTTACAAACCTGCTGGATTGTTGGATCAGCACGCGACGTAGATTCTGCCTCAAAAAAAATCAAATGGTTGTGTGTGTCTATGTGTGTGTTTACGACTAAAAGGTAGCCCATTGTGTAACCCTTTGTAAAATTTCTAAATTTATATCTTAGATCTATATGTTGTACATAATCAAGAGTTATTCGATTCTATACATCGAGAAGTATTAATTTGATTGTCTACTATTACTTGTCTTCCATATTTCTATATCAATGTAAAGCTACAAAATTATAGAACAAAGTTTGTAAACAGTAAAAAAGATCGACTCGATCGAACTCGATCGACTCGATCGACGAAAAAAGATCGAGCATCTTTTTGAGGCTGACTGTACTATCGAAAACGTATTATTCATTCATAATAGACGTTATAATTTCCTACAGGTTATTGTTAGAAGAAAAGTGAAGGATCATGCTAAGAGTCACACGACGTCATGCGAAAGTCATGCAAAGCGTAATGCGAAGCGGCATGCGAATCGTCATGCGAAGCGCCATGCGTAGCATCATGCGATTAAATACGTCGTGCGCACTAACTTTTAATTGTCGCTATGACCTGCCCTCCAAATGATTATGGTATTGGTATGGCCATGCTTGTTGATTCCAGGAACTCTGCGTTTTGCGACCTTAATTGGCTACCGCTCTCAAACCACTGCGTATTCCACATTTTCAGCTAATTGCATTCGAATATATTCGGGTATATTCGTGTCGGTTCGTATGTGACAAGTACGCGTCGTGAGTCATGTCTCTCGTAATTAGTCGTTGTGTGCGCTGCCGACGCGAGCGCCTAGCACACGCGTGGTTTCACCACACTGCCAATTTGTACCGCATTGTTACACTTTACACTACACGCCAGCAGAAACACGAACTGCCGACGTTATTACTGATTACAATCTTTATAGCTGTTTTGGATAATCATTGTATCCGAATTTGGAACAAAGTTTGGAATAAAGGTTAAATATAGGGCGGTTTAATTATTACCCAGCGGTATGAAAGGTGATAGAAATAGTAGACGTTTAAAGAGACAAAGGGATACTTCCGAATTTTCAGGTGTTTTGTTTTACTTATAATTTGATTGTCATATTATTATTATTGGAATCCATGCGTTTAGTTGAATAATGAGTGCCAATGATTAGGTCTCTATTTACACATTTTTAATAATGTAAGTATTACAAATATTCAATGACGTCTCGTCTTCTTTCATTCAGTGAATCACAAAACGAAGTTGAATAGGTAAACTAGTACAAGGTAAGAATTGAAAGGTTAACTTCGTCTTTCGCTTGTTTTGCAATGTAGGTACCTACAAACGTTTATTATTTTCCCAACATTAATAAAGTAATACAGGCTTAGTAATCAGAATAGTCTAGTCGTCACTCCTTTATGTAGGAATATTCGCCATTGGCCATAACTGATAGGGAACAATAATTTGAAAGCAAAACGCAACACAAATGTGCGTCTGGGGAACTGGGCCTGCAAAACACTGTTTCCAAAACACTAATCCACTGCATAAACCGTCGAAACGTTCCCGCATTCCGCATGCAGATACTTGTACAAGTCGTACATTCAACATAAACATCTCAAAGTAACTCTCCTTCGCGACGAGAAACTTTGAACGGCCCGATTTCTTTGTTATTTTTAATATCGACTTTTTTGCGCTCGAACGGTGGTTGCTAATGGATTTTCAATATTTGTGTTGACAGACAAACAAGGGGCGAATGGAGTGAGCTCTCGAACATTCCGTCTGCGTCCGTACCCACGATCCAGTGTGTAGCTGTCTAAAGAAAGCAATCGACAACGTTTAAACGACATTTATTTATGTTTGCCCGTGGTCGCACTTGTGATTAGTCGTTTATCCGCTGAAATTAACTTTTTCAAGTGTTTATCGTTTCGCACGTCAAATATTATCGTATTGATAACTTGATAACTCATTAGGGGATTGAATATTCACATTGAATTGCGATTGCCGAGTACACTCTGACTATTTCAATGTGCTCGGCAGCACACTGAATAAACATTGATGTTAGATGAAATATTTTATTAGTGAGCTCTCTATCATCAAAACTGTGGGACGTCGTGCTCTATTACCATAACAGGTACAGATTTGGTCCGGCTTCCTAACCCTCTTCCAATATTATATGTTGGCGCTGAAATACGGTGAGTCTGCAATATTTGTATTCCACAGTAGATACCTACATCGTCTTCTGACAAAATTGTGTTATATCGGTCAGTAATGGTAAGTGACGAATGTTAGTACCTACAAAAGAAATATTACGAGTAAGAAGGATGTTTAAATGCTAAACTGTAACTGGTTACTGTATTTTGGCTTTAAAATTTTAAAAGTCTCCAAGTCGCCAGGCTCCGTTCTGTATCATTCGTTTAAGCACAAATAAGGCACAAACACAAAACACGATCGATACTTGGCGTGACAATTTTTTTTTCTTTTTTACACTTTATGCACAAGTAAAAAAAACTGTACAAAGGCGGACTTAATGCCTGAGGCATTTTCTAACAGTCAACCTTAGGGTGACTGGGTGGTGGACTTGGTGTATTTTTATATCTATTAAGTGCCGATTTCACCAATGTTACTGAACGCCGTTAACGTAGTTTATGTGCTGGTCGCGTTCAGTTTCATTGGTGAAATCAGCCCTAATAGATCTATTGGATATAATCTGGTGATTGATAGCATAGTCGTTTTAATGTTTTTTAATGGTGCTGAAGCCGATAGTGAGGTCAAATTACATTCGGAGTTGAAGAAAAAGCGTGAATGGTTATGACAATGACAGCTCTTGAACTAGGTTTAAAAGTGATGACCGCGTTCAGTTTCATTGGTGAAATCGGCACTTAGTGTATAGGATGACCACAAATAATTCAAAATATGATCATAAACAGAGTTTTTCTTCTTCTTGCATGCACATGAATCATTCTCTTAGTACAATAATATTGTTTTACAGTGTCTATAAAACACGTAATCTATGGTACCGTAAATGATATGAGTAGAAATTCGCGGTGCCTTTTCTGTTCATGAATAATTCTTAGGTAATTGAATGATTCTCGGAAAGTCTCAGATTCCACTGTAATTAAGCACATTTTTAAATATTTGCCTTTTATTTAAGAATGTCAAGTCTTGGCTTCGAGGATTGCGAAACAAATATTTATTAAATTTAGGTAGAAAATCCAGCAGTTTTTCTCCTCCTTAAATTTGTGAAGACATGTTGTTTCATCAAATCATTTAAAATAATTTAAATTCACCGTTACGAGTATGTGCAGCGTTATCTATTCCTATTACAGCTAGTTACAAAACAATGCGCGGCTAGGCAGACGTATGAGTGGTGAAGATTTGTGGTTGCGGTCCAGCCAGTCGTGAGTAGACCGCGCCCACGCCACCGCCATCACATGCTGAGGGCACAGTACGTGACATGTGGCAACATTGTATTCATACATATTTTCATTATTTCTCTACATACCATTAGTGCCCTGACGAGCGGGCGAAGTTGCGGTTGCGGTAACGTGGTAGTGCTGCAATCATATTATGACGAGGGGTTTAATTATGTTTATTGAATGACTTATGGGCTTGATTTTGTTTATTGATTACCTTCTTAGGTATAAATCCGTGTTTACTAGCAAGCGCAGAGAAATGTGTGAAATTGTTGGACACATTAAAAATAAATTCACTTATTAAAGTATGACAGGGTTAGAATCCGTTAAAATATCGAACATAGAAGGGCGTGAGTGTTTTATATTACTATAGATACCTGAGGTGGTTGATTCATAGTGACTGCAATGTAAAAATAATATCTACATACGTAAACGACGACCCGAGGCAAACTATTTCTTTGAATATTTTGATGATTGTCTCTTTTCGAATGTAAATGTGCCTGCCCTTTGTATGAATGCAGACCTACCTGAATAAATAGGATATAAATAAATAGGAATAGGATAGGTAAGCCGGTATTAAAATATTGGATTCTCGTCGATAACCAACGTTCCCTGGCAACATGTCAGCAATACTATTGGGATATGTGTTAAATTTTAATACATTTTAAATGTTGCTTGGTAAGTGAATAATACACGATGCTTCGTTCAGGGAGACGATAAAATTTACATAGGACGACGGAACGCGATGCCCGACTCATAAAACATGGTCAGATTTCTCTTGTGGAACTAAAGTAGGTCCAATCGAAATATATAGGGTGACTGGTAATTAGTGACCGATACTCAAACACATGATTGTACTCATTATAACAAACAACTTTCCCAAAGATTTTTTTTAAAATTACTTAGCGTATGACCCCACCCCAATGGAATACTGAGTAAGTACCTAACAAGAATAATACACCGTTAGCTGTGATTTTATTAAGTGTATCCACTTTTACCAAACATTTTTCTCTTTATTAAATTTATCGACCGCACGAAACACTCGCGCGCAATCAGCTGTGAGGCGCTTAACTCCGTCCGGTCACATGTTCATGTAGGTGCTACCGTAACACCCGCGGCAAAAAAAAATTGTTTCTTTACGAAAGTTGTATGTTATGATGAGTACAATCATGTGTTTAAGTATCGGTCACTAATTACCAGTCACCCTATACAATATGTAACAAAAACCCTGTCCGATCCAAAAAAGGCGTATTCCTGGTGTAACATACGTACCAGAAAAAATTGTTAAAATAATGTAACTCATAAAAACCAAAAGTTATTGTTTTTTTATTTTTAGTTACCATGTGAAATGTAACACTAAATATGGTAAATTTTCATAAGTTGACAACACTCCACCGGCCGGCGAAATCTTTTATTTTTTGCCTATTTTTATTTCAAAGGACACCGCCGTGCACTAGCCGCGCTGTAGGTACTCATAACGAGTCCTAGACCCTTTGATGTAGCCGACTGGTTGCCTAATGGCTCTACTTGTTTGTCGCCAGTCTCACGTGGAGATAGCTTGCGATCGGATGTCCGTACAGATCACGTGCCGCTATCGTATCGCGAACAATGTCGTATACCAATCAGGAATATTTGAATATGTAAATTTTTATTTGTGTGTGAGTGTGATTCGGAAATCGAAGTAAGAGCTCGGATTGTGGAAGCTTTCGACTCACTTAAATCGTACACAAGTGCGCTGCAAAGAGTACGTGCAAATTGAATAAAAAGGTGTCGATAATAAGATGTGTACTAATGTTCGAGATAGACATTATGGAACACAATCTCAGAGGTATGCAACAAGTAAATGTTTTAATAAACTGATACCTACAGTCGGTACATTGCCAAAAGCACATCACATTAACTCAATAATAATTGTTTCTTGATAAACAGAAGGTCAGAAATCGGGGTCACTATGCGTCTATGCCTACAATAAAATATCAGCTGATACCTACGCGTAGGCAAAACGTAGGTTTCTTTAGTCCTAAGTTTGTTTGGCGGCATGCGACAAAGCACCGCCGCGCTCTGGCGGCTTCTTTGACACGAAACTGTAGGTGAACCCTGTCGAGCGATCAGTGTTGCCTTTGGTATGATTATTTTTAATTTTTAATTATTTCCATTGGGGAAAAATAATTATCTCGTATCCATTAAATGATTACGTATTTGTGTACGCAGTACGATACCAAATAATACCCTTCAGGATCGGACAGGGTTTTCGTTACATGCTGTATACAGGCTACTGTTATTTTATTTATTGGCATAAATCGTTCACTTTGACCTACATACAGAACAGGTACGCCGTGCGGCGTTAAAATTGCAAAATCTTCCTTTTAGAGAACAACAAAACAACTTTAAATTACCCTAAATTCATTCATTCTCAGTATGTTTCATAAATTTAAAAGTAAATGGATTCTGGATCTATTATACTCTGACAATAGAGCGAGAGTATAAAGAAAAGGAAATAAATATTTGATAGGATTTTTCCTGGATCCGATTGCGGAACAAAATAGATTGAGACTCGCATCATATTGGGATAGTAAGATTATTCAGAAATTGATGATGAACTGTATAATAATTAATATGTTATCATTCACGTGTCTCGAATACAAAAACATGTGTGTTTACTTCCGTATATTATCTTTCAATTGGTACTAAGTTGTGTCATCGGCTAGAGAGCTTTTCCTAGTAATTTTCTGACAGTAATTAGTTTACATTGAACTTCAAACTTAAAGATGTAAGTACTAAGAAATCATTATAACCTACAATTTTGTGTAAACACATTCGTTTGCAAATATAGAAACAAGCGTATGTTTCGGAATCCTTGATTTAGTTCCATTATTCTAGATTAAGCTTTGCAAATGCAAGTGCTGATAAATATAATTAACCGACACGGCGTGATTAATAGTTAGTCTGTGTCGGTTAATCCTGAAGCTGCAACTGAAAAATATGGTTGAAAACCGTCAAACTCGCTGTGCAATAAACCATCACTGACATTTACCCTGTAATGGCTTTCACACGTAAAGTATTTTTTTTCTGCCAATATGTTTAATCTGGAAACTAAATACGTCTATGAATAAAATACTATTAATTTTAAACGTGACGGTTTAACGACAGTACCACGATATCCATATTTTCCAGTTTGCAGATGTTTGTGGCAATAATATGCCAATGGATTAATTGGATCTATCTACGTATACAGTATATAAATTTATATGAAATGCTGTTTGCGTAAGCGCACCACTTGAGAACGGCTGGACCGATTTGGCTATTTTTTCTTTTAAAATGTTCGTTATAGTCCGTATACCTAATAAGGACTACACCAAACTTTAATGGTAAGAAAAAATTAAAAACTTACCTGGCAAATTGGAAAATTCTGGATAAACGGACAGTTTTCTTTTTGTATCAACTCAAGACCAAATTGAATTTTTGTCAGTACAACGTCTGTCGGGTCAGTTAGTAAACAATACTATTGAAGTTGGAAATGAACAGTATTTCTTTCGCAGAACTAAATCAAACCTACATAGGAACCTAACCCACTGTACTATGTTTTTTTTTGTTATTGAATTTCGTTTCCGTATCTACAATGTTTTCAGCAAGTGAGCCCGCACTTCGGCTCCACACGCTTCAAGCACCCTACATTTACGTCGCCACAATTACTGCGCTACATTTTAGTTCGGAGCAAATGTATCATGTACATATCACACATCTGACGCACATATATATACACACACATCTGACGCACAGTTGTGGCGCAGCTTCGACATCATCGTCCGACGATACACATTTATTGATGTGGAAAAAAATAATGAGGAAAAAAATACGAAATAGGTTCACCTGTTACCTACTACAATTTACAGTCAAAGTTTGACAAAGAAAATTATCATTAATGTATATCAACGAATGTATACGATGGGGCTTTTTCAACCTCTGTAATAAACTCAACGTAAAATTCAATGTTCTTTCATCTGTGCAAATCACCATGCCACAAAATACGAACGTGTTTGATCTTGAATTCGTGTGTTGCGGCAAATGTCTTGTCCTTGGTGTGCGTGCTTGCGGTCAGATATACGTGGGCGTTAACTGTGTCTCATTTCAAAAGTGGCGCCACAATTGTCGTAATACAAGTGATTGTCTGGTGTGCGGCCTGACTTAGTTGTCTATTCTTACTTATTTGTATAAGAAATATTTTATAATCACTTCAGAAGGCAATATAATTATGTGTGTAGAAATGAATACTACGTCTTTAGACATAAGATCAAAACAAACATACCTACATACATTCCTTTGCCAAAAGTGAATTGAGAGAATTGTAGTTTAGGTAGAGCGGGATAAAAGAAAAAGGTTACAGTAAGGGTTCGTCCTCTGAGAACAATTTTTCAAACTAGGTTGGCTTCTTGGTTTACTCACATCAGTGATTTAAAGCGAAGGCAATATGCTTTGAATAACTCAGCGGAAACGAAAATCTTTAAAACTTTCAGGCACTTTAACGTTTATTTATGTTCTGGTTTTAAACTTTGGGTCGCATGCAATCTTTGTGTTATGAAATACAAAGGTATTTGAATACAGTAAAACATTTTCGTCAATGTAGGTAATGTTAGATTGCTAGCCACTCTAAGTAGTCGGTATTTAGGAATTATCGGCACTTATTAAGTAACTATAGCTGTACCCGCGACTTCGTTCGCGTGCATGTCGGTAAACAATAATGTGTCGCTTAGAGAAGGTGCAAGTACCACTCCTCCATTGAAAAGGAAGAGTCTTCCGATCTTGCCTGCTGGGAACCGCTACCTGGGGTTCTCTACTACAGCCATTACAAATGCAGTCATTGCGTGTTCAGTGTTTAACATATTAATGCGACGAAGTGACACTTTGATTTTTGAAAATAAATAAAAGGCGCCACGCTGCACCTGCCATAATCAATAAATCGACTGCCCATCTGGAGGAGTGTGCTGAAGCGTTATCAAGGTGAAGAAGTATCACGCTTTAAGTGAAAAACAACTTACGCAAAAAAACAACTTATGAAATTATCTAAATAATATTATTGTGATTTCTTTTATAACTGAGTATCCTTTGTTGGATATCCATAAATAAATATCCTACAGACTTGTTTGACTTCTCTGTAAACTATCTTAGAACCTCTCTAACATCTGCTTGTCCCTCGAAAGACCTCCTACATAGTGTTGCCCAAGTGAAAAGCTACCCATTTGCTGAGATCCACCTCTGGTTATGGCTGCAATTTCGGATTTGGATTTCTGATTTTCGGCACCGGCGGCGTCCTCAAAAACTTTAAAGGTAACGAATATTTTGCCTTTTTTACTCCCAAAAAACATATAAATTACACCCTTATTAATACAGTATTTATGTGTCCACTGTTAAATAAATAAATCTTTTAATATAAACTATGTATCCGACTTCTATAAAAAAACACTACAAATAAATTGCAAATAACTTTAATTTGGGAAGTCGTTAGAAAGAAAATACCGACAATAAAGGTCTTTTGCACTTTTTTACCAAATTCAAAAACAATACACATTTGTTTTTAAAGATGGTAAAAAAGTTTTTAATTTTTTAACTGTCATCAACATCATCACCAGCCTAAAGCAGTCCACTGCTGGACATAGGACTCTCGGCAACTCTCATCCAGCTGCTTCCAGCCACCTTGCGAAGATCTTCGCACTACCTAGCCTGAGGACGTCCTACCTTACGTTTGCCGATTCGCGGTCTCCACTCACGAACACGTCTACCCCAACGGCCCATTGCCACTTCAGATTGCTTATTCTGTAAGCTATGTCGACAACTTTGGTTCTATGCCGGATCACCTCATTCCAGATTCTATCCCTCAGAGAGACTCCAAGCATAGCTCGTTCCATAGCTCGCTGAGCGGCCTTGAGTTTATGGACCAGCCGTACCGTGTGTGTCCACGTTTCGGCTCCGTAGGTCATAACAGTCAGGACGCACTGATTGAAGACTTTAGTATTAATGCTTTGTGGATTACGCGATGAGTAACACTTGACGAAGCTTCCCAAACTGCTGAATTTTTCTGATAGCCTCCTTCTCAAAGTTGTTCTTACCAAACTGCAGAGTTTGCTCGAGGTAGACACATTCTCAAACAACTTCGAGAGCACCGCCATTGACTACAATCGGTTTCGGAGTAACGTGATTGTTGAAAATAACTTGTGCAAGTTCATCCGGAGACCAATGCGTACAGAAGAATCAACTAGGTCGTCCAGCATATGCTGCAGGTCATGCAGTAATACAGCCAGTATGATGATGTCATCTACAAATCTCAAGTGTGAGATGTACTCGCCGTTGATGTTAATGCCGCGTCCTTCCCAGTTCAGCGTCTTAAACACATCCTCTTATGCTTTAGAGAACAGTTTCGTGGAAATTACGTCCCCTTGTCTCACCCCTCGACTCAGGAGGATATTTTCAGTTCGCTGGTCCTGAGTTTGGACGGTCTTAGTCGTGTTTTCATACAGACATCTCAGCACTTGGATGTGTCGCCAGTCAACTTGGCATCGCTGCGGAGAGTCGAAAAAAGACCAGGTCTCAATAGAGTTAAACGCCTTCTCATAGTCCACAAACGCAAAACACAGGGGCCGATTATACTCTTCTGACTTCTGTATAATCTGCTGCACCGTGTGGTCTGCTGCGTAAATGGTCTATGGTGCTATAACCTCCTCGAAACCCGGCTGAAACTCTGAAACTCGTCGAGTCTTTGCGCTAGACGATTCGTAACGACTCTTGAAAACCATTTTATATACGTGGCTTAGGAGCAAAACGGGTCTGTAATTCTTTAATATGGTCTCATCACCCTTTTTAAAGAAGAGAACGACAACACTCCTTCGCCACTCTTCTGGAGTTGTCCCAGAGAACAGGACAGAGTTAAAGAGCTCCTGAAGCTCTTTCAGTACAGGACTTCCTCCCGTTTTCAGGAGCTCGGTCGTTATCCCGTCCTCACCAGGGGCTTTTCCATTGTAAGACGACGATCCCTCCTATCAAGTTGACCAAATCGTTGGTCAACTTCGTCAGGCTCCTCCCAAGTGATTGGACGAACACTTTCGACCCCCAATTCTGCTCAATCGCTTCCTTTATAGAGCGTGTATTGGAGCGTCGGAGGTCGCATCATACCAATGTCATAATATTCTTGTTGAGTGCCCGTTGTTCTGACGAAGTGATATGTGAGTTTTCACGTCGTTCCGCCATAAGCTCCAAAGTCTCTTCCGAAAATTTGGACTTCCTGCCCGTACGCCGCATTTTGTAAAATCGCGTACCTTCCTCATTGAGGGTTTCCACCATTTGTTCGAGCGCCTGGTCGACGTCATTTCTGGTTTCCACGGCAGCGCATCGGTTTTCCAGGTCTGACTGGAGCGCTTCAGATCCTAACATAGTTTGGAGAATATTTGGTTGGAACCTAAACTTCATATCTCATCTTCATCAACTTCAAACGAATTCGCTCGAGGTTGAAGTGGATATTCAGAGAGCCTCGAACCAGTCTGTGATCAATGCCGTTATTGAACCTGTTGATCCCTGAGACATCCCTGAATACATGCTTTTGATCCGTTATGATGAAGTCTATCTCATTTTTCGTCATAGTGTCGGGACTTCTCCACGTCCACTTCCTTTGGGGTTGTTTCTTAAAGAAGGAATTCACCAAGAAAAGCCCCTCTTTCTCAAGGAAGTTGACAAACATTTGCCCCCTATGATTTCTGCTGCCGAACCCAACTGACCTTGGCGCCGTATATTGGACGCACGTTACGGCTCGACTAACAAGTAGTGCAGTTAGAAGAAGAGCTCGAAAAAATAAAGTGACACATTCTTGAGGGAGAGGGAGACCAGCTCTCCCAAGGCGTAGGGGGGTAAGGGGGCACACTTACCATCTCAGTGCCCCCTTACGCCCCCCCCCCCCCCCACCTTTTTAACTGTGGAATACCAAACACAAATTCTTGTTCTACTTTATACATAGCATTTTTTATCAAACACCCATCGTACGATAACTCAGTCAGAATAGGTAGGTATACTGTTCGTTACTGAAGAGTTCCGTGACAGTAAGGTTTCTTCGCAGTCCATGATCAGCAGACTTCTGTTAGGTACTTAAAACCAGCTACTGTATTTCATCTTCCGTACGAATGAATACCCATCCACAAAAAGTAAAACTCCGAGAATTGAAAATTGGCTGTGCGACACACGGACAGATAGACAGACAGGACGAAATGCTAAGAGTTCCTTATCGATGTGTAATTTGGCTGCAGAACCCCAAAAACAGACGAAAACTTATTCCTTTTTAATGACGGTTATAAAGATGCCTCAAAGTCTCTTCAGGTTTTCTTCAAAAGATTCAGTTGAACTGAGTGAGAACTTGAAATTACTTGAATGAGATAAGATCGTTGGAGAGAAATCCAGAACCAAATTTTAAATATTCCAAGACTCAAGTACACACAACAGAACTCCAGAACACCATCTACCTACGAAACTACTGTATTTCCTACAATGTTATTACAAAAAAACAAAACTGAACTTGTCATTAATAAAAAAATTAGTGTAACACTTCTGCGGAAAGTCTTACACCGCGATTCAGAATATGACGACATTTGTTCAAAGCCATCGATCGATTACTTACAGTGGTTAACACGAAACTCGCTCGGCATACATTTTTTTTTTAAATCAATCTGAACCCAATTTGATGTAAAAATGGTTGTTATGATTTAAATAATAAATAAGTAACTAACATTGCATCCTTTGATTGAAATTGATGAAACAAAAACTAATAATTTCTCCGAGTTATATATACACTTTATTTGAGTAAAAACTTTTTTACTCAAATAAAGTGTATATATAACTCGGAACAATATTGGTTTCGTACTTTTTTACGTGATACTTGTTCTAATTAATCTCTCACATCCAAACAGAAATAAAAACAAAAATTGTTGAAATGTCATCTGTTGGTTATCCCATAACACCGCAACAATTTTTTTTTTTTCAATGTACCGAAACGTCTTGTCTACAGATTTATTAAATGTTTATTATATTCCTTTTTTGCAGAACTATCAAATGCAGGTGTTCGTAGCCGAACATAGATTGTGAGTGAGTGAGTGAGTGTATTATACAACAATTATCTATATTTTTGTTTTTAAAAACTTGACTTTTCTCATAAAAAGCTTTTACCAATAATAAATCTTTTCATTTTAATCACTGACAGCGACGGATTTAGTGCAGTGATACTTAACCTTCTGGCCGCGAGCCTCGCTCAGCGGCCCACCGAGACTTACTTACTGCGAATCTGCAAAATAAAACCATAAAGCGAAAATAAAAGTTTGAGTCGGGGTGGATGTATATTTATGGCTGTACTCTTGTCAGCATTTGAAATGCAAGACGCTTGTTTCTCCAAAGAAGGGGTCATCACCTGCGGCCCTCATAAAACAGCCAGAATGTACATTCGTGCATCTATTTACGGTTCGTCAGAAAAGGCTAAGTATCTCTGCTCATATTGTAATTTTTAACAGCGAGATCCGTCAAAGTATCATCCAACTATTGCACTATTCATAAAAGTATTTTTATTTCCAATATGGCCATCAAACGACGTATTTTACGGCCGGGTATTGGGATTTAAAAGCAATCAGTTGCGAAGAACAGATAACGAATCAAGGCGTAGATTCGATGATTAGTTCTCGTGGAAGCTGATCCGCACAAGGGGATCAGCATGGGCTATAAAAGTAAATTGAATTGTTCTCCGGGCTGTTGTTCCTTGCTGCATGAGCCAATGGCCGCAAGCGTGCCGTGTTACGTTTTTAACTTTATGATTTTATAGCTAGCTCAATGTTATGTTCTCTTGTGTGATACTACAAATAAAAATGTCGTTTCAACAAACTGGAACTGTATAAGTTCCATAAACACGTTTTACACTTAGGTACTGGATTAACTTAGAGGAAAACCTCTTGAAAATCCAAAAAAATACGTTCGTTCCTTACCACATTTTCATTCCTTTTACGGCTTTTGCGTCACAAAGAAGTTTATATATGTACGCAGACATGGTAACTGTCATTGTAATCTCAATGTGAATACAGTATCAGTAATGTTATTCAAAACTTCGATCTATATCAGTTCTTTGGTTCCAATATTGCTATTAGGGAGGCTACAATAAAACTTGGACAATTAAATGTAAGTCAACGTCGTCGGAAGCGGCGAGATAAGACCTAGCGGCGCCCCTTAGCGTGGTACTTGGGCTATATCAGGGTGGCCCTACTCCCGAGTTTCTTGAACTGTCTTCAAGCGTGATTAGAAGTGCCTATTAAATTCAAACGTTTGGTGATTTTCCGCTAAAGGTACTTAATGTGGAAATCCTCGTCGATCCCCTCAAGAATAATGGTTGACTTTATCTTTCCCCATTGGAAAAAATACTTTGATAAACAACAAATGGCCAACACAAATCACGGAATAAAAGTATCCGCTAAGCTATGAGGGAAAAATATGTATTAAAGTGTATAAAAGGCTTTAGCGTGAGGGTTTTGTCAAAATCAATCTATTTCATTTGAGGATATTTTCCTAATCAGAGGTTCGGAAGCTCATGGTCACCTCAGCTATAATTGGCACAAGTTTTGCTAGGCCAGAACGACGGCTGTGGGACTGCGGCCAACTTTTACTTGTCCCCTGTTACTTTTACTACTTTTCCACAACTATTAAAATGTAATTTTAAGTATTTTTGTTAGGAAATTTCATAGAACTTAACTTAGGTACACTCAACTTTTGAAGTGGCTGATATCTTTATATCTTTTAAACATTTGTGAATTGTATGAAATAAATAAATAAGTTTAGATAATAAGTAATCCATCAATTCAATACATTAGGTACTGTGCTTTTAGAACACATCAACTTCCATATAATTAGTCATTTAGTTAGTTCCATCAACAAGATTGTGCGGGGGAGATTGATGATTCTCGTGTCTCCATTTTATTTCCCCGCGGATAATCTCGTTGTCTCCGGCTTAAGGACATGTGAGCCGGAAATACGACAGCAATTTTCCTCCAACTATAGAAAAATGAGGAACGTTTAGCGTCGTGCAAGGGTACCCACCCGTGAGTACAGGGTTCACCATCGTGGAGATACCGAATCAACGAACCATTCTCTTATAATATATCCTTTTTTGGGATTATCTCATGACGCTGCCGTTTGTCACACATTCTCGTTTTGTTTCAAACATCTGCTGAAAGCGATATTTCATTTATTAAAATGTAATGTGGAAAATGTTACGTGACAATATATCCTCATCCGTCAAACACAAAAAACTAAGTAATCATTCTTTTACATTGCGAGTAGATTGGTACCACGCCACCTAGTACATGCCGCACAATGTTTTTGGTCGTTTGAGTGATGTGAGCTCGTGATGAATGTCTTGATTACATTCCTTTGACTCAAGAGTACGGCTGACGGATGACCACTTCGTTTATTGCCCCTACTAGCGGCCGCTATAAATAAAGCAGTATTTCGTTGCCAGCAAAACAACTTCATATTTTCTGCGCCTGTATTTTTTCCGTAAAATCAAAATAGAATGCGTTTTGACATTTTATGAATAAATTGCGACCGTGTTTTCTATTAACAGAAGCGAAAATATGCTTTATAAATGTTAAAAAAGCTTCGGCCGACACGGTTAACATTCTGAAAATTTTGCCTAAAAATATTTCATGTATGTATGAGTACTTAGGCTCGGGCACGTATCTTATTCTTGAGGTGTATGAATGAATATTTAGTAGAAAAGTGGGTTGCTTTTAGGACGTAGAGTGAAGTCGCGACAGGATCATTCCCCATAAAATGACAAGTAAATGGAAGCCTTAAGAAATAAAAGTGTGACAAGGACTTTGCTCTCGCAATTTATATGAAGTTAAAAACGTTGGAGGTGGTAGTTAGGATGGCAGGGGGTCATTCTCCGTCCACTTACAATCGTTTCACACTAATATACACGCGCGACTCCTCTAATGAGATGTAATTTTAAAAGCTTTACACAGTCACTACAGTATATTCTCATGTTCCCTGAAGTAATAAGGATCAAAAGAGCATTTTATTTTATCATTGACCCTAAAAGAGGGCAAGATTGAGCTTAGAAAGGCAAAATTTCCGTAAATTGATGAGGGGATTGATGAATAAACATTTTTAAATCCCTTTTGTTTCACTTTTGTTTTGTTTACGGATTGAAGTACACGTGGGTTCAAAGTATTAATAAATTAAAATGGCTGCTGAGTTTTCAACGTAAGTACCTAAACGTTTATGCAGGTACCATCCAGCTTAGGCAACTTACGGCAGTATAAGTAAGTACTTATTTTTGCAGCAATATATTTATATTGCCAAAAAGGATAATTTACCTCTTGCCTGAGACGCTTTCCTACATAACGTTGGTACCTTGGGGTACTTAAAGTTACTCTTACTTTTAGGATCAATGAACTGAACTTGTTTTTTGATTATCAAGTTTTTTTGTCGTTTACACACTTAATTATCATACCACCATCATAGTTATAGATACTGAGATTCTTGGTACTACAAAAACCAAATGCCTACTTTTATCTTTAAGTGTGCAAATACATACATACATAACATCACACCTGTAATCCCAGAAGGGTTAGGCAGAGGTGTACCTATAGTACACCCACACTTCGCCAGTTATGCTTATTTCCCATGTAATAGGAGGCGAGCCTATTGCTACCAACCGGGCACAAATCCAGTCTCCAAGCTGCTACTGAGAAATTCTAAATAGAAAAACCCAATATCACTTTGCGGGGCCTGGGAATCGAACCCAGGAAGGAACTCAAGCTCAGCAGTAGCTCTTGCGACCACTAGACCAACGAGGCAGAGGAGTGTGCAAATGTAGTGGTATTTTAGTGAGTTATAGATAAGGTATCACCGGTATCCTAATATAACCCCAGGTCAATGGCCTCAAAGCTGGGAATGACCTCACATTTTATTTTCACTCAGATTTACCTCTATGACTGTCTAGACTGTATACCTTTTACATTAGAGATCATCTCTGATAGTCTATTGGATAATTCAATTCAAGTGATCTTTAGGCACTAACGAACATTTACGGCTACAATACCTACTTATAATTATGTACATATTCAAGTCACCATAAGATATAAAACAAAATGATAATCTTAACAGCATTTAAATACCTCACCGATGAATAAAAGTGATGAGTATCGAAATAACAGTTACAATAGAAAGATAGATACTTCAGAAATAACGAGACTTTAATAAAGCTTGACTTGAACTTGAAAGATTTTAAATTCTTTCCATATTATAAGTTAGAATTTCGATTGCCAGCCAATTTGTGTTTAATCAAGCTGTAGGTAGGCGGATAAATGGATTTGATTTGACAATCGTTTCCAAACAAATGCAAATCAAACAGAAACTTGAACGAACCAGCAGTAGTTTAAACAACAACAGTAAAGTAAATAAATGAGTGATATACACATAACCGCAGAGGGAACAGTTTCATTATGCCACGTTCATTGTGTTCGCGGTCCCCAAAGAATACAGAATCTTTCCGTCTCGCAACGGTGGGTAAACCCTTTTTATTTCTCGAAAAAGTTCTGCGACTGCAAAAGTATCATAAAAGAGAAAATTGTGAGAAAATTAATTTTCCATTTCACTAAGTTGACGACTGAATGACTTATTCTGTTAAGAAAACTTAGACAGGTATCTAACAATTTTCGAGGTTTCTAAGCTTTGTGTGACGTTCCAGTTCACTCAGGAGGCTGTTCACTCAATAATTTATCGCTGGCAGTTGAAAATATCTTAAATTTTTCACTTATAGGGAGACCCAAAACTTACCTAACCGCGAATATTTTGCGTTCGCGAAGTTATCTGCAAACCGAATGTCAATTAAAAGACTGTTAGCACATCGTCAAAAGGGTAGAAATATTTGCTCTGGGCGGATAAATGAAATATTCGCTTAACAGATAAAAAGGTTATCAAGCAGGTAGCTGTAACCATATCTAAACAAAACCCTAAATAGGTAGATCTATTTGACGAAATGGATGAGTTTTTCATCACACGATATAATTGAACTAATCCTACTGTTAAGCCTGACAGTAGGATTACTTCAATTAAATCGTGCAATTTACTAATATTTCATAAGCCCCTTTCTATTTTCTAAATGTAAAGACCAAAGTGACTTTTCGCTCCAGGAGAATTTCATTTAGGGATCCAATAGTACACTAGTATCCACAAATGTTTATTTTTCCATTACCTAATTGTAACCTTTGTAGTTTTAGACATTTTCTAATTACACTATACACAACGTTGGACGTTTCTCTTTTTGAAATTGGATTCACATGTGTCTAATATTAAATAAAAAATTAATTTATCTATGTATACATAGCAAAAGTCAGTTTTTTTCCCTGTCATAATTTGTAAATCGCCGCCAAAAAAATATTGTCATATAAAGCTTAAACACGGCCATTACGGCGTTCCGTCAGCATCAATTGTATTATGAAAGTGGTTTGAAGGCTTTATTAGCCGTTAATCTGTACCTTCCAGGTTTTACGTGACCTCGGTAGGCAAATACATTTGGTGTAAAGTCCATTATCCCTGGCCGGGAGCCAGCAACCCGACAATGCTCGGGCTGCGTTCTGGCACGACACCAATAGTCCGGATTATCTCGTCCCGGTAGCAATGGCTACAACGCAAAATACAAGATTTACTACACCCTGTATTTAGTGCGTGCACATTAGCTTACGTTAATAGATTGGTTTATTGTGTTATGCTAATATAATGGAGCTCATGTGTTTTAATTATTGCTTCATGAATACGATTTTCTGATGTTTGTGCGGTTTTATTGGTATTGTTTTTGTGTAAAATTAACTAGTATGCCAATAGGTCATTTGGCAACGTGTCGGAGTCCGTTTAACACATTTTTAATTTGATGGCCGCTTGATGGTCTCTGTTGGATATCTCCAAACTCATAATTTGCCAAACGTGCTACGAGCATGAGGCTACGAGCAGCGTATGACTGCTACGGGCTACGTGTGACTGCTACGGGCTACGAGCGGCTGCTAGGGGCTTCGATTACTTTCTATGAGCCTCAAGCAATACAACGTTAGAAATAAATCCACTATCATTCTTGAGTATTATCAAACAGTCACATTTTTTTTTAGCTTCAACTGAAAATTGAATATTATTAAATAAGGAAAAGTAGGACTTACTTTTCCTTATTTAATCATTTTCAATTCAACAGAAATGCAAGAGTTTCAAAAGCACTAGATTTAAATTAAGAAATTATTTAAGTGTTAAATAATTTTCCTATTTCACTTGCGAAGAGATTTTCTGAATAAAACCTTTTCGCGACGATAGGTCGTAGTGGAGCAAAATGAAAGCTGTAGTGGACTTTATAACATGTAAGTATAATAAAATAAGAAATGAAATGAAATGAAATAAGAAATGAACAGTCAGCTGCTGCAAACTACCAACGTTAAGCCGGCAGCATGCTTAACGCTCATTAGGTATTTACTGCAGGCTGCTTAAACTTGAAATGACAAAAAGCTCTTCCGTAAAGTCTAGTCTAGATAGTTGGTCTCACTTACGTTTTTGCCTCTTAGTTTTGCCTGTAAGCTAAGCCGAGAGCATTAGATACCAACGCTACGCTTAAACCCACTCCCATTAAGATATAAATATCGCACTTGCAAATAAAGGGCTTTATAAAGGTGCTTGTAAACGAGAATGACTTTTAAAAGTGCTTATTTATTTTAAGGGAACTACTAACTACCCATGCTGTTATTTCTACGTTTATCAAAGATATGGATAGCACAGTTTGCTTGTTCTTTACCTATCGCTTCATTCCGATCACGAATCCTTATGCCTAGCCTAGGAGTTTACGGGCTGACAGCACTTGTTTTTATGTAGGTTTGTACAAACACTTTCACACGTCAATCATAAAAACTAGATGAGGTCGGCGTTTCTTATCCGACTACTCTGAGAAAAAAAGGTTGAAACAAACTCAGAGGTCACAGTCTCTTATAAAATCATCGTATATCGTATAAAAGACATCTTGGTCAGATGATGATGATGACCATGTAAATTACCTAGAGTCTGAAACGGTCTTTTGAGGAAATAATCACACAGATTTGTGTGGACCTGTTCAGGCAGTGCGAGCACTTGTCAGTCATCATGTAGCTCAACTCAGAACATAATGAGCTGAACGACTCGACGAACAATATTAAAGAAAGAACATTTGGGCATATATAATATAATACTACGTACAGATACCCAATACCGTTTAGATAAATGATACCTCCTAAAGTCTGGTGAGCTTGCTTTTTTTCTACGTCCAATTTTTCATCAGATAGCAGCATCGGCGACTCACTAATTGCCAAAGACTGTAGTTTTACAACGCCATTTAGGATTCGGTAAAAGTAGGTCTTTCAAAACGTTTCTTGCAATCCTTTTATATAAAGTTGTATAGTTCCGGGTACAGCAAAACATTCTAAAAGATTTATTTTACATTTCTACTTGGAATAAAGCTGTTTGATTTAAATTAGTACTAGCTACTGTGATGACAGGACAAATTGAGTAAAACGCCATCTATTACAAACCAAAATGATTAACAGATGGCTACTTTTATCATTTTAAGGGTTCGAAGTTAAAATACTCATTCATGTGTTTTGTTATTGAGAATACGTGCATTATGAGTGTAAATAGTGTAATCAGCATTAAACAAGGAAGGTTTGATTTTTTACCAATCTATGTTTTTTTTTCAAGACTTATTATAATTTGTTCGGGTTGAGACCCCATGATTTGGGTAAGCCGCATAAAGTACCTACTCAAACTGCCTGATACTTATATATTATTAGCTGTTGTCCGCGACTTCGTCTGCGATCCAGGATGAACTAAAAGCCCATGTCCTTACCCAGGTCATGGTCTATCTGTGTGCCAAATTTCATCCAATTCAGTTCAGCCGTTTTGGCGTGAAAGCGTAACAAACAAACTTACTTTCGCATATATAGTATTAGTTATGATGTTCGTATGTTCACTTATTACAAGACATTTCATGATAAGACTTTTATATAGTTACCTTTTATGTATTAAATTAAGATGTATTCTATTCTATTCTATTTTTATTTATGGCAATAGAATTAAGATGTACGCTGTCCACGTAGCAGGTTATATGTAGGTAGTAGGTAGGCAGGTACGTCTTTAACAAATTTCGGTAAAGGGAACTGTTTAATTAGTGGCTTCACGTATTTACGAGTAGGCAGTGAAGGTACATTCTTGAGCATTGTTTCACCTCAACAATATTTCAGAGCGCTTCGGGTAATAAATGCCACAAGTAAACAGTTGGCCATACGTTTCACATTGCAGTGGGATATTTATTGTAATGGTTGGGCACATAGCGACCAATGTTTTACATCGACAATAGACAAAATTATACAAATACATACATAAACTAACGCCTTTCTCCCATGAAGGTAGGCAGAAAATACAGAACGCTACTTGCTACGATCCTCACATACGCCTTTTGCTTCGTTTACGTTCATACAGCTGGTTTTCCACGCACGCTGGTTGCGAGTACTAGTACCTACACACCAGAGGGCCAATTCCCGTATTTTCAAGAACGTTCACATTGTAATATCAGTCTCAATCTATCATAAAAATTTCATTTTTTTTAAGATACGACAATTGGCTTTCTTAGCTTCAAAGAAAATTTTATAAAAATTATTTGCGTTCCTACAAATACGAAATCAAAATGTAAATCCGTAATAGATTTTGTGAATACCGTAGAGAGGTAAGTTCGGCGACACAGCCAGCATACAAATGGAAAGTCATTCAAAAGTTACCCTGAACACGTAATAATTTGTAAGAACACTACGTTCTTTTAGATGAAATACCGACGTCTAAAATTCCAACCCCTTTGACCTCTTGCCTTAATTCTTTTGTTCCATAATCGCACACTTATTCATTTGATCTTCCCCTCTTGTAATAAACTAAGAGTCACAAGAATAAACAAACTTTTCAAACAAAATGTTTGGACTGGATTACTCTGGTTATGTAAAAAGGAACTTGGGCCTAGCGCCGCTGAATGAAGAAAATTAATGTTTTTAACAACAAAGGCAAACATTTTCTCTTTATAGGGATAAGGCCTCAATAGAAAATGCGTAAGTAGATATTGAAAATCGAGCCGTTACTTTTATTATTGAAGCGAGGGAGGGGTCAGGGCAAAATGAATTCTGAAGTAGGTATATACCTAGATCAACATGATATAATCGTCGGAGCAGAGACCTTGCCTGACTCCCTGCTGGGTTGATCTTCGCGAGGATGAAGTAAACTAGGTATTTGTACCTATATCATAAAATATATTAAGGCTCCCGTAAACAGGCGCGACGCCACAGCGCGACACAATGGCACGCGCGACACGCGGTGCCTTTGTGTCGCGCTGTGGCGTCGCGCCTGTGACTACGAGACTTTATGTGTTGTATTTTTAAAAGTAAGGTTAATGTGTAAATGCTATAAAATACCGTAGCATGTAATAGGTAAATAAGTAGGTATTGCATATTTTATATAATAAAGTAATTGGTTATAGGTTGACAAATCAATGTCTTTCTATTTACTTAAATTAGCAATAAAATTGTTAATTTTTTTGGAGCAGTAAGAATAGCAGTTTATTGAAATAACTGAAACACTACGTCAATTTGGGTTAACTATTAAGTAATGCAGGCACCTACCGTAAGTGAACATCGTGCATCGATGTGTTCTGAACAAGTAGATCTAACAACAGTAAGCTGCCCAGACCCAGCCCAAACTTTATATCGATCGATGACATTCTGAATTATTTTGAACGCCTATGAATTGCATTGCAGCTAAGTACCAATCCAGTGCGGAATGCCACTCACATAAACCACAGGCCACCACTATACATTTCATCATTTCGCTCCTAAGCACAAGCACTCGTACACTCATGGCTCACAAAACCACACATCAAAGTAGTTAGTAATCTATCCGTATGCCCACACTGACCACCATTGTCTGTAGGAGCCATTAGTAAATGAACCGTTATTGTGTGTCTGTAAGAAGACGAACTACGATGAACTATTTAGATATTGACTTAGATTTTAATGAAATAGGTAGCTTCTTAACTACTTATTTCATTTAAAGGGTTTACGACGTGAAATAGCTATTCAATGCCTGCTGACATATAAATAGTTAGGTAAGTATTACATACCGTAGGTACCCATTAAAACAAAACACCTCCTAGACCTAAGACGACCCACTGACCACAATCAGGATCTGTTTGCGTTCCAAATGTTGAATAATAGTTTCTTATGAGTAGAGTACGTAGTAGAGGGGCAGTGGTGGCCCAGTGGTAACGGCCATGACTCACGAGTTGTAGGTCGTAGGTTCGAGCCCAGACAGGCGCTTTACTTTATGTAAATTATTTCATCACCACTGCTCACAAAACGGTGAAGGAAAACATCGTGAGGAAACCGGCATGTCTTAGAACCAAAAATTCGAAGGCATGTGACATCTACCAACCCGACTGGGCCCGCGTGGTGGAATACGGCCCACTCCCTCTCACAGCGAGGAGGCCTGTGTCCCAGTAGTGGGAACATAACAGGCTGATTATGTATGTATGTAAGAGTAGAGTACGGCTGGCTAAATCTGCCCGTGTGATATGTAAACTCGTACTTACCAACACGGTCGACGTCGCATAGTATCGTGTGTATATGTTTGCACTAACGTTTGACCATATTTTTTTCATTTATGGTTGGTTTTGAAACATGAGTTACAGACAATGAAAAAAAAACTAACGAGCAAATACATTTCAGAACGAAACTGCGCTCCGTATATTCGCGGGCTTTTTGACGTCTCGCAGACGTCAATGTCAAACAAAATATTCTGCAAAAGTTCCCGTGTTTAAACTAAGTGTAAAATAATGAAAACAATAATGTTACATTCGAAAAGTGAATAAATAAATGCGTTTCGTAGTATTTCACCAGTGTTGTGTATAATTTCCAATCATGACATCGCTTTTGTCAGCGGAATTATCAGCTACATGCAATGCCTTAGGAACGTATGATAAAAAGACCGGCAAATATTTAATTGATGACTTTACTCTTAACACAGTCAAAGATTTAATTCGTTACCTGCGCCGTGATGGCGAGGATCACGAGATTCGACGACATTTTGGACAAACAAAAGTATTACAAAGTGATCTTCTACCTATGCTGGTTGATCACTGGGAGAATACAGAATTATTCGACGTTACTCTCAGGTATGTGGCTTAAGGATAGCTAGCGAAATTACATTGATATAACATCTAAGATTCCCCAAAGATGATTACGTTTTATCATCCTTTATTGGAGAGTTATCTGAACTTAACCCTAAAAAACTCTTCTACAAAAAGAGGCATCATCACACACTTAAATTGCAATGTGTGATCATAACCCGGAGTTGCGTATTTAAAATAAAATACAAATGTAAGAAATAAGCATTGTATTGACAAATGAGCACAGAAAAGTCCGTTTAGTCATCAACATAAGAATGTTGATGATTAAAATTATTTACTTTAGCTTCTTGTCTTGTTGTTTTCTAGCATAATATTTTTAAAATGTTTCTTGTTAATGTCTCTGTCATAGGTGATATGTTTTAAAAAAATTACTTAATCTCTGATCAGCCAGTATAGATGTGCTCCTTTTAATCAAGTCAACAATAAAGTTATGTTGTTGTGTCCTGATGCAGGATACACCAATCAAACTAATCTGTTCAAGACAATGTCAAATCACAACGAGCTAATGGCTAACACTGCGTCAGAAGGCGTCACGACACGTCACAAGACAGTAATGTGAATCGGACTTTAATGAGATATATGTTACCAAAAAGTAAATCATTATTTCATATATCACAGATGACTGAAACCCTTACCCTTCGTTTTAGGCTGATAGTGAACCTTACAAACCCTGCTCTGCTGCTGTACAGAGAAGAAGTGCCAGCTGAAAGAACAGCCAGACACAACTACCTTCTAATCTTATTACATTTGCAGTCTTACAAAGAAGAGGCATTCACCAAAGTTGAGACATGGAACATTTTTGCTAAGAAATTGGCACAGGTTTTGGAAATAGTAAGTGATTTATTAGGTACCTACTTTATTAACCCAATAACATATAATACTTAAAAAAGGACTAAAAATAATGTTTAAATGGACACAATCACTGTTCGGCAGATGTATTGGTGATGTAAGTACAGTATATTAATTTTAGGAGATAAAAGGTTACTGCTATCCATATTGTCCATTCTCCATGCCCCTAAGTAATAAAACATCTGGAAATTTAAATAGAATGGACCATAATAAGGATGTTGCACCAGCAGATCAAACAAAATCAATTTGTAATTTCATTTTTTCTAAATAGGATTGGTCAGAAAGAGATGAAGACACAGGACTTATCATTGAAAGGATTTTGATTCTAATTAGAAATGTGCTTCATGTCCCCGCTGACTTGGACAGAGAAAGGCGGCCAGAGAATGATGCCAGTGTGCATGACCAGGTTAGAATTACTTTAATTTAAATGGTTTTTCATCATCATCATTATAATCATGATTGGCAACCTTGTTCCACCCACTGCCGAGTATAGGCCTCCTTCCCTTTTCACATGCAATAAGAAGTAAGCCACTAAACAGCTTCTGCTACAAATAGACATGAATACGAATTAACTTAATTTCTCAGTAGCAGGCTGGAGTCTGGATTTGTGCCTGGTTGATGGCAATAGGCTCGCCCCCTATTATATGAAATTTAAGCGTAACTGGCGCAATGTGGGTTTACTATAGGTACGACCCTGCCTAAACCTTCTGGGATTACAAGCCTGATGTTATGTTATGTTTTTATGATAATTTTCTATTTTATTGCAAATATTTAGTAGAACAACATGCTGTGTTTTCTTTTATATAAGTCATTTATTTTAGGTGCTTTGGGCTCTCAACCAGTCAGGTATTCTTGACATAATCCTGTACATGACATCAGAAAATGAGAAGCAGTATTTTATGCACATCCTAGAGATCATATCTCACTTGCTGAGAGAACAGAACCCCAGCAGTTTGGCTGATGCTGCATTACAGCGCAGTGTTGATGAGAAGTTAAGAGATGACCAAGAGCTACTCGCAATAAGAATGTCGGAAAATAAGCAAAGGATTCATAAAATTAAACAATTCTCCGGCACTAGGTAACAATATGATCAACTGCTTGTTATTTTATATGATTGTTATATTTCGGGCTGCACTATGATGTGTCAGCCAGTCATTGTCTGAAGGCGTTTGGATTACCTCTTGCCAGTCGAATACCTGCGCGAAGGTACATCCAGGGAAGTGAGTTTCAATAAGGATGCGCCTCGTTTCTTCTGGCGAGGAAGAGAGTGTGTTGTCGGGTTTCCGGATGGTAGCGGGCCCAGGTGTATTCTGTTGCGGCAGTACCTTCCTTACCCTGTTAGCTTGCTGACAGGATTCAATGCTACCACAGAATTTGCGCCATCCCGTGGTACTTCTGAATCTGATGCATTTTTTGTAGCTGGATTTGGCTGCATAATATTTATCTCAGTCCTCATCCGCACATGTGTTCATGGCTATATTTAGAACCAGCTAATAGCTTTTGAAAAATGTTTTTTTTTTTTTAATAAGCTCAAAGATTTTAGTTGTTTTTAATACAAAGTAACTCTCGGTCTTTCAGGCACTCTCGGTTTGGAGGCACCTACGTAGTCCAAAACATGAAATCTTTATCAGATAATGAGATTGTTACCTTGAAACCTTTGAACAAAATATCTAATTTAGACTTTAGTGGAGGTAAGAAATCAAAATTTGTTAAACCCAAGAATCGAAGACCAGTTGAGAGTGGTATCTTAGAGAGGAGGTCTGCTTTTGCTATTAGGTAAGTGATAATGTTCTTAATTTTTGTGATGTAAAAAGTAATCATATTTTTGACTACAACTCAATGAGAATATTGCTCTAAAGGAGCTTTGTGCATCTGCCTACCCTTAACTGCCAAAACAAATTTTCTTATTGCATTTCCGTTCAAACTGCTATGTGTTTACGAGGTTATCTTGCTGATCCCGCTTAACTGTGTACACATACAAGTTTTTAGACACAGTCTGAAGACGTAGGTTTTTGCAAAAAAAAAATGGGCAAGGCTAATATTTTTATTTTTCTCAGATTATTCCTGAAAGAATTTTGCATAGAATTCTTAAACAGTTCCTACAATCCACTTATGCATTATGTGAAAGATGTGTTGGTGAGAGCTAAGGCTCAACAAAATGATGAGTCCTATTACTTATGGGCAGTCAAGTTCTTTATGGAATTCAATAGAGGACACAACTTTCAAGTGGGTTTGGTTAGGTAAGAATAATTTAATTCATATGTTTTACCAACTTGAGACGAGACTTGTTGTCAATTGGAGAAGGCACAATATAAGGAAAACTGGAAAAGTATGGAGAAGACCAGCACTGGGATTTATAACATAGGTTAACTAAAATAATTTTTAATAACATGTTTAAAATATCGTTTGATGTATTTAAATGTAACGAGAGCAGTGGTGGCCCAGTGGTAACGGCCGCGATTTATGTGTTGTAGGTCGTAGGTTCGAACCCAGGCAAGTGCTTTACTTTGTATGAATGATTTCATCACCATTGCTCTCAGGAAAACATCGCGCGGAAACTGGCATGTCCTAGAACCTAAAATTCGAAGACATGTGATATGTACCAACACGCACTGGGCCCGCGAGGTAGATTATGGCCCACTCCCTCTCACAGAGAGGAGGCCTGTCAGTGGGAACTTAGGCTGATTATTGGTACTGAGATATATATTCACTAATTTATTTCGGGTTTCTCGACTAGTTTCGAACTCGAACAGAGCTCTTAGTCAGTAAAGGTTCTCTTGTGTACTCACTTGTTTATTTCGGGTGTGCCCGACAAGTTCCGAGCTCCACGTGGCAGTAATTCCTGTGTTTTCAACCATCAATATCAATAATATAATTGAATATAGAATTCTGGCTGTGTTTAACTAACATAATAATTTCAGTGAAACAATGTCGGTACCGATGTTCCATTATGTGCAGCAGCAAATGGAGAAGTACTATGACATGATAAAAGTTGAAAAGAAAAAGTTCACAGCTTGGGTGAGGCGGCTGAATTTAGCTCTAAGAGCTTATAAGGAGTTGTTCAACACTCTCTTAGCTATGGACAAAAGTACTGATCCCAGTGTTAAAGAATCCGCAAAGGTTTTGAAGAGCAACATTTTTTATGTGTTGGAATATAGAGAATTTATCATTTCGACGTTTTTGAATTATGATGAAAATAAAATGCCGAGGTTTGTTTCTGTACCCTGTTTATTACTTAATATTTTAATTTTATTTAAGCATTTTATTTACCTACTTTTATTTTATTTTAGGTCATACCTAGTGGATTTAATTGAAACAGTGCACTTGTTTTTAAAAATGTTAGAACATTTCTGCAAGAAAACTGGGTTAGTTGTCCAAAAGAAAGTGAGGAAGAAGGCCAAATCCAAGGCGAAAAGTAAGTTTTTTGACCCATTTTTAAACCTAATTATAAATGCCATAAATAATTTTTCAAACAACCTGCTTGTTAACATATGTCATGCAAATCTAACCTAAAGCATGTTATTTAAGCCCTAGGCTCTAGCCGGGCAATAATATTAAACTGAATTTCAATATGACCGTCATTATTTTCATTTTAATTATTTGGAACATTGGAACCTCAAGTAAAAATCGCATACAAATTTTTTGCATAGTACATACTAATCCCATGCATTTACCATTGACCTGCACTAAAAAATTAATGGTTCGGAAATCGTACCGAGAGCAGAATACAAATAAAAAAAAAAATAACACACATAACATAACATCACGCCTTGTTTCCCCGAAGTGTTGGGAAAAAAATAACGCAAAAGAAAAAGCGGCGAATACTGCACATTGTGTGTGTGTGATTTGACTCCGGAGTACATACAAACCGAAGCCATTGGCTTTACCAACAATATACTCCCAGACAAGCCCAAGGAATTGTACATGAAACCCTCCAAAGATAAAAAAATATATATATAAAAGGTGTCAAGTCTGTACCTGAATCAGTGTTTTTAGTCTGCTTCTTGCATTTATCACGCTTATAGAAATCAAATAGTTTAGGGTGCATCTATTCGATGCTCAGATCAACAATAACATTCAAACATAATATTCAAATGAATAAATACAAATCTCTTTTTTTAAATCAGTTCATCCTAAATTGTTGGTTCTAAAATTTCGTTTGTTCCAAATTGCAAATATCCAGGCCATTAAATGATTTACTATTGTGTGTAATGCACCGGTAACAACGATAGGTCATCAGGCGACATACATCACGATGAGCGGAACTGCCGACGCAGTGCATATATCTACATAAATTGTGTTTATGCTTATGCTACGGATTATTACAGCTTCTAGCGGTACTGCCGATAAGTAAGAGGCTCACCGTATATCTGCTTGATCAACGCTAATGTAAAATGCAATCGAATGAAGATGAGAGTTTGTTTTAGAGTTCAAACTTTATCGCTGCAAGCTGAGTGCATAGCTTCTATTCTATTGAAGTAGTCGCCGATAATGCATTTTTTACGTTCATCTTCTCTCTTGACTTATTTCGGTTCAGAATACTTACCCGATTCAATTTGGACCTTTAATTTTTGTCATAAAATACATATCGAATTATGTTGTATAGAACATTATAAACAAGTGTCTGTTCCTTTTCATTTCACACAGTACGACAATCCAAACAAGACCTTTCTTATCTGTTAACAACCCCAAAAAAACACACAAATGACCCTCATTTATTTCCGTACAAAGCTTAAATCGTATAAACTACTTTAAAAGTAATTTACGGTCAGATGTGATAAAAGGAGGGAGAGCTAATTAATATTGTGGTTCAGAACAAAAGGCGGGTGTACAAAAGCCTAAGGTCGCGGCGGCGGCCGCGTGGGAGGAGGTGAGGGCGCAGTTGGCCGCGGTCCTCAGTTCGGGCGTCGACGAACATCCGCCGCCCTTCGACGCCGCCTCAGACGTGCCCATCGACCAACAAAAGTAACACATTTTATTTAATTTATTGTACTTTTTAGCTTTGGTCTTTTCTGATTTGTTTCATTATGAGAAACGTAACTATAGGAATAATAATAAAACAGATGAAGATTCTTTTTGTTTGTTTGTTCAAACGCGCTAATCTTTGTAACTACCAGTCGGATTTCTTTTTTTTTCATCGGATGATAGCTCAATTGTTGAGGAAGGCTAAAAGCTAATAAACATCACTCTAGGACAAATAGAAATCGAGCAAAAAAAATGTCAGAAAGAACTCTAAGCGAAAACAAAGTAATAGGCAGGCAGTGCGATGCGACGGTGTGGGTCGGGTCAACAAGAAATCGGATGAAGTCACAGGAGGACAGAAGCTAGTTGTGTATGAAGGGATATGAGGAACAGGGTGTAAAGTTCACTCATACTCTTGGAAAAGGGAGGATCCTCCGACCAGATGGATGTCGTATCTGGTGGGCAATTGCCCGACGATTGATGTCGGGAAGTTGTATATACGCTAGCTGCGCGGTAAACTCTGATTGCGCGATGCAGGATTTCTGTGATGTCAGTGTGATGCGTTGTTCGCATGTGGCGGTGTATATGCCGCCACCACATGTATAAAGTTATCTAACCAATGAAACACAATGGAATTTTCTAATAGGTAATGTAAATTGTAAACAAAGCAAAAACTAGGAAACTGACTGATTTTCTCGATCAAAATAATGTTTTGCTATTGTATTTACAAGTACAAAGTATAAACAGTGGCAGTGGTCAGGGCACATTGCGCACAGAATAGTTGGCCGATGGGGCCGAAAGGTTCTGTAGTGGCGACCGCGTACCGGAAGACGTAGCGTTGGAAGGCCTCCCACAAGGTGGACCGATGATCTTGTGAAGGCCGCAGGAATCCGCTGGATGCGGGAAGCCCAGAACCGTTCGAAGTGGCGGTGCTTGGGGAAGCCTATGTCTAGCAGTGGACGTCTTTCGGCTGAAATGATCAATAATGAAAGTACAAATATGTACAATGTTTTCCAATGTACCTAATACAGCACTTTTTTTTTGTATTTGCCTAGAGAACACTGCATGAAGAATGTACAGAAGTTGATGAAAGAATACAAATTCGAAGATGCTGTTGGAATGTTTAGAGCTGCAAGGTTAGTAAAGATGCTGCCCACTGGCATGCAATCTAATCAACCGAGTTCCTAAAATAAAAATAAACAGATGCGTTTTTTTTTCATGATCCTCGATTCCTTGCTACTTACAACAAAGCATATGTTTTCTTTTTATTAGGGAAGTTTGGCCTGATGAAGGAATATTCGGTACAAACGGAATAACAGAAGACGAAGAGCTGACAATGCTTGAAACTGTTTACAACACTGACTTAGGAGTAGAACCAACTGGTAAGTATCTCAGCTTTTTTTTTTTTAATTCCTAGCTAACCCGGCGAACTTCGTTATTAATTTCGTGTTTTTTTCCCCATGTTTTAATACTCGTAGTTATTCTTTTATTCGGGGCGGAGACAAATCGATCAAATCAGAAATGATAAAAATCGGTCCAGCTGAAACGTATTGAGTTATAAATAGTATAACTAACCCGACTTTGTTTAATTTAAATAGATTAGTTTTAAATTTGTAACTCGATAAGCTCGCCCGTTATTACATGTACGTACTGTCGCGCAAATTAGAAGTGCAGTACAGAGGTTATTCGTTTAAGTAACTTAATTTTCCACAAAAAAATCCTTACTGAAAGAAAGAATAATGTTCTGCGTATCTAATTAGCACAGCAGCATAATATTCATCTCGCAGGAGACGCCCTGGGCGTCGAGAATCGCCTGCAGATTTCCGGCCACCGTAGGCGCGGGCTTGCGGGTTCCTACCGGACGGCGAGCTACCCACTGCTCGCCGTCCGGTAGGGACCAGGCCCGGGTCGACGGCGCGTCGTGTTGCACGCGCGCCTCTAAGAGATGTCAGCACCGAATGACGGGATCGGATAGGGCCGACGCCTCAGGGTCGCGGGTTGTTCGAAAGAGATACCGCGGCCCTGGCACAGGCAACTGAAGGAATACGGGTGGGTTTTAGTCAGTAAAAGTCAGACACGCCCTCCCGCTCCACCCAGAGCGAGAGAAGTCATCTCATGATTTCCCACCTTAAAAATAACAATAAAAGCTTCCTTACTCTTTGGGGAATAGAGACGTGCTGTTGGTATATGTTGAATTAGTAATTCAGCGCTATGAAAAAGAGCCGTCTAGAAAAAAATAGGGTTAATCAAGCAAGTTTATGTGCCGCCTCTATACTCTGTCAAGACCACTAAACATTTTAGAGAACTTTTGACTCAAAACATCGTGGAAGCTAATTTGTGGTACTTAACTTATACGTCAAAAAGTAACTGCCTTAGTAACTTGAACTTCACTTAAAAGTACTTACCGTTTCTGCTAAAATTATCCTTCATCCTACCTTTACTCCGTAAATAAAATATTTCCTTCATTTTCGTTTCTTTTATTTTTGTCCAGCAGTGCTCAATGTATATTTTTTTTACAGAAACTGATGCGGATGTAGATGTAACTCAAGAAAATTCGCATGACGAAGAAGGTAAGTGACCGTGACCGTGTAGGTAGTTACTAAACAAAAACATTGAGCGATTGTTTGCTAGCCAATTCGTAAGAATACATAAATTATTTACACGAATGACCGCTCGTCGTTTTGACGTCGTCGGTCTTAATATTTTTGAACTTACTGAGTAGAGTCGACAAGCAAAAACTAATTTAACGTTTTCCTTCCAAGTCATTGAGTTTCAATTCAAAGTAAAGTGTTCCATACATTATTGTATTTTTTTTTTGTTTTATAGACTTCGACCCCGGTCCAGTTTTTGTTTTGTTTACCAATGTATTAATTAGAACTAAGTAGGTATATTAATAAGTTACTTTTTTTTTCATCAGAAACTAGAATAGTATTATAATATATAATGTAAATAAACGATATAAATTAGTGTGCTTTGGAAATAAAAGGTTTAAATAATAATAATATTAAAAGTATAATTATTTATTCTAGACGAAGAAGAGGAAGAGGAGAGAAGCACAGCAGTCGTGGAAACTGACTTCGATTTTCAAGACTTCGTGAACAGGTAAAGCTAACTAACCCAAGGTTCCTGAGCAATTCCAAAAGCCTTCGTAGTACAATCACCTTAAGAGCTATTTTCGTCTGCTTATTGAGCTATACCGACTCAGCATTATACATCAATTGCGTCGTAATGTACCGTAGAAAGACATTCAGCCATCTTCTTTACAGACTTGTCAGACCAAATTAAAATGTGACACTGACAATCACATTATTTTTACTTCATTTATGGCCAGGCCATAAAAAAAAGGGTTGATGTCGATTAGCCATTGATCCAATGCTGCATACACACCGGCCCAACAAACGCTATCGAAGCATATTCGGCGTTGGCTGCCGCACGTGCGTTGGCCTTCGAAGATACGTCCAAATACATTAACGACCGAACCCAATAACGTATCTATCTCAAATGTTGGCGTACTGGAAATATAAAAACCTATCTATCTCTGGTTTTTATATCCTAATAAAGCCAAAGTATGCGACCCTATAACGTGTTGACAGCTATTTGTTTGACAGGGACAGATAGAATTGTACTGTCTATCATCAGTAGCGAACTGTCTTAGGTTATTGGGTTTGGCCGTTAGTGGTCGAGCAAACGAACGGTCGATTGCTTGTATCACTTTGATGTTACCGACGCTCTGCGGATAGCCGGCACACGCCAACGAACGATTGTTGGCGTTTGCTAAACCGTCAGACAGGACCAACGGAGGCCATCGAAACCCATTCGTTGGCGTTCGTTGGGCACGTGTACGCAGCATTAGATGTAAGTTATTTTGATATTTGTTATTAAAAAAAGAAATGTAGTTTTCAATGCATGTATCGAAAAAAGTGTTTTCCAAGCAGCTAAATTGTGCGAAAAGTGCAATTTTTTTATTTGATAGAAGTTATATAAAAATTAGTTAAGTACATATTATGATTCATCAAACGCATTTACTATAGGTTTAGATTTTGATCAATACGCCTTTTTAAATAAATATGTTTTTATTTCTTCGCACAATGCATAGTAAAACTTTGACTTTGGTTGACTGGTAAAAAATACCTATGTCATTAAGTTCCTCCTCTGTACATTCGCGTGCGTGAAATTTTAAATACCTACATGAATAAATCGTTGTATAAGACATGTGCGTTAGATGATTTCCGACTCGTGCCATACACTCGTCGGGAATCACCCAATTTCCGTATTTCTAGCACAAATTACAATTTTTGTTTAGCCTATGCTGTCCCACTGCTGGGAAAGGCCAAGTCCTTCCAGGAACTCCGCAACCTCAAACCAGCCCTCAAACATAAATACATTAAAAAATCATATTTTCCTTATTTAGATTCTGTCACCCTCGAGTCGTAAGCGCTGTGTATCTCTCCTCGAACGTTACGACAAGAACCTACCCGACACGAACCACAGCATAACTAAGAT